>CM069302.1:41459322-42059322 GCA_035609425.1 Epinephelus awoara | reverse complement strand
ACCTTACTCTGAGTTTTCACATAACCGCGTCACTGATGTGTGCTGCTGGCCGCCCACAGTGGCGCGGGAGAGCGAGTGCCCGATCACATCTGCTTGCAACTTTAATATTATTATTGTTATCATCTCATCTCCTCTGTTGGGGGTGGCTCAGAGTAGCTCGGTCCATAGGGACTTGGGTGGGAAACGGAGGGTCGCCTGTTCAAGTCCCTGTCCGGACTAAAATATGGAGGGTGGACTGGTAGCTGGAGAGGTGCCAGTTCACCTCCTGGGCTGGAGAGGTGCCAGTTCACCTCCTGGGCACTGCCGAGGTGCTGCTGAGCAAGGCACCGAATCCCCCAACTGCTCGGAGCGCCTGTCATGGGCAGCCCACTCTGACATCTTTCCACTTAGTGCATGTATAGGTTCAGTTTGTGCATGTGTGTGTTCGAACCTGTGTGTAGTTGACAAGCAGAGTGAAAAATTGAATTTCCCCTCGGGGGTATTAATAATAAAGTATATTAAAAAAATCTCCTGTTTTTCACCATGATAAGAAAGAAATCCTCTTATCTTGTTTAACTAACACCTTTGATTACATCTTGTGTGTTTTTATAAATGTTAGTCATGTTTTGTCATGTACAATGTACCTTTGTTTCTGTTTTTAAGCACATTGAGTCTGTGCTTGTCGCATGAAATGTGCTATATAAATAAACTTGACTTGTAGTAGTACGAGGATTTGGCAGTGGAAAGAGCATTCTTGTAGTGATGAAGATGTTCAGCATACTTTTTGGTATGTACTGAAAGTCCAGTCTTTTTCCTACTCCAGTTGACGAGCAGCAGTTTCAGCTGGTGGAGATCAGAGGTAAACCAGGGAGCAGTCTGGGTAAAGGAGACTGTGCGGGTTTTAAAGGGGCCAGGACAGCGAGGGAAGAGGAGAGACAGTAATTGCAATGATTTACCAAGTCAACAGAGGAGGAGGATGCTGGAGGGCTGAGATTGGAGATGATCAGGGTAGTGAGGTCTGTAGGGTTGATGTTTTTAATGTTGTGAGATGAAATCATTGGCAAAAGGATTGGATTGGTCATCAGTGTGAATGACAGTAGGGGACATGGTACATACAGATATTAATAGTGAGGAGAATTCAGTGAAAAAAACAGAGGGCTTTGGTGATCGGTATATGGCAGAAATATCTATTTGCTTGGGACCTGTGAGTTTTACTGCTAACCATTTGAAAGAAGTGTCATTGGTCACTGTGACAGCTGTGATTTTAATGCTCTCATTATATAGCACAGCGAGTGAGACACAGAGCGATCCATATGACAGGGTTCATAATCCACATAGTCAGGAGAAGGTTAGAAACAGTGTAATCCAGAAAACTGATGATCCTGTTGATTACCATACCATACCATACCACATTTATTTATATAGCACATTTAAAACAACAGAGTTGTTTACGAGGAAGCTGAAAGACCAGCCTGGCGGGAGCAAAGGAATAGAGAGTCCGCTGGTAGCAGACATGCAGGGGTACACTACAGCGGGGAAACTGTGCACACGCTGCTGTCAGGAAAGTACCCTGCACTGGGGTATGGCAGCTTCTGTGTTGGCGATAATCCACGGTAGCGACTTGGTACCCAGGATCCAGCCAATGTGAGCACAGCAGAGAGGTTCGCACAGGGTGGGCAAAACAGGCGCCAGGTCCGAGCAGCAGGTTATCCAGCAGGCTAGCGTTGGGCACCGCCTGGGGTGGCTTCTGCAATTAACATTCCACAGAAACGACGAGGTGCCGGGGAGAGGAGGCAGAGTAGCAGCAGACTGTGCTGATCAAGTGTACATGGCAAAGCACACCAGAACAGAGAGTCCAGCTGCTACGAGCATGGCAGAGACCCATCAGACCCAGGGTCACAGATGAGGCTTTTGCCGGTGGGATTAGCTTCCAGGCTACCAAGTGACCAGGCAAGCAGAGACAGCTGGACTGTAACTGCTGTTTCTGTGTTATATGAGAATTAAAATTGTAAGTAACAGATGAAGCACAGTCTGACTGGACAGACAACAACATGGTGGTTTTGAACCAAACAACAAAACAGCGGAGGAGGCACGGCAGCAGCTTGCCAATGGTACCTTCATTCCGCCATCCATGAGTCAAAAAAACCTTAATACATATAATGATTTCTGTAACATTTTTAACATTTCAGCAATCTGGCTTCCTATCACCACCTCACCATCTGGGCTACCAATTTCCTGTCTCCATGGGTCTAAGTTTTCATGCAGGTGGGCACATTCTCACTTTAAGTTTGTTTCTGTTGCGCAAAACTTTTGCATGGCAAGTGGCATACACCAATTTTAGGCCTCGTTTTGTTTGTACACAACAGTTATACATAACTATACATATATATATATATATATATATATATATATATATACATGTACATATTAGATTCTTGCTAAAACCTATATATATATATATATATATATAATACTGCATATATTACATATAAATGAGACCTCTGATCTGATGGTTATTAGAGACAGGGCAGCTCTGCTGTAACAAAGCTATAAGTGTGAGTTAACAATCCTGATGGTGGCACTGCAGCAATCATCAGCAAAAGAAACAAATTAAAATTGGTTCATACAACTATTTTGGATTTTAATTAGATAGATTTTCTTTGTGCATAATAAGTGGCAATTAAGTGATACATGAATCACATGTACTTTCTGTTAATAAGATGTCAGTCAGCTCAGATCTAGTCAGACTGCTATTGTGATTTTTATATGAAACTGCAACGGGGACTTCAATGTCTGGGCCTTTGGACCACTATTTCTTTTAGTTCACTTCTCATACATTTCTCAGGTTTATGGAAGAGGGGTACAAATTGGTGAAGGACTCTTTTAACTCACATCAAAAAGACCTCAACATTGTATCTGTTAAATAAAATAGGAGAGCTATAGGAAGAGCAGAGAATGGCAACGGAAAGTCACTCACCGTAGTCTAGTGATGTTTGGGATCAGGGCATGGCAACACCAGTGATGACATTCAACAAAATGGAAGTGTAGAGGGAGACACAGAGAGACAGAGAGACGGGGAGGGGGGGGGGGGGGCAAGAGAACAAGAACAGTCATATTGTACAACATGACCTGATACAGCTCAGCAAATACACACATGTATATCAATCAAAAGCTACTCCACATGTGAGTTGACAGTTGAAGATGGCACGCTAGACGCCAAATTGGCTCTTCTTATTTCATGATTTGCTTTAAATGTACCAAGTGATAACTGCCGGACTTTGGTAATACACTGATAAAGCTCCTGGTTATGACTAAAAGCAGCAAGAAGCAAGAAGAAAAAAAACTTAAATGAGTTTGGATTGGCTTGGGATATGGCAGCCCGCAATCACAGACTGGCTCATACTAGTAGTAGTAAGTAGTAGTAGTAACAGGTGTGCGGCGAGGATGATACACCTAAATGAGCCAGAAGCATTGTCTGTCAGCTCAAACAAATTAGAGAGGGTTTTGACACAAAAATGGACAACATTGCTAAGTCCATTTCCAGCCTTAATAAAGGCACAGGAGCCATGCTCAACACTGCATTGGTGAGCTGGAGGATAAGGTAGAGAGCTCTCACCACTGAACTATCCCAAAGTATCGAGCAGATCCAGGCACTACAACGTAAAGTGGATGATATGGAGAAGTCGGTGCAACAATATAAGGCTGGTGAGGCTCAAAGAAGGTATTGAGGCGGGCAATATCTATGCTGCACTAGACAAGGTCCTGCGCTACATATTAGACCGGCCAAGTGACCAGCTGGCTCCAGAGATAGAGCTCAGGCATCGTGCACCAAGGCCGTTGCCAAATCCTGACCAGCCGCCGCGTCCCATTGTTTTACACTTGTAGCACTGGAGAGACAAGCAAGACCTCATCAGAGTTGCAACCAAAACAGAGCTTGCCTGGGACAGCCAGCGTTTCTAAGTAGATCAAGATTTCTCTGCAGAGGAGATGAAGAGATGTGCCCAATATATCAACGTGAAGAAGCGGCTCCACAAAGTGGGGGTACAGTTTGGCATCATCTACCCAGGGGCCCTCATAGTCACCATCAGCGGGGAAAAGTTTACCTACACCTTGCTCAAGGATGCAGAAAAGGACCTGAAAAGGCACATTCCAGAGTTTATTTGACTATCTTGGGAAGGCTCTCCCCATGGCGTGGAGCTCCTAATATATCATCACAAGTTAGATTTTGAAATGAACTCTTATTAAACTGTTTTTTCTCTTTAACGCACTCCCTGTAATAAACTTCCTTAAATAAGCCACCTTGAACTGTTTAAATACAGGGAGTCAAATTAACGTTTATTTCATATACTACATATGAGTAATACTGGACCTATATGACAAAGGGAAGCCGGTCTAGTTGTGTTTTCACCGCATCATCGCGGATATGGCAATTTGTGTCCCAGTAATTGGCTTTTTCTTAGCCAGATGTGGCCAGATGGACGTTGTGTTTATGCTTTTGCCTTTGTTACTTAATTGTTGTCATCCCTCGTTAAATATTGTATATTTGTTACTTCCCTTTTCTTTTGATGCAAGAGTGACACCCCTCTTTTGTTTATGTTCACATGCTTTCTCCTGCAGCAGGTTTTGGGGGCGTATGCCCCGGAGAATGCCGTCTCACTTGTTGTGCACCGACCTCAGTGATTACTTGTAGGTCCGGTGTGTGTGACCTGTGCCAAGGCGCGTCATGTTAGCAGTGATTTTGATTTATACCATGTGGTTCTTATTGTATGGACACGGTTGAATTAAATTACTTTAATTAGCCTGAATGTTAATGGAATTAAAAACCCAATCAAACGATACAAAATATTAATGTATTTAAATTATCTTAAGTGTGATATTGCCATGCTGCAGTAGACTCATCTGAATGCCACAGAATCAAATAAGCTGAGACAGAAATGGGTTGGGCAAGTATTTTCCTCTCCTGGTGGTAAAGGAAGCAAAGGTGTGTTATCTTAATTTCTAAAAATATGCCTTTTAAATTATCTAGTATGCATCATGACAATGATTGAAGATATGTTATTGTTTCAGGCTGGTCACAAAATGGAAAAACTAACACTTGTGAATTTATATGCTCCAAATACATCACAATCTAAGTATTTTGCCTCTCTGTGCCCTACTATATCTTACTCCATGGAAGGTCCTCTTATTTTGGCAGGAGACTTTAACTCTGTTTGTGACCCTGCATTAGATCGATCTAGTTTCCCTCTTCCCTCAGACAAACAGATATCAGTAGCCTTGAGGGAGTTTCAATCTCAGCTTGTTGTAACAGATGTATGGCGCTTGGTGAATCCAGTTGCTCGAGAGTATTCTTTCTATTCTGGAGCTCATAATTCTTACTCTAGAATAGATTATATTATGATGTCGTTAAACTTAGTTCAAAATGTCCTTGAGATTAAAATGGATACTATTGTTGTAAGTGACCACGCTGCAGTTTCTGTGAATTTTTTCCTTTGGCAATGGCGACTCAACACATCACTTCTTAAAAATGAAAAATGTACTGCCCTTATAAAAAACCAAATTGTGGATTTTTTTTGTGTTAAATTTAAATTCTGTATCATGTGTAGCAACAGTCTGGGAGGCTTTTAAGGCTACATGTAGGGGCTGGTTAATTAGCTTTGCTTCAGCAGAAAAAAAAAGCGTGGTGAGACCAAATTGCAATTAAATGTTAGACTTAAGAGCTTAGAGGAGCAGCATATGATGGAGAGACAGCATTTGCTGTTTTCCGTTTGCGCAGATTTTATTTTGAAACTGGAGAAAAAAGCAGGGAAAATGCTAGCCTATAGAATAAAGCAGTCTCTGCAAAATATACAGATAATTCCTGCAATTAGAGATGAAACTCGTGTGTTACAGTGTGATGCTGCTATAATAAATCAATCCTTTAAAAACTATTACTCGAAACTCTATAGTACAGAAAATAATGTCAGTGAAGCTGAAATGGATAATTTCTTCAAAAGCGTTAACCTTCCGAGAGTTAGTTCATCAGATAGGGACGCACTTGATGTCCCTCTTACACAAGCTGAGATTGAGAGGGCAATTATGAAATTGGCTTCAGATAAAGCCCCAGGGGAAGATGGTCTGGGTTTTGAAATTTATAAGTGTTTCAAAAAACAGCTTTCTCCGTATTTATTGTCATTATTTAATAAAACACTGGAATTTAAATCCATGCCCCCTTCTATGTGTAAGGCTTTAATGAGTAACTACCGTCCTTTAAGTTTGCTCAGTTGTGACTATAAGATTCTTGGTAAGACCTTGGCACTCCGTTTGGAGGGGGTAGTCCCTTTCCCCTACAAAGAGGTGTGAGGCAGGGTTGTCCGGTCAGTCATCTGCTTTTTACTGTCGCTCTTGAACCATTAGCATATGCAATATGCTCTAGTAGTGACATATATGGTGTGGATATCCCTGGACATAGTTTTAAGTTAAATGCTGATGATATATTGCTCACTTTAAGCAAACCAGCATCTTCCATATCTGCAGTTCTCGATTTGGTTAACTTATTAAGCAATTATTCTGGTTACAAGATTAATTGGAACAAGAGTGAGGCAACTCAACTCTTGCACATTTAAATCAGCCTTAATGGGCACCCCTTTCATCTGGAAAACAAATGAAATGAAATATCTGTGTATTAACATAATTTCACCTATTACCAAAATCATCAGTCTAAATGGCCCCAGCATCCTCCAATCTATCAAGTAGGGCTGTAGTCAACCAAGGAAAATCTTGATTGACTAAAGTCGTACATAATCTAACTAATCGATTAGTCGTGGGGAAAAAAAAGAAGTTATTTTTACTTCTGCGGTGGTGTGTCTGAGTCTGCAGTTACACCTCCAAAATGCTAGTCTGCGGTGGAGGACTCTGTTAAATGCTGTAAAGATTTGTTGATTCAAAACACACATTGAATATGGCCGAATAGAGACAATTTCAAACACAAGTACACAAATTGGCTTCGCTATAAATCGCAGCATTTACAGACAAACACTTGTCTTTATCTGGACACATTTCCCCCACCAATACAACATGCTAACGTTATTAGCACAAGTCTATAGCATTTTACATTGTATAAATTAGCCTAGCGTCTAGCGATCTTTTGCTCTTCTCATATAAAACCAGGGACAACAGCAACATGTAACAAAGGTAATGGCAAATAATTTGGCTCCATTACAACTCACAACATTCACCGACAAAACAACCGTCTTATACTAAACACATTTTCCAAGCAAATGCAACATGCTAATGTTATTAGCGCCAGCCTATGACATTTTAAATTGTATACATTAGCCTAGCAACGAGCGGAGATTTCCTCTGTTAGTATAAAGCCAGGATAAATCACACACAAGACTCAAAATTAAATGTTTCAACACCATTTGACAGGAGTATTCACCTAACATAGCCTACATCTCTTTTATTATATAATTATTTATATGATCTATGTATATTTTTACATGAATCCCCAATATTTTATTTGCCTTTAAAAAAATCCTCTTCCTTCATTTAATTCGACAGTGTTTATTGTATTGTATTATATGTATTAATTCTTTGCCTCCCAGTTTGTTCCTGGCGGCAAAGCAGAGTGAACCGTCTTTCTTCTCAGAGGATCTTTGTCCCATGATAGCAGGCAGCTGTTCTCCGTGTCCACAGTGTAAACAACTTTCGCTGGCAATTTGACAGTCACTAGAAGCACATTATGACCCTCTGTAAAAGTTTCTGTGTGGTACCTGTGTTGTACATGAGCTAACATTAGCAGCTAAGGACTGAGAGGCTGTCTGGTATGTATGTGTGTGTGTGTGTGTGTGTCTGTCTGTTTGTCTGTCTGAGGAGTGTCAGTACATTAACTTGTTAGCCGTAGCCTTGCTGTTAGTCATGTCAATGTTATCGTCAGCAGCCCTGAATTGCTTGTAAAGCTTTAGCATAGTTAGTTAACACATTTGTTACCAGCCCATGTGTTTACTGCTACAGAAAATTAATAAATCTTTGGTTTATTTGCACAACGTCACCTCTTTGCCGTCTTTTATCACGCTTGCTAATGCTAAGTTAACTTTACCAGCAGATCTGTATGAGGCACAAACTGAGGCTACAGTTAGCAGTGTGTTTCCCCCCGTCTCATTACTTTCCAAACTGCTGGCCGGCTGTCACTCTACATCACGTGGTATCCACCTTATTTTTCATGGAAACACGGAGGCGCAACAAAACGCAGCCAGCTTCCGTTTTTTTGTGCGACACTTCCGGTCCAGCACTCCACTGTGTAAATGGGAATCGCCTTGTTGTTTACCTTGAGTTTAGCTATATCACATTTTTCACGTCACTCACCGTTTAGACTAATCTGGTGGTCTATAAACACAATGATTGAAAAAACGTGACTATTTCTGTGTGCACTTTTTGTTTGTAATTAATAACATGGTTATCGTAGATTAGCTGGGCTAACCATTAGCTGTTAGCTGTTAGCGGTGTCTGTAACTCAATAACTCAATAAACGGTCCGTGAAAAAAAATTTTTTACCAGTGGATGTCTGAGTTACAACATGATTAAGCTAACTGGAGTAGTTTCATGTCGTATCCGACAACGGGAGGCTTTTAACAGATGACGTCCTGATGTTGCTGCTAGCTAGCTGTTCCTGTCAGCTGCAGCCACTGATGCTTTCTAGACATCGTGATTTCCCAAAACTGAATAAATACCACACAGCAACACAAAACTGCTTTGCTAGCTCAATCATGTTGTAATGGCTGGATGGTTGATGCGTACATGCTGATTCGGGTGCTATCAGAGCCGATCCGTGCATCACTATGGCTTAATGATCAACTCAGTCAATAAAAACAACCCGTCATGTATTAGGAGTGTATGTCGCTGACAGAGAGAAAGAAAGAAAAAGAAAAAACAAGATAGAAAAGCAGCGTACACCTCACATATTTATTTCTCACAGCTGCACACACGTTTGGCTGACATGCAGACATGCCATCTTTGTGTCGAGGGTGCGAGCCACAGCTTCAGCTGCTCAGATAGAGAAGCTGTGTAGCCCGCTGTGTTTTTTCGCTGATTTGGTTCTGCAGGTTCTCTGCTGGTACACTGGAGACGGGGATCAAGCAGTTTGCCTCAGTCAGTATAGATTGGGCTTTTTTGGTTCATAGTTTTTGATTGACGTGCGATTTATTTTCGCGTTTAGAGGGAATAAATTTCTGTTATAACGGAAACGTGGGCACAGTTATCTATATAAAATACACAGACTAACTAACTAACTAACTAACTAACTGATTGGCTGACATAAACAACTGAAAACTGAAAAAATTGGCTTGCACCGTTAGCTCCAGTAAGGGAAAGCATGAGAGAAAGTGACTGACCGGAAGTCACGCACAAAAAACGGAAGTTGATCAATATTTACTTCCGTGTTTGAAAATAAGGTGGATAACGCTGCGTCGTTGGGAACGCTTGTTTTCATGCAGATGATGTCCCGACTCTTGGCACGGGCAGGGCCGAAAAATTAGATTACATATGCAAATGAATCGAGATCACGATTTTATTACGATTAATCATGCAGCCCTACTTAATAGAAACTTTGGTAACAGTTTATAAACCTATACTAAATATTAATAAGATGTCTATTTACATAAATTATCATTTATAAGGGTTAAATATAGAATGTTAATATGTTTATTAACATTAATGAGACTATAAGAAGTTAATATAAATGCCATATTACAGTTAATAAATGCTTAATTATGCACTTAATAGTAAATAATGATCCTTTGCAGCTACCGGATCTAAAGTGGGAACAGTGTCGTATAAAGGTTAATAAATTATTAAAATGCACTTATTAACAGCTCATTATGCATCTTTGCAGCTACTGGATTTACAGTGTCATATAAACGTTAATAAATTATTAATATGCACTTATTAACAGCTCATAATGCATCTTTGCAGCTACTGGATCTAAAGTGGGAACAGTGTCAACAAAGAGGGCTATGCGACACCCATTTCCACAGGAGATCTTACCTCACACCTCAGTGAGACTCAAGTCCCAAAACTTGATTGGACAAGACCCTTTCACAGTGACATGTGACTCTGTGATGTCACAGGCATTTGTACAAAATCTGCTCCCTTCCACAGAACTCTCTCTTCTTGCCCTGGCGCTTCAGCAGCTCCCACCTCTTTCCGGTTGGGCCTGGGACAGCAGAGGCCCAAACCACTAAAGGGAGGGCAACTGATCACAGACTCTGTTGCAAATAAGGTTTGCACCTAGCTTTCCAGCAACAAGGAACTAAGTGAGTTAGCAGCGTCTAACTCTGCAAGGACCCTGAGCGACCACCTTCCTCGGATCAGAAAGTGTTTAGTTTGCTAATGCTGTTCACAAACAGATTCTTGCACACAACTAAACAATCTCTGCACTAATTCAGACCGTTTGCAACACACGTCACATTGACATAGACTCATTAACAAATAGGCTTTCAACAGAGCTACCCCTAAACAGGCATCTCCAAGTTCCCGCTTCTTTTCCTTTGTCTTTGTCCTGACCACACGGTCAGACAAATACCTTCCCCTGATGCCAGCCTTGATTCGGCCATTTTGGTAGTTCTCTGTTGTCAGCCATTTTGTTTTGTAGGCCAAAGGGCTACTTGATCACCACACCCGCCTTTGTCTTCCTCTTCTTTCTCTCTCTCTCTCTCTCTCACACACACACACACACACATATACACACCAAGCTTGTATATAGTTAGCTAGAATTTGTGTGTTTTGGTTTTCTTTGCTAATTTGTGAATAAATATAATTCTTTGGAATCATGCCTGCTGTCTGTTTAATGTTGCACAAGAGTGAATGAATAGTCAACCTCTGCTGCGTCAAGAACTCCGAAATCCATCAGGCGTTACTGTTAATTTTGATTGTTGTCATTAATTTCATTATTAATCAAACTCCAAATTAATAGTTTAGCCTATTTTATGAGACTGATATCTTTAACTGGCTATCGTTTTTCCCTTTACGGGAATGGTGCCCCACGAGGTGATTTAATGTTAATTAAGTCACATTATTTAACATAATTATTAATAATAATTATTAATTATTTCTGATAGTCAATTAAACCCCAACATATTTGGTACCTCTGTGTGAAGCCTAGTGTGTTGACTCCAACATTTATGGTGCCGCCGAGTGAGGTAAATATATGTTGATTCCCAACATATTTGGTGCCATCATGTGAAGTAAATATATGTCGATTCCCAACATTAATATGCTACGGTGGTGTTCCTCCATCTGTATAGTATAGACGAAATCGGCAATCGATTTGTGTATGCCGCCATCTGGCAGCGGCGCCATTGTTGCGGTGACGTGTCAGTCATCAATTCATTATGCTGTCATTGTGAAATGACTCTCTACAATGACAGCATCATGAATAGCTGGATTGATGATGTTAGACAGTGGCCTCCGGTAAATGATGAAGGTATCTTAAATGAGTACCCATATTAATTTAGAAATTAATCATTTGTTTGAGCGATAAGCAGGAAAGATTAGAGTAATAGGGAGATAATAGACTGTATCATTAAACACTGTAATATAATGTTAGCCTACGTTACGTGTGCTGATGTTAGCAAGCTAGCAGCATGACATTTAATCATATGGACAGGCTACATGAATAAAAACAACAACAACACGTGTTTGTGTTTTGTTTTAGGTATTCAAGAATATTTTATTGATCACCTGGCCTCTGATGACCAGAAAAACGGCAATTACAGGTCTCTGATTGAGGGTCAAAATTACCTGAGCTCCGGATGGGTCGGGCAAATTTTACACCGCCTTTTAGACGACCATCACATCATATTGAAGGCGATCTTTCAATATGATGTGATGGTCACATAGCCTGTCCATAATGATAAAATGTCATGCTGCTAGCTTGCTTACGTCAGCACACGTAACATATGCTAACGTTATATTACACAGTGTTTAATGATACAGTCTATTATCTCCCTATTACTCTAATCTTTCCTGCTTATCGCTCAAACAAATGATTAATTTCTAAATTAATATGGGTACACCTTCATCAGTTGCCGGAGGCCACTGTCTAACATCATCAATCCAGCTATTCATGATGCTGTCATTGTAGAGAGTCAGTTCACAATGACAGCATAATGAATTGACACCTCAGCAATGGCGTTGCCGCAAGATGGCGGCATACACAGATCGCTCGCCGAATTCATCTATACTATACAGATGGAGGAACACCAGCATCATCCAGTTCAGCTTAATATATAACCTGGGGCTACATGGCCTAACCATATATAACACACTTACTTTTTCGTTCGTTTTTCTTCTTATTTTTCATCTTCTTCTTACTTTTCTCTCTTCTTCTTCTTTCACATGAAAAAAACATGTGCATCGGCAATAATAGTCCCCGGTAATTCACTTCCATTGTGGCTTTTTTATTTACATCGTTGCTTTTTTTATTTGCGTTATTGCTTTTTTTTATTTGCAGCTATGGTGGGTCTCGGCCACCGTAATATGCACTTATTAACAGCTCATAATGCATCTTTGCCGCTACTGGATCTGAAGTGGGAACAGGGTCTTGTTGACATTCATAAAATCTTTATTATGCACTCACTGAAGTTAATAACTCATTCATTATGCACCTTTTGCAACATCCAGATATCAATCATTATTTCAACATTAAAGAATTCTGATGCATTTTTTTTCACTCAAGTATGTTATTATTCTCTTTAGCAAAGGATCATGGGAATCTCATTTCCTCAAAATGGCATAATAGACATAAAGACAAATGTGAGCTATTTGAACTTAAACATTTAAGCAGATTGATTCAGAGTTAGCTGCTTTATTCACTTGTGATGAGAATTCAACCTACCAATGGTGGTGAAAACACAACATAAGGACATATTTCCTTTTCATATTGATTTTTAATGCAACCACTATTGTCAAAAACAGGAAAAAAGGATTGGAAACCCTAATAGTTGAGTTCTAAAAAAAAACGACAGATCTCAATTCATTTGGCTTTTTCAAAAGTTTTGTTACTTAGATTGACCGTTCGGGAATACAGTTTTCCACAAAACTCCCTGTAACCCATCAGTTTTCTGAAAGTGTGTGACAAAAGTCTCAACATCGGCCAGGCCAAAGGTGGCCAGATCAGTGATGTCTTCAGGCCAGTTGCTTAGGTCAAACATGGTGGCAACGGCCTTCATGACACCCATATCAGGATTGACAAACCGCATGGTGAGGTTGTCACAGAAGCCATTGATTAGTTTATCTTTCACTTTGTGGGAGTCATCATCATCCACTTGTTTCCTGTTGAGTTGTACACCAGAGAAGGTGTTTCCGGGAAAAGGTCCCACTTCATCCAGGAACTGCTTCAGATGCTGAACTGGGTCTGTCTGAAAAACAGAAGAAAAAATGAAACATCTATGAAACAAATAAATACTTCATTTCATGTTGATTGTATGCACTTAAAAATGTTAAAACTGTTGATCTAAAAATAACATTTGGAGTAAACGACATTCAATTGAGTCATATATACAGTATATATGTATATATACATATATATATGTATATATATATATATATATACAGTATCTCACATAAGTGAGTACACCCCTCCCATTTTTGCAAATATTTCATTATATCTTTTCATGGGACAACACTATAGAAATGACACGTAGATATAACTTAAAGTAGTCAGTGTACAGCTTGTATAGTAGTATGGATTTGCCTTCCTCTGAAAATTACTCAAAACACAGCCATCAATATCTAAACAGCTGGCAAAATAAGTGAATACACCCCACAGTGAACATGTCCAAATTCTGCCTTAACCCTGTCAATATTTGGTGTGTCAACCATTATTATCTAGCACTGCCTTAACCCTTTTGGGCATGGAATTCACCAGAGCTCACAGGTTGCTTCAGGAACCCTCTCCCACTCCTCCATGATGACATCATGGAGCAGATTGATGTGAAGACACCTTGCGCTACCCCACCTTCAGCATGAGGATGCCCCACAGGCGCACAGGTGAGTTCAGGGCTGGATACATACTTGGCCAGTCCATCACCTTTACCGTCAGCTTCCTCAGCAAGGCAGATGTCATCTACTAGGTGTGTTTTGGGTCATTATCATTCAGAGAGACTTAATCTATTATCATCTGGCGGGTAAAAGATGAAAATGACCTTCTGAACAAAGTTGTATTAATTCTTGATGATGTTAAATAGTTGCTGATCGCTATACTGTTACATTTAAACCTTGTAGAGCAGCTGGTCAGAGAGACCAGGTGATTTTCGCTGATATGCCGGAGTGAAAACACTGTAAACCTGTTAGGTTGACTCTAAAGGTAGCTGTCATTTATGTAAGGTTGACTGTAAAGCAGCTGATATTTATGTTAAAAGGTGCTAATCATGCTAGATAACTGATACTGTGTTTTGTGAGGCTAAAGGCGTGTTAGCTTGGGCCTAGCCACTTAACTGGCATAATTATTTGGTGTTCTGTGAAAACTATAGAGACACTGACTATTTTGGTTATTTGTCACAAAGGAAGATGTTATTTTTCTAAACTATTGGTTACTGCAGATGTCAAAAAAATTTGATTGATTGTGAGACTATTTGATTTATTCATGTTTATTTCATGTTAATGGTAATTAAAGAGGGTAATATTTAGTGCATTTTCTCACTGTTGCTGGTGCAGGGAGAGATAGCTAAGCACGTTGAGCCTTAATGCCTCTTAAGTTACCATGAATGTTCACTGCACTTAATGCAATTTTGACTCAGTTAAAGGGTACGTCATGGTATTTTTATTTTGATCTTGTGTTAGTTACTAGTGTAACCACAGTACTTTGAATGCTTGAACATTATAATAAGAAGCACTTTGAATGTATTTATAGTTTCACAACTGCAAATGTTTTATCTGATTGACAAGTGGTATGTCCAGTCCGCTGCCCCATGACCCTCCTCCAGCCCCCCAATTATCAAGTTCCCTCCAAAACTGCACCTTCGACAAGAAGACAAGTTTCACGTGGTTCACAATGGGTAGATGCAAGTTTTTGGATGGATGGCTTGACAATACCGTATATAAATACTGGTTGGCCAAGGATTCCCAATTCACACACAGAGGTAGATGCAAGCTTTGTGTGAAATCGTTTGACATCGCCAACATGGGGGAGAAGGCGATTCTGAGCCACATGAAAGAAAAAAAACACAGACGTCTCGCCACTGCATCGCTTGCACCCAAAGTCCCAACATTTTTGCCTCAGCCCAGACATTGAACTTCCCTGAGTTTTTATTTGAATGCCATTATGGTACTTGGCTACAAACATAAATGAAATAACATACAAACATAATGTGAAATATGATACACTGATATATTTACTCAGATGTCGCATATTCTCTGAAAAAAAAAAACGCAGAGAAGTCTGGAAATTAGGGAATGAAAAAGTATGGAATTTTGAAATTCCAAATGTGTAGGAACCCTGTAGGGAGTTTATTTTGTTTACCTGCATGGCTACAAGAGCCAAGGTCATCTTCTGCAGTCCATCTGACACCATCTGCAATGTCAGCCCATCCCTCTGAAAGAAGGCTCAGAATTAAACCCAAAACACATTTAATCTAAGTTCCCTTGTTTTTAATCCACAGCCTAGTACCTAATTACTCTCTCAAATGGTTTCACAAGAGTGATAATAAAACACTCACACACTGGGCCTGATACAAACTTCAATTGTCAAAATGTATGAAATGCTCCTTTAACCTTACTGATGGAGAGGAATTAAGTCAGGCTATGAATTAGCAAATCAGCAGGAGTTAGCATGAACATGACGCAGCCTATATCCATTAGCTTGCTCAACATAACACACAGCTCATCGATGCTCCTAACACATTCACTCTGCTCATCCTGCTTCACACATTTACTGTCACTCTTGTATCTCAACCATATGTTAGGCTGACCAAACGTCCTCTTTTGCCCGGACATGTCCATTTCACGTCCTGTCCAGGGCATCCGGGAGGTGTTTATAGATTGATGATAATGTCCGGTTTTCCTTGTGCGTGTGTGTTAGAGTGCGAGTTCTGTCCGAACCCGTCATTCTGTTTTGTTATGGCCGAAACCGAACCGAGCCCGACATTATTTAATTACTAAAGCACTGAGTTTGTGTCACACAGTTGTTATGGTTACAGGCTATTTAACAGGCCGGGCGTGCGCCGTGCGCCTCTCTGCGGAGAGGGAGACCTCCGTGTTTAAGACCAGAGCGGGCAGTGGGAGGTCTGAGGCTTCCAGCGAGGTGAGGGGGAGAAATGTAACAAAATAAGATAAAATAGGGAAACTTATCTCCCTCTTTTATTTTATTTTCAGCGTTTAATCAAGGTGGAGGCGGGCGGCGGAAGGTCCAAGGTAGAAACAAACAGCCAATGTGTATGTGTGTTCTGTTCAGATGTTTGTCACGTAAATAACAGTCCCCAAGGAATAAACAGGACAGACAATAGGATTTTATTTATTTTTACACTACATCTTCACTGAACGCTGACAGAATCCGACCCGAGTCCGAATACAATTTATACATTTTTGACCGAACCCGGCCCGAACCCATCGGGTAGGCCTACCGTCGGGACCCATCGGGCTTGGATCGGGTAGCCACAGCCTCTAGTGTGTGTATGTGTCCCCTATCTATAGGGGCCTATCTGAATTTCTGTCTTTGAGAGATATTATTTTGTAATATAACTTAATTTTCTATCCATACATATAAACTTTAAATATATTAAAATTATAAGGCATCTTTGAGTAAACTGCGAGTATCATTTAAGTAGGCTATCTCGTGGCCGGGCTGAGTGTCCTCTTTTTTGGAAATCAAAATATGGTCACCCTATCATATGCATCTTCACACACATTTCACTCACTTTAACTCACACAGAAGGTCATTAGCAACGCACTTAGCTAATGAAGCTATTTCCAGTGGTACCCTCCACGAGCCGCGACACACACACACACACACACACACACACACACACACACACACACACACACACACACACACAGACTCTTAATCCCAGTCACAGTCAGTGTCACAGTTACACACTAAGGTTCTCCTAAAACATACTACTGTTATCTGGGTGTTCATTATACTCAGCTTACCTGTAGGAAATTTAGAAACATGACTGGCTGCTAGTCCAAGCGTGACCTCCATCTCTGTAGCTAAAGTTGCTAGCCTAATTATTACTGACTGAATGAACCAAGTACGGTGCCATAGCATTGTTCCAACCTCTCATTGTTCCGACCTCTCATTAGTCTGACGTCCCGTTGTTCCGATATGTGATTATACTAGGCTATACTGTATTTGTGTACCATAGAGAATCAGCAACGCAACAAAAGTAGGCTACTGGTCGAGATACAAGTGTCATAGAGAGGAGAGAATGAAACACCATAACCTCCTGTTATTAACTCTGGGGTCCGGGTTGTGTGGAGAGCTTTCCGTGGTGCTGAACGGCTCCCGGCAGGCGTATTTCTACCTTGATGGTGTGCCGCAAACGGCTCTGGGTCAGCTGGGAAAGGCCTGAGGCGGAACAGGCTCACGGCTTATATGTTTGCCACTTTCTTTTTTATTTTAACCCACACCATGATCTTTTCCTAACCTAACCAAGTGGTTTTTGTGCCTAAACCTAACCAGACCTTAATCACAGGGCATCATGATGATTTCGGAACAACGGGACTTCGGAACAATGGGTTTAATATGGTCGGAACAATGGGATGTCGGACCAATGGGCTGTCGGACCGATGGGCAGACCCCACCAAGTACACGTCCTCTGATTAACTAACATTACCATCATTATCCTAAACATCAAAATTTAGAACACACAGTCACGTTTTATAACTTTATAAGGCCATCGTGCACATGATTAGCTGAGTTGCGAGTGTTAGCTATCGGAAAGAACTAGAACTAACGTTAGCTAAAAATCAACAAGCTGATGTTAGCCTATAGCCTACTTTAGCAAACTAACTTACCACAGGGGCAGAAACAGATGAAACATCGTTTTCAGAGTCCCGACGCCAAGTGACGCATCCTACTCCAACTGGAGCAGCACTGGAGAAGCTTGCATCAGTTGTTTCAACCATCTCAGCATTGCTAGGTTCTGTGCTCTGATGTGGAGTGGCGAGCGTAGCTGGCAAGTGGCACCCAGCGTGACCGTCATGCAGTGAGTTGAGTTCCGTGTGTGTGCATGCGTGTGCGTGTGGAGCCAGATCAGGTGCAGCAAAATCCACTGTATTTTTGCTGTTTTTATATAAGTTTTTATTGAAATTATTCAAGCGACAAAAACGACGTCCAGATATCCATATGTAATGATGTTGTAAATAACACCTATTTCAATATTGCTTTGACCTTCATACGACACTGTTCCCACTTTAGATCCTGTAGCTGCAAAGGCACATTATTAACTATTAATAACATCTTATTCATTTAATCTGATAGGGTCTTATAGTGTCTTATAAACCAGTAATAAATGTGGTTATTGTTCTATAATCAACCCTTATAAATCATAATTAATGTAAATAGACATCTTATTAATTAATATTTAGGATAGCTTTATAAACTGTTATCAAGTTTCCATTAAGTGCTTATAATACTCCTATATGCAATAATAACTGTGTTAATTAGGCTATAATTAACACTTATATAGTCTTATTAATGGTAATAAACATCTTATTCTGTCTTATGAGTGCTAATTAACTGATTAATTGGTGCTTATTAAGCATTAATTAACATTTATTACAGTACCTTAATATAAAGTGTTACCCTGTCTTGTAATAGGAACATATCATTGACATCATTATGGTACTGCCCTAAGCCTCCACCTCTTCTGGATAACATTATTATTAGGTTTTCATGCTCTGTTGTGAAGCAGCTGCACAGGAGATTTGGAATCAAGGGGCTCTCTCTCCCATCCTGTCTGGTGTAATCCCATTTTATCAACTGGAGGAGGCACCATAAATAACAAAACTTGGCAGAGACATGGTATTGTAATTTTTAGTGATTCTCTAATATCTTTTTTAACAAATAAAAAATCAGTTCGGTATTTCAGACTCCTCGTTTTTGATATAGATATCATCTGTTATAAATAGGAAATGTAAAGAGGGAGCTACACCTATATCATGTTCTGACTGGGATCAGCTTCTGAGGAAGGCAACCTTGTCAAAAGGCACAGTCTCTAATATTTACAGTTTAATGTTCAGAGTCGCTCCTAAATATATTCTTCTGTCCAGCTGGCTTGGGATCATGACCTTAAAGGGATAGTGCACCCAAAAATGAAAATTCAACCATTATCTGCTCACGTGTGTGCCCTTGCGCGAGACCAGCGAAAGCATGAGCTTTGCTTACCCGTGTTTACATCACGTGACACGTGCACCGCAGGGGGAGACAACAGTAACCACAGTAGCTAAAAGATAATTTGCACTACGGTCATTTCGCAAAGGACAGCCCAACATGTCTGAAGACTTTGAAATTGAGAAGGACCAGCATTTCTTTGTTGAGCCGTATTTGTTTGAGCCAGAGTATACGGACACGGACCTCAGGCTACTGGACGAAGCAGCCGCCGCAGCTCATGAGCCTAACCCTCAGCCAGCTGCAGAATACTGGAGTCGAGCACTGGAAGCCTGGTGGTGTACAGTTGTTTCAAATGCAAAGCAATGCCAACGGATTAGGAAAGTCTTTGCTGCTCAGACTGGGAATTGGTGATGCCTGCACTTGAGAATCTGGACATCAGTACTGACGAGACTGCTGCTCTTCAGAGACCGTGCATCACCGATCACCCTGAGCGTGCACATATGAGCGCGGAGCACAGAGAAGCAGTCAGAGCTACAGGCTACAGTGAGGCTGAAAACAGAGTTCAAATGGCGCTTTTCAAAACTACTTTTTATGTCGGGGCTTCAGGACACTTGGATCACTACGGATGAGCATGTTGGAGATATTTTGTGGTTTAAATTTTGTGTTCTTGGACGTTAGTCTGGAGTGCCATCAGCCATTAGGTGTGCTAGCCGCTCCCCCCGCCGATCTCCGCAAGGGATATGAGGACTCTAAAACTTCGCCAGGGCCTCCGTCGGCATATGGGTGAGTAGATAATGGTCTTTTCATGTTTCTTATTGTTATTTAATGTGTTGAAGTATGTTTTTATCTGTATACTGTGACGCACGCTGTGTATCCGTACTATGAAGGGCGCTATACAAATAAATTACTTACTTTACTTACTTACTGAATTTTCATTTTTGGGTGCACTATCCCTTTAATATATCTTGAACTTCTTCTCAGTGGGACAGAATCTGAAGATCAGCTTTGTGCACTTCTAAATGTGTTAGATTTAGGACTATATGATATAAGATTCTGTGTAGAGCTAAAATGGACAACGAGTATCAAGATTCATCCTGGCACAATTGTGGAAATTGTGGTTCATTGCTTCATCTGCTGTGGGACTGTCCAGCAGTCAAAACTGTCTGGAAAGAAGCAATATCCCTAATGTCACAATTTTTCAATGTTGATTTTCCAGTTTTCCGGCTTTGGACATTGGGTTGCCTTACTACTAAAAGATTAATTCCTTTAAACTGGAAAGTACGCAAACCAGCCTGCTTTTCAAGGGAATCATGGGGGAATATCTTTTGATCTGTTGACCTTTTGAATATGGAACAGGCAGCTGGTCTGCTAAAAGACTTTAAGAGAGGCCTGGAGGACTAATGGGACACTGTCCGTAAAAGCCTTGTCTGATCATGATTGGATGTGTAGTATCAACTGTGTACACCGGGCTAATCACTCTTCTTGTGAAATGAAATGGTATAATGGAAGCACAAAACTGCTGTAGACTTTGTTGTGTATTGGATGTCACTGGAAGTGTCTGGAATTGATAAAGAAACCATCATATAACAAAAAGCACAGCAGAGTACTGCTCCACTATAAACCACACATTGATAATTACAGAAGATAATGAAAGATGATGTCCATCCTCAGCTCATATATCAGTCATATGTGATGTTGTCAGGCTCTATGGACCACTCCCATGTGATTGTCTTTGCTGACGTGGCTAGTTAGCTTGTTTGCACAAAGCTTGCTGTACAGGCTGTCCCTGCCACAGCTTATTACCATGACAGCTGGGTTGTTGGGATACAATGCATTCAGCCTTGTTGAGGTAAGAGTAGAGTGGGTGTGGACAGGTGCTCTTACATTGATTTCGGTCACTAGGATGTCAGTGATGCTGCCCAACACTGTGACAAAGTCAAACACGTTCCAGGCATCCTTTAAGTAGTTCTGATGAAGCAACAGTAGAAAATGATTAGTTGTTTTTTATTATTCAGGATATTTGAAGTTGTTTAATAAATGTTACCTACCAATGGACCAAAAGCAATGATCTTGAGGATACACTCCAGAGAAAAGAGAGTGGTGAAGACTATGTTGAGGTTCTTCAGCATCGCTTCATAAAAGTCTGGTGCTCCGTGGAACTGAAAGACAGGGGCAAATGATTACTTTTTCCTTTCTGTCCTGTGGCACTGCTTAAGGACTAGTTTGACATTTTGGGAAATAAAGCTTATTCACTTTCTTGCTGAGAGTAACATCATAACATAAATACCACTCTCATTTCTGTCTGTTTAGTGTGAACTACAGCAAGCAGCTAGTTACCTTAGCTTAGCTCCTGGCCATCACAAATTGCTTTTACAGTTTGGTTATGGATGTTATCTTTGGACAGAGGTTGGCTAGCTGTTCCCTCCAGTCTTTTTTCTAAGCTAAGCTAACTGGCTGCTGGTTGTAGCTTCATATTCACTGTAGGTACAGACAAGAGAGTTGTATGAATCTTCTCATTTAACTCATATGTTGTACATGTATGGGTGTTTATTTCAAAATGTCAAACTATTCCTTTCCTGATCTAATGTCTCCAGGACTGACTTTATGTAACAATCAATAAAGTCTGACAAATTATATTCCTTTGGCATTGTATTATTTATGCCTTTTTCAAAAGTTCTTACCTTCATCATGAGTACTACAGTATTAAGAGCAATCATGATCATGATGGAGTACTCAAACGGAGTTGAGACCACAAACTTCCACATCCTGTACTGGAAGGAGTGCGTGTTCTCGGGCATGTAGCGTGTCAGAGGTTTGGCGTTTATGGCAAAGTCAATACAAGCCCGCTGTAATAAAGAAACCACAGCTCTGCTTTACTGTCTTTGTTATTTGATAAGAACTAATCAAAAATCAGTCCTGAAAGCATACATTTGCTATTGATCATTCAAAATCTGCACTGATGTGAGCAGCTGGAAACTAACATGGATCACTTTTGACAAAAACAGTACATAATTTGTGATTTTACTATCTGTGGATAACTGATAACTAATGAATGAACATATGTTTTGGTCCCAGGTGCTGTTATGGTTGAAAAACTGTGAATCATCGTTTAAGTCCCCCTCCACTCAAAAATGTGTTTTTCTTTTGTTTATGTTCCCTAAAATGTCCGACCTTGACTATACTGATTTGTATCTGTGCAGTTTGTTACTACTGAGGTGCTTTCACGTTCCTCTCCTGAAGGGAGCGATGTCTGTGCACTCCCCTTAAGGAGCTATATGTAAGAAATCTAAAGCAAATAGTCGTAAAATCATCCTAAAATGTCACAGAGACAAAGGAATAATATAACATACTGATCTCAGCAACAACAATAGTACAGCCAGAATATTCGCACTTTTAAAAAAAAATTACGGTCTGCAAATCATGTTTATGTTTTGAATTTGTGTTTTGGCCTGTTGCGCCACCCACCACCGTCTACCAGTCACGCAGTCAGTAGAGTCTCAGCATCAATTATAGTTACGACTGAGCTACAATGGCTGACGGTGCAACTAAACCCAAACGACCTTGTTATGTTTCCCAAAAACGGCAAGACAAAACTCGAGGCAAAGCGAGGATCTATATAGGAGATGCTTTTAAACGGTGGAGACGGTTGAAAGCAGAGAAGAATTTGAAATCGGATGTTGAAGTAGCTACTCTTCTCCTCGACAGGTAAGCTTGAACCAAAGTTGGCTAACTAGCATCATAGCTAGACGGGGATGGACATTTCGAATACTTTAAACTGTTAATCATTTTCGATCATACATTGTAGCCCATGTGCAGGTGGAAAACCGAAGATCAAGGACGTGATGATGCGGCCCTGCCACGGCAGCCACCCGTGGGCAAAAAATCAGTCTCCAGCGTGCTGCTGTCCAGCAACCTCAAATCTGTAGGGGAGGGGGGGGCAGACACGGCACGCGGCAGTATTTTGAATTTGAGTGCAGTAACCGTTTTGGCCACATTGATACATACGGCGCCTTTAAATCTGTGATTCAAATGTACATAGGCAAGCTAGATTAGTTACATCTTCTGCGCATGTAATTACAAAAATAAAAACATGAGCTAAATCTTTATATCGTACACTAACTTAACATGAAAATCATAAATTGATATTGCAGTAATAAGCTATATTCATTTATATCCAATCCAGTATTTTGTTTTGTTTTTTTGGCTATAGTCCTCTTTAAGCCCAGCAGTTAAAACTGTACAAATAAAGATAAACACACACACTTATTTTCTGCTTAACAATATAATATAAACTGCACACAAAAATGTCAACTATGTACACGTGTATCATGCTTTATGTCATTGCAATGAACTATACTATGCAGCCACTGTATAGATGCAGCATCTTTTTGCTGAGAATGCGAAAACTTTTTTGATTAAAAAATATATATATTTACAATTAAAGTAATATTCTTACATATGTCTTATTCAAAATACAATTAACTTTAAAAATGTAAGTAGACTGTGAACTGTACTGTGAATTGTGATAACAGATGATTACTTAGCAAAACCAGGAGCAGAAATGCAAAAAGTGATATCTTCTATGTGTATCAAAATCACTAGTTTTATTTTGTAACTTCTGGGATCAGCAGGCACATGACACACATGTGCCGTTAACTCAATATCCACTAATCTGCCTCCACTGCCTGTAATTTAAGTAAAATAGAGTGTGAAAATGGTCTTTTGATAATTGTACCATTTTTCACCACACATTTATTGTTTACATCTGTCACAAATATGAAAAATATATATTATTTTTAACTCAAAACTCCCTGTTTCCATTTCAGCATTAAACCTACTGATATAACTGTGGGCAGAATCTCTTATTTGTTAAAAAAGGCTTTTTATTGTGCAACACTTGCAGGACCTTGCAGTGGCTTGCACAGCTCCATAAGATAGTGAAGTACCAGCTTTTAATTGTGGTATGGTATTCCACCAATTTATGGAGGCTCTGAGGAAGCGCCACACGGTGGCCATGAAGTAACACAAGCCATCTTGACGTGCACTGCTCTTTCATGCCCAGGCCATGCTGTGTTTCTGAGCAGCAGTTGTGTGTTGTGGAACCTCTTTTTTCAGTGTCCCTGTAAAAAGGTTATGCCAGGGCCACACTGCCTGGCTGACAGTTACCTGGCTGCACTGCTTTGCTGCCTGCCAACAGCTATAATTACTGTATTTCCACACAAAAAATGGTACTCCACAAAAGTATGGAATCACACAAGCCACTTTATTTTTTACAAACACAGTCCTAAAATATACCACAAAACAAAGTCTTATGTTAATAAATGAAATGGTTCTGCAGACAAAAACATTGCCAGAAAGCTGGAACCTGCGGCCTCGTGCCTATGACCGAATCACAGCTGTGACGATATACGAGTATAACATCACTCCCTCGCGTGTGATATTGCTTAAATACACTGAACAAAAATATAAACGCAACACTTTTGTTTTTGCTCCCATTTTTCATGAGCTGAACTCAAAGATCTAAAACATTTTCTATACACACAAAAGACCATTTCTCACAAATATTGTTCACAAATCTGTCTAAATCTGTGTTAGTGAGCACTTCTCCTTTGCCGAGATAATCCATCCCACCTCACAGGTGTGGCATATCAAGATGCTGATTAGACAGCATAATTATTGCACAGGTGTGCCTTAGGCTATTTATTTATTTATTTAGCTAAATATTTCCAGTGCATTTATCATGTCTCGAAATACAGCCATTAAGCACAACCGTTCACAACTCATTTAATTTCATCAGCACTACTTAGACATGTGCCGTTCATGACAAAACCGGCATGAAGAAACGTGTTCACCTATTACACTTTAATCTTTGAACTGTATTTCAAATAACATGTTTTATTTTGGGACAGGGATACCACTGGTTCATGCTGTACTGTAATTCAGGCTGGGTGTCTGATCAGACTAATTGCCATAAACATATAAATACTGCGGTGACCCTCATGCATAATTGCGCAAGATGGCACTGGCACATACTCCTTTTTGCCTCCACCTTTAATAAATGTGTTTCTTTCCTATGGTTTCTTTCTTCAATGTCAGACATCCTCAAATGTAAAAGCAACACATTAACTACATGTTGGTAAAGGAGTAGAAATATTTGGTCTACCTTTAGATCAGACCACTTTGTTTTTTGGTTCTGTCACTGTCCGTGCAGTCCCACAGACACAGCTGACAGCATCAGCAGGGATGATGTGTTGCCACTTTTTTTGTGATCCCGCTGCTGTGGCCACCAAATAAAATCTTTGTTCAGTTCTCCACCTCCCGTTAAAGGGTCTCTAGCTCAGTCTCAGAGAAATTCCGTTTTTTGATTTGTTTCTCACCTGTCGCCATAACTCACACAACGAGAGAACACTTGCATGCTGGCTTATTTATATGCAGATTGCATTCATGAGGTGATTTGCATGACCATTTATGGTTGAACTAGGGAGTGTAGAGGGCGGAATATGAGGCGGATCTGGGTGCGCACAACTCCAGGAGGTCTGTGATTTATAAAGAGAACATCGCGTCCAAGTGTGCATGCGCACGGCTTTATAAATGAGATTATTTTTTGGTGCACGCCATTTTCAGCTTTTGGGTGCACGTCAACTTTTAGTTTGAATCCTAAGCACTCTTTTATAAATGAGACCCCAGATCTGAATTCTGATCCTCAGGATCAGGATCCTCTTGATCTGTGTTGAAATACCCAGTTTTCAGATCAGATCAGGATTTAATCCAATCCGGCCAGGATAATTCTATCAGATCACTTTGAAATACTGGGCCCTGATGAGGTACTGATGAGGATGAAGGACAGTGGAAGCTGAATCCGGCCGTGCCAACATCCAGGTTTGGCAGCGTTTCATCAGCCAAACTAGAAGAAGTTACACAGTTGCAGATCAACGTAAATACAAAGTAGGCTAGCTTGTGAGTTCCTGGCGTGTGTGCTGCGTTGTCTGGCAACAGACTGGGGGAACTGTTTGAGCTACATAACATACTTAAAAAATTTATTTCATCACCTTTTGTTAACATTTCCTTACTGAGCATTGCTGTTTAAGCTGTTGTTTAACTATTGTATAAAAACAATATCACACTTGACGTCGTGATGTTGTAGGCTACTGTATGCCTGTGGCCTTGTGCCTATGACCGAATCTCAGCCGTGACGATATACAGTACAACAGCTTAAATATACGTATATATTGGAAGGTCCCAAGGTCAGAATGGAAGACACATCCTAAGGTGGTTGCCAATGACCAAGCAAATACCTTATGGGATGTCCAGATCTAGACTGCCAAAATGGTGATGGCTAACCAATCAGACATCGTGTTGTTCGACAAACAATAGAAAAAGGCCGTCGTGATAGATGTAGCAATTCTGACAGCAACATCAGGTGGAAGGAGCACAAGAAACTGGAAAAATAGCAAGGGCTGAAAGAGGAGCTAGGAAAGATGTGGGTAGTAAAGGCAACAGTAGTGCCACTGGAAATCGGAGCACTTGGACCTGTGATCCCCTAACTGGAAGAGTGGCTCCAGCAGATTTCAGGCACGACATCTGAGTTTTCTGCCCAGAAGAGTGTAGTCCCGGGCTTGAGGAAGACACACCACCACCACTACTGCGACTTACACTACATCTCCCAGAATGCAGGTGAAGTTCTTGAATGCTGTTGTGTTTTTTTGTTGGTTTGTTTTTTATTTAAGTTAGCATTATTATTATTATTATTATTTTCATTTTTATTTTATTTTATTAAAGTTAATAAGAACAAAGCTGTTTGTTCATAATAGAAATCATAGCTTGTGTTAGTTCAAATGTTAAATCAAGAGTACCAAATGTTTAATCAAAATCACTGTGTTTTGGATTAAATCATTATTGTGAATTAAAACTTTCTTGCTTTGTTTTTTTAAATATTTGGAATGAAACTAAAATCTAATAATCTAATGGAAGAATAAAATTAACTTAACATCTTTTAAAAAAAACTGTTAAAGGCAAGGCCACATCATAACATATCATGCTGTGAGCTGATACATGTTTTTTTTAAAAGTAAAAAATCATCATCATGACTCCAGTATCCACAAGCCTATGATTAGTAATTGAAATTGTAGTAGTTGAAATTGAGGTGGAGACTTACAGGAGATGTTGTATAGGAGGAGCTTTCAAGGGTATATGACAACAGTGCAGAACTGTACAGACCTTAATGTGCTCCAGAACTGACACAAGTTTATTGCTTGCTGCTGTCTCTGAGCACAAATAAACTCTTTTGCATTGGGTCTTGCCTGTCTTTAGGGTTGTTCTTCAGAGTGCTTTTGAGACTCCAGTGGTTTTGATGAAAGAGTTTCTGACAAAGAGCTGATCAGTGGTCCAGTCCAATTTTCTGGCCCAAGTCAGAACAATTTGGCCACTACAGCGCTCAAGGCACTTAACTGAAGCAGGACTGAGGGAGAGATTCTGATCTGCAGTGGCCCTACTAAATTTAGTATGGCTCAACATTTCTATGACTGGACTTTATAAACTGGGATAACTCCACGTTCCTAAATGCATGAGTTGATCGAGTGACTAAAAAGTGGGTAGAATCAGACAAGAACAGCCCTGCAGCCATTACAGAGATCATCTGTATGGACTGTTAACTAAGAGCCCTGCCTTAAAGGGATAGTTCGGGTTTTTGGACATGACGTTGTGTGAAACGATGACCATCTGTAGCTCTGATGTGACGGTGTCACTACTGTCAACGAGCCTCCTGCTCTGAGAAATGGCCAGTAGCTTACCGGAGAAAAAGTAGTTCTGAAGATGTAAGGGGGACACGGAATCAAAAGGTTTTAAGCTACAAAAACGTATGCGTTTTGTTAGACTATTTCAATAGTTTTAAAACATCTCCGGATTACGTCAGACCTTGCTATCAATTGGGACTATTTTCTGACCAGTATCACTCCGCCGTGCAGGCCCACAAGACAGCATGCCAACAGAAATCACTTAGACAGTTCATCACCACGCCATGCAGGTGCGCAGGATAGCAACGGCTAACGCAAACTTCATCGGCTGTTTCCAACAGAGAACCAGTAGGCTATTATTAGTGAGGAAGCAGATGTACTAGCCCCGTATATACCTACTACTACAGTGCGAACACCGGCTCAGGCTCACGACACACCCTCGTCAGCTGCTGTAGGTAAACAGGGGAATACCAAAATGGTGCGAACAGCTGCTGATGATGCAAAGGTAGCCTGGAGGAGGTCACTATAATTGTAAATCAATGTTACGTTTCTCTCGTGCACGCGCGCTCTCTCTTTCTCTCTTGCAGTCTCACTCTGTTTCTTTTCTTTTGACTTTTCTAAGATGACAGATGCTGAATATATACTCCCTATCTGATGCTGTGGCTGTTTGTGGTTGGCTGAGAGGGATGTGAACTCAATAGCTTGCAGCTGTGTTAATCAAATCAGGTTGGGTTTCCATTACGCGTGCCAAACGTGCCAAACGTGCCAAACGATGCCAATCCCCTTTGATCTGACATCAGATGTGACGGGACGTGATATAAAGATACATTTATGTGCTGATTGCAGATAGTTGCATTGAATAGTGGTGTTTGTGGGTATTTATTGCATCGTTAATGTGCCTGACATTCTGGAAACCTGCCTGTGAGGCTTTGGTGATGTGTGCGCATTGTCCGCCGGTCAGCCAAACTTCGGCTTACACCGGCTGCGCTCCACCTGCGCTGACAGTAGTCGGGGTTTCAGTTGGCGAGCTTTTAGCACACCTTCGGCGAAGCCTTTTGGCACGAAACTATCACTGTGCCAAGCTGGATCTGTCAACACCTCCCCCTGCTGCGCCACCACACCCATCTCAGCGCACCTCGGTCTGCCAAACTCCCAAACTGAGAGCGCCTCGGGTTGCGCTGCTCGAAACTAGGGGCCCTATTTAGATGGTCTGAAACGCAAAGCGCCAGGCGTGCGGCGCATGAGCGTGTCCCAGTCACTTGCTAGTTAGACAGCGCATTTTCAGACTGTGCACCATGGCGGAGAGTCTAAAAGGGTTGGACTTTGTGAATTAGTCATGGGTGTGTTTTAGGCGTATCATTCAATAAGCCAGTCAGAGTGTCACTTCTCATTCCCTTTAGAAGAGGCGCACGGCAGAGCTACTTAGATGGCGGACCTACCAATTGGAAAGAGTGAGCGTTTTACAGCTGAGGAGACGATAAATGTGTCTCTATATCGATTGTCCCATCACATCTGATGTCAGATCAAAGGGGATTGGCACCGTTTGGCACTCGTAATGGAAACCCAACCTGATTTGATTAACACAGCTGCAAACTAATAAGTTCACATCCCTCTCACTCAGCCACAAACAGCCACACCATCAGATAGGGAGTATATATTCAGCATCTGTCATCTTAGAAAAATCAAAAGAAAAGAAACAGAGTGAGACTGCGAGAGAGAAAGAGCGAGCTCGCGTGCACGAGAGAAACGCTGTCAACAAATTATAAATTATTCAATTTATTTTATTTTAACCGGGGAGGTTAGAGAGCCCAGCTCCCTCTCCAGCATCCTGAACCCCCCCGCCAAAAGGTGCAGGAAGGGCAGGTCCCGTGGCTGCACCCGGGCCTGTCTGGTCTGGCTGCACGCTGGCTGCGGAGCTGGGGTCATCATCCTCCTCCTCCTCCTCCTCCTCCTCCTGACAAGATGATCTTCAGTTTTACGTTCTAAAAGCTTTTTTTTTTTTTACATATACATTTGTAGCCTACTTGTAAGGCTATAAGTTTACGTTTTTAGTTCACAGAACCTGGTTATTGTTGTGTTTATGTCAAAATAAAGTTTATCAAACGTTTTCACATCTTTGATTTTGTGATTTACATCCCAAAATGATCACAATTCAATTGGGAAAGACAAGTTCATTTTACAGGCTATACATCATCAGTCCGTAGAGGTCTGCTCGCAGTTCCGTATATTTGGACACTGCGAGCAGACCTCCCGGATTATGATGATCATTATGACTGCGATTAGATCATTCTGATTAATGACTGACCATTAAGACGTGTTTCTGATAAATATTTTAATGTGCACAATAATAACCTTTCACATTATAATCATATTTTTATTTGTTATCTTTTGCATATGTGTGACTGCTCCGTGTGTGTCTGAGCAGAGTGCACGCGCATTGTGCACCCGCCTAGAGACGCATATTACTAACTTGTTTAACAGCGAAATACTGCGCCGTTGACTTTAGACCAGGTTTTTGTTGGTCACTGGCGCATTTGCTTTTTACGTCATCTAACTAGCAACGCGCCATGACTGCGCCTGACCACTCCTCATCTTTAGACCAACACACCCAGAGGAGCGCAAGTTCATTTGCTCGTTAGACGAAGAAGGCGCAGAGCGTGAAAATGACAACTGCGTCTGCATCTAAATAGCAATGACACTTGCAACATGGAGTATGCGCCCTCCGCCGTCCGCTTTAGACCTCCTCCTGTATTTTGAGCAAATTTGCAATATAATCCGATTCATATGCAAAGATGATCTTTAGAAAACAAAAATCAATATACCAAAGGAGTATTGCACTATAGGGGGTGATGTTTTGTCAGCACAGCTGTCGAATGAGGCATGAAGTGGAATTCTTGGAATGAGGCAACAGTGAAGATGATCACAGCAGGTGTCAACAGTCTCAACGGGGTAATGTATTTCAGATAATATATTTTATTTGTCTAATTGTCTACAAACAAAACCATCTACTGCTACTTCTACCACCAAATGTTGTCAGAAAAAGGTAGGCGATGCTTTTTCCCAACTAGCTAAACTTCAAAGCTAAGCTAATGTACTTTCATACATACTACAAATGAGCTTCTCCAAAAGGAACTGTGTGCAGTCCCCCTGTCACTTGCCACAACAGATTCAGTGCTCCGACCTACTAACAAAGCTGACTTAGCCACCATACTACAAGCTGGTGCAAAGGGGACAGGGCTGAGTCCATCTATTGTGAGCACATGCACCATCATTGATGGGATGGCCTTAGTAAGAGCAATAGGAAAACCTCTAAATGCATCAACCTTTGGGGATTATGCTGATGTTTTCATGCAGAAAGTGATGGGTCATCTACATGGGAACATCTCTAGAGTGGCTCTAGTGTTTGATCAGTACCAACAGAACTCGATAAAGGCTGTAACAAGAGCAAAACGTAGCACTGCTCTACGAAAGATTCGCACCATTGTCAGTAGGGATGTAAAGATACCTGCTGACTGGAATAACTTCACTGAGATGGATGAAAACAAGGCCAACCTGACCCAATTCCTATCAAATGAGCTTGAAAGGAATGTGCACCGTTGTGGTCAGGAAACTGTAATAAGTGGGGGATTTGACGACCCTGAAAAAGTGGCATCACGAGCAGGAATTGATGTTTCCCACCTTCAGGCTACGCATGAAGAGGCAGATACCCGCATATTGCTACATGCAGTTGATGCAACAGCCAAAGGCTATCAGAGGCTCATCATTCAGTGCAGAGACACAGATGTACTGGTGTTACTTCTTGTGTTTGCACACCAACTGAGTCCAGAAGTTTGGATGAAAGCAGGAACAGCCAAGAAACCACGCTACATCAAGGTCCATGATATTAAACTGCCAAATGAGATCATCAGTGGTTTGTTGGCATTTCATTCCATCACTGGTTGTGATACAACTAGCCAATTTACTGGAATAGGAAAAAAGACTGCATGGAAAGTGTTCCAGCAGTGCCCTCATCTCCTCCACAACTTTGGTGAGGAGGAAGTACCAGTCCAGCTACTCTGTGTTTGGCAGAACAGTTTGTATGCAAACTGTATGACCCAAAATCAACCAGTGACTCAATCAATGAAGTTCGCTGTGCCCTGTTTCGGAAAGTGAAAGCTAATGTGGATACTTTACCACCAACAAAGGATGCTTTGACTCTGCATCTCATGAGGGCCCACTACCAAACAACGGTTTGGAAACAGTCACTAGTGACTCATCCAAAGTTGCCCTCACCAACTAGTTGTGGTTAGCACATGAAGGATGGTGTACTGGTTCCCCAGCTTTTAACCAAAGAACCTTTACAGGCCACATGGTTGGAGCTGACAACCTGTGGATGCAAGGAAAGTGGAAGTCAGTGCAGTACCAGGCAGTGTCGATGTCAAAGGAGTGGAGTATATTGTTGTGGGGCACGTGGGTGTGCCTGTGCAGCTTGGTGCAAGAATACTCAGGTACCAACATAATCATCACTGATATGTTTTTGTCATGTAGATTGGGCTTATGTTATGTCCTCTGGTGTGATGTATTGTATTGTATTCTAAAAGTAAAAGCATCCTCAAAACTAAAACTATAAACTCTTCTCTTGTGTCTCTGACCAGGACTCTGACTGAGCACATGGACATGGTCCCTAGGTGCCTTCTCACAGCTGTCTGCTATCATTGGAGGACGACAGTTTGGATGGGGAAAAAAAAAGTTCTACCGACAGTGTTTACTGGAAATTGCATGTTGCCAAAGTGAATGAAGATTCTGTAATTTTGTGATTATGTGATTATTAAACAATGTTTTTGTCAAAATCATCCCTAAGTTGCCTCAAATGTATTATATCTTAGCCATTCAAATATTACACAGTTATTACTACAAATCATTAGTAGTTACTAACTCTAGAGGAAGTGAGACAGCTGTTGCATTTGGAAGGAGTTTGTAGTGAAATGTCAAAGAAATATTCTAGATTTCCGCCTGGACATTTAAGCACTAAAATTTGTGCAGTGTTGCACTGTCTCACACTATAAGCTTTAAACTTGGCATGACTTAGTTTGTGTATGTGGTCCTTGTGGTTGTGGAGATATTTGACATTTATTGTGGGCAGGTCGAGTTAAGCAGGAAACCTGAAAATTTGCTTAAAATTGTTTCCAAAACTCACAAAAATAATTTTTCAGGTTGACAACCACCCTAGAATTTCACTTATAGGTCCCTTCTAACTAAAAAAATAGGTTGTCATCTTGTACCCAAACATGTCCGCAACAGTCTTAATGGAAACACTTTTCAGAATTGGCCCCCTAACTAATAGTGATAACAGCATTGTAAGATATAGTGACTGACAAAATATTAAAGTTCTGATTTGAATGTCATGTATCTGCCTTACCTCATTCTTTTCTAAGCTGCATTCAGACAAGGCCTTGTCTCCCTGCTCCTGGAAGGTGATGATGATCAGAGCAACAAAGATGTTGACAAAAAAGAAAGGGAAGACCACAAAGTAAACCACATAGAAGATGGACATTTCTATCCGGTAGCCTGGACTGGGACCTGTGTCTTCAAAAGTAGCATCCACAGAGTGCTTCAAGACACTGCAAGGAGAACATAGCACAACACAACAGCCAGGAGGTGAGATACAGTAACATATCTGGTCTGGTAATATTACTGCAACCCTAAACTTATCTAGAAATTACCTGGAGAAGCTGTATGTGAGAATGTAAATGTCTGAATCAGTTGAAATGGACATTAAACAGACATTACCCTGCCACCTAGCAAGTAATCAGGAGAATACAAACATCCAAGGATGAACACGAGAAGAAGGATTATTTAAATAAACACGCCAACAAAATGATTAAATTGAAAGAGCACAAGACTCCGGCACTTCAGTTGGTAAGGACTGACGCCAAAAACATCAAGGAACAGCAAGAGACTCAATTGTTTATGACTACATTACGAACCAGCTGCTCCTGCAGGGTGTTTTTTTTTTTTTGCATCATGTCCTGCCTCCTGCATTCTCAACCCAGGTACCATCCCTCACCTAAATCAAAAGGAGGATTTCTGGAAGGCAAGAACGGGACGTGTTGTCTCCTGTTGTGTGCTACATGTGTGAAAAGGAAACCTCAGACAATGTCTGTTTCTGCACAGATATATACTAGATTTATATGGTGTAAAGTTAAAAATCCTCAAGAGCCTTTACTATATTTAGATGAAGCCTTACACAAGTCTGTAATATAAAGATGAAATCAAGTCAGCTGCACTTACGTTGGCCAGCCCTCCCCAGTGGAGACAGTGAAGAGGGTCAAGAAGGCCCACAGCACATTGTCATAATGAAACTCATATTTCTTCCATTCTCTGGGCATGGCAGCCACCTCGTCTTTATCATAGTCTAGAAACTGTCCTCTGGAAGACATGAAGGCAAAACTTAAGCTCAGTGGGGTTAGAAAGGTACAAGGGTCTGGTTGTAAACACACTAACATTTCATGGTTTCAGTTTTAAAGTGTCTGAGATAAGAAATGAGGAAGTGGGGGATTTGAGACCAACTTGCAGTCCTTCTCCAGGCCCTTGGACTCGTCTGTGCAATAGAAGAATTTCCCCTTGAAAAGCTGAACTGCGATTACAGCAAAGATGAACATGAAAAGGATGTAAACAATAAGGATGTTCAGCACGTTCTTCAAAGAATTGACCACACAGTCGAACACCGCCTGAGGACACACAGAAACACACATCTGATTTAGTGATTAAGTAAAAAAGTATTCCTTAATATACTTGAAAACTATCTACGGAAGTGTATTGCATTCACTTGACAAATAAAAAAAGCCCTGTTTTTCTGAGTAATTTTTTCCCTGTTTTTCAGGGTATTTTTTTCTCCTTTTTTTTTTTTTTTTATGTTTTTCATGGTAATTTTTTTTCTGTTTTTCATGGTAATTTTTTTTCTTGAACGAGGAGATGAGATACTTAAAAATCTCACGAGAAGCTCCCACCTGCAAGTGACATCTGCATCCATGGTGACTCCTGCTCATGAATGTATTTTGCATCTGTGCTCCTGCTCTTAGACAATTTCAACAACAGGATCAATCAGGGTAAAGCACGTAATTAGTTACACACAGGGTGCAGTCGCAAACATAGCTAGATTATCATACCCTGTGTGTAACTAATTACATGCCTTACCCTGATTGATCCCATAGTTGAAACTATCTAGGAGCAGGAGCACAGATGCAAAATACATCCATGAACAGGAGTCACCATGGATGGTCATGGATGTCACGTGCCAGGTGGGAGCTTCTCGCAAGATTTTGAAGTATCTCGTCTCCTCCCCCCACTCAGAAAAAACAGGGATTTTTTTTTATTTGTCAAGTGAATGCAATACGCTTCCGTAACTATTACCTATTCACTTTGTTTGCTTTCTTAACCAGAACTGTTTTTATAATGGGACTCTGTTCAAATGTGAATGTAAGTGAATCTAACCTGCGGGCCTAGCCTGGCTACATGGAATACTGTGCATTCTGAGCATTCCCAATGCATTCAGCTGGTGGTGGGAATGGCTCAGTGAAATGCATTAGCATGTAATGACAAGGCACACAGCTAAAATCAATTGGCTTGTATGCTTGTAAGATCACTTTGCAAAATTCAAACAGGGTGGACAGTTAAAAAGATAAGATGGAGATGAGAGGAAGCTAATAAAGACTAGAAAATCCCTTAACAGAGAAGAGGCTTAACAGTAAAACTACTGACACATTATGTTCAGCAAGATATCACATCTGTCGGGGGGAAAAAATAAGATCTCTGTCATCATAAAAGCCTGCAGCAGTATATTATTAACAGCAAAACTATGTAAACACTACACTGCCCCAATGTCACTCTGTTTCTGGGTGCAGACATATACTGACAATTCTTCAAATGGAGACAAACAAACCCTCAGTGGGTTTCAAATCTGCTGTTTGGATTATTTTGTAAGCATATAGATAACCAATTTGTGCATGTGCATTTCAGACAAGCGTAAATATACTGAGCATGTTAACAGCTGATGTGGTTTCTGCTAATCTCATTTAAAGTGAACATATATTAATGTAGCAGGGTGACATGCTCATCCCCCCCCTTAATGAGAGAGTGTGCTTCCTTGCTCTCATCTCCACGTTATAGCCAATCTCCGCATGAGGGCACTCTATATGAGGAGGCTGTGTTCAGCCTGACTCGCTGTTGCTCCTTGGCTCCGAGACCGTCCACTTCCTGGTCACCTCGCTTCCTTTCCCCGCTGCCACCTGCGCAGCTTCCTGCATTGCTGTCCTGGGCTGACGCTAATGATGCGTGCCGTTCCCCTGAGCTGTCTGGCTGTCCTCCTTCTTCTGCTGCACAGCACAAGCTCTCCTCCGCTTTAGCTCAGGTGGTCAAACACTACTTGATCGGTACTACAAAACGGAGGCAGCGTTAAAGATCACTGCTGCTTTGCCTTGCTCTGCTTTGTGCCTCTCCTGACTTGCTCCTCTGTGGCTGCTGCTGCACGCTGCTTTGCGTCACTGGGCTGGCTTGGTTTTTGGTCTGCTGTGCCTGGTGCTAATTGCTTCGCCCTTCTTTGGTGGCGCATACCAAAGACGCTGACTAGAAGGCCCTTATTTTAGACTGGTTTCATCGGCAACCGCTCTGGTCTTAAAGTGTGTGTGTGCGTGAACTGTGGGGTTTGCCCTCACCTAATTTTGTTTTGATCTCTGATTTTGTTTGATTTTTGTTTTGTTACATTTTCTTTGAGTTTATTTAGGGTCCCCAAGAGGATTAAGTGTAATGCATTGTTTTGATTAAGTTGTATTGTGTTAACTAAATTTCTGTGGCTGGTGACTTATATTATTTCATTACTGATTTTTGTGAATTTTTGATTCTTGATATGTGTTGATTTGTGGTATTTTGATTTATTTTGTTACTAACTTGGTTTTGGCAGTTTATATCTGTGTATTTGTGTATTTTCTTGTGGTTAATTTATAATCTTTTGCCTGCCAACCTTACAAGTTTTGTTTATTTAAGGTTTCTTTTTGTTTGTTGATTTGGTTGTTTTTATTTATGGTCATTTGAGTGCAACCCCATGAATTTTATTTCCCTCTTCCCCCTTCAGTTGCTGGTCAAAGGTGGTGGTCCTGGTGTCCTGGGTGGTGGCTTCCCCTTTTTTTTTTGGTGTGCTGTGCGTCCCCTGGTCCTTGCTTTCCCTTCACTAAAGTGTGTGTGTGCGTGTGGCTGTCACGTGTGATTGGGGTTACCTTAATTTTGTTGGATCCCTCACACCCTTGTCGACCCATCTCCCTACCAGTAAGCCTCAGTACTGACAGCCCCCCCCCTTTCCTTACATCCCTGTGTGGACGGTGTGTTTAGTGTATTTTAGCTATGTATTTTGTAATAAAGAATTGATTTTTTTAAACTTGGAAACACGTCTCCTGCCTCACTGTAGAGCGAACCTGAGTGCCTTATTTGGGGTTTTGTAGATCTATCTCCTTGGGCGAAACTCCCAGAGTGGCATTGTCCGGCTTGTCCTGGTTGACTAATTAATTAATACTTACCAATAACTTGGTAACCTAGACCTCCCTCCATCCCTCCTGTTGCCACACTAACCGAGGGGCGGCACTGTGGTGTGGTGGTTAGCACTGCCTCACTGCAAGAGGGTTCCTGGGTCGATCCCAGGAGGGAGCCCTTCTGTGCGGAGTTTGCATGTTCTCCCCATGTCAGCGTGGGTTTTCTCCGGCTACTCCAGCTTCCTCCCACAGTCCAAAGACATGCAGGTTAGGTTAATTGGTGACTATAAACTGCCCATAGGTGTGAATGTGAGCGTGAATGGTTGTCTGTCTCTATATGTCAGCCCTGCCATAGTCTGGTGACCTGTCCAGGGTGTACCCCACCTCTCGCCCAATGTCAGCTGGGATAGGCTCCAGACCCCCAACGACAGCAGTTACGGAAAATGAATGAATGCTACATTTCATATAGATAGATGGATTTTTCTTTCTTTCTGTCAGCAGATCTCAACAAAAGACAGAAGACAGAAACCAATGACTGTAGAATGTAGTAGGAACCAATTAATTTCTACTCTTAACTACTGCATGTGTATAAACAAAACCTTATATCTCTAAGTATTCCTCTGTGCCATAGAGCTCCACTGGTGAATTGAAGTAAAAGGGGTCCATGTTCACCAACAGCAAAGCTATCAAAACATCCTTTTTACAAACTCTCCCATAACTCATGCATTATAATTTAAGTCAAATATATCCAGTTATATGCTCAGTTCTTACCCAACAGACACCCTTTACCAACAGGGAGCTGAACTAAAAGTAAAACTTATTTATGCTCTCTTCAAAGCCAGAATCCTTTTACAGAACAACTTTGGTGTCTTAGTTCATATTCAGTCACACAGTAAGCACAACCGACCCACTTCAGGCAGCAGCAGACCAGCAGCTCCTGTGTTTAGCGAGGCAAATTGCTGTTTTTGTCAATGACGTATGGCTTTAAAGAGAGCATAGGTAAGTTGTCCTTAGTCCGGTCCCATTGGAAAACGTTCTCTTTGGAAAGTACTGAACATACGACTGGATGAATGAGACTTGGACTATACTGCATGAGTTGTGTCAGAGTATGTAAAGAGATGTTTTAAAATTGAGTTGCTGTTAATAAACACAGATCCCTTTTACTTTACTTCATCAAGACTTTTCTTTTTTGGATTTTCTGCTCATCAAATGTTTCAAAGTTCAACACAACACGGGGTGAGAAATTACTATTTAAACAGTCTTTGGGAGGGTGAAGTATTCCTTTAATCTCAACCCCAATAACTTGGCTAAATAAAGCAAAAAGCAGCACTGGTGCTGAACCTTGAGTTTTGGCAGACGTTTGATGGTCTTGAGAGGCCTGAGCACTCGCAGAACTCTCAGTGACTTGATAGTGCTGATGTCTTTGCCTTTGGTCCCCCTGTGGAAAACAAACACAGTTAGACCACATACACAGTTATTTTCATATGACATGTAGTTCATCAGATCTTTTTCTGCATTACCAATATTATCAATAAACAGCACATGTTGGATGAATTGTTGTTGTTTTTTTTTTAAAATAATTGTATCATACTTGTAGCTATGTTTGAAATGTGGCATGATGTAAATAAGATGTATTGAGAACAGTTAGGTTAATGAGGCACATAACAATATGCTTTCTGGATATCAACTAAAATACCTCCATAAGAAGTCGATGTTTTGGACTTTTTCTGTATTAAACCAAGACCTATCCATGATCTTTCCCTCTCTTAGTATGAGTGCCTAAACATGACCATGAAAAGGTTTAATAATGTTGTGGTCACCAAGAGTGGATGTTGTACTGCAAGATCAGATATTTTAGTGCACAACAAATTAAATTTGTTGTTTGTCAACACTGTACCGATAGATTAAAGGGGAACTAAACCCCCCTCTCTGGGCATTACTCCGCCCACAGCTTGATTTCAAAAAATTCAGAAAAGATAGGTGGAGCTGAGGGAGGGAGGGGGGAGGGCAGGCGAGCGGCTGAGGAAGGGGGCGGAGTGAAGATTGTCCCTCGGTGCGGGGAGAGGAGAGAGGGCTTTTCATTGTGCCGATGGTGGCTTGGGAGCCTGGGCTCACCGCGCAGCAGCCCACTGCATCCATCCACCCCTCCCTCCCTCGTGCCCCGCACATATACCCCTGACGCTCAGCTCTCTGTCACGGAGCAGCGGCCCTCCACATCCCTCCCCGCACATAGTGTAGCAACCCTGTCAGTGAATGTTCTGTTGTACTGTTAATGTTCTGTGAGTTAATGGCATGTTTTGGACTGAACGAGTATGGGAAGTTCTTGTCTCATTGTTTTTGGCGTGGTTAGGGCCAACAGTAACCTGTACTGTGAAGCAATAAACGGTGGGTTGCCGAATAACCGCGTCATCATTCTACACGTCCTGGCAGACGCCACAATATACTCCCGAGCCTCGGCGCCTCTCCTTGACCAACTACCCTAAATACTATAAACACATTACTAACTGTAAACCCACTAAAATACTCTATGCTAACAACACAATTCGACAAATTACTAGCTATTCTCTCTGCTCTACTACTCTCTCTGCTCTGATCCAACCTCCTCGCTATCAGTTTGATAACTGCGGACAGAATGGTTTTATAGTAAGGGGAGGAGTAAAGGGAGGAGAGCAGGCTTTATCCTGGACGGTTAGTGACGTCATTCGCCTCGAAAAAGAATAATTCGCCTCCAATGTAAGGTAATGTAAATTTAAATGTAGTAACCAGGTTTCAAGATGTAGAGGGCACTCCACACCACATTTTAAAAATATAATGTAGATTTTTAACAGTTTGCACTAAACTGTCAATATTTTGAGCAGGATCAGTCAGTAACACTACTATACAACCAGAAACATTGATTATCAGCTGAAAAAAACGGTTTTAGGGTTTAGTTACTCTTTAACTATCAACATTTTCTGACTCGCCACATGTCAAATAACTTTTCCTCTTTACATTACTAAAGAATGTAATCCAGGTAGCATTGTTTCCCTCAAAACATATTTGCTGTTACAAATGTTTAGGGTATACAGTAACATATTCGGTGTTAATTGAGGGTAATAGCTCCTGATAGGGTCTCCCAAGGCAAAGTGGTCCCAGTCGAGCTGCCAGATTAAGTGCAATTCACAGACCCTACAAGACTAAGCATAAAAAGAACTCAGGAACTTGCCCGGAAAAGGGAAACTGGGGCTGGAGCCATACATGGGAGGGGATTATCTGGTAGCTGGACATTGACCCATGGGACTCTGCCAAGCACAGCCCAAAAGAACAACACGTAGCTGCCGTCCTGTGGGCCCACCCACCACTCGCATGGATAAGTACTGGGGTTGCGTGGCACTGAAGGCACTGAAAACTCTAGGGATGTGAAAAGGCACATCTTTGGCAGGGAAGAAACCAAAACCAACCAACCAGTGCCAACCAGAAATAGCTGGGCTTACCTCTAGGCATAGCATTGGTTCTGAAACCAAGCTCCTGGAGAAGGTTTGGACCATTTCTGGACTCTGGAGGGTTGGAGGTGCTGAGCAGATGTGGGGATACTCAGACACTTCCTCTCAGTCACTGGCAGTCACATAGAGGTGACCTTCTTGTTCCCCAGAGAGAACTCTCAGTCACTGGCAGTCACATAGAGGTGACCCTCTTGTTCCCCAGAGAGAACTCTGATACAGCAATGCACTGCCAGGGGGTCCTGACTGTTGTTTGTGCCAATGCACTAAGCAACAGCTCAACAACCTGCCTGTTTTCTAGAGGTGTTTTGTTGTTGGACTTTTGTGCTATCCACGTATTGGCCATAACAAACACTATGTTTCAGCATAGGGTGGTTTATGAGTGTGCTGGGTACCACAACACTCTAGGCCAGTGATTGATGTTCGACAATCTGTGGCTGTAGGTTGAGACACATAGGTGAAATTTGAGCAGAACTGTCAACAGATCATGGTGGTGAGTTTGATAAGATGTCAGGGAAGGCTGCCAGACAGACCTGGTAAAACCAAAATGTGTAGTGAGGGTGAACTGGGAACTGAGGCCCCTGTTTGCGAGGTCCTCAACACCCATCTCCAGAAAAAAAATATCCATGCATCCTGGGGAAAGATGAGGACATGGAATCCAAGTCGGCTATGTTCAAAACCTTCATTGTGGAGGCTGTTGCAAAGAGTTGTGGTCAGGAGGTCAACTGTGTAAGGCGGTAACCTAAGCAACTGCTGGTGGACACCATTGATGAAGGAGGCCATCAAGTTAAAGCATCGGGGCCTTTCGGGCTTGGTTGGCCCAGGGGTCTCCTTAAGCACCAAACAGATACTGGTTGGTAGGATGGGTTGTGGCTACACTGGGCACTAAAGCTGGTGTAGGAGGAGTTCCAGGAGGATATGAAAAAGGATTCTCACCAACGCTGGAGTGTGGTGGTTGCTGCCTGTTGCCTCTCTTGCTAACTAGCTGGATAGCTGCTCCTCTCCTGGCGGTCGACTTCACTGGGGTAAGTTATATTGCCTTACGTGTGGTCGGTTTAGCTGTGGTTGACGGTTGCTCGCTGTGGCTCCACGGATCGGTGTCCCTTTACAGGGATTACTGTCTGACGGATTGGTCTCTGAGAGGTCGGGGACTTCACAGCTCCCAGCCTGATCTGTGCGTGGACGTGTGTGTGCCCGACGAGCCGGCTGTACTGAAGTGTGTGGCATAAATCGGTCAAACCAGAGCAGCATTGTGTTTTTGTTACAGTATTAAAAACACACATAAGTGGTAGTTACTAAGGGTCCATGTCATTGGTCCGACAGCCCATTAGTTCGACATCCCGCTAGTCTGACTGTCCGTGGTGCTGAACGGCTCGCGGTGGGCTTATTTCTGCCTTGATGGTGTGCCGCGACCGTCTCTGGGTCATCTGGGAAAGGCTTGAGGCGGAGCAGGCTCACGGCTTATGTGTTTATCACTTACTTTTTCATTTTAACCCACACCATGATATTTTCCTGACCCTAACCAAGTTGTTTTTGTGCCTAAACCTAACCAGACCTTAACCACAGGGCATCATGATGATTTCGGAATGGACTCCGGAACAATGGGTTTAATATGGTCGGAACAATGGGATGTCAGACCAATGGGCTGTCGTACCAATGGGCAGTTCCCGTTACCAATTACTCGCTTTCTGCTCTTCTGTATTTTGAGATTGTTTTTGTCGCTCAGCACTGCGATTGGTCGTCTTTGTGCGCGTCATCGTTACCCGTGACAGATAAATAGGGTGCTTGATTTCATGTCGGAGGAGATTGCTACTGTTTCTAAGCAGCAGAAAATGATAATGGACATGATGAGTAAAATCAAGGCTCTGAAAAGTCAGAACGAGGAATAGGAGAAGAGGATTGCCATTCTGGAGAGCCGTGTAACAGATCTGGAGCAGTATATCCCCATGAATGACATTATTGTTCGTGGGTTGGAGACCAGACCCCAGTCCTACGCCAGGGCAGTGGCAGGGGCAGACGGGGGGGAACCAACACCTGATATGGGGTCTGTGGAGCAACAGGTGACTGCCTTTTCCACAGCAAAGGCATTTCCATTGACAGCACAGACATTGAGGCATGTCATCCTCTACCACGGAAAAAACAAAAGTGACAAACCTGCCATAATAATCCGCTTCACCAACAGAAAACACAAAAACGCACTCCTGAGACAAGGAATAAAACTCAGGGGAACTGATGTTTTTGTGAATGAACACCTAACAAAAAAAGCAGACATCACCAGTGCGCTTTCTAAAGAAGCAGAAGAAAATCCAGTCTACCTGGACAACAAACTGTAAGATATTTATCAAGCTTAAAGGGTCACTTGAAGAGGCCAAAGTACTGAACATCAGATACACAGAAGAGCTGGACAAGTACCAGTGTCCCCAGAGCACACAACATGAAATCTTCTGACTATATTAACACTGTGTGTGTTTTTCTGAACTGAATGATTATGGATTCTGGTGAAAGAGATTGTGTAAACGGTACATCATATGGAAATGAGGATAAAGATATGTGTAATGATTTGAACTTTAAAACCATCATATTCACGGATCATAATCTGCAGGACTTTGAGCAAGACATTGACCCTGAAAACAATGTTTTTAACAATCTAAACAATAACTGCAGTTCCTACTCAGAGGATCAATTCAATAAGCATACAAAATCAGGTCAGGGGTTATCAATCATCCATTTTAACAGCAGGAGTTTATACATTACGTATGACATAGTTTCTCTCGATGGCATTGCTCTGGCCTCTAGCACTACCGTAAGAAACCTCGGAGTAACATTTGATCTGTCTTTCTATTCTCATTTAAAACAAGCCTCACGGACTGCATTTTTTCATCTGCGTAATATTGCAAAAATTAGGCCTATCCTGACCCGAAAAGATGCAGAAAAATTTGTCCACGCTTTTGTTACCTCAAGGCTGGATTACTGTAACTCTATTATCAGGTAGCTCTAGTAAGTCCTTAAAAACTCTCCAGCTAATTCAGAATGCAGCAGCATGTGTACTAACAGGAACTAAGAAATGAGATCATATTTCTCCTGTTTTAGCTTCTCTGCACTGGCTCCCTGTAAAATCCAGAATTTAATTTAAAATCCTACTGTTAACTTATAAAGCTCTAAATGGTCAAGTTCCGTCATATCTTGGAGAGCTCATATTGCCATATTACCCCACCAAAACTCTGCGCTCGGAGAATGCAGGGTTACTTGTGATCCCTAAAGTCTCCAAAAGTAGATCAGGAGCCAGAGCCTTCAGCTATCAGGCTCCTCTCCTGTGGAATCATCTTCCTGTTGCGGTCCGGGAGGCAGACACCGTCTCCACATTTAAGACTAGACTTAAGACTTTCCTCTTTGATAAAGCTTATAGTTAGGGCTGGCTCAGGCTTGCCTTGTACCAGCCCCTAGTTAGGCTGACTGAGGACCCCCTATAATACACCAGGCACCTCCCCCCCCCCCCCCCCCCCCCCCCCCTCTCGCTCTCTCTCTCTCTCTCTCTCTCTCTCTCTCGTGTCCCATGACTGCATCTTGCTAACTCGGCCATTCTGGATGTCACTAACTCGGCTTTTTCTCCGGAACCTTTGTGCTCCACTGTCTCCCAGGTTAACTCGTATTGCAGCGGTGCCTGGATAGTGTGACGTGTGTGGTTGTGCTGCTGCCGTGGTCCTGCCAGATGCCTCCTGCTGCTGCTGCATCATTAGTCATACTTCTACTGTTATTATTACACATATGATTATTGTCACACATATATACTATCAGATATTAATATATTATTATTAATTATAATATTATTACTTTTATTAATGTAGTTGTAAGCTACTGTCATTACTGTCTGTCCTGCATCTCTTTCTGTCTCTCTCTCTGTCTCTCTCTCTTTCTGTCTCATTGTGTCATATGGATTACTGTTAATTTATTGTGTTTATCTGTTCTGCATGACATCTATTGCACATCTGTCCGTCCTGGAAGAGGGATCCCTCCTCAGTTGCTCTTCCTGAGGTTTTTACCATTTTCTTTCCCCGTTAAAGGTTTTTTGGGGGGAGTTTTTCCTTATCCGCTGTGAGGGTCCAAAGGACAGAGGGATGTCGTATGCTGTGAAACCCTGTGAGGCAAATTGGGATTTGTGATATTGGGCTTTATGAATAAAATTGATTGATTGAATTGATATTCACTAACTGTATGGATAATACCATGATGTGTGGACTACTTCTGATTGACATCAGTGATCATTTGCATGCTGAATGATTTGTTTTGCTTGTGTAAGAGACTTTTGCGATTGGACTTTGAACTTATCCCACAGTAGTACTACGTAGTACTACGGTAGTACTACGGTACTCCAACAATGCGAGCGCGGGTGGCAACCAATCATGCGGGACATGGTCTCAATTTGTGTGACACGTGAAAAGAGACAGAAATGCTGTGCAGTCCCGCACAGTGCGGGACATCTGGTCACCCTACTTAGCCACTCACAAGCAGCAGCTAGTAGGGGGACCCATTAGGGGGGATTCCAACATGTTGTCGTTGTTGCAGTGTCTATCGGGGCTCCATCATATTGTCATTGATATGGACCAATGTCAGCCATCTCTGGGGGCCCCCTTCCACCTCGGGACCCTAGGCAATTGCCTCATTTGCGGTTGCGACGGCCCTGGTCCTGGGGACTATAAAAATTGCCACTAGTACACAAAGATGATGTGTCTGGGACAATTCCGGGACAGCAAAAAAAAAAAAAAAAAAAAAAGTCAAAGCAATATCGAAATGGGTGTTATTTACGTCATTACGTATCAGTATCTGAACATTGCTTTTGTCACTTGAATAATTTCAATAAAAATTTATGAACAGCAAAAACACAGTGGCTTTTGCTGCACCTGATCTGGCTCCACACGTGCGTGCATGCACACACACACACATGGAACTCAACTCACTGCATGACGGTCACAATGGGTGCCACTTGCCAGCTATGCTCGCTACTCCTCATCAGAGCGCAGAACCTGGCAATGCTGAGATGGTTGAAAAAACTGATGCAAGCCCCTCCAGTACCGCTCCAGTTTAGGTAGGATGCGACATTTCGCTTCGGGACTCTGAAGACAGTGTTTCATCTGTTTCTGCCCCTGTGGTAAGTTAGTTTGCTAAAGTAGGCTATAGGCTAACATTAGCTTGTTGATTTTTTAGCTAGTTCTAGTTCTTTGCGATAGCTATCACTAGCAACTCAGCTAATCGTACATGATGGCCTTACAACACTTCAGAAATGAAGGTCATGCTTGAACTAGCAGCCAGCCATGTTTCTAAATTTCCTACAGGTAAGCTGAGTATAATGAACACCCAGATAACAGTCGTATGTTTTAGCAAAACCTTAGTGTGTAACTGTGACACTCAGAGACATTGACTTTGACCGCGATTAAGAGAGAGAGAGAGAGAGAGAGGGAGAGAGAGAGTGTGTGTGTGTGTGTGTGTGTGTGTGTGTGTGTGTGTGTGTTGCGGCTCGTGGAGGGTGGCGCTAGAAATAGCTTCAGTACTTAAGTGCGTCGCTAATAACGTTCTGTGTTAAAGTGAGTGAAATATATGTGAAGATGCGTATGGTTGAGATACAAGAAATTGTATGAAGCAGGATGAGCAAAGTGAATGTGTTATATTTATATTTTACAAATTGTTTTTACTTTTTTATGCTTTGATACCCTGTGTGCTCTTTACCCTGTGTGCTGCTATCCAATACTGCTGGAATCTTAATTTCCCTTAGGGGGGTCTTCCCAAGGGATTAATAAAGTTCTATCTACCATATTTTCCGCACTAGAAGGCGCACCAAAAAAGCCTTTAATTTTCTCAAAAACCGACAGTGCGCCTTATAATCCGATGCGCCTTATATATGGATCAATATTGGTTAATTATGGCTACCGTAGTCAGGGGGCGTCACCGAAGTAACAGCGGTAAAAACGGTAAAGGGGAATTCCAGTCCCACACCACTTGGGTGTGTATAAAGACCCCAAAATGGCACGTTTGATTTACCGTAGCGGTATCAGACTGTTTCTTTTACGTGTTTACTGAATCAGGGAAAAGTTCCCCTCCATGTTTGTGAATGCACTAACTACATTATAAAAAGTTGCACTACCTGTTGTACCTTGCTGTTGGTAAAAGATAATACTACGTCACTGACGTTACCTCGGGGAAAAAAATAAAACAGCTGTTCATGTAGCTTTGAACTGTGACAAATGGAGTTGGAAATACATCGCTTTCAACGAAGGCCGCGCAAATACCGGTAAGAGCTACCGGTACGTACGGTACCATATTGTGAATGCACTAACTTGTTTTGGGAGTGAACGGAGTTGTCAGAACGTTGGTTTGTATTCTATTAATAAAGTTTGACTGACTGACTTGTCTGACTGTTTTGTTGACATTTCCTTTAGCGCAGCTCCATCTAGTGGATGCATAACGCAACCCCAGCCACTACAGTAGTTTCTATTCTATGCGCCTTATAATGCGGTGCGCCCTATATATGAAAACAGTTTTAAAATAGGCCATTCATTGAAGGTGCGCCTTATAATCCGATGCGCCTTATAGTGCGGAAAATACGGTAATGTCTAATCTAAAGGAGCATCGATGAGCTGTGTGTTATGTTGAGCAGGCTAATGGATATAGGCTGCGTCATGTTAATGCTAACTCCTGCTGATTTGCTGACGCCATAGCCTGACTTCATTCCTCTCCATCAGTAAGGTTAAAGGAGCATTTCATACATTTTGGCAATTGAAGTTTGTATCGGGCTCAGTGTGTAAGTGTTTTATTATCACTCTTGTGAAACCACTGTGAGAGTAATTCGGTACTAGGCTGTGAATTAAAAACAAGGGAAGTTAGATTAAATGTGTTTATGGGTTTAATTCTGAGCCTTCTCTGTCAGAGGGATGGGCTGACATTGCAGATGATGTCAGATGGACTGCAGAAGATGACCTTGGCTCTTGGCTCCATGCAGGTAAACAAAATAAACTCCCTAGAGAGGAATTGATATGCTATGGTGTATGTTAACAATCGTGACGATGAAAGTTTTTTCTTCTGTATTTCAGACAGTCCCAGGTCAGCATCTGAAGCAGTTCCTGGAAGTGGGACCTTTTCCTGGAAACACCGTCTCTGGTGTAAAACTCAACAGGAAACAAGTGGATGATGATGATGACTTCCACAAAGTGAAAGATAAACTAATCAATGGCTTCTATGACAACCTCACCACGCAGTTTGGCAACGTTGATGAGGGTGTCTTGAAGGCTGCTACCACCATGTTTGACCTGTACAACTGGCCTGAAGACATCACTGACCTGGCCACCTTTTGCCTGGCCGATGTTGAGACTTTTGTCACTCACTTTCAGAAAACTGATGGGTTACAGGGAGCTTCGTGGAACAATGTATTCCAGAACAGTCAATTTAAGTAACAAAACGTTTGAAAAAGCCAAATGAACTCAGATATGTCATTTTTTTTAGAACTCAACTATTAGGGTTTCCAATCCTTTTTTCCTGTTTTTGACAATAGTGGTTGCATTAAAAATCAATATGAACAGGAAATATGTCCTTATGTTGTGTTTTCACCACCATTGGTAGGCTGAATTCTCATCACCAGTGAATAAAGCAGCTAACTCTAAACCAATCTACTCAAATTTTTGAAGTTCAAATAACTCATGTTTGTCTTAGTATGCCATTTTGAGGAAATGAGATTCCCATGATCCTTTTTTAAAGAAATAATAACATACTAGAGTGAAAAGAACGCATCAGAATTCTTTAATGTTGAAATAATGACTGATATTTGGATGTTGCAATAGGTGCATGATTAATAGAATTATTAACTTCAGTGAGTGCATAATAAAGATTTTATGAATGTCAACAAGAAGCTGTTCCCACTTTAGATCCAGTAGCTGCAAAGATGCATTATGAGCTGTGCATATTAATAATTTATTAACCTTTATACAACACTGTTCCCACTTTAGATCCAGTAGCTGCAAACATGCATTATGAGCTGTTAATAAGTGCATATTATTAGTTCATTAACGTTTATATGACACTGTTTCCACTTTCGATCCGGTAGCTGATTATTATTTACTATTAATAAGTGCATAATTAAACATCTATTAACCGTAATATGGCATTAATATTAACTTCTTATAGTCTCATTAATGTTAATAAACATCTTATAGGGTCTTATAGTGTCTTATAAACCAGTAATAAATGTGGTTATTATTCTATAATTAACCCATATAAATTATAATCAATGTAAATAGACATCTTATTAATATTTAGTATTGGTTTATAAACTGTTACCAAAGTTTCTATTAAGTGCTTATAATGCTTATAACTGTCAGTTATGCTGCAATAAACACTTAGTCTAGCCTTATTAATGTTATTAAGCTTCTTATACATCTTAAAAGTGCTCATTAATCGTTAATTTGTTCTTATTAGGCATTAATTAGCACTTATTACAGTACCTTAATATAAAGTGTTACCGAATAATGTGTTGCAAAGTAACAATCCTGATCGTGATCACAAGTGAGGGTGAAATTGGAGCATAAGATGGACCAGCGGTTTGGTGCAGCATTAGCAGTGATATGTGCATTGTACCAGACCATTGTGGTGAAGGGGAAACAGAGCTAGAAGACAAAGCTTGCAATTTACCTGTCCATTTATGATCTGACCCTCACTTATGGCCATGAGCTTTGGGTAGTGACCGAAAGAATGAGATTGTGGATAGAAACAGTCAAAATCAGTTTCCTCCATAGGGTGGCTGGGCTCAGATAGGGTGAGGAGCTTTGATATCCCAATAGAGTTTTGAGTAGAGCTACTACTCCTTCACAATGACAGGTTGACAGTTGAGGTGGTTCAGGCATCTGATCAAGATGCCTCATGGGTGCCTCCCACGACAGATTTTCTGGGCACATCCAACTGGTAGGAGACCCCAGGATAGACCCTTAACACGCTGAAGGGATTACATATCTTATCTGGTCTAGGAACATCTCAGAGCTAGAAAGCGTTGCTGGGGTGAGGGACATCTGAAATACCTTACTGAACCTGTTGTCCCTGCAACCCAGTCCTAAATAAGTGGATGGAAATGTCTGTATGTATGGATTTATTCATTTGGCAGACGCTAGCCAAAGCAAAGTACAAATGAAGTAGAATCCAAGCCACAGCACATCAAGGAGAAGCCTTCAAGAAAAAAAATAAGTTCCACAACACTTAGTCGATGTTCACACTTTCAGTAAACTGATGGGTATTCTCGAACAGTCAATTTAAGTAACAAAACTTTTGAAAACTTTTGATGAACTCAGATCTATAATTTTTTTAGAACTCAAGTTACACATATATGCCTAGCAAATGACTTGTTTTTTCTCTTGCAGAGACAGACATTGCAAAGGATCACTAGATAGGAAAGCAAAAGAGAACATATCAGGTGAGTACATACTCTCAGAAGAGGTAGGTATTCAAGCATCATTTGAAGACAAAGAAGGATTCTTCTATCCAAATCAGTTCAGTGACATAATGAGTAATGAGACTTCCTGCCTCTCAGTGATGGTATGACCAACAGTCAATCATTTGTAGATGGTAGTAAGTGAGAGGACTCATAAACCTGAATGAGGTGTTTAGGTAGGTTGAGGCAGTGCTAGTGGCCACGCTATAGGCGAGCACTAGTGACATAATTTATCAATCAATTTATATGTCACATGAAATCATATAAGATACAATTCCAGTGAAATGTAAGAGTTGCAAAAGGGAGCCTATTGAGAATGATGAAAATTGAGTGCTATGAGCTGTTTTGGGAGGTTGAAGATCAGTCTTGCTACTATGGCAGTATTAATGCTTCCAATCTTTATGGTAAGCTAAGATAACCATGTTCTGACTCCTGCTTCTCTCTCGAAAAAAAGAGAACAAGCTTGTTTCCATAAACTATTCCTTTTACTGTTTAGAATAGCCAAAGATACATTTACTACACTGAGTACCCAGCCAAAACACCATTACTTTGTATTTCCAAATGTGCTCCCACTTTTATTTATCACTGAAATAGACTTCGGGCAAACAAAAGTAAGGTATGTTTAAAATATTCAAACCCAACCCACACAGACCCCAACAATCCTTGACTTTACCCACTCTTTTAGTCTCTTGTAAAACAATGTACAGTACAAAGGCAGAACAGCTGATTCTACACAAAACAGGACATCAAAAGCACCACTTTGCAACATCTATAAGCTGTTGAGTAGGTATAGATGTATTCTACTATATTATGTGTGGGACTGTCCATGACTAGAGATAAAACATTTCAATGGCACTTTTTGGGATATGTAGGAATTGTTGTTATTTCATTCCTGAGCAGTACACACTCCACAATACAGATCTCATACAGGGACATGCATCTCCTAACAATTCGGTTGTGTGTAACATGAACAAGTCTGGGTGAAATCTCATGAAATCAATTAATTAATTCACAGAAAGATTTACCTTTGCCTTTGTTAAAAGAGGACTCAATTTCAACACATTGTTTTCCATGCAAATAAAGTCAGACTTAAGACTGTGCATCAGGGATCTTAATCAACAAAATATCTTGATGTTTGAATAAAGTTTAGTTGCACTGTATTATTGGTTTTCATTTGTGTTCCTTCCCTCATAAATTTGTATCACTCATAACTTTGAGACATTTGATTGATCAGCTTACTGCTGTGCACCAAGTAAGAATAGTACCTTCTCTTGCTGGCTGTTGGTGTCTAATATTGATCTTATTTTAACTAGGACATGCTAACAGTTAAGCCCAGTGTCAATCCAGGAGACTGACAAAAATGGAATGCACTGATGTCAAAGTTCTTATAACAAGTGCTTGCTTGTCAGAAAGTTGTTTATTCTTTAAAAATAGTATACTGGCTTGACTTACAGTTACTCTGCCTACAGCATTCAAATGCAATTGAAAACCTATTGTTTCAATTGAGCTTCTTACTATGATAAATGGGATCCTACAGAATCAAACATATATACTGAACAAAAATATAAACTCAACACATTTGTTTCTGCTCCCATTTTTCATGAGTTGAACTCAAAGATCTAAAACATTTTCTATACACACAAAAGACCATTTCTCACAAATATTGTTCACAAATCTGTCTAAATCTGTGTTAGTGAGCACTTCTCCTTTGCCGAGATAATCCATCCCACCTCACAGGTGTGGCATATCAAGATGCTGATTAGACAGCATGAATATTGCACAGGTGTACCTTAGGCTGGCCACAATAAAAGGCCACTCTGAAATGTGCAGTTTTGCTTTCTGGGGGGGGGGGGGGGGTAGAGTTGATCAGGTTGATCAGGAGTTGATCAGGTTGTTGATTGTGGCCTGTGGAATGTTGGTCCACTCCTCTTCAATGGCTGTGCGAGGTTGCTGGATATTGGCAGGAACTTGAACATGCTGTCGTATACGCCGATCCAGAGCATCCCAAACATGCTCAATGGGTGACATGTCCGGTGAGTATGCTGGCCATGCAACAACTGGGATGTTTTCAGCTTCCAGGAATTGTGTACAGATCCTTGCAACATGGGGTTGGCATTATCTTGCTGCAATGTGAGGTGATGGTCGTGGATGAATGGCACAACAATAGGCCTCAGGATCTCATCACGGTATCTCTGTGCATTCAAAATGCCATCAATTAAAAGTACCTGTGTTCGTTGTCCATAACATACGCCTGCCCATACCATAACCCCACCGCCACCATGGGCCACTCGATCCACGTTGACATCAGCATCTGCCATCTGCCCTGAACAGTGAAAACTGGGATTCATCCATGAAGAGAACAGCTCTCCAACGTGCCAGACGCCATCGAATGTGAGCTTTTGCCCACTCAAAGTCGGTTACGACGACGAACTGCAGTCAGGTCGAGACCCCGATGAGGACGACGAGCATGCAGATGAGCTTCCCTGAGATGGTTTCTGCAGAAATTCTTTGGTTATGCAAACCGATTGTGGCAGCAGCTGTTGGGTGGCTGGTCTCAGACAATCTTGGAGGTGAACATGCTGGATGTGGAGGTCTTGGGCTGGTGTGGTTACACATGGTCTGCGGTTGTGAGGCCGGTTGGATGTACTGCCAAATTGTCTGAAACGCCTTTGGAGACGGCTTATGGTAGAGAAATGAACATTCAATTCACGGGCAACAGCTCTGGTGGACATTCCTGCAGTCTGTCTGTCGATATGCCACACCTGTGAGGTGGGATGGATTATCTCGGCAAAGGAGAAGTGCTCACTAACACAGATTTAGACAGATTTGTGAACAGTATTTGTGAGAAATGGTCTTTTGCGTGTATAGAAAATGTTTTAGATCTTTGAGTTCAGCTCATGAAAAATGGGAGCAAAAACAAAAGTGTTGTGTTTATATTATTTTTGTTTTATATATATATACACATACATATATATGCTCCTCTGACAACCGTCACCTTATCGTGGTGGAGGAGTTTGGGTGCCCTAATGACCCTAGGAGCTATGCTGCCAGTGGCATTTTGCCCCTGGTAGGGTTTCCCATGGCAGATTGGTTCTGGGCGAAGGGTCAGATGAAGAAAGGTTCAAAAGACCCTTCATGATGGAAAACAACAGGAGAATGTGTACCCAGCCCGGAGGGTTACCGGGGCCCCGCCCTGGAGCCAGACCTGGGGTTGGGGCCCATGGGCGAGCGCATGGTGGCTGGGCCTTTACCCATGGGGTCCAGCCGGGCCCAGCCCAAACCGGCTACATGGGCTCGTCCCCCTGCAGGCCCACCACCCGCAGAGGAATACAGAAGGGAGTGGTGCATTGTGGATCGGGCAGCAGACCAAGGCGGGGGCTTTGGCGGTCCGATCCTCGGCTGCGGAAGTTGGCTCTTGGGACATGGAATGTCACCTCTCTTGCGGGGAAGGAGCAGGAGCTTGTGGAAGAGGTTGAGCGTTACCAGGTAGATATAGTCGGCCTCACCTCGACACATAGTTCCGGCTCTGGAACCCAAGTCCTTGAGAGTGGTTGGTCTCTCTCCTTTGCTGGAGTTGCTCCGGGTGAGAGGCAGAGGGCTGGGGTGGGCTTTCTGCCCCCAGACTCTCTGCCTGTACGTTGGGGTCAGGGCTGTTTCAAGACACTCTGAACAAACATTACTTTTTTTGTGTGCACGTTTAGTAATTAAAATGGTTATCATAAATTAGCTGGGCTAACCGTTAGCTGTTAGCTGTTGTGTTTTTTCGTTGATTTGGTTCTACAGGTTCTCTGTTGGTACACTGGAGATGGGGATCAAGCAGTTTGTCTCACTCGGGATAGATTGTGCTTTTTTGGTTCATAGTTTTTGATTGATGTGCGATTTATTTGCATTTAGAGGGAATTATTTTACCGGCAATTACCGGATAACGGAAATGTGGGCACATCTTTCTATATAAAATACACAGACTAACTAACTAACTGACTAACTAACTGATTGACTAACATAAACAATTGAAAACTGAAAAAAAATAGCTTACACCGTTAGCTCCGGTAAGGGAAAGCGGCTGACCGGAAGTCATGCACAAAACATGGAAGTTGATCACTATTTATTTCCGTGTTTGAAAATGAGGTGGATAGGCCGAATACATCAATGATATTTCAATGGAATAAATTACTTATTGACTTATTCATACTTCAAAAACAGCATCAATAAGTGATTAATATAGGGGGGATCAAAATAAAATAAATACATGAAATAAAAATCAACCTGCCACCCTCCTTCCCTGACAAGTCAAATCAACTTTCAAATCAATTTTATTTATATGGCACTTTTCATACGACAGTAACACAAAGTGCCTCGCAGAGGTTAAAAACAACAAAGATCCAAAACAGAAAACAAAAAGAAAAGGGAAAACCCAGCCCTCCCACCCCACATAGAGATACATAAATATACACTTACGCACACACACACACACACACACACACACACACACACACACACACTAGCTATCACTAAAGAGACATGAGGAGCATTGAGACCCGAGGCAAGGAAAAAGCCACCTCTGGGGGCCCGTCCACACTGACAGGGCCCACGGTCCACGGCCACAGGGAGTGCCACCATAGAGACCTCCCCGACCTGGGCAGACATGAGGCTCCACATTGAGGTCAGAGTGGTCTCCCTACGGCACCCCTATCGGGAGACGAGGAACAGCTCTCAGTGTGGTAAGCCCCCATGAGGAAACACTGGAGCTAGAAACTGAGGGGCTAAAACAGTAAGATAGGACAAAAGGTATAAAAAGAACCAATTAAACCAAAAGCTATTTAGCTCATAAAATTGAATTAATAGCTAGGTAAGAATGATCTAAAACAGAGACAAAAAATGCATCAAAGCTAAAACCCATAACTAAAATAACAAAAGATAAAGGTTAAATGAGATAAGAACGTAAAAAGAGGAAGGGTAAGAACATAAAAAAAAAAAAAAAAATAGATAATATATGGATAAATCAGTTATAAAAGGAATTTAAAATAGATAAATAAAGAGATCTGTTAAAAGCCTGATTAAAGAGATGAGTCTTGAGCCTCTTTTTAAAAACATCGACAGTCTCTGCAGCTCTGAGGTTCTCCGGCAGGCTGTTCCACAATCGGGGACCATCATAACTAAATGCCGCCTCTCCGTGTGTTTTAGTCCTAACTTGTGGTATGGTTAAAAGGCCGGTGCCGGGGACTTCCAGGTTGTGGCATGTAGGGAAAGGACGCACACGCGAAGGCTCCCGGTTCACTATTTGTAACTCTCCCTTTTGGACGAACTTTCTGCACAACTTTTAACACAGTTTTAACTGTTTAAGTTAGTTTAACTAGTTTCTCAAAGATGAGCTCGTCTAAACACGCGAAGTCAGTTAATGTACAAACTCCGGCCACACGTGCGGCGGGTAAGCTAGCATCCTTTGCTAACAACCCCCAGCCAACAGCAGAAGATCCTGTGACACCCGAAAAGCCTGCAGCTGCAGTTGTGGCTATGGACCACCTGTCTGCCGAATTCGCTAAACAGAGAACCACACTTAAAGAGGATGTTTCCACTCTGATTCAAGACGCCATCAAACCAATACAAGACTCACTGGACTCACTACAGACAACAGTGACTTCATTCCAGACACGTCTTACCTCTGTCGAGTCTGTAGCAGGTGATAACTTTGAACGGTTAACAGTAGCGGAGTCCGCTATCAAGACACTCCAGAGCCAGAACCAGTTGCTGCTGGACCGATGTGACGACCTCGAGAACCGCTCGCGGAGATCTAATCTCCGCATATTGAACATTCCCGAAGGCAGCGCAGTTGGGAAAGACCCCGTAAAGTTCATGTCAGATGTTTTGATGGAAGCGATGGGCCCCGATGTTTTTTCTACACCGCCTGAATTGGAGAGAGCCCACCGCACCCCGACCTCCAGAGCCGGCCAGAGATCGACCCCCCGCACGTTCCTGGTCTGCTTCTCCAGATTCCAACAGAAGGAAGCTGCACTGCGCTGGGCCAGGAATCATGAGCTCAAATACCAGGGTGCCACTATAAGGATCTACGAGGATGTTAGTGCAACGCTCGCTAAAAAGAGAGCTGCGTTTAACCGCATCAAGCAAGCCTTGTACCAGAAGAACATCAGATTCCACCAGCTCTACCCAGCCCGGCTGCGAGTGATGTGCGAGGATGATGTGTTCACCTTCGACTCACCTGATGAAGCCCAGAAGTTTTTCGACCGCAGGTTCGGCAAAGAATAAGACTTTGTGTCGGAGGTTAGACTGTAAAGCCTGACAATGATTAATCACCTGAGATCGACGACGTGTAAGTTCACCTTGTCGGCATAGCTGCCAACCTGTGGTCTGCGGACCCGAGATATGGACATTTGGTGTTGTTATTGCTTGAGGTTATATATGTTTTCATATGAGTGTGTGTTTTTGCTCACTTGTTCGACAGTTATTGAGCTTCTCATCCATCTCGTTTTTATTTCTACCTAAGTGTTAAGAGGTATTAATGTAGCTTATCATAGGAACTGGGAGCCTTCATAGGTGTAAGTGTTGAGAAAATGTGCTACCAGAAGTTATTTGAAATAGTGTTTAGCCTGCAGCTTGGCTCCAAGAGAGCGACAAGTATAGGCTTAGTTCTAGTTTTGTTTTTGTTTTTGGACAGGGTTAGGGATAGGGACACCACAATATTTTTACGATGTATACTCGCCTTTGTTCATGTAAGAGAAGAAATGATGCAAACTGTCACTCCTTTTCTGATTTTATTTTATTTAGTTAAACATGGTGAATGGCACTGATGCAAAGATGGCTGCTGTAAGATTCATTAGTTGGAATGTGAAAGGTTTAAATGGGCCTGTTAAAAGAGCCAGGATATTCAATCATCTTAAGCACTTAAAATGTGATGTTGCATTTCTCCAGGAAACCCACCTGCTAGTAAAGGACCAAGTTAGACTTAAAAAAAGGATGGGTGGGGAATGTATTCCATTCCAGTCTTAACTCTAAAACCTGTGGTACCGCTATATTGGTTCATAAAAAAATTCAGTTTAATGCAACCACTGTTATTTCAGATCCACAAGGACGATTTGTGATAGTCCCTGGGCTCCTTTACCACAAGCCTGTGGTACTGGTAAATATTTATGCCCCGAACTGGGATGACGATAAGTTTATTAGCAAAATTATATCATTAATTCCAGATTTGAATTCACAACAATTGATTTTTGGTGGAGACCTAAACTGCGTGATGAATCCAGCACTTGACCGCTCCAGTTCTAAACCTACAAATCTTTCTAAAAAAGCCAAGCTATTATTGCTTTTTTTGGACCAGATAGGAGGTGTTGACCCCTGGCGTTTTTTATTTCCTCAGAGTAAATCCTTCTCTTTTTTTCTAATGTACACCACTCATATAGTAGGATAGACTATTTTTTCATTGATCAGAACCTTCTCCATTTTGTCAAAAAAGTTGAATATTCATCTATAACAGAGTCAGACCATGCCCCTGTATTTATGGATCTTGCATTCCCTCTTTACCAATTAGAACACCCCCTCTGGAAATTAGACAGAAATCTCCTTGCTGATGGGAGCTTTTGTGAAATGATTTCACAAAAAATAGATGACTTTATTCATTTCAACCAAAAAGAAGACATCTCCCCTTCTCTCCTCTGGGAAACATTAAAGGCTGTAATCAGGGGTGAGATTATTTCGTACTCAGCTTAAATAAATAAAATGAAAAGAATTAAGCTAGAGGAGCTTATTAAAGACATATCTATGGTGGATGCTCAGTACTCTGTTTCTCCCTCCCCTGAGCTCCACAAAAAGAAGCTGGACCTCCAAACACAATATAATTTGCTATCAACTGAAAGAACAGAACGTCTCCTATTAAGAGCACGGGGGTATGTCTATGAACATGGCGACAAAGCCGGGCGTTTATTAGCACACCAACTTAAATGCCGCTCAGCCTCTCAACAAATCCCACAAATATGAAAAGATGATGGTGAACTAACTATTGACCCAGAAGAAATTAAAGAAACATTCACCACATTTTATTCAAATTTGTATGCATCAGAGATGACAAATGATTGTTCTGACATGGAACATTTCTTCAATAACCTCCAGGCTCCTTCTATAACAACAATTCATAGGACTGAAACTGAGCTCCCACTAAATCGTATAGAAATCTTAACAGCTATGAGGGCAATGCAGAATGGCAAGGCACCAGGCCCTGATGGGTACCCCATAGAATTCTATAAGAAGTTCTCTGATAAACTGTTACCATTTTTACTTGATATGTTTAATGACTCTTTGTCTCATGGGTCACTCCCACAGACATTGACTGAAGCATCAATTACCCTTCTGCTGAAGCCAGGTAAAGATAGCACAGAATGTGGCTCGTATCGACCCATCTCTCTTCTAAACTGCGATGTGAAGATCTTGGCCAAAGCCCTTGCCCTACGCCTAGAAACCACAATGCACGACGTGATATCTGTTGACCAAACTGGTTTTATATCAGGCCGCCATTCATTTACAAACATTCGCCGGCTCCTAAATATTATCCACTCTCCTGTGTCCAGCGCGGTACCAGAAGTGGTCATCGCGCTGGACGCAGAGAAAGCATTTGATAGGGTAGAATGGGGTTATCTATTTGCTTGTTTAAAGAAATTTGGATATAGCCCTAATTTTATATCATGGATCAAACTTTTATATACCTCACCCAGAGCCTCTGTAATCACGAATGGTAAGCGCTCAAAATATTTCCAGCTGTCAAGGGGCACCCGTCAGGGCTGTCCAATCAGTCCATTGCTATTTGCCTTAGCCATAGAGCCCTTATCTCTAACACTTAAAGCATCACCATCAATCACTGGGATTTATAGGGGGGGGGGGGGGGGGGGGGGAGCATAGAGTATCTCTTTACGCAGATGATTTATTAATGTATGTGTCTGACCCTGTTTCATGTGCTCCCCATGTTACCCGTGTTCTGGGGAGATTTGGTGTTTTTTCTGGATACAAACTGAACCTTAGTAAAAGTGAATGTTATCCCGTTAATGATCTGGCTCTTCAAATACAAGATGGTACTCTACCATTCAAAATGTCTAGGAATGGCTTTAAATACCTGGGCATTAATATTACAAGGGACATGAAAAATCTCTACCAAGAAAACTTCTGTTTGCTATTTGATAAAGTCAAATTAGACCTGAAGAAATGGAAACCACTTCATCTATCGTTAGCGGGGAAAGTGAACTGTATCAAAATGAATGTGCTCCCCAAGTTTCTTTACCTGTTTCAATGTATTCCTCTTTATCTTCCGAAATCTTTTTTTAAATCTATTGATAAGGCCTTAATTTCATTTATATGGGACGGGAAGAAACCTAGAGCACGGTTAGAACTGTTACAGAGGCCCAAAAATCAAGGTGGTTTAGCTCTTCCAAATTTTTGTCATTATTATTGGGCCTCAAATGTTCAAAAAATTATGTATTGGCTCCATACTCCTGATACAGACTGGTGCCACCTTGAAGCTGCATCGTGCATCTCCACCTCTCTTAGAGTCCTGGTCACATCCAGCCTTCCCCTTTATTTCTCACAATATACTAATAATCTTATAGTCCTAAACACCCTCAAAATATGGGTCCAGCTTAGACGGAACTTTGGGTTTAAAAACTTTCTCCATCTAAGTCCCATACACAACAATCACCTTTTTCCTCCAGCTAGGTTAGACTCTGAATTTAGTCTCTGGCAGAGACGAGGCATTCATAATTTTAAGGATATGTATATAAATTCTATTTTTGCAAGCTTTGATGAGTTATCGCACAAATTTGGCCTTCCTCGGTCCAGCCTGTTTCGATATTTCCAAGTCCGCCACTTCCTTCAACATCATGATACCAACTTTCCATACATAACGCCACCTTCTGGTTTAGATGATATGTTAGAATCCCCATTCAATTCGAAAAGACTTATATCAAGGATTAGTGATTGTATAACCTCCTTTAAAAACACAATACTGGCAAAGATCAAAGCAGACTGGGTGGATGAGCTGGGGGAAGACTTAGAAGAGGACACTTGGGAGAGTGCTCTTCTAAGAGTTAACAACAGCACCTCCTGCGCCAAATTAAGCATAATACAATTCAAGATTTTACATCGCATCCACTACTCCAAAGCAAGACTGGCTAAAATATATCCTAATACAGATGCAAGCTGTGACAGGTGTCAAAACTCTCCTGTTGATTTAACACATATGTTTTGGGCGTGTCCAGCCCTGGCAACCTACTGGTCTACCATATTTAAAATGCTGTCAGAAGCATTGAATATTGATCTTCAACCCAACGCTGCTATGGCCATATTTGGTACCACAGATAGAAGACACGCAACATTAAGGAAAAGTTACAAAAATATAATTGCTTTTACGACGTAGAAGAATATTATTACATTGGAAATTAAAAAATCCACCTAAAGTTTCTTTTTGGTTTAGCGACTTGATACAATTCATACAATTAGAGAAAATAAAATACACTCTCAGGGGGTCCAAGGACAAATTCTTTTCTGTCTGGGATCCAGTGTTGAAACATCTAGGTCAACTCAAAACTGTACCCACTTAACGACCATTTAGCGGTTATCTTGCATCTATATCTGTGTCTATGATTAAATCCATGTGGTTCAGTGCACAGCTTCAATATTGGTGAGTTTAGGCATACATATATATATATTTTATTTCTTTTTGTGGGTGTTTTGTTTTTGTTTTTTTGGGGTTTTTTTCTTTTTTAAGTGGATGAATGTATATGTATGTATATGTGTATATTTATCTATCTTGTTTTATCTCATTCAATCATACATTCTTTATGGTCTGGTGTCTAGCATGTTCTTGAGGGTGGGAGAAGGGTTAAAATATAAACATGAGCATTGTGATCTTTCGGTATGTGTGTTGTACTACATTGTTGATGCTCAATAAAAAGAAAGTAAAAAAAAAAAAAAAAAAAAGGCCGGTGCCGGAGAACCCCAGGGTCCACGAGAGTTGATATGGTAAAAGCAGGTCAGATAAATAAGAAGGCCCAAGACCATTAAGATATTTAAAAATGAATAAAAGAACCTTAAAATCGATCCTGAAGCGCACGGGGAGCCAATGCTGTGATTTTAAAACTGGTGTAATGTGCTCCCACCCTCTGGCCTTTGTCAGCACTCGTGCAGCTGAATTCTGTAATATTTGTAGATTTGAGATACTCTTTTTGGGAAGACCAGAGAGCAGGGGCCTCATTTATAAAGCTTGCTTACGCACAAAACGGGGCTTGAAAGTGGCGTACGCCACTTACCACGCAAAGGTTGTGATTTATAAAAATAAACTTGCCTGGAGAATGTGTGCACCTGTAAGCAAACTCTGAGTCATGCGTGCGCACATTTTGGAGACACTGGGAAGTGGCGACACAGACGGCGAGGTGGAAAAGTGGAGTCAGATTTTTATTGATGTCTCACACAAATTTAATGTCACGCTATATCCACCTCAGATCCAGGTTATCATTGAAATTAAATCCAGCAGCCTTATTTTGCGCTTGGAGTGAGTGAAATTGTTTCATAAAAACGTTGTAAAATCCGACTCAAATCCTGAATTGAAATTCTTTCTAAATACGTATTTAATCCGCACTGCCTCTAACATCTCATTGTCCACTCTGTGAGCGCAGGAGGGGGAGAGGATGGCGCGACTGCATGGAATATATTTATTTATTTAGCTAAATATTTCCAGTGGATTTATCATGTCTCGAAATACAGCCATTAAGCACAACCGTTACACTCATTCCATCAGCACTACTTAGACATGTGCTGTTCATGACAAAACCGGCATGAAGAAACATGTTCGCCTATTACACTTTCATCTTTGAATTGTATTTCAAATGACACGTTGTATTTTGGGACAGGGATACCACTGGTTCATGCTGTAATTCAGGCCGGGAGTCTGATCAGAGTAATTGCCATAAACATATAAATACTGCGGTGACCCTCATGCGTAATTGCGCAAGATGGCACTGGCACATACTCCTTTTTGGCTCCACCTTTAATAAATGTGATTCTTTATGTCGCACGTCAATGTCAAACATCCTCGAATTTAAAAGCAACACAATAACTACAACCCCTGGCAAAAATTATGGAATCACCAGTCTTGGAGGATGTTCATTCAGTTGTTTAATTGTGTAGAAAAAAAGCAGATCACAGACATGACACAAAACTAAAGTCATTTCAAATGGCAACTTTCTGGCTGTAAGAAACAGTAAAAGAAATCAAGAAAAAAAATTGTGGTAGTCAAACAGTTACTTTTTTAGACCAAGCAGAGGGAAATAATTATGGAATCACTCAATTCCGAGGAAAAAATTATGGAATCATGAAAAACAAACAAACAAAAGAACACTTCAACACACCACTAGTACTTTGTTGCACCACCTCTGGCTTTTTTAACAGCTTGCAGTCTCTGAGGCATGGACTTAATGAGTGACAAACAGTACTCTCCATCAATCTGGCTCCAACTTTCTCTGATTGCTGTTGCCATATCGGCTTTGCAGGTTGGAGCCTTGTCATGGACCATTTTCTTCAACTTCCACCACAGATTTTCAATTGGATTGAGATCTGGACTATTTGCAGGCCATGACATTGACCTTATGTGTCTTTCTTCAAGGAATGTTTTCACAGTTTTTGCTCTATGGCAAGATGCATTATCATCTTGAAAAATGATTTCATCATCCCCAAACTGGCCATCTCCCCAGTGCCTTTACCTGACATGCAGCCCACATCATCAATGACTGTGGAAATTTGCATGTTTTCTTCAGGCAGTCGTCTTCATAAATCTCATTGGAACGGCACCAAACAAAAGTTCCAGCATCATCACCTTGCCCAATGCAGATTCGCGATTCATCACTGAATATGACTTTCATCCAGTCATCCGCAGTCCACGATTGCTTTTCCTTAGCCCATTGTAACCTTGTTTTTTTCTGTTTAGGTGTTAATGATGGCTTTCGTTTAGCTTTTCAGTATGTAAATCCCATTTCCTTTAGGCGATTTCTTACAGTTCGGTCACAGACGTTGACTCCAGTTTCCTCCCATTTGTTCCTCATTTGTTTTGCTGTGCATTTTCTGTTTTCAAGACATATTGCTTTAAGTTTTCTGTCTTGACGCTTTGATGTCTTCCTTGGTCTACCAGTATGCTTGCCTTTAACAACCTTCCCATGTTGTTTGTACTTGGTCCAGACCAACATCTTTTGCAACATTGCATGATGATTTACCCTCTTTAAGGAGTTTGATAATCCTCTTCTTTGTTTCAATTGACATCTCTGGTGTTGGAGCCATGATTCATGTCAATCCACTTGGTGCAACAGCTCTCCAAGGTGTGATCACTCCTTTTTAACTGCAGACTAACGAGCAGATCTAATCTGATGCAGGTGTTAGTTTTAGGAAAGGAAATTTACAGGGTGATTCCATAATTTTTTCCCTCTGCTTGGTCTAAAAAAGTAACTGTTACTGACTACCACAATTTTTTTTCTTGATTTCTTTCAGTGTTTCTTAAAGCCAGAAAGTTGCCATTTGAAATGACTTTAGTTTTGTGTCATGTCTGTGATCTGCTTTTTTCTACATAATTAAACAACTGAATGAACATCCTCCAAGACTGGTGATTCCATAATTTTTGCCAGGGGTTGTAGTTATTGTGTTGCTATTTGGTGTACCTTTAGATCAGACCACTTTTTGTTTTTTTGGTTCTGTCACTGTCACCGTGCAGTCCCACAGACACAGCTGACAGCATCAGCAGCGTTGATGTGTTGCCACTTTTTTTTCGCTTTCTTTTATTAGTGATCCCGCTGCTGTGGCCACCAAATAAAATCTTTCTTCAGTCCTCCACCTCCCGTTAAAGGGTCTCTAGCTCAGTCTCAGAGAAATTCCGTTTTTTTGGTTCATTTCTCACACCTGTCGCCGTGACTCACACAACGAGAGAACACTTGCATGCCGGCTCATTTATATGCAGATCGCATTCATGAGGTGATTTGCATGACCATTTATGGTTGAACTAGGGCGTTTAGAGGGCGGAATATGAGGCGGATCTGGGTGCGCACAACTCCAGGAGGTCTGTGATTTATAAAGAGAACATTGCGTGCAAGTGTGTGTGCGCACGGTTTTATAAATGAGATTATTTTTTGGTGCACGCCATTTTCAGCTTTTGGGCGCACGTCAACTTTTTGTATGAATCCTAAGCACTCTTTTATAAATGAGGCCCCAGGGCATTACAATAATCTAACCTACAGGAGATAAAAGCATGCATCAGCACCACCGTGCTGGCCTGAGAGAGAAACGGGCGGACTCTGGCTATATTCTTAAGGTGGTAGAAACCTACCTTTGAGCTCTGTTTTATTCCACATATTAAAAACATAACAGAGTCAAAAATCACACCCAGATTTTTTACAGTTTGTGTTGGTTTAAAATCCTGTAGTTTTGGTAAAAGTTTCTCTCTCTGGCCTTCAGGACCAATGACTAAAATGTCTGTTTTGTCCTGGTTGAGCTGCAGGAAATTCGCTGCCATCCATGACTTTATGTCTAAAATGCCGTTAAAAAGGGCATCAATTGGCCCTGTGTCATCAGGAGACACGGCGATGTACAGTTGCGTATTATCAGCATAACTATGAAAGCTGATGCCGTGCCTCCTGATGAGGAAGAGGAAGCGTGTAGAGATTAAAAAAAGTTGGACCTAAAATTGACCCCTGGGGGATCCCACACTTTATCTCATGGGTTCCTGAGGAACATGTATCCATACTTACAAAGAAATGTAGATCAGTAAGGTAAGAGACAAACCAGTTAAAAACAGTACCAGATAGGCCAACCAGGTGCCTCAGTCTATTTAATAAAATGTGATGGTCTACTGTATCAAAGGCGGTGGTTAGATGCAGTAGTACCAAGACTGTGAGTTTATGGTTATCTAAATTGCACCTGATGTCGTTTAAAATCTTTAAAATGGCTGTCTCGGTACTGTGGTTCATCCTAAAACCAGACTGATATTTCTCTAAAGTGTTATTTGTATTTAAAAAAAATAATTTACTTGGATAAAAAACAGCTTTTCTAAAATGTTGCTGAAAAATGGTAAGTTGGATACAGGCTGATAATTATTAAAAATGATGGGGTCTAAATTGCTCTTCTTCAGAAGGGGCTTCGCCACTGCCGTTTTCAAGGAGGCCGGGAAGACACCCGTCTGAACAGAGTAATTCACCATGTACAGTCGCTGTTCCTCAAAGAATCCATAAAATGTTTTAAAAAACGGTGTGGGAATTGGGTCTAAAAGGCATGTTGTGGGCTTTACTTGGGAGAAAACTCGACCAAGTGTCCTCGCATCAACCAGGGCAAAACTCTCCAGTGTTTCCTCAGGTAAAAGCAATGATCCAAGTGTGTCGACAGTTAAAATCTGTTGAGATAAAAGACTGGATCTGATGTCATTGATTTTACTTCTGAAGTGGTCTGCAAAGTCTTCACAAAGGGCATTGGTTGCTGTCTTAGGTGATCTGTTAAAATTACTGTTTGCTAAAATATCAATTGTGGAGAGGAGGAATTAGGGATTGTTTTTATTGTCAGAGATTAGTTTTTTGAAGTGGGAAATTCTTGCCTGTTTGACTGCGTTATTGTAGGTTTTGAGATGTTGACGTAATATTTAGTAGTAGACTGTTAGGTTTGATTTTCTCCATCTTCTCTCAGCACTCCTGCAGTATCCTTTTAGTTGTTTGATTTCCTGATTTCTCGAGGGGGGTGTAGGTTTTGTTCTAATTGTTTTGATTAAAAGTGGAGCCGCTGAATCCAACGTTGACTTGAGTTTGTTGTTAAAATTGTCCACAATAAAATCACAGGGTGCTGGTAAAATCTCTGCAGGAGTGCTCTGTAAAATCTGGATACAATTTGCAGCCACTTCAGATGTTAGGTAGCGTTTCCTCACTGTTCTCACCGGAGCCTCCTGTTGGTTAAAACTGGTGGTGTTAAAAAACACACAAAAGTGGTCGGACACAGCCAGATCCACAAAAGAGGACACACCCACGGACAGGCCATAGGTTATGACCAGGTCCAGGGTGCGCCCTCTGCTGTGGATCGGCTGCGTGATATATTGGTGGCTGGTGGTGACGTCACCATAACAAGGTGGGGGAAGCGGGCCAGAAATAATTACTCGCTTCAGCGTGTCCAGCAGGCAGTCCACCAGGGAGATGAAGTCCTGCTTGAGGACCTCTGACTGCTGGTTCCTGAGATCGTTGATCGATTGCTCCCGAGTGCGAGCCTCTGACTGCCAGCGGGACTTGGCTAGTGCTGGTGTCGAAGTTCCGGTGGTTATGGAGCCGGTCCATGGCAGGGTGGTGTTGTTCGTGGCCGTCATGCTCCAGTCACCAGCGCCAGATGCTGTCAGGTGAGCAATATGTTTTGCCTGGGTCGTGGCAACGGTGGTAAAATCCAGGAGGATCTTGTCCCTCTCCTTGAAGTTGGCCTGCAGTCCGGAGATGCTCTCCCTCAGTTTTGACAGGGTTGGGAGGCAGGACTCACACACCGCCAACATACCTGCAGCCTGTGCTGGAGATCCGTCCCCCGGGACACAGTATCAACACACGGGTGAGTTAAAATTTACCCTCGGTCGTGGGGCCGAATTGTCCAATGGCACCTTCACCAATTTTAAGGGGGCAGTCCGCTTTAAGTGGTGAGTTGTAGGTCTCCACAGTTAAAAGATTTTTAAAAGTTGGCGCCTCGCTAATGTGGTTCGGCTGGCGACTTTCGCGTTCAAACTTTTCCTGTAAAGAACAGTCCCTGCACAAGTAAAGAACAGTCCCTAAAGTGCGGTGAGGTTTGTGGGCCGTTTCCTGCCACAAAGAGAGAAATGTGAATGGCTCGTTTCTCCTCTGACACATCACATACCTGTGTGCCACCACGGCTCGGCTGTTCAGGTATTTCTGGGCGATCATGAAATCAACAAAGAGGAAATTATTGGACCCTTAGCCCTTATCTTACGCCGTATTTGACAGGAATACGGCATCTGTGATCCCCGTTCAACCCACACCCGGCAGGATTCCCCTTTCGTTTCTGCTGCTGGTTGAAATCTGTACTCGCACAGCGTGCTCCTGGATGATTTGTTTTGCTTGCACAAAACTATTTTTAGTCACAAATGCGAGTAAAATGCTCGCACCGTAGAGCCCTGTGGAAAATACATCACTGTAGCATACATAAACAAATCGAACCTACAAGTTAAAAGAAATAAATAATAACTTTCACTCCTTAAAGATACTCAATAGCTAAGCTAATATCTGAAATGTCACTGGATACAAACCACTGCAGCAGCATATTGAGTGCCAGGTGGCCAGCGCGTGCCGTTATTGGATGGCACATGGACACTCACCCTCTTGCGATTGGACTTTGAACTTATCCCACAGTAGTGGTACCGTGAGGTACTGTAGTACTATGGTACTCCAACAATGCTAGCGCGGGTGGCAACCAATCATGCGGGACATGGTCTCAATTTACGTGACGCATGAAAAGAGACAGAAATGCTGTGCAGTACCGCACAATGCAGGATGTCTGGTCAACCTACTTAGCCACTCACAAGGAGCAGCTAGTAGGGGGCCACATTAGGGGGGATTCCAACATGTTGTCGTTGTTGCAGTGTCTATAGGGGTTCCATCATATTGCCACTGATATGGACTAATAACAGCCATCTCTGGGGACCCCCTTCCAGCTCGGGGCCCTAGGCAATTGCCTAGTTTGCCTGTCCGGTTGCAATGGCCCTGGTTGAGATTCACCCCAGTGGTCGGGAACGGGTCCTGACTGTCTGAGCTTATGCGCCGAACAACAGTTCAGAGTACCCGCTCTTTTTGGATTCCCTGGGACAACGTGGCACCAGGACAGCCTAGGTTGCAGGTCAATTGACTTTGTAGTCATATCATTTGACCTGCGGCCATATGTTCTGTACACTCGGGTGAAGAGAGGAGCAGAGCTGTCAACTGATCACCACCTGGTGGTGAGTTGGATCAGGTGGCAGGGGAGGACGCCGCACAGACCTGGCAGGCCCAAACAAGCAGTGAAGGTCTGCTGGGAACGCCTGGCGGAAGAACCTGTCAAGATGATCTTCAACTCCCACCTCCGGGGGAGCTTCGACTGCGTCCCGAGGGCAGAGGGGGACATTGAGTCAGAATGGGCCTTGTTCCGCTCTGCCATTGTCGAGGCGGCGGTTGTGAGCTGTGGCCGCAAGGCCGCTGGGGCCAGTCGCAGCAGTAATCCCTGTACCCGCTGGTGGACACCAGAGGTGAGGGGAGCCGTCAGACTGAAGAAGGAGGCCCACAGGGCATGGTTGGTCTGTGGGTCTCCGGTAGTAGCTGGGGGGTACCGGCGGGCCAAGTGTAGCGCAGCAGCGGCAGTCGCAGAGGCAAAAACTTGGGCGTGGGAGGAGTTTGGTGAGGCCATGGAGAAAGACTATCGATCGGCTCCAAAGGGGTTCTGGCAAACTGTCCGGTGCCTCGGGGGGGAAGGTGGCATTTTGCTCACACTGTTTACAGTGGGGGCGTGGAGCTGCTGGGGACATTGTCGGGCGGTGGAAGGAATACCTTGAGGAGCTCCTCAATTCCACCAACATGTATTCCAGTGAGGAAACAGAGCCGGGGGTCTTGGGGGCGGGTTGTTGGGCAGAGGTTGCCAAGGTAGTGAAGCAACTCCGCGGCGGTGGAACCCCGGGGGTGGATGAGTTTTGCCCTGGATATCTCAAGGCTCTGGATGCTGTAGGGCTGTCCTGGTTGACACGCCTCTGCAACATTGCGTGGACATCGGGGGCAGTGCCTCTGGAGTGGAAGACCGGGGTGGTCCCCATCTTCAAGAAAGGGGACCAGAGGGTGTGTTCCAACTACAGGGGGATCACACTCCTCAGCCTACCCGGTAAGGTCTACTCCAGGGTGCTGGAGAAGAGGGTCCGGTCGATAGTTGAACCTCAGATTGAGAAGCAGCAATGTGGTTTTCGTCCAGGACGTGGAACCGTGGACCAGCTCTTTACCCTCGCCAGGGTGCTGGAGGGGGCATGGGAGTTTGCCCAGCCAGTCCACATGTGTTTTGTGTATTTGGAGAAGGCTTACGACCGTGTCCCCAGGGGAATCCTGTGGGGGGGTCATCCGGGGCTGATGGCCCCATACTCCCGGAGTATGATGGCTGATGGCCCCCCCTTGCTTCTGGCCGAAATGAATTTTCTCCATCCGGTCACTGGGCTCAGCCTTAGAGATAGTGTGAGGAGCTCGGACATCCGGGAGGGACTGGGAGTAGAGCCGCTGCTGTCCCAGTAGGACGCCTCCCTTGGGAGGTGTTTCGGGCATGTCCAACTGGAAGGAGACCTTGGGGTTGCCCCAGGACACGCTGGAGTGATTACATCTTCTGGCTGGCCTGGGAAAGCCTCGGGGTTCCCTCTGAAGAGCTGACGGAAGTGGCTGGGGAGAGGACTGTCTGGTCTTCTACTCTTTCTCCTGAGGCTGCCACCCCTGTGACCCGGACCCAGAGAGGACGACGAGTACGAGTACGATATATATGTATATATATATATATATATATATATATATATATATATATATATATATATATATATGTATATATATATGTGTGTGTGTATATCTATATATCTATCTATCTATCTATATGTTTATATATGTATATATCTATATATATGTGTGTGTGTATATATACATATATATATATATATATATATATATATATATAGATAGATAGATAGATAGATAGATAGATAGATTATATATATATATATATAGATAGATAGATATATTATATATATATATAGATATAGATATACATATGTCCATGCATCAGTCAGTATTTAGAAATATTTGAAAATGAAATTTGAAATCAAATTCTGATTAGAGTAAAAAACAAAGCCTTTTGCCTTCTCTTGGCAAGTTTAAAACCTCCACCACAATACACAATACGTCTGTTCATGTCAGCTTCACCAGGCTTTCGAGAAGTAGGACTCACCCCACTTGTAAATCCCTGTAGCCATGAATGCTGTGTTCAAGAGCAGCCTCCAGTTTTAATGCTAGTAAAAAAACACATGTCATCCAACCATAACTGAAGGTAAAAGTAAAGTCAAAAGTGAAAATTCTGCTTTAATACATGGTTAGGTATAACAAATCATACAAATTATACGAAATCATACAACATACAAATATTATTATCCATCATAACCTCTTGCACTCCACCCCCATTTTTTAGCGAAAACGCCTAAAATGACACACCCAAATTAAAATGACTGTAGCCTCTGAACCGCTCTGACTACATGCATGCATGAGGTCTTGCCAGAAAGCAAACTCTCTGAAGTTTCTTGTGAAAGTGTTAGAAACACTCTAGGTGATACAGAGACAGAGTAATGGGCCTCTGAAGTCAGTAAAAAGTTGAAGATTTTGCCTAAAATAAAATAAAAAATATGTTTCAGGATGAATAACTGTCTGTGGCTTCATCTGAGCAGGTAAATGACACTGTGGGGCTGTAGGCACACTATCAATGAACATTTGTTTCAAGTTTGAAGAAAATTGCTCAAAGTATTACCATTCTACAGTTTTTTTCCATGAAAAGATCTAGGCGGAGCTCCAAATGACAAAGCGCTTCAAAACAGTACTATCGGTGATCAAACAACACTCAGCTTCACACATCGTACCTTATTGAAATCAGACGTGATTATGATAGCTGATGTTGTTTGTGACAGAAACACCATAAAATATCACCAAATAAAGCCATATGAAACGTGAAAGTTGTGATCCTACTTTCTAGACGGTATATCTCAGCCAAAAATAGTGGTAGGAGTGAGACTCTTACCTTTTATAAACCAGCTACATGTCAATTGACGGAGTAATCCTTTAATTTTTCCCCTCGAAAAACAGCATGACATGGCTTGTCACCACTCATTGCGATTTTGGACTTTGTGTATTTAGGCTGCTCTGGTGCGAAAACCATAAGGAATAAAAGAAAAACGATGCCGGATTCAGGAAGCCGAGAGTTTCCTGAATCCGGTAATACCAAGCATCACATGGTTTGATGACGTAGTGTGCCTGTGAGATCCCATTTAACAGAGGAGGGAGGGAGCACGGACGCCGGCGTCCAAACGTAGTTAAAGAGGTTTTAATAGAAGAAAATAAGAACAACCCCAGGTTTCTTTTCAGCACTGTAGCCAGGCTGACAGAAAGTCACACCTCTATTGAGCCATGTATTCCTTTAACCCTCACACAGCTGTAACACCTGATATATATTTAGATTGCTTCTCCCAGATTGCAGATTGTTTCTCTTCAACAACTGACCTCAATGATTTGAGGTCATCCAAGTCACCCCAACTAGGCTACTTAAAAAAGTCTTCAATCACTCTGTAAATTTCCATTGTTATGCAAATGACACACAATTGTATTGGGTGCTTGACTGTCAGCTTTTAAAAGCAACGACAGATGTAAAAACACACAGAGACAATACATCTGTGATTAGTTCCCTAATTTAATTTTAACAATTTTTTCAATCTTGTCCAATTTCTCATTTTATTTTATGTAAGTGATTAATGTAAGTGCACTTGTCCTAGAACCGCCACGAACAATTTGGGTTTTTATAATATAAATAACTCTGTTTAGATAAAACCTACAAGCTTCTCTTCCTATGACTTTTCCTAAAAATGTGTCTTATATGTTTTCTGAAGCCTATAAGTTACAAAAATGAAACACACTAGACTTCTGAGCATTTATACCACCGACCGAAATTGTACATTTTGAAACATACAGGTAGGCTATATATATTGCAAAACTCTGTAAAGTACACCAAAGCATACATTTTCGTTTCCAAATACTTATTTGAAAACAAAATCATTCACACGGTCAATAAAAAAACATTTTGTTAATAATATAGCACGAATGTAATTTCAGCAGTGACCGCGCCAGCCTGTGGCTGAACCGCTTCCAGTGTTCATTCATTCATTCAGTCGGGCGCGCGTGTGTGCGTGTGTGTGTGTGTGTATGCAAGTATGTCAGAGAGGAGGAGTATCAATAAAAAAAAGTTTCCATTAATTATTTTGGTGTTTATTTCTTTTGTTCTTAAGTTTTTTTTAAAAAAAATGCATAAAAGGCCTATAGCCAACAATATTATAGGCCAAAAGTTAATCTAATTTATTATTGTAGAATGTATTTAGCAAATCACAACTTTCAACTGGAGACACGGCGCAGCAGCAGCACAGCAGCAAAAAAAAAGGCATTATAAAAAGCCAACAAATAGTGTTAATTTATTCTGTAATATTTTTTTTATTTTATCATAACTTCTCAGAAATTACTCAAAAACTGCATTTTTTTTGGTGCTTCTGAGCACGCGGGCAGCATAAACAATGAAGTTACATATGATGTTGTGGTGCTTGAAGGGGCGCTGTAATCCTGGCGGTCCTACTGTTAAACTCAACTAAAAAGTAAAAGCTAACTAAATAAAAGATGCCCGATATATTCAGACCTATCAGTTTGTAGAACAGTTTTGAACAGTTAGAAAATGAGGCTTCTTGTGGCTGCCTGCGCTTTCCCTGTCCTTGCGGCTGCAGCTTGCGCTCTCTTCATCTACTTCATCGCCACTGCTGTACACAATTTAAAAAGTACAACACCCATAATTCATGTAAGAACTACTGCAGCCAATGCGCAGCCAGCGGGAGCTGCAGGACGACTCAACCACTATGATCAGTTTTTAATCTTTTATCAGGCAATAACTACTCCAGAGTCTGCTCTAGTGTAATTTTCGGGACAATTAGGGCAGGATTCGGGATTCGGGACAACTGCTTGGATTTCTCGACTGTCCCAAATTTTTCGGGACGTCTGGTCACCCTAGGACATTCTCATCTCCATCCATCCTTTTCCTTAAATCACTCATTAGGCTGCTATAAGAAAAGTCTGCAAGCAGGTGACTGCCTACAGAAATTGTTGCCTATAACTGCGACTTTTTTTTTTTTCATAAAATACTGCTGATTCTGATTTCATATAACACACTAAAGTAGACATGTAGGCTATATAGGCTACAATTACTGATGGTATCTGTAATATAATCAACAGCTTTTTTCCTAAAATACTGCTAGTTCTGTGGCGTTGCCTAATGCCTGTGGTGCGTTCTAGGAACGATTATCGCTGTCAGTGCGTTTGAGGCTTTAGAAACATGACATAGTCTGCCGGGGGACCTCCTATAATACACCAAGTACCTTCTCTCCTTCTCCTTTGCTAACATTCATGTCCTGTTACTGCATCTCGCTAACTCAGCTCTACTGCATGTCTCTAACTCGGCTTCTTTTCCAGAGCCTTTGTACTCCACTGTCAGGCAGGTTACCTTTTATCGCAGCTGTGCCTGGATCATGTGACGTGGTTGTGATGCTGTGTGGTCCTGCCTGATGCCTTCTATTGCTGCTGTTGTTATTAGTCATACTTGTACTGTCATTATACACATATGATTATTGTCACACACATATACTGTCATATGTTAATACATACTTTTGTACTTTTGTGGTACATATTGCACCACAATAGCCATAATTATTATTAAAATATTATTACTTAAATTAATGTTGTTGTAAGCTTCTGTTGTTTCCGTCTGTCCTGCATCTCTGTCTCTCTGTCTCTCTTCATGTATCATTTTGTCGTATGGATTAATATACATTTATTATGCTTATCAATCAATCAATCAATTTTATTTATAAAGCCCAATATCACAAATCACAATTTGCCTCAGGGCTTTACAGCATACGACATCCCTCTGTCCTTTGGACCCTCACAGCGGATAAGGAAAAACTCCCCAAAAAAACCCTTTAACAGGAAAAAAAAACGGTAGAAACCTCAGGAAGAGCAACTGACGAGGGATCCCTCTTCCAGGACGGACAGACGTGCAATAGATGTCGTACAGAAGAGATTAACATAATAAATTAACAGTAATCCGTATGATACAATGAGACAGAAGGAGAGAGAGACAAAAAGAGAGAGAGACAGAGACAGACGGTAATGACAGTAGCTTACAACATTAATGAAAGTAATAATATTATAATTAATAACAAAATATTAATATCTGATAGTATACAGTGTGACAATAATCATATGTGTATAATAACAGTAGAAGTATGACTAATGATAACAGCAGCAGCAGGAGGCATCTGGCTGGACAGCTGCAATACGAGTTAAACTGAGAGACAGTGGAGCACAAAGGCTCTGGAGCAGAAGCCGAGTTAGTGACATCTTGAATGGCCAAGTTAGCAAGATGCAGTAATAGGACAAGAGAGAGAGAGAGAGAGAAGGAGAGAGAGAAGGAGAGAAGGTGCCCGGTGTATTATAGGGGGTCCTCTGGCAGACTAGGCCTAAGTCAGCCTAACTAGGGGCTGGTACAAGGCAAGCCTGGGCCAGCCCTAACTATAAGCTTTATCAAAGAGGAAAGTCTTAAGTCTAGTCTTAAATGTGGAGGCGGTGTCTGTCGCAACAGGAAGATGATTCCACAGGAGAGGAGCCTGATAGCTGAAGGCTCTGGCTCCTGATCTACTTTTGGAGACTTTAGGGACCATGACTTACTAGAGCTACCTGATAATAGAGAGTTACAGTAATCCAGCCTTGAGGTAACAAAAGCGTGGACCAATTTTTCTGCATCTTTTTGGGTCAGGATAGGCCTAATTTTTGCAATATTACGCAAATGAAAAAAGTGCAGTCCGTGAGGTTTGTTTTAAATGAGAATTAAAAGACAGATCTTGATCAAATTTTACTCTGAGGTTTGAGAAACCATCTAGAGAAACTATGTCATCAGATAAAGAGTCTCTGAGTTGTTTGGGGCCAAGAACAATAACTTCAGTTTTGTCTGAATTTAACATCAGGAAATTGGTGTTCATCCAGGTTTTTAAGGCAATTATGAAGTTAAGTTAATTGATTACTTTCTTCTGGCTTCATAGATAAATACAACTGTGTATCATCCGCATAACAATGGAAATTTCTAATTTCTAATGATGTTACCTAAAGGAAGCATATATAGAGTACGGCATCTATCGCACGTCGGCCCATCCTGGAAGAGGGATCCCTCCTCAGTTGCTCTTCCTGAGGTCTCTACCATTTTTTTCCCCCCGTTAAAGGTTTTTTTGTTGTTGTTTTTTTGTCTTTATCCACTGTAAGGGTCCAAAGGACAGAGGGATGTCATATGCTGTAAAGCCCTCTGAGGCAAATTGTGATTTGTGCTGGTGGGCTTTATAAATGAAACAGAAATTGAATTGAATACAAATCGGGATGTTGGAGCACACTCTGCTTAAATGCGCTAAAGAAATTGCACTTGTTCACATAGCATGATGGAGGAAGTTGTGTGAAGAATAAGAAAAAAGAGAGCTTGAGAGAGAAGTTCAAGTTCTTCTCGACCCAGCAGTGCTGCCCTCAAACAACCTGCCTTTATTTAAAAATTCTGTTATATTATTTGTTTTTTATGTGTTTACCAGGGTTGTACCTCACTCAGAATTATGTCAGTCAAATAACATTTGGCAACTCAGTATAAATGTTCACCTATTTGTTTCTATTTTCCATACAGACTTTAAGAGTTTGAACAGGGTTCAATGGGATGCTCAGTGTGACAGTGACATTCATGTAATGTAGTAAACAAGCTAACTGTGCTAATGACGGATTGAAAATGTGCAATATTTTTTGCGAACACTTGATATCATTCAAAAGCCAGAGATTGTATCGTATTAATGACTGCTTGACTTGAGGGAATCTTAGTCAACTAAGGGGTCTCCGACTGATGATTTGAATGTCCAGCTTTCAGGGGGCAGCCCTGATGTTAACCCAGGGCACCCTGGAGAGCAGTTGTAATACTGGGTGGATACCCAAGTGTAACAATATCAATTGAATTGTGGTGTGGTGTTCTCTTGTAAGCCCGAGTAAAGAGAAGGTGGAAAATATGTTGGATAGAGTGCCTGTAAAGATAAATGACAAAAAAGGCAGCAGTACTGAAAATCCCAGCCACAGACAAAGGATGAGCTAAAAACCCTCTGCCATATCAATAGTTCTTTAAAATTTCCCAGAAAGCATCAAATGTGTGGGCCTGTATCTTTTGATAGGCCTGTGCTGTGTAAGTACTTCAAAGAGCCCTGAAAACAATAATAAGAAACAAACTTCAAACATGGGGAGAAGCATCACCACGTCATAAAACAACACAAACACAAAGCCAACATGATGGACACGGTTTGAATACAGCTGCAAAGCGTAGTAAATGTTCCTGCTTTATGTTTTTCATTAAAGTAGTATCAGTTTATCCTATTTGACTATGGATTCATCACCCTCCTTAAATCATACTGTCTCTATGGGGTCTTATCGCCAAACACTTTTCACATTTTGCATTCCTATGTGCACATGTTAATAAATATTCTTTTTACTATAAAAATGTGTCTCCTCTGATTGAAATAGTTTTACATTCAAACACAAGGTTTATGTTTTTACACCCTACAAACTTGAGTGTGTTTGAGTGTTCCATCAACATAAGAACTTTTGTTACTGAGATTTTGTATGCAAAGTAGTCCAGACATCCATCTCCCCAGCAACATCTTCCAGCTCTTCCCACCAGTTGGAAGTGCCTAGAAAATATGGGAGGGAAGGGAGGAATCCAGGAGGCTTTCTTATTAAATACTTAAACCACCTTAACTGGCTCCTTTTGACTCAAGAGAGTAGCAGCTCTCCTGTGTGTTTCCTCTGCATGTCCCAGTTTTTTATTATATCTCCAATGGTGAGCCCAGCAACCCTATGCAAACTGAAGGCTTCACAGCGCCCTCTTCACCACAATGGTCCAGTACAGCTTGCAACACAATTGAAGGCACACTTTAAAGGGTTTCTTAAAACAGACCAACATGACCTCGCTGGAGGAGGCAGAGTAGGTCTCTGACATAGTTAAGAATTTTTTAGCGGCAAGGCGCCCCGTGTGGATGAGATCCTGAGATGCTGAGGGCTCTAGACATTGTTGTAATGTCTTGGCTTATACGAGTGGAGGTGGTTGATGAGGGGTGGTGGTTCTCCTTCTCTAAAAAGGGGCAGGAGAGTGTGTACCAATTATTATGGTATAACACTGCAAAGCCTACCTACCTTTATTTTTAATATTATTATTATTATTATTATTATTATTATTATTGCTTGGACTAAACTTAAATGTATGACGACCTCACTGACTACTCTTTAATTGTCTCCTAGGATATTGTCTGAAATTCATTATGCTGAAGAGTTCCACATGTTGCTCCAGGCTCTCGAGAAGCCCCCACTTTGAGAAATACAACAATTAGCTGTGGGGCGACAAACAGCATGGCATCCATCTGATAATCTGATGTCTTTCCACGTGCTCTTGTGAGATCCCTCCAACCTGATCTCACAGAAATACGTGAAATGACCACGACCTCTTAACACCGCATTCCATGGTGGCAGCACGTAGTGGTTTGAAATTACGTGCCGGTACCACGGAAACAATGCCAATGTAAAGTCAATTAAGATCCTTTTTCGTGGTGGACACACAAATTCCCTGATTCAGTAACGTCACGTCAACCTCGTTTTCCTTAATTATCTTTAACATCCCTTATACACACCAAAACACGGAAGTGTCCTTGATAACTCAACAATATGACAGGTTAATGTCAAGGCCATAAAATAAAATAAAAGTATTTTGCCAGCTTTTGATAGCGTAGGGCTTTAAGAGCATTGTGCTGTGGGCAGATGGGGTGCATTCCACTACTGTTTTGTAGCTACTGTCTGTGGGCTTCATTCCATTTCAGATTGCCGTCTGTCTGCCGTAACCGAATCCAAATGTCACTAATAAATAGATAAATAATAAGAAAAAAAATAAGGCTGAGCACGGAAGAACCAGAGAGGAAACACCATCACATGGAGCCGTCCGCCCCCAGCAACCCGGCCACCCTCCACTCCACCAGGGGAGAGCAGACCCCAAGCCAGCGCCACAGAACCAGCGGCTGCCCCCCCCAGCACACATGGCTCCCACTGAGGAAACGCTGGAGTTAAGAACTTAACTATGATAAATGACATAAAATATTAAGATGTGGGCCTAACATAAAATAATTTTGTTATTAAATAAATTAAAACATATAGCCCACAGTAGATAAAAGTAGAACACACTAAAAGTAAATATAATAATAGGCTAAATAATATCTAAGCAATAATTAAGTGTCTAAACAATGTTGTATCTAAGTTATCTATTAGGCTACCATTCCACTCTGTAAAGAGATTTTAAAATTTCAATATAATTTTAATATTATTTTTGCTTATTTCATTATTGTTATTATTGGTTTTACTTTTTAGTAGTATTGTATCATCCAAGGATGAATCATTTTAGTAACTATCTACAGTAAAAAAATAATAAAAAAAAACAAGCAAAGAAACAAATAAAAATCATTTTATACACTGGGCCTTCAAAGTGCTTTCTGAAACTAGGCCTGACATGGCTTATGTCCAAAAATGAAAATATCAAAAACCAAATACATCATTGGAAAGGGCTCAACCTGGAGAGTAACATATGTGAGTATGATGATTCTACATGGCTCCTGCTTTCAGCCATTGACCTTTGAACCTTGACCTCAGTGCATGTTTGAACTCGGCAACAAAAGGGGGTACAGACATGGGACCAACTGTTATAGAGAGCTCTTGACCTCAACTATCATGTGAGTGTAGTCAACAACTGGGGGTGCTGTCAGGTATGGGTAAAATATGGATAAAATGAATTTTCACCCATTTAGAAATTAGATATTTAAAATCTGATTACATAAGTGTGTTTACCATCCTCTTAAAGTCCACAGTGTAATCTCAATTCAGTATTTACAACTTCCAAATCTAGGAAAAACGCTTATGTTTTTTAAAAACTACAGTTCCCTGGGGCCGCGCCAACATAGTTGTAGTTCTTCTGATTTGTAAAGTAGGGTTCTAAATAGGGTTGTAAAAAGATATATCTACCCAATATATCTAATGTCTAGTAAAGCTGAACTAGTTATTACACTGCACCTAGTTGAACTACGTTAAGAAAAAGTAAAGATGTTGGCTAATTTTCGATATTTTAGCAAATACGCTAGAAACAGCGTTTTTCAGACGGTAGTTTTTTTGCAGCTTGTAACACAGAGTTGTAAAATAGGGTCGTAAAAAGATAGATCTACTGAATATATCTAATATCTAGTAAAGCCGAACTAGTAATGACACTGCACCTAGATGAACTATGTAAAGAAAAAAAGCAAGGGTATTGGCTAATTTGAGATATTTTAGATAGTACTCTAGAAACTGTGTTTTTGGGACGGTAGGTTTTTTGCGGCTTGTTGTAAAATAGAGTTGTAAAAAATCTACATCTACTGAATATATCAAATGTGTCATGTCTAAGAAGTTAAGTTAGTTATTTTTAGTTCTGTCTTGTGTCTATGTTGTCTCGTGGCTTCCTGCTTTATTTTGACATCCAACTCTCCTCTCATTTCAGGTAACTTGCCCTTTCCTCTCGTGTGTTCCCACCGGTCTGATTGTCTGCCCTGCCCTGATTGTTTCCACCTGTTTCCCAACCTTGTGTGCTTGTGTGTGGGGGTATATATAGTCTGTGTTTCCCTTTGTCCTGTGCCAGTTCGTCTTGTCTCGTCAAGTCAAGGTCCTCCATGTCCCATTTATGGTGTGTCAGGTTATGTATTCTTTTGATACTTTGCTCAGCTTTGCCATTGTTTAGTTTTATGTTAATTTGATACTTTATCTAGCATTTTCCTCGATCCTTGTAGTTTTCCTCGCAAGAGTGATTTTTTGTTATTCTGATTTGGTTTTTGATTTTCCTCTGTAAGAACGATTTTCCTTTGTTACTTTGAAATTAAAGATTGTTTATTTGCACTTTAATCCGTCTCTGAGTTGTGCATTTGGGTTCAGATTCAGGTTCAGTTGTGACATTACGAACTGGCCAGCATGAACCCAGCCGACTCAGATCAATTGACGGCAGCTATTCGCTCCCAAAATGCCCGTCTAAGTCAGCAGGAGGAGCAGATGTCCGCTCTGCACAGTGGAGTGAAGGGGCTGGCGAACTGTCAGGAGGATTTCAAAGCAGCTATAACCAACCAAGTGAACCTCCTGGCAGCCCAAGTACAGCAAGTCCTGGCTCACCTCACAAAGGATCCCTCCTCTCCTGACACAGCAGCCACATCGTCTCCGGCGGCTGCTGGAGCTGCATCGGTCCCGGTTTTCCACGGCACGGCTCCTCGCCTCTCCCCACCTGAGATGTTTTCCGGTGAGTCTGGAGAATGTCGGCCTTTTATCGTTGACTGTGAAATGCATTATGAACACTTGCCCTCAGCCTTTCCTACAGAACGATCCAAAGTGGCATTTTTGATTTCCCACCTCACTGGGAGAGCGAGGGCGTGGGCTACCGCTGAGTGGTCCCATGATTCACCTATTTGTGGATCCCTCGAGGAGTTCAAACGGGCTCTAAGGAAGGCTTTTGATCCCCTCTCGTCCGACCGGGAGAAAGCATGTGAGTTAAGTGATATCAAACAAGGTATGGACTCTGTTTGTGACTATGCCATCCGCTTTCGTACCCTTGCCACAGACAGCGGCTGGAATGCCTCAGCACTCTATGATGTCTTTCTTAAGGGACTGTCTGACCAAATTCAAGACTTGTTAGTGCCCCTTGACCTGCCCTCAGACCTGGATTCTTTGATTACCCTAGCTATAAGAACTGACAATCGTTTGCAGGAGCGTCAGCGAAGCCGAGACCCCAGGGCGCCATCAGCTGGTCGCCATCAGGGTCGCGCTGCGGCGTCTACACCCAGTGGGCGGAGCTTCTCACGTTTCCCATCGCCGGTTCCACGGAGAAGGGTGGCCAACGCGGAGGTAGAGGAGCCCATGCAGCTGGGACGAGCCAAATTTTGTCCACGGAGGAGCGTCGTCGTCGCCTGCAGGAGGGCAGGTGCTTCTACTGTGGGCAGCAAGGCCATCTCCTTGCAGTGTGTCCAGCAAAAGGACAGGCTCCCCAGTAGACAGGAGGGTACTGGTGAGCCGTTTCTCCTCCGCTGAATTCCCTCCTCGAGCCTTAACAGAGATCAAGGTAAAGCATCATGACACCACAGTTTGTCTTAGAGTACTCATAGACTCAGGGGCTGATGAGAGCCTCATGGACTGGGATTTTGCCACTAAATTGAATTTGAGAACTGAACAATTATCCCAGCCTGTAGAGGCCAGTGCTCTCGATGGGAGCGTGATATTCCGGGTGACCCACAAGACTGAACCACTGACTGTCATCATTGGTGACCACCAGGAACTCATGTGTTTTTATTTGTATAGCTCTAACCAGCACTCTCTTATTCTGGGTTTCCCATGGTTAAAAGAACATAACCCGCACATTGACTGGAGTACTGGGAGGGTTTTGAACTGGGCTGAGAGTTGTAAAGACAAATGTTTAAAGTCATGTCATGATTTTAATGTGAAAACTGTTTTTAATGCTGTCTCTATTAATTGTGACACAGACTCTGAGACTCCTGACCTGGCTTCTGTCCCAAGATGTTACCATGATCTGGGTGAGGTTTTCAGCAAAAGTAAGGCTACTTCCCTCCCTCCTCACTGACCCTATGATTGTCCCATTGACTTGATCCCAGGGGCCCCTATTCCTAAGGGTAGATTGTATTCTATCTCTGGTCCTGAGAAGAAGGCCATGACTGAATATATTGAGGCCTCATTAAAGGCTGGTCTTATTCGTCCCTCTTCATCTCCAGCTGGGGCAGGGTTTTTTTTTGTGGGGAAAAAAGATGGGTCTCTCTGGCCATGCATTGACTATGGGCCTTTCAATGATATTACCATTAAAAATCGGTACCCTCTGCCACTCATGTCATCAGCTTTTGATCAGCTTCAGCAGGCCACAGTATTTACCAAATTGGACCTGAGAAATGCCTACCACCTGGTTCGCATTCGAGAGGGTGATGAATGGAAAACAGGCTTTAACACACCCAGTGGTCATTACGAATACCTGGTAATGCCATTTGGGTTGACTAACGCCCCTGCTGTCTTCCAAGCCATGATTAATGATGTACTTAGAGACTTCCTGAACCTCTGTGTCTATGTTTACTTAGACGACATATTGATCTTCTCCCCAGACTCAGACTCTCATGTTCGCCATGTACGTCAGGTTCTCCAGCGGTTGCTGGAGAACCGGTTGTATGTTAAAGCTGAAAAGAGTGAATTTTATGCCGACACTGTATCTTTCCTTGGCTTCATCATAGCCCCTGGGAAGATGCAAATGGATCCGGCTAAAGTTAGCGCTGTGGCTCAGTGGCCCACACCTGATAGCCATAAGAAGGTTCAGCAGTTCTTGGGATTTGTTAACTTTTACAGACGCTTTATCAGAAACTTCAGCGCCATAGCTGCACCCCTCCATGCGCTCTCATCTCCACTGACTCCTTTCCTGTGGTCCTCTCAGGCTGAGGAGGCCTTCCAGCAGCTCAAAGCACAGTTCACCACTGCTCCCATCCTCACAGTTCCTGATCCCAGCCCGCAATTCGTGGTGGAGGTGGACGCCTCCAATAACGGGGTGGGGGCGATACTCTCCCAGCGCTCCAACAACAAGCTTCACCCCTGTGCCTTCCTGTCTCGGAAGCTTTCGCCGGCTGAGAAGAACTACGATGTTGGAAACCGTGAGTTGTTGGCTGTCAAAGTAGCCCTGGAGGAGTGGAGACATTGGTTAGAGGGTGCGCAGCATCCTTTCATTGTATGGACTGATCACAAAAATCTGGAATATATTCGCAAAGCGAAAAGACTGAACTCACGTCAAGCCAGATGGACATTGTTTTTTAACCGTTTTAACTTTGTGTTGTCTTACAGGCCGGGGTCTCAGAACACCAAGCCCGACGCCTTGTCCCGTCTGTACGACCCCGAGCCTACTGCCAAGGAACCTGAGCCCATCCTCCCACTGAACCGTGTGGTAGGAGCGGTGACTTGGCAAATAGAATCTGAGGTGAAGCGAGCTTATGGTGAGAATCCGACACCTAGTGGTTGTCCGGTAAATCGCTTGTTTGTCCCTGTTGATATGCGTCCACAGGTAATCCATTGGGCTCACACCTCACTGCTCACCTGCCATCCGGGAGTCAAACGAACCATGCATGCCATTTCCCAGAGGTTTTGGTGGCCCTCCATGGAGCGTGAGGTTCGAGAGTATGTGGAGGCATGCTCCGTCTGCGCCCGCAACAAGACTTCTTCCAGAGCGCAGATGGGGTTGCTGCAGCCACTCCCGGTTCCTACTCGTCCCTGGGCTGAGATCTCCCTGGACTTCGTCACGGGGCTCCCGGTCTCTGAAGGTAACACCACTGTCCTCACAGTGGTGGACCGATTTTCTAAGATGACTCATTTCACTGCTTTGCCCAAGCTGCCATCTGCCAAGGAAACAGCTGACATTATGATGTCTTCTCTGAGGCAGAAAAGGAGGTCACCGTCCCGTCGGCCCACGCCATGGTCCGGTGTTGCTGCCGCATCTGGAAAGCCGCCCGCAAGGTTCTCCTACGCAATGTGGATCGCATGAAGAGGGCTGCAGATTGGAGGCGCCAACCTGCTCCGGCGTACCAGCCCGGCCAGAAGGTCTGGCTCTCGACGCGGGACTTACCTCTCCGTGTCGTCTCCAGGAAGCTGGCTCCACGGTTCGTGGGTCCGTATCCGGTGTCGAAGGTCATCGGTCCCTCCTCGGTTCGTCTGCGTCTGCCCCGGACCCTGAGAGTCCACCCCACCTTCCACGTCAGCCGGGTGAAACCAGTCAGGGAGAGTCCCATGGTTCCCGCAGCTGTACCCCCTCCACCCCCCCGGATGGTCGACGGTGGTCCATTCTACTCCGTCAAGGCTCTTCTGGCTGTGCGCAACAGGGGCCGGGGCAGGCAATTCCTGGTGGACTGGGAAGGCTACTGTCCAGAGGAGCGATCATGGGTCCCCGCAAGCTTCATTGTGGACCCCGACCTCATCACAGACTTCTACGGTCGTCACCCTCACTTGCCTGGTCCGTCAGGAGCCGTCCCTAGAGGGGGGGGGGGGGCTACTGTCATGTCTAAGAAGTTAAGTTAGTTATTTTTAGTTCTGTCTTGTGTCTATGTTGTCTCGTGGCTTCCTGTTTTATTTTGACATCCAACTCTCCTCTTGTTTCAGGTAACTTGCCCTTTCCTCTCGTGTGTTCCCACCGGTCTGATTGTCTGCCCTGCCCTGGTGTGTGTGTGGGTATATATAGTCTGTGTTTCCCTTTGTCCTGTGCCAGTTCGTCTTGTCTCGTCAAGTCAAGGTCCTCCATGTCCCATTTATGGTGTGTCAGGTTATGTATTCTTTTGATACTTTGCTCAGCTTTGCCATTGTTTAGTTTTATGTTAATTTTATACTTTATCTAGCATTTTCCTCGATCCTTGTAGTTTTCCTCGCAAGAGTGATTTTTTGTTATTCTGATTTGGTTTTTGATTTTCCTCTGTAAGAGCGATTTTCCTTTGTTACTTTGAAATTAAAGATTGTTTATTTGCAATTTAATCCGTCTCTGAGTTGTGCATTTGGGTTCAGATTCAGGTTCAGTTGTGACAAAATGTCTGGTAAAGCCGAACTAGTGATGACACTGCACCTAGATGAAATATGTTAAGAAAAAGTAAGGATGATGGTTAATTTCAGATATTTGAGCAAGTTCTCTAGAAACTGTGTTTTTGGGACTCCGGTTGTAAAAATGTAAATCTACTGAATATATCAAATATCTATTACAGCTGAACTATCATGTTATTATTATTATTATTGGTGGGAAATTATAACAGAGGAATATCAAGAACACTTTCGTGTTGTTGTGTGTATACAGGACGTTATTGAATTAGGGAATTCGTGTGTCCACCACGAAAAAGGATTCTAATTGACTTTACATTGGCATTGTTTCCGTGGTACCGGCACGTAATTTCAACCCATTACATGCTGCCACCACGGAATGTGGTGTTAAGAGGTCGTGGTCATTTCAGGTATTTCTGTGAGATCAGATTGGATCCCTCTGCCCCAGTCACAACCACATGCAACAGCTTCCATGCTCCAATGCACATCCGTCTAGCATGCATTCATAGTGACACAGAACCAGAAGGTTTTTGTTTTTTTTGACCAAACACTCACACAGTTGCAATGAGGGCTAAGAGAACAACCACATAAGATATTCTGAAAGCTTTCAAAGAATACTCCTCAACACCCAGATATTTATAGTAACAAAGCAAGAGAAAGTGAGATGGGACCCCTGGAGCTAGAATGTGACAAAAGTCTGTCTGACACTTAGAGCTTTAAGGGATGTGAATGTTCAAATGATAATGAGGAAATCTGACTTAGATGTGGCTGAGGTCATGACTGTTCATCATTTTCCTGGAATGAGAACAGAAAGCTCTTTTTATCTCTATTACACTCCTAATATTTCTCTCTCTCTCTCTCTGTCTGTCTGTCTATCACAGAGAGTATGGATTGCATTACTCAGCAAGCCAGCTGCATTACAAAATAATTGAATAGGCCGGGTTCATATTTCTTCAAGTCTTACTCATATGCCATATGTACACTGAAGGAGCTATAGGTTCCTCATAAGTAGCAACCTCCAAGACAAAAAAAATTAAATCAATGCAAAAGGGCAATGGTCACTTGAGGCTGGCTCCAAAATAGAGTCAATGCCCAAAAGCACCCATAAATAACGCTTCCTTTTAAGTTACATTAAGGCTTAAACTATGCATAATTAGGGGTGTGGCTGCTTTGAGTGACAGGTAGGTGCAGTCACAACCTGCTAGCTGTCTGCTACATATCATTTCAGTGAGTGATTGAACTTGACCTCTTGGCAGTGTTTTTTGTGTTGGTGTCTTTTAGAGAGTTATTCATTCAAATATCACGGTTGCGGTTGTGCCGTTTGTGACTTTTAGTGTTACCTACGGTGAAGACAGAAAGACAGGGAAGCTGTTTCAGAGTTGGGAGAGGACGCCAGTTGTCTCCTGTTGGTAGCAAAGTGGGAAACAATGTCACATTGGTTTATCCCAATACCTGATCTTGCATCCACGTTTCCCTCACTTGTGTCTCTTCCTCACGTCTTAGCTCCACCCTTGTATGACACGGCGAAGAGATGCGAGGATAAGACGCAAGGAGAGAAGAAATGAGGAAATATGTCTTAAGAGAAATGTACTCTGTATGAATCTCCAGTGATGTTGGGATGTATCAGATCAGTCTAAACAGCTGCAGTGCTGCGCTGTCCAATCAATAACTGATATCCAATCAGGGGGATGTGTCGGTCGGTTAAAGACTTCCGCGAAGGCTGCACACATGTATCCTCGCTTCCCTCCCCTCTGAAAGCCTCCTCTCTCCTTGACTCCTTGACACCTCTGAACGCATTCAATGAATTGAGATGTCCTACAAGATGTCAAGTCTCAAGCAATTTCCAGGTCAAGTGATTGTGGATAGAGGATAGAGGAGTCGAGAACGGATATTGGGATGAACCCAGAGTGAGCCAGCCGCCACTGCTTCTCCGCCAAGTACAGCTGTCAGCCCAACACCACCTCAGCCGCTTTACACACCTGGTTGTACCCTGCCATAGCTATCCTCAACCTAGGACTTGTTTCAAATATTGTGATTTATTAAAAGTATCAATGAACGGATATTTTTGTATTCAGTGGTGCAGTACTCATTCTTGAGCCTTGTATCGGGGTTAAACTGGTTTAACACTATATTACCTATAGACCCACTTCCCCTGGTGAAAGCACTCCCAAACAAACTTCAGCACATTATATTATGCCTAAGGAAAAGAAAATTCCGAAAATTCCATTGAGAAAAAGATGGAGAAGATAGGCACCTGCTGAACTAGCATCCTGTGTGTGCAGACGTTGAATCATAAACTGGACAACCTCCATGTGGCATCAGTTTCCAATGGGATACCAGGAACTGTAATATTCTTTGTTTCACCAAAACTTGGCTAAATCCTGGACAGCTAGAATTTTAGTTGAACTGGCCTTCTGCAGCATTGGGAGTTTTCCCAGTGGGCTGCTTGACAAATGGGCCAATGCAATGCACAATATACATAAGATGAAAATTACCAAGTGCTGCGTGGCTGACTTGCCCAAGGCTGGTAAGGCAGGAGAAATGGACTAAGTCAAAAAGTCCAGGGTTGTTTTTCATTCCCAGTCCATCCCTGATGCCAATCAACCATGTGACTCTTTTATATATGCCAATCTCACAGAGCAGAGTAGAGAAGGAAAGGGGGCATGTGTTTTATGGTTAACAAAAAGGATAGAGGTGCCAGTCGGAATGTGAGGTACTGTTCTGTTCCTGCTCGCCCTGTGCCATGTGGGAAATGAACACACTGGGTACTGCTATAGGCCATTCAGAGATGGCAGCAGAGTGGAATTGCTTCCTGTGTTCAGAAGAAGCCACTATGAGGCCATCTCTGTGAAGTCAAGATATGTAAATAAACTACGACAAATGCCCCCAGTGATGTGAGAGATGGAGCCAAGTGTGGAGCACATTCCAGGACACCACTGTTAACATCTTTGAAGACATCAATGAATTTAGTGAGTCTGATGGATTAAATCTGTGAAACAACATAAGCAACTGCACCCAAACCTACAGTTAAATCTAACACACAACTGGAAACATGGACAATTATAAGGCAGCAGCAACTAAATTACAAGCACAAGATGAAGGAGCTATCAAGATCATTTTCCTTGAGTTGTACCTTGTATGATTTCATGTGACACCGATTGACTGATTGATTGCACAGACACTATTATGCAGGAATTCACCCAGACAAGACCAAATTAAGGCAAAGACACAACAGCGCAAAGTGAAAATGTTTCAACATGATCCTAATGTAAAAAAACACCTCTGCCACTCTGTACTGTCCCACAGTTAGTTCCACACACAACAGATGCATTCAATTCAGCGTACAGTAGTGTGCCCATCCAGGGAGTCCATGGTCCTTATCCTATGCAAAAATGTTTCCTAAACTTTAGCCAAAGCCAGTATTAGGGTTCAGCAGTTTGAGTAAGACGAAAGTAGTCATTCCCATTGCAATCGATGTGACTAGTGTGTGGGTTTGATTAATGGTACTGTGTCCAAGCAATAAATTAGATGTGACTACTGATGACTATTCTCAGCTGTGTCTCAGCAAGGAAAAACAAAGAGCCAGTTTTGTACTAAAAAGACTGTAACTTTGTAAGATGCAATCTTGATTTGTCTAACAGAATATAGAAGCCTGAAGAAGTGTCAGTTGAGCTTAACAATGTATTTTTGTATTGTAGTTTCTCTTCCTTCTCTTACATTGGAGTTACACAGGAAGGGATCAGTTTGGATCAAGAGTGACAAATAACTCTCTCAAAGTATATAATGACATGTGAGTACTGTAATTATTAAGATAAACACAAGTCTACACCTATTGATCAAAGTATTTTTTTCTTACTGCATCCTAAAAAAAATAAAACAGTTGTTTTATCTACTCTAAACACTTGTTTTTACTGCTCCCTACAGGGAATGACCAACGTGGCCAAAACACCAAACTAATCTTTATGTTCTTGAACTGGAGATGGTAAGTTACTTAACTTGAACATTCTACAATTTGAGAAAATCATCGTTAACAATTATGAACACAAAATAAACGTTTCCTACAACCTGTTGTGAGTAATCCCTTCTTCCTTGTAAGAGCCTCATACTCACTACCTGTCCCTGATGCTGAGAAACTGTGTGTGTATTGTGAGGGTTGGAAGGCTTTCCATTCCATTGACTGGTACTTTAATGTTCATCAGGAAGAGAGGAGGGGGACACAGGGTAAACTGGTCCAAGTTTGCTGGTGGTGGCTGCTATGAGAGAAAATGCTGTTTGAAGAGACTGACCACCAAATGACAGGTTTCATTCCAAAATGCAAAATAAGGAATGTGTTTATACTTTTATATTTTATATCTATTTAACTTTTTGATTATTATTTGTTTCTACTAAAGGTTTTCTAGTATCAGAATAACTATTGGGGTCATTTAAAGAACTCTTATTTTATTTTTTTTAAGACCTAGAAAATAGAAAATAAAAGTAGAAAGTACAAAGGTTTATTTTTCCCCAAAGGGTAATACAGCATTTTGGACTGGAACTGCTAAAACTATCAATGGTTTTGATAGGCGGAGGCAGGTTTCAATTGAAAGCTGTCAGACAAAGGTTACTGTAGTGTTACAAAGGCATTAGATTCACTCGATTTGGGGTTTCATTGTTTTATACAAGAAGCTGATCTAAGAATAAGAAGAATAATAGTTAGAGAGGGTTGGATTCGGGGGAAAAGGTTAGGGTAAGGTATGGGTATGGGTATAGGGTAGGGGGTCAGGGTGGCATAGGGAGGTTCCCCACCTGGTCACACCTTGTTGCGATCTACTTGGGGGAAAACAGTGGTAAAACAAGGTACAGCACATTTATGGATGCTTTACACACACAAACAAAATAAAGCACAGGTTTGCATCAAATGACAACACCATAGTTTCTATCAGTGAAAACAGATGTAAGATTCTTTATAGTTTCGTTGGTAGCAGACACATGGGTGGATAAATCCCAGTAAGGAATAGGCTCCACAATGTGTTTAACATAATTCAACAGCTATGAATGTGCCTGTTTTTTTTTGAGTTAGCCTGAAACAAATTCTCTAACTGTAGTAGGACACAAATCAAAGCTGTTGGTGACTATGACAGGCACTTGCTCAGCACTTGCTCTGTAATTTGCACACTGTAACAACTTCTCAGTCTTAACTTAAGCATAAAAAAAGAGCAAATGCCAAATATACAGGCCTGCTAGGAGATTTTCAAAATAATAATACTGATAATTATGATAAAACAAATAGAAATATCACCCCAGCCCTGAAAACCAGGTTATCACTAGTATCTGAAGCTATATAGAAAAAAAGCAATATAGCAGTTTGCAGCACTGAATGTGAAATGCACCAAATAACTACAGACTCGAGCGTAACAATTGAGTGGTTTAAGTCAGTGAGATGACGGTTTTACAAATATAGCTTTGATGAGAATGCTATGATTGTTTGTCCTTGCCACAGGCAGTTGACCAAATGGATTGCAGGCAAATGAGTTTCAGACACATGCATGGAGAGTGAATGACAGCTGTCTTTTAAACAGGAGTTAAACTGTTATGATATATATAGAGTATAATTTAACCTGCTGAAGTATCAGATATGTAGGGCTTAAAGCATAAGACTATGATAAAATCATAGTACGGAGATCCAACGTGTTCAATGAAAAATACAGAAATTAGACATTTTAAAAGAGATAGTGACATTCCTAAATACAGAATAAATATGTCATATCAAAGTCAGGAGAAGAGACAGGAACACACAGATCAATTTACAGCCTTGAATAGTGTTTTGTTTTTTGTTAAACCAGGAAGTATGGGACAATAATGTTTGCAGCTTCTTTTTCAGTGTATGTTAGAGAAAATCACTGCTTGTACTGGGGGGCTCATAAAAGGACATTTTCGTTTGAATAATGCAGCAGAGGAGAGCAGCAATATGTAATATAACCACAAAATTGAAAACATCCAATCTGTTTTTTTTATTTATTTATTTTTTGAATGCAACTCATTTAAGTATTATGAAACAATATTTCATCCGACTTCCTCTCACAACCAGACCGATTTCTACGGGCCAAATTCAATAAATGCCCTGATTTGGAAATGGCCCTCCTCCCAAATCTGGTTTTATTTGACAACACAACTTTCCATTACATGACATAGCATATGCCATCCGAAACGGACAAGGCAGAGCCAGTTATGTGATTTGCTGTGGCTTCAGTTTTGAATGAGCCAACAGCCAATCACAGTTACAGGTTCTGCCATTTTTGTCATGACTGACAGACAGAGACTTTGAATGAAAAGTGGTATTATGAAATGAAGTAGTAATTAGGGAAAATGGTGTAAAAACTATTAGAATTCACTGTTTTTTAACCCTCATCCTATGGACTGGGGTCGCCGCAGACCCCAGAGGTATACTTTTTGTCATATCTTAAAGGTGCTTTATTTAATCATTCCAATTTTGGGTTGGGGCACTCTGTCAGTCATTTTGAAGGAGACAGCAATGAATTCATCACCTGGATAGGGAACCTCCCAGAGTGGAAGTTTTCAGAACATGGCCAACATCGCTGGATCTACCTGAGACAGCTGGGACATGCCCTAGTCATGCCACACATGAAGAGGAGAGCTGATGCAGCCACACTCCAAGCCCCAATACAAGGAGCAATGGCCATCATGGGAGCACAGCATGAGCCAAATTGTGTGCCGTAACTGCCTGTTGTGTGCCATGTTCATGAGTTCTATGGCAACAGCATTCATTTATGTTACTGTTCGAACTGAAAATTTGAAATTTGAATTACAGTTATTCAACATTTATTGTTCACTGAGACCAAGGTCTTTTGTACTTTTCCTTTTGGTCTGAAAGACAAAATTAAAAATGTTGACTGTGGGTTTACTTTATTTATATTACACTGGGGTCAAAATGACCCCGGTTGGTTTCACCATATAAATATAACACAAACAATGTTTACTTGAAATTCCTGAAAACTATGTGTTACCAGAATAAAAGGAGGGTAAATAAGCTCTTAAGTACTAATGTGTTTTGCACTTGGGATTAAAGCTGCAATTTTTATTAAAGAAAATATATATTTTCGTTTCACAAAATATACAAATTAATTGTAACTTTTCTAAAATAATAATAATGATGATAATATGTTTTTTCTTTCAGATGGCCATAATTGCACAAGTACTGTAATAATGTTTTGACAACAAATAAGTTAACATAAGTTAACTTATTTGTATAAGTTTATTCTTGGGGTCCCTGGGGACCCCAGTCGGTAGTTACTGTATGTAAAATATGTTGGTAGGATGAGGGTTAAGGCTTACCCCTTAGTTATTGTGAACTGCTGTTACAACTAAAATTAGTGTTCCTGCATGGCGATGCAGTTTACAGTTATAATAGTTGCAGATTTAATACCCAGATTTCTTAGTAACTATGGTTATTGATTTTAGACAGTGGTAGACAATAGTGGGCTTCTCATTTCCAGCCAATGACTGTCAGTTTTCTAGCTGAAAGGACAACTGTTGCAGTTGATTTTATCAGCTGTATGTAGCTAACTAATTAGGGTAAAGTTAGTTCCGAAAGTCGGTTGAAACAATATTTCTGGTTGAATTGTTCATGCTCCATGCTGACTAATTTTAAAATCAGGATGTTGTTAAAGGGTCTTACACATGCAGCATGATTTTAAGCTGAGGCCCAGGGTTAAAGTTACATGTACCTGGCAAAACATCAGCACACTTACCCAATGATGGTCCATCTTTAAGACAAATTTAGACATGCTTATTTGTATATTATAATAGTGTGTTTTCACTGTAAAGGGACAGTTGACATTTTTTCCTCTTACCTGTAGTGCTATTTATTACTCTAGATTGTTTTGGTGTCAGTTTCAGAGTGTTGGAGATATTGGCCTAAGAGATGTTTACTTTATCTTCAATATAATGGAACTAGATGGTACTTGGCTTGTAATGCTTAAAGGGCCAAGAACATACATTTAGAAACTCAACAGAAGGAACTGTGCATTGACGAAAGGTTTAAGAATGTGAAGGGAAGATGTAAACATTTTATGGTGTCCTTCTTGGCTAAGCTGTAACATTAACTAGCTCAGTGGTGCTTGCTGAGCTAGCAGGAAAGATGCACACTTCCTTCTGTGTGAAGAAAGAAAACAGTTCCAATATGAAACTATGAAACTGCTCACAACAAGGTCTGTGGATTATCTTGAGTAAAAAGGTCATGATTTCTGAAAAGACACATTGCTGTTGAGTTTTTCAAATGTTACTTTGGTGCTTTGAGCACCACAAGTCATCTAGTGCCATCTAGTTCCATTATATTGGAGAGAAGGCAGACATCTACAGCCAACACTCACACCAAAACAATCTAGATTGATATATAGCACTACAGGTAAAAGGGAAAAAGTGTAATGCTATGTTGGACAACGTTCATGGGGTTGCTAGAGTGTTAACTTCCCCAAATCCAATAAAGAGCTAGACATAGTTGCTGACATTACCCTAAACTCTGATTAAGTAGTATACAGGACTGGCCTGAAACTGATGTGTCTGTTGTTAATTGGGCTTTTTAAAAATGTAACCAGAAACCCCACAAAGGTAGCTAGTGAATGATATGCTCACTATTGACCATGGAATTAGAGCTAGTTTACTTCTAGGTAGTAAAGTAGTTAGCAAAATTTCATAGTATCTATTTAATATTGAACATTGTGTCTCCATACTACACAGGTATCTGTGTGCGTGCGTGCGTGCGTGTGTGTGTGTGTGTGTGTGTGTGTGTGTGTGTGTGTGTGTGTGTGTGTGTGTGTGTGTGTGTGTGTGTGTGTGTGTGTGTGTGTGTACGTGTGCGTGCATGCGTGTGCGTGCATGCGTGTGTGCGTGTGTATAAATAGAGGCAAGAAAAAATGCATACTAATGATGTGACAGTATGGTCATAGGGCATCATTAAAAACCTACTGCTAACATGAACAAGTCATACAGTTTATGATTAGTTGGTGTGAATGCTAAAAACACAGAGACAATGCATATTCCCCAAGATGTGCCGTCCAGCAGAAACTTGCTTTTTACATGAGCAAGCCTCTGGTGAATTAATGATAGGGAATGTGAAACTGATGGTATCATTCCAGTCCAAGCAGAGCTGTGGCAAAGGGCTAATGAAAACACCTCTCATCAGAGGCTAGGGGGAGATTAAGATGATGAGCATGCAGGTGACATGCCCCTCTATAGCAGAGGAGAGGCATGAAGGAAGGACCTTTGGCCAAGCACATGAGGGTCAATTACAGGACGATCTTAGATGGATGACAGGATGGGAGTGTGTCCCAGACACAACAGTGCACACTGCAAAAACACCCATCATCACAAGCAATTTCACTTCATATACTGAATGTCTTAAGGGCTTTTAAAGCAAAAATACACCTTAACAGCTGATGGTGATGCATCTTGTAACTTTGAGCTTTACTTGCTGTTTGGCTCCATCTACAATTACCATTTTTCAATAATCATAATCATCATAATCATGATGGTGAAAGAAGTCAAGTAAAGGTGAGGTGATTTTCCACTCACAGTAGCCCATGGATGGGCCTCTTGTGTTGTTTTGAGAAAAACATGGCATTGTTCCATTCAGGGAATCACTCAAGGACAAGTATATTTTTGTCTCAGTTCTGAATAATGTTTTGCATGCATACTAATAACATTTAGAGAACAGAAGGGTAAATTGTTTGTGCACATTTTTCTTTGCTTGTAATGTCTCTATAAAATGTAACTCAATAGAATGTGTGTGCAAGAGTGTATCAAATGCCCAATCACCCTCTCTGAATCAAGGTGTGAATATAATTCCGTATAGCAGAAAAGGCGAGTTCAGGTAGAGTGGTTATACTAACCGAGTTAACTCATAAGTACGACAATACTATCTTACAGAAAATACAATTGTATTCCTTAGCTTTTAAAAAAAGCCTGGATACATTTCATTGACTGAATATGTGGGGAAATTACTTGTTTTGGCAATGAAGGTGTGTGAGAATGTTTTCTCTCACATACATACACACATACAATGACACTGACAGGCAAGATGAGAGAGGTAGAGGAGTCATTACCCCATGAAGCTCCTTCAAAACGGTCCCAGCACAGAAATAGGGAGAGAATCATGTCAATAAACACATTCCATAATTAACCCCCCCCCCCCAGATTTAGCAGTAAAGCAAAACTGGCCTGTTCAGTTAATAACTTACAGTACACTATGATCTCATCACATTCATACACATTTGAAACAACATGACATGACACTGTGAAATCCAAGAATAAAAATAACAAAGAAAAAAGTATAATTAGAAATACTGAAAATGGTTAAATAACTGTTAAAGATAAAGGTATAACTGAATTACAATTGTAATGCAGCAATTGAACATTCACATTAAAGACTGCCAAATACAAACACCATATTTGTGATAATGTTCTATAATTCTGAGGTTGATTTCAAATTAATGAAATCGAGGGTAAACGATTTTTGGTCAGGGACACCTGGAGATGTTACTTTGTCTTCTACGGAAGCCGCCCCTCCTGTCCTCTATTCACTCAACAAGCCATTGAAGTAGGTAATGCGATTGCGGAAGATTTCAAAAACAGCGTGTGGAAAATGGCAGCGGCAGAGCGAGAGAGGTTGGTGTGTGTGTGTGTGTGTGTGTGTGTGTGTGTGCGCGCGCACACATGCGCGTATTGGGGCCGAACTCCACCGTACCCGATACAGAGAGCAGAGGAGAATTGTAAACGCCCTACAATGTACAGACAGAAATGACACGCCGTCGTGTAAACAATATACCGTATTTTTCCAAATAATAGCCTGGGCCTTTATTTCACAAAATCGATTTTGACCCCAGGCGTTTAAAAGAACCAGGCGGCTATTTGCTCAAGGCTTTTTTTTTTTTTTCACCGACCGTTTTTTAGTGCAAAAATACTGTATAATGTAGGGGTGAGTTGGTGAGTTGGGTGTACAAAAATCTCCAAATGTTTAGAGTGGGTCATTTTTTTCGTGTACACGGGTTTCATCGCTGGGTGGTGCTCTTGCATTATACCAGTAAAGCCCCAGTTATTCGAATACCAACCGAACGGTCCATTTAACCAACAATTACAGGCCGCCACACCGAAATATCGCCATTCCAATGGTCTGCCATCCCGAATTCTGGTCCCTGAGTTCTGACAGTGAGCTATGGCAAGCCTGTAGAAGCTGTATTCCCCATGCATGTCAGCGATTTTCACCAGGGACGTGAGTAATTCAGGCTGACATTACCTGTTTTGCAGCGAACTCTTCTGGTACTTTTATTAAAAGGCATGGCATATAGGTCCACAGTAACTTATCATTATTATTATTATTATTATTATTGGGTCTTACAAGAGTGGACTACAATGAGGCCATCAAATCACAGCATCCGCGGTGACAGGACACGGAATTGTGTGCACTTTTACGTACGCGGGTCAAGGCGATCACGGATATTTGATGTGGGAAAGATGTAGTCAGATGTATTACCTGTTTTAGATACGTGGCTGTCTGTCCATCCGTCCATCCGTAGAACGAGTCATGTGCACCACTTCACCACTGACCCGTGCGTAAAAGCACAAACAGTCCCTCAAGGAGGGACAGCCATGAGGCAATGAATGAGGAAATAATCGCCTGGGCGTTTAATCGGACCAGCGTTTAATATGCAAAATGGGGTCAAACCCCCGGCGGCTATTAGGTGCCCAGCGGCTATTTGCCACCTGGCGACTATTTGGAAATATATGGTGTGGCGCATAATCGTTTGCATAATCATGATTTCAATTTTGACCAAAATAATCGTGATTATGATTTTTTCCATAATCGAGCACCCTTAGGTAGAGCCCTCAAACATGGGCTTAATCTTTCATCCAAGTGGATCCATACAATGATTTTTGCACATTACATGCCAAGCCATCCAAGCTGGGATAAGTCCATGGGTCTGATGAGTGGCATGGCATTTACTAATGCCTGAGCCACACTGTCTATCTGTGTGCGACGTCTACCTCACTTAGGGTTGCAACAGTATGGGATTTTCATCAACTGTCTCAGAAAATATCATGGTTTCACGGTATCACAGTATTACAGAATTTATATTATTATCAGTCAGAACGACTCTTAAAGGAATGAAAACAGGAGGATTATTGATGGTTGAACAAATATTTTATTACAATAATTGAAACTTGAAACTTGAAACTACTACTTGAAATAGTAGTTAAAGTCCCCCCTTTGAAAATAAAATAGAGCTGAGATTCTCCATCCAGTTGGTCCAGATCAAGATGAGCAAATGTACAGCGTATGATAACCATCAACTTTTATATCAAGGTATACCTTGTAACCGGTATATTGCTGCAATCCAATCCTAACCTCACTGAGCTGCAGCAGCTAGTATGTGTGTGGCGTCCACATACACAGTGTTGCTGTTTATCTTTTTACATTGACTTTGTCTTTGATAATAGTTATCAACATATTAAAAGAAAGCACAAACATAAAAACACACAAAAGGATTCTGTCAATTTAAAAAACGCTACAGGGCTTTTAATGTGAAACAAGAAGTGTTGAGTTATAGACATTAAAGCTGTGGTGAAAAGTGTAATTTTGCTGTTATGATGTCAATATGACTATTAACAGAACACTTTCACTGCCTGTTTTTTGCTGTGAACCTTGGAAGTCATGTGGAAAAAACACAGGCGAGACTAAATCTCTAGATGTCCCACAGTTGAGCTGCTGCTGAGCCACTGCTGAGCCCCACCTGAGCAACGCTGCTCACGTGGCCAGTGTGGCTGCTTTAACCTGTTAAAATTAGTAACAAAATAAAAAGCAAGGGGTTTTGTGATGCAAACGCACCGCTCATGTGGGCAGTGTGGCCCAGGCATAACTACTGGATCCACTGAGGTTCAGTTTTTAATAGAAAGATTTTCACATGTTCACAGACCTTGAATTTTGAGACATTATTAAGTGAATGTTGCTTCAGCCTTCATGCTATTGTGATCCAAAACTTTATTCTTATTTCAACATTCTTTCGTATGTTTTTCAGTTGACCACTCCGCTAAAGAAACCATTCAAATATCAAAATGTTCATGTCTTTTAAGACATTTCTGTCATTCTTTTCTTGTTTCTATCCTTTATACTTATGAAAACAGTAGGTAATTTTCAGCTTTTTTAACAGTTAAAGTCAGTGTAGACTTCAAATCCTCTTAAACCTGCTCCACTTTGAAAAGCTCATGCCTCTGCATACTTTCAGCTGCACACTTTATTCAAACCTCATATGGGTTACAAGACCTTGAATTAAACTATGAGTTCATAATGGAAGGAATTCAGAGCTAGAGTGAATGGCATCACACCGAGAGTGCCTAGGGGCTGTAAAATCTTGTCAAAATTTTCTCTAAAGCGTTTTGACACGGAGCTCGCGCTATAGGGCTGCTACAAAGTCAGTTCATTATGTTGCCTTTGTTTTTTTATAGAGAACCAAACGCGCCAGCAATGCCAAAGTGTGATTTAAGAGAGCATGTCAGGCTTAACGAGTGTGACATGTAATACAACAGTGTTGGCATATAACACACACGTTGGCGCAATCATTTACTGTTTCTGTTATATGGCAGAAGTTTTGTCCTGTGCTTGGATGGTAAGGAGCTCCCGGACCTCGTTGTTTTCTAATATTGTGAAAATTTTTGGCTGCTTTTTTTCTTCTTTGAGCAGCAAATCTCCCGGCGGTGGGTCGCACACATAATATGTCGTCAAAATGTCACATCCGTCCTGTCCATGGTCCCGTCTTGCTGGCTGAGGTGAGACAACTCTGCCCCCCCCCCCCCATTCTGCAAATGTACCATTTATAAAGAACTGCGAGCAGAATAATGGTGTGAAATTCCCACCTTGGACAAGCAGTGTCAATGGGGCTTTAAACTTGCACTATCAACACAGTTTTCACTATTCATACACAACTTGAACATCAAAGAACAGATGTTTTTGTTTTATTTCAGATGATGTGCCAAGTCAAGCAACAGGACTTACAATTTTGATTTTCTCCCTCAAAGCAACAAGAGATCCCTTATACCAAGTGAAAACACAATAATGGAGACTTTTTAAACTAATATCTCACTCAGTTTTAATTCTATCTACAGATTAGACATGTTTATATCTTCACAAAAGTCTGGGGATGCTCAAAGTTAAGATATTTCAGCAATACAATCCATAGTTTTTGACTTTAAATGTATTTTTGAAGGAATACCTTACTGTGTCATTATCAGTCCCACTGAGCAATGACTCAGCTTTGTACTGCACTGAACGCAGGCACACAACAGATTTTGATTGGCTGATGAGACCTCCATGACTTTCTGCTTGTTTATGACTGGTGCATCTGACTGTCTGTCTGCCTTTCTCTCTATTAGTCTCTTCTCTGCTTCTCTATCCATCTTTCTGTATCTGTGTCTTTGTCTGAAAAGACTGGATTTTCAAAGTAAAAGCCCCCAGATAATAACAGGAGAATACCAGGGGGCCTTGGACAAAGCTAGAATTCAAAAAAGTACCCAGGTGAAAGCATTAGTTATCGTAAGGCCCAGATAAAGTTGAATTTTCAAAAAATAAAAGCCCCAACATGGAAATATGACCAAATTCAAAGTTTTTTCAAATAGGTACAGTGAATTGAAAAAAAAATATCTTCAAATCTTCCTACATTCTTCATTTTGACCACTTTGAAAGTCTGCAGCTCTCCATATTTTTATCTATAGATGTCACTTAAGGTTTTATAGGGTCACAAATTGATTACACTTCTCCCTCATATTTTTCAACCAACTGCTACTTCTGTATGCTTTCAGTTACAGAAACCATTCAGATGTTTGTGTGCTTTTTAAAGTACAAAGCATTTCTTCTTTCAGCATTTTAGCTAATATAGTTCAACTTCCACCTTTGACAGTATAAAGTTTATCTTCAAGCTTTTCTAGCAAGGTGTTTCAGCTCTTAGCTTCCTTAGGTGATGCAGTTCCACTTCAAACTCTACCAGTTTTACAATTAAGTTTCCTTTACTGGTAAATTACCCTCCAGTTTATGGTATAAACAAAACGTTCCTTTTCTTCTCACATTTTGCAGACTATGGTAGAAGCTGCAGATGGATTTCTGCCTCCACAGTCCACATTATACCTCATTTTTAACCACATTGTATTATACATATTACACCTGACACACCTGATTAGAGCACCAGTCAGCACCAAATCTAATAATCAAGATTAACTAAATCAAGCACAAAAAGTAAGTAAAATTGTGTTTGGCAGATTATATCTTTGTGGTAACAATGCTTCTTGGCAATAAATCTTATACCATTTGAAAGCCTGTTTATTTCCCTTTTAAATGCTGCCACATTTGTAAGGAGCATGCATTTGAACAAGCCGATCACTGATGTTAAAGGGATAGTGCACCAAAGGGTGCTGGTCCACTGTCTCTCAGGTTAACTCGTATTGCAGCAGTGCCTGGATAGTGTGACACCACAGTGTGATAGTGTGTGGTGTAGGGTGATCAAGCCTGTTTATTCTGGATTCACACCAATGGACTTTCACTCAGCTTCCTGACATCAAAGACTTGGCGGTGACCAACCACTGGGTCACTCAAGAGACAGACTCAGCCACATGGTCTGAAAGGTGTTTCAAATTTAACTTTATTGTTTAACATGTGGGTGTCATGCAGGAAGAAGAAGAAGACTCGGCACCAGGTCCCCTATGGTACAGACGACTGTGTGTACTGTATGTTAATGTGATAACACCTTTCCCTGCAGTTGTCTTTTAAGAGGAAAGACAGAAACGTGGATTCCAGGAACCAACATGTTGAATTGTAATTTTATGCTTCACCTTTTTCTCTATTTCAGTGCATATACATACACATGTATATACATCTGACGTTATAATATGATCACCATGTATAACATTTAAATCTGAATTAGTAGTGTTTGTTGACCACTTATTTATAAGTTGATAATATCCTGTTGCAGACAATGTGTGTTTGGTACCATTCAATAGCAGACAGCGCCACGTTGGTAAATATGGAAACATTAGAAAGGCTCCAAGCTTCATTAACCATTTAGGAAGCAATTAAAGCAAATTAAACTTTAATTTAGCGAAGGTACAGGATGGGAGGAGTGAAATGTCCCACCAGTGACAGTGAACTGCTCCTACTGGACATCAGCCTGAGAAGACAGCTGGCAAGGCCAATCACAGCACAGAGGCCGGAGCCTGCCCGCCAGTCTCAACCCCTTTGAACAACTATAAGATGAGTGAAAAGAAGGAGAGAGAAGAAAGGAACAAAAATCTTGAAGAAGAACTTTTGAGAAGCCGGCGGGCCATGCTGGGCCCCACCTGGCGTGACCCGCCGGGCAATTTGATGGAATCCTGAGCAGAACTGAACATGCTGAAACCCAACAGAAAGAACTTTATGCCACACGGTCTGCCTAACTCCTGTGTCCTGGACCAACAAGGTCAGGACTGAAGAAAGGCAGACTCCCTCACCCAAGCCAAGGTTGTCATGTGGGCTCAGGAACGCCCAAAACTGCCCCGTGGGACAGCACCAGGAGCAGTTCACACCAAGGAGCAGCGCTGCTTCTCCTCTTCCCCCTCCAGAGCATCTTCTTTCTGGTCTGCTACAACTCCGGTGAAATAACATAATTTTCCTGTGCGGGGGTTTGATGTTTAGTTTAATCAGTATGGTAGGGAGCATTAGATAAAACTAGGATTTCCCCTAAGTTTTCAGATGTTTCCCTTTTTGCTTCCCATGCCTCTCAGCTGATGAATGGTGCTTTTCACAGGTCCATGTCAAAGTTTCCTCTGCTAATTATCTTACCATTGCTCACCGCTTCATCTGGTTCACTCTAGTCATTCGTTCATTCATTCATTATGCATCGCTGTATTCATTTCATTCCACTCATAGTTGCATTTACTCAATGTCTTGTCTGTTGTTAGTTGTATTGCGTCTTGGTCTCCTGTGTCAGTAGTAGAATAAATGTTTGTCTATAAAGGCGTCGTCTTGGTTTTCTGTAGGATTACATTCAGTCACTTTACAGATGCAAAGGTTCTAGCTACTTGAGCTTTATTTGAATTGACAACTGATAATTAATAATTTCCCCAAAGTGCGTTAAATATTTTTTTGTCTGATCAACAAGAGGTGTGGTTTTATTAGTCTGACTATGAAATTATATCGCTGGACGAATAATTAAAGTGGTTATGTTTAATAATTCTTATTAACATCACTTTTTGCTAATATTGAGCTAATCAAACCCTACAGTATTCATGGTGAAAAATGTAGGCACCTGAATAAACTGTTTATAATCAAATTAAAATTAACTTATATGTAATGGGGGAGAATTTCGGCGAGCATTTATTTAATAAATGCTGCCACAGAATAAATTATAAATTACGTAACATCAATATTTCCTACAGTGGTTGTGCTGCTGCCGTGGTCCTGCCAGAAGTCTCCTGCTGCTGCTGCATCATTAGTCATACTTCTACTGTTATTATACACATATGATTATTGTCACATATGTATACTATCAGATATTAATATTAATAAATTAATTAATATTAAAAAATTAATATTATTATTAATCATAATATTATTACTTTCATGAATGTTGTTGTAAGCTACTGTCATTACCGTCTGTCCTGCATCTCTCTCTGTCTCTGTCTCTCTCTCTCTCTTTTTCTGTCTCATTGTGTCACACGGATTACTGTTAATTTATTATGTTGATCTGCGACATCTATTGCACGTCTGTCCGTCCTGGAAGAGGGATCCCTCAGTTGCTCTTCCTGAGGTTTCTACCATTTTTTCCCCCGTTAAAGGGTTTTTTTGGGGGAGTTTTTCCTTATCCACTGTGAGGGTCCAAAGGACAGAGGGATGTTGTATGCTGTAAAGCTCTGTGAGGCAAATTGTGATTTGTGATATTGGGCTTTATAAATAAAATTGATTGATTGATTGATTGATTTGTATTCGACTATAGATTCATCACCCTCCTTAAATTCTTATGTGCACGTGTTAATAAATATTCTTTTACTATAAAAATGTGTCCTGATTGAATTGCTGTTGACTCTTGTTTGGTGTTGTTTGGAGAATTGGATGATTTAAGTCTCAAGAAACAAGACATAATGGCAAATTAACGATTTATTCATTTAACAAACAGGAGCCTCAGTAGCGTGGAGGAACCATACACAACCACAACAGCCTGGCACCTCCTCCTAATGTTGGTCACCAGCCTGGTCACACACTGCTGTAGGATGGCATCCCATTCTTAAACCAGCATTCGTCCCAAGTCAGCCAACGTGGTTGTGTTGGTCACTTTGGCAGAAAGATCACGCCCAAGCTGATCCCACAAGTGTTTAATGGGGCTGAGGTCAGGACTGCTGGCAGGCCATTCCATCCTCTCCACTCCCAAATTCTGGAGGTAGTCTCTGATAAACTCCGCTCTGTGTCATCTTGGAAGATAGAGTTCGGTCCCAGACTGCGGAGATATGGGATTGCCACTGGTTGCAGAATTTCATCTCGACATCTCTCTGCATTGAGACTGCCTCCAGTGATGACAAGCCTCGTTTTTCCAGTGAAGGAGATGCCGTCCCACACCATCACACTGCTTCCACCAAAAGATTTTTCTCCATCATTGCAGCAATCAGCAAAGCGTTTTCCACATGTTCTACACACTTTGACCCTTTGATCCAACTGCCGTAGGCAAAATCTGGACTCAGCGCTGAACATAATGTTCATCCACATGTTCAGGTTCTGGTGCACATGTTGCCAACACCAGCACAAACGGGCCTGGTGGTGAAGGGCAGTCATGGCAGGCCTGTTGGCAGCCCTATGAGACAGGAGATTGGCTGCGTGCAGTCTGTTCCAGAACTTGGCCTTCAGTTTGCAGAAAATATTAATAATGATACATTTTATTTATAGAGTGCTTTTCAAAAAGTCAAAGACACTTTACAGGCAGACAAAAAAATCTTTTTTTGGACCAATTATGAGTAGGTCTTATGAGTCTGATTTGTCGTAGTTGAGTTTGAGGAGATTTGTTTTCATCCAGTGTCTGATATCAGAGAGTCAGTTTGAAAGGGTGGAGTGGGTCTGAGAGGTGATGGATTTGGTGGAGATGTGAGTTGGATGTCGTCAGCGTAACAGTGGAAACGGAGGCTGTGACAATGGATGATCTTATGATCTTACCTAGGGGGAGGAGGTAGAGGATGAAGAGGAGAGGACCAAGCACCGAACAATGGGGGACACCTTGGAACAGGGGGGCAGTTGAGGAGGAGCAGTTGTTGTTGAAGATGAATTGCTTCCTTTCAGTAAGATATGATTGGAGCTAGGTGAGGGCATGATCTCTGATAATGAGGAGAGATTGTGGCGGGAGAGTAGGATGGAGTGGCTAATGGTATCAAAGGCAGCGGTGAGGTCCAGGAGGATGAGAAAGGAGGGTTGGCCAGAGTCTGAGGAGAGGAGAAGGTAATTTGTTACTTTGAGGAGGTCAGTTTCAGTGCTGTGGTGGGTACGGAATCCGGATTGAAATTGTTTGTAGAGGTCATTATTGGTAAGATGGGTTTGATTTGTGAGGTAACAACACGTTCCAGGACTTTAGACATGAATGGGAGGTTGGAAATGGGCCAGAAGGTATTGATGCTGTCAGGGTTGAGTCCTGGTTTCTTGACGATGGGGGTTACAGCAGCCAGTTTCAGTGATGGGGGAACAGTGGAAAAGTTGAGGGAGGAGTTGATAATCCCTGAAATAACTGGGGAGATGGGGAAGCAGTGTTTAACAAAGGAGGATGGGATGGGATCTAGGATGCATGTGGAGGATTTCATGGTTGAGATGATTTTGGACAAATCAGCTGGGGAGAAGGATGAAAATCTAGAGAATGATGAGGTGATGAGCAGGGGGGAGGGAGGAGGAATGGGTGATGGGGAGGAAGATAGGGAACTGTAGATGGTGTCAATTTTGTATTGGAAGAAAGAGAGGAAATAATTGCATTTGTCAGTGGTGAATGAGTTTGAAATGTCGCTGGGATTGAGGAGTTTGTTGATGGTGGAAAAACGAGCCTTTTGGTTATTGGAGCCAGTGTGGATGAGGTTTGAAAAGTAGGCAGAGCGGGCAGTGTTGAGGGCGGTTTTGTACAGTTGAAGGTGGTCAGTGTATGCTTGGAGATGATCTGTGAGTCTGTTTTTTATCTTTCAGTCTTTCAAGCTGGCGCTTACGTGATTTCAACTGGTGGAGTTCAGGGGTGAACCAGGGCTGAACCAGGCTGAGTGTCTAAATGAAATGGTATGGATTTGATTCAGGCTGATTGATCAAGGCAGGAGGAGAGAGTGTTGTTATAGTGGTTGACAAGGTCATTGAGGCCATCAGATAGTGGGGGAGGGGATGTAGACAGGGTGGTGGACAGAGATGCTGAGAGGTCTTGTGGTGAGATGGATTTGAGGTTTCTAAAAGATATTGTGCGTTTTTCTTTGGAAAGGAGGGTGGGGAGGTCGGTGTCCATGATGATAGCCAGGTGGTCAGAGATGTGGAAGTTGATGCTGGAGAGTTGTTGGATGGTGAGACTAGACTAAATCCAGGGTGTGGCCGCAGGAGTGGGTGGGGAAGTTGACATACTGAGTGAGGTTGAGGCAGTCAAGGAGGACCAGAAAATCAGAGGCTTGTTTACAGTTTATGTTGTCAATATGGAAGTTGAAGTCGCCAAGTAGTAAAACTAGTAGTAAAACTGACAGTGAGATGGCTGAGAGATGTGTGACAAAATCTGAAAAGTCGGAGAGAAAAGATGGATGTGGTTTGGGGGGGTGGTAGATTACAGCAGTGACAATGGGGGTGGGGCCAGGGAGTTTAAGAGCAATGTTCTCAAATGACTGTACAGAGGGAGTGGATATGGTGTTGATTTTGAGAGTCCTTTTGTGGATTGAGCCAACGCTGCCGCCTCGTCCAGTGAGACGGGGTTAATCAATGTGTGTGTATCCAGTGGGGGGTGGCTTGGTTGAGTGTGAAATAGTCCAGATGGCTGTGCCAGGTTTTTTTTTTTTAGACAGAGGAAGTCCAGATTATTGCCAGTTATGAAATCGATTAAGATGAGTGCTTTATTTTTGAGTGAGCGAGTGTTTTGGAGAGCTAGCTTGAGAGGATGTTGCTGTGCGAAAGACTGTGAGCAGTGGGGGAGCAGGCAGAGGTTGCGATTGTTTTTTTTCTTCACTTGTTTTGCATTTCTGTTTTGGGGACGGGGGGGGGGGGTCTGATAGTAGACTTAACAGGCTGAATGGTGTAGGAAGCAGCAGGAGAAGGGAGTGACAGGTGGGGCCGTGTTGGGGACGTGGGAACAGGTGGTGTTCTGAGTTGAGACCATAGAGGAAGAAGGGGGGCGCTGCATGGGGAGTGTAAACAGTCAGTCACATGGTTGATTGTGAACAGCGTGCTGCAAGTTAGCAGCTAATATGTGGCTTCCCAGTTTGTCTGGACCCAGAACAGATTGAAATTGTCTATGAAGCTCACGGAGTTTGTTTTGCAGGCAGATTGAAGCCACGTGTGGAGGGATATGATATAGCTGAATATTACATATCCACAGCCGTGAGGAGAGAGTGGGCCACTTATGAAGACTGATTTTCCGATGGTGTGAAGGAATTGAAATAGTTTGTTGAACTCGCTTTGGTGATCTCAGACTGTTGGCGGTAAGCATCCATGCAGCCAACGTGAATGATTACTCTGTGGACAGAACAGGAGTGTTTGGAGTATGCCGGGGAGTTTAGCAAGAAGGTGCTCCAGGGAAACAGTGAAGCAGATACTTCTTGTCATGGAGTCTCCAATTATTAGAGTAGTCGGAGGGGGAAAGGGGGCGAGGAGTTGGTGGTGATGAAGGGAGAGAGGGTTCTAATGGAGATCTGGGCGGTCGTGACGGAGCGGGTGGAGAGGCACAGGGGGAGAATGAGGGAGGAGAACTCTACGGAGCCGGTGTGAAGTGCGGAATGGAGAGGCGGCGAGCTCTGAGGAGAGCAGGGCACCGAGGGGGGACTGAAGTGACGGTGCGTTGTTGGACTGTGGGGAAGGTTGGGGTTCAGCTGGTAGGGGAGGGAAATCTTGCAGGGCGAGGAAATCAAATCTGTTGTCAAGCTGGGTGGTGTGGTGGAGTGCGCGAGGGGCTGCTTGCCTCTCCTGCTGCGAGGAGCGACCTGGGACCAAGATGCAGGCTCTCGAGGAGTGGAGGTGGTCAGGGACCTGGGCTTACGGCCTATTTCCACCAGATGCGTGTTGGTTGCGTCTGCGCTCCGGCAAGGCAGTAGAGCCAATAGGATTTAATTTTAGTCAATGTGTGTGTCTCTACCAGCTGCGGCTGTGCTGCGTTCCGGCTCCGTCTCTGCTCTGGCACTCCGGAGGCCTCCGGAACAGATACACAGGACTTCTATTTTTGCCGGACGCCAGAGCACAACGCAGCAATTTAGCACAGAGCAGATCATGCAAGGCAAGAAGTCGTGCACAGAAACAAAATAAAACATCAGGTTAATTTCCAAAATAAAATACACAGTGTTCACGGCGGATCATATTTCCCTGCACTACACCTTGAAAACTATATAATGGACAGAGGCAGGCCTGAAGTCAACAGGTCAGAGGTTTTCAGACGTCATTTCACCTCGCTGACACCATGGACGAGGAGATATTAATCATGGCAGCGCACCGAGATGTCTTCCGGCGGAGCTGAGCCGCTTTGACAGCAAACACATCCGGTGTGTATTGACAGACAGTGGAGTACGCAGCGGATAACCAGCGCTGCCGTTCCGCAACAGACACGCATCCAGTGGAAATCCGGCGTTAGCCCCCTGCCTGTTCCAGGTGGGGTCGGTGTTGGAGTTCAGTGGAGGGATAGCAGGGTTAACAGCTGCCCGATCGGGAGCAGTGACATCATGCACCAGGGGAGAGGTGCTATCGGCAGTGGGCAGCAACAGAGGCAGGACTGGTGGCTGATTCAGACTCTGGTGGTGTGGAATGGAAGATGATGGTGTCCATTTGCAGTTTGGATTCACAGATCTTGCAAAGTGTGGAAATACGTTGTTCCAGCTCAGTGACCCTCTCGGCAAGGACAGTGCAGTTGACACAGCCGGATGGAGAGGTGAGTGGAGCCATGGTGAATGTAGTGGCTGGAAAACAGAGTAAAAGGAAGGCCAGTACGAGGGCTAAACGTGCTAAGTTCAGGTTATTGAAAGCAGGTAGGAGTAGTTAGTAGAGAGGACACAGACACAGGGACTTACACACAGGGGCTCCAACACGGAGCCCACAGCGGTGAAGACCAACATAAGGCACAGAACAGGCAGCTAAACTTATAAGCATCCGGGTTAGTAGAAGCCTGAGGGCGTTGAAGGGGCGTTGAGTCCTGGTAACTTTCCAGTAACGTTAGGTTCTTCAACAGATGAGTAGTGTTAGCAGCAATGCTAAAAACAAGCTAGCTAGTGCTAAAGACAGGCTAATATTAGCCAGCTAGCTAGCGCAGGACATGAGCTAGTTGGGAAAACTTGGGATCGGTAGGTCCGATTGCAACAGTGGTCACGTAGAGAGATTGTGTAAAGGGTAAAGACAGTTTACCAAGAGTATGCCAGTTAAAAGTGGATAAAAAATGTTAAAGAAGGCAATTTTCCAGGAGCCGATCTGACAGAGGTTCGCTAGATGGTACGAGGGCTCACTCCAAATAATGCCGCAACTTGGTTTTGCGGAACACCAGCTTGAAGTTGCCCTATTGCACGGGCCCTATCCAGATCAGTCAAATGTGGCATGCCAATTCTTGGAACAGACACCGACTGACCACTGTAGCAGGGCCCATGTTCACAGGTGCTGATAATCAGGTGCAAATCAGACACCTGATTGTCAGCACCTGGGGGTACCAGAAGCTCAAATTAAGAGTCAATAGCAACAGCAAAAAAACAAAAGCTGTTTGGCATTGGCAGAGAAGATTTGGCAAGTATTTTGTGGATGCAACCCACATACTCAGCTCTGCTGCTCATCCCACAAATGCATGTTCCTTTCAAATGTGGCACCATTTTAAATGGAAATAAACAGGCCTTCCAATGGTATAAGATTTATTGCCAAGAAGCATTGTTACAACAAAGAAGTAATCTACCAAACACAAATTTCCTTACTTTTGTGCTTTGTTTATTTACAAATTGGAGATATCTTATTTCATGACAAAGAAGGATGAAAGGAGCTAAAAGGAATTATTGAACTTACGAAAATGCAAAAGCCACCAGTGCCCCACTGACCACTATGAAGTCCAGAATGTTCCACAGGTCTCTGAAGTAGGATCCAGGATGGAGCAACAGGCCAAGGTCCACCATCTAAACCAAACATACCGTTGTTTTTGAATTTTATTAATTTTATTTTAGTTTATGCTGTTTTACTTTGTGTCATATCCATTACATTTGATCTATTTCAAATAAATTTCATTTAGATATGGAACTATGTTATTAGGCCTGTAATGAGTGAGTCTATTATATAATATCTTTGGTGATTATTGATTATCCTAAATATTGTTCTGGTAAATTATTACATTAATCATTTCACGAATCATTTTGGAATTAAGTATATTAGTTGTGAGTTATCTTGAAGTACAGGTTTAATCGCTATTGTGTTACCAGGTGAAGGACATTACTTTTCCTGAAAACAAAGTGGATTATGAATAAAAAGGGACAGTAAGGCAATGTTATATCCTAAATACAGCATAGTGTTCACAATGGGGGAAGGTCCTGGCACTGACTGCCTCAATGTCCTTCACTCATTTATCACTTCAGTACTTTCAGTAGGTAGAAAATCAACTAAGTCAGCAACTAAGTTCTGATTAAGTCAAATACATAGTCATTACAGTTTAACTAAGTAAGGAAGGTGCAGCAAAAGACTGTTTTATATATGTATTAATCTAAATCCTTACCTTAATCACCATTTCAAAAGTGAAAACACCAGTGAAGGCATAGTCTAGATATTTGAGCACCTGCAAAAGAGAGATAAATCAGTGGCAGACAACAAATCATGAAACATATTTTCCTCTGCAGTCATGGCAAAAAATCCTGTGTGTGTAATAACCATGGATACAATCATTTGTGTGCTTGTGTTCCTTGTTTTATGCACACCATGTTATTATACACACGCTGAAGCAATCAGAAGATTGAGTTGATTGAGTGTGACGTGGCAGCTTCTGTTCAGTGAGTAGTGGCGGTACTGTTGCTGTGTATCCCCTCACCTTCCAGTGTGTTTTGCTGTGGTCTGATCTGATCTGGATTGAACAGTTTAGTTCTTTGTGTGTGAATTTGAGGATTTGTGAAAAGTACGCCGCACAAACACATCAAGCTAGCTTAGCCTGATGGCTAAGCTGGCCTAATGATGGCCAAGCTAGCCGGTACAGCTAACATCATGCCCAGTGAAGAAGATCTGCTGCTGAAGAAAGCAAACAAAACGATCTCTGACCTTAGAGAGGACATCCGCCAGCTCTCGGATGAATTAAAAAACAAGAGTCACTTCTGGCTAGCAGCTTGGATGTGGCACACGAGCAGTCACTACGGATTGTCTCCCTCACCGCAGCCCTCCAGGACACAGCTCCATGGGACCCCTCCACCTGTCCCTGGCCTTTCTCCTGCTCGAAACCTCACCATCAGTCGTCCTGGGCCGAGGTGGCGGCCCGGGGTCGTAAGCTGTGGAAGGGACCGCTTCGCCTCCTCGCCTAAGCCTCTCCAACCGCTTTGCGGCTCTGTCTGGGGACAATCCAGCTCCATCTTGTCGCGACCCGGACCCCTCTCCGAGCACGGCTTCCTCTCCACCGGCAACAGGCGGTGGTCGGCCAGGCCATATCAGCAGCTGTCTTCCCGGGCAACGACCTCCGCATCTCGGCGTAAGAACCTGAAGGAGGCTGTGCTGAGACGCTCCGGAGGTTCCCACTACCCTAAACCAGGAGATAATCCTCCTCACAGGACTGGTGCCGCTGCCTCGCCGCAATGCTCGGTTGCTCAGACTCCTCTCCCGGGGACCCCAGCGCAAGGTCCGGACACTGATTGCCCGCCGCCTTCCCCCGGTGAGCCGCAGCCGTCCTCTCCTCATCCCCTCTTCCCCCAACCACTCTGATAGTGGGAGACTCCACAGTGAGAAACATTCATTTTGTTAACGCTGCTTCCCTGGAGCCACAGTCCCAGTCCTCCTGGAAAAGCTCCCGGGACTGCTGCGCTCACTACCGTCCTCCATAAACCGAGTGGTAATACATGTTGGGACAAACGATTTAGCTCGCCAACAGTCTGAGCTTACCAAAAAGGATTTCAGTGCCCTTTTTAACTTTTTAAGCAGCTGTGGAAAGTCCTTTTTTATCTCCGGCCTGATCCCCACACTTGGGTGTGGAGCGGCATGCTTCTCCCGGACCCTCTCTCTCCACACCTGGCTCCTGTCCGCCTGCAATGCCCGTTGCCTTGGTTTTATTGACAATTTTAATCTGTTTTGGAACCAGTCTTCCTTCTTCAGGACCGACGGACTGCACCCCAACAGGCTGGGTAGCCACATGCTACTCCGCAAACATTCAGCACTCTGTTCAATCTGCTCCATATGACTGACTGTTTACATCACACGCCCCCTCCACGGAAACTCTACCTCTACCTGCACCAGTAGTGGCTCCGAGTACTGCCAGCTCCCCCTACCGGTCTCATTTGTCACCAACACTCTCACCAGAAACATTCCTGATAGAGACCATCATTAGGTACAGAGCACCCCGTCCACACAGCAAACCCCGTGACAATAACATCCTGCACCCCACTTCCATACATCGCACAGGTGATAAGCGCACGTTCGGCACAAACATTAACTTGGCCGTGCTGAACGTGCGCTCTCTTTTAAATAAAACTTTTATTATAAATGACCTGATTTTAGAGAATAATATTGACAGCATTCGCAACAGAGACATGGCTTGGCTTGGCACTGACGCACCAGTTGTTCTCACCGAGGCCTGCCCCTCAAATTTTAACTTTTTATTCTCTACCAGGGGGGGGGTAAAAAGGGAGGCGGAACTGCATCTATAACCAAAAGTACATTACACTCAAATGAAGTTTCTTTGAACAGTTACATATCATTTGAGCATCATGCCTTTGTTTTTAGCAGTCCTCCTATCCTTTGCATCACAGTTTACAGACCACCCCACCATTCTACCTCTTTTATCAGTGAATTCTCAGAGTTATTATCAATCATACACACCACTTACAATAGAATTTTAACTCATTCACTGCCACATGACGAGTTTTGACGAGTTTCATTGTTTGGTTCTCACTGCCACATGACGAGTTTTGACGAGTATGCACTTTTTTACTGAAAACGCTAGATGGCGCTCTTCTGCACCCTGTGACTAAGTTTGGTGGTGTTGAGATGAAAGCGCATTTCTCAGTGAGCCAGCAAGTCACGTGATGTAAACAAAAGTTGGCCAACTTCAAAGGCAGCGCTGAGCACCTGCCCGTGATCACAAAACATGAGTGGAATACAGTACAAATTGCGCACAGTAGGCCTACTAGAGACGGACAGACAGAGAGGGAAAGAGAGACACATAACGAGAGAAGGTAGTAGATTAGCACTAGCAGGTATCAGCAGGTCGGCTAGGATCCAACTAGGATGTAGTTTTATTTTATTTTAGTAGTTTATTTTTGCGTCATGCCGCCAAAGAAGGCATTGAGGAAGGCCAAGAACAAACCCCGGGATTCGGGACCGGGCGATCCACGACAACGGACGTTAGAAGATGTCGGCTTTTTACGCCGTGTTGAAGCAGCAGCACCGTCTGATAATGAGGCCACTATAGCAGGCTTGCCAGCCCCTGACATGGGATCCGAGATTTCCGGGTCTGATCAAGATGTGGATGCGAGCGGGTGACGAGGCGCCGTGATTATGTCGAGTCTCCTTTCATTTGTTTTAAAACATAAAGTACAATGTCATATAATGACTCAATTCAAAATTAAAATCAAATTAGAGTTTTGCCTCGAAATATTCCCTGGACTTTAAACCTGCTTTTCTCTGAATTTTCTCTCAAAAAGGGAGTTTTGGGGGATAGCAAGCTATATTCAACTGAATATAACTAAGGAGTGGGACATGCTACGAACTCACTTTTTTTCTGGGGAAAGAAGAGACTCTAACCCTTTCATTTGAGATATTCCATGCCATTTTATTGATAACACAGAATATGTGGTTGATGCAAGGACACTTGGTCGAGTTTTCTCCCAGGTAAACCCAACAACCTGCCTTTTAGATCCTATTCCCACATCACTTTTAAAAACATTTTATGGGTTCTTTGAGGAACAGATTTTAAATATTGTAAATTACTCTCTTCAGACGGGTGTCTTCCCCACTGCCTTCAAAACAGTAGTCGTGAAGCCCCTTCTGAAGAAGAGTAATTTAGATCCCAACATTTTTAATAATTACCGACCTGTATCCAACTTACCGTTTAGATTTTTAAAAAACTGGTTTTTAACCAAGTAAACTATTTTTTTAAAGGAAACAATATTTTAGAGAAATATCAATCTGGTTTTAGGATGAACCACAGTACAGAGACAGCCCTTTTAAAGATTTTAAATGATGTCAGGTTTAATGCAGATTCACAAAAACTCACAGTCTTGGTACTACTGGATCTAAGCGCTGCCTTTGATACAGTAGATCACCACATTTTATTAAACAGACTCAGAAACCTGGTGGGCCTCTCTGGTACTGTTTTTAACTGGTTCAGCTCTTATCTCACAGATCGTTGTTTCTTTGTAAGTATGGATACATGTTCCTCCAGAACACATGAAATCAGGTGTGGGTTGCCCCAAGGGGCGATTTTAGGCCCACTTCTTTTTAATCTATACATGCTTCCCCTTGGGGATGTCATCAGGAGGCACGGCATCAACTTCCACAGTTACGCAGATGACACACAACTGTACATCACCGTGTCTCCTGATGACACAGGGCCAATTGATACCCTTTTTAACTGTATTTTAGATATCAAGTCATGAATGGCAGTGAATTTCCTACAGCTCAACCAGGACAAAACAGAGGTTTTAATCATTGGTCCTGAAGGCAAGAGAGAGAAATTTTTACCACAACTACAAGATTTTAAACCTTCACAATGTGTAAAGAACCTGGGCGTCAGATTTGACTCTGAGCTTAGTTTTATTCCACAAATCAAAAATGTAACAAAGATAGGTTTTTATCATCTCAAGAATATAGCCAGAGTCCGCCCGTTTCTCTCTCAGGCTAACACAGAGGTGCTGATGCATGCTTTTATCTCTTGTCGTTTAGATAACTGTAATGCCCTGCTATCTGGTCTTCCCAGAAAAGACCATCTCTAACCTGCAGTTACTTCAAAACTCAGCCGCACGGGTGCTGATGAGGACCAGAGGACGGGCGCACATTACACCAGTTTTAAAATCGCTGCATTGGCTCCCCGTGTGTGTCAGGTTCAATTTTAAGGTTCTTTTATTAGTTTTTAAATGTCTAAACGGTCTTGGGCCATCTTATTTATCTGACCTGCTTTTATCATATCAACCCTCGCGGATGCTGAGGTCCTCCGGTACCGGCCTTTTAATTGTCCCAAAAGTGAGAACGAAAACCCAAGGGGAGGCTGCATTCAGCCATTATGGCCCTCACTTATGGAACAGCCTGCCGGACGGCATCAGACTGTTGATGTTTTTAAAAGGATGTTGCCTTTTAGTCTTTTAGTTTTTAGGTCCAGTGTTTCCTCATGGGGGGCCTCCACACTGAGAGGTGTGTCTAGTCTGCCCATGGGAGCGTCATCCTGGAGATCCCTCAGGTCCGGAGGACTGGGAGGCTCTGCACCATGTGTGGAGTCCACCCTAGTCTGTCTGGGTCGGGGTGGTCTCTGTGGCGGCGCTCCCTGTGGCCGTGGGCTGTGACACCTGACACCTCTCTCAGTGTGGATGAGCTTCCCATAGGTGGTTCTTTCCTCACCTGGTTCCTCAGTGCCCAGCCATGTTATTGACTATATTGACTCTGTGTGTGTGTGTGTGTGTGTGTGTGTGTGTGTGTGTGTGTGTGTGTGTGTGTGTGTGCACATGTTGGGGGGGTTCAATATGAATGTAATATTTTTGTTGTACGTTTTTATTCTGTGAAGCACTTTGTGCTGCATTTTAATGTATGAAAAGTGCTATATAAATAAAGTTTGATAGATTGACTGATTGAAGAGTCAATTATTTAATGAGGAAAGTTATGGTATCTATGTCCTCACTATTTAAATGCTAATTAACTTCACTGACTAACAGGCCAAAGTTCACAGTGACAAGAAAAGGATTCGGGATAAAACACTTTTCAAGACAATAATCCTTCTACCAAGAGACAATGGGAAGTTGATCTTGAGGGGTGATGACAGATTTGTTCAAATGTACAATCTGGCTCAAACAACTGGAGGCTCAGACTCTTACAATTCAAAATTCTGCATGGAACATATTATATTTCCTTAAAACTGCATGCATTCAAAAATGTCCTTTTTGTATTGGAGGTGTAAGAGACAAAAGGGGCCCTTTTTTGCATATGCTATGGTGTTGTAATCGTAACCCCCTTTTGTGAAGAAAATATGATTTGTTATTTCTTCAAACTTGGAAATCAATTTCATACCTACTCTGCATCTCTGTCTACTAGGAAACTTTAATGTTGTATGCCATTAAAAGAAACTGCCTTGCATTTATTGTTGCAAAAAATGTATTGCTGTCAGCTGGAAGGCCTTTCCCCCCAGTGTCTCAGTGAAAGGCAGAGATGTCAAGTTACATTAGACTTGAATACTCTTGTATTACATTCTGAAAGTAAAGCTGGACATACATGACTAAATATGCACACATTTGGTAAACTTTATCAACTTTATCACTGAGACGCTGTACACACTAAATCCTTAATGTTTGGGGATAGACTTGCTTGTGGAGTGACCCTATAACATGTATTGCTTGTAGATTGTCCCCCACAAATTATAAACATTTATTTACTTTTGTAATTTTTTAAAAATAATTAATTAATTAATGTTTTTGTAACTGCACTCCTTGCATTGTTTTGTTTTCCTTGTTTGTCTTGCCCAGTCTGTCTGAGTGTATCTCACATTCATATAAGCATTCACATAGCACTGATTCTCAATCTGCGGGGGCGAATCTAAGAGATAACACAGTCCTCGAAGTGAACCCGCCCCACCTCTGTCAGAGAGATCACTTTTGCAAATCCAGAGGAGCTTGGGATTGTAAGTGTTGCACTGTAAGATGTCTCTTGTACTGTCTAAAAAATCTAATTATAATATAACAAAAAAACGTTTTGTTTTGTAGTGAATATGAAATATTTGTGTGCATGTGTTTACGTGCAAAGTGTTTTTTTGTTCATTCACACTTGGGTTTCTCACATTGTTGCGAGGGGCGTTCGTCCAGACAGGATCCTCTGCTGCTAAGGCAATACTGCTCATAGCAATGACAACCAGGATGGACATCTCAAAGTATCGCAGAGTCACAATATAGTGACATAACCGCCTCACCCTGAGGAGAGAGAAGCAGGGACAGACAGACAGACAAAGGCAAGGAGGTAGAGGCAGAAAAACAACAAGCAGAGGACACAGATGGAACAGAGATTAGGCTGTAGCAGCAGCTACTGTGTGTGAACTATTTCTGTTTATAAGTCTGATTCTTTATCATTTCCCTTATTGATTCCTGATTAGTCTGCTGTGTGAGGGGAAAAAAGTAGGCCTACACAGTGTCAATGTAACTGTAACATCTCTGAGACTGAACACTGGTAGATAAAAGATCATTCTTGAGATCATTTATGTAATGCATTTATTTTCAGTTAGGTTTTCATACTCAAATAAAAAATCTGCAAAGCCTGCCTGGATGGAACTAATATTATCAAAGATTTTTTACCCTCGGTAAGCGATGTGCTGCTTGATTGGGAAGCAGTGGCACTCGTGTGTAAAGTGTCAGATACAGAATATTCTTGTAATTTAACCCATGTTGCACAGAAAGATGTTTTAGCATATTGCTCCTGTTTCCACCCTTACTTTATTTTACAGACAGTACAAACAGTACCAGTGCCAGTGAGGTTTTTTGTGTTTTAGGGATAAACACCTTCCAGGCCACCCTGAGAAGACTGATGTTTAAGTTTATATGTAGACTGCAGGGGTCCCAGAATAATCTTATCATACAGTTGACCAATCCAAGGTGTAGTTCTGTTAGATACCAATCCTATATGTGGAAACACTGGTATTTGTGCCTTTTATAAAATGTGTATAAGCACTTTTTTAAATTGCATTTTTTTGCTGCTCTTATTTATTAGATGCCTTTTACTGAATATGCACTAGTACTTTTTTAATATTATGTGATATAACGCCTTTTTATTGTATTTTTGTTTTATATACTGTATGTGATTGTATGTCTATTTGGACGTTGGAGTCTGCAATAAAGTTTGATTGATTGATTGATTGAGTACTGTTGTCGTCTTTCTTTGTGAAATGAAGCCACACTTTGGGTTGTTTCTTCCTCTCCACCATTACACTTCCAGCAGTGTGGATGGATGAGTGTGATGTCATTGTTTTGCAATGCACAACTATCAGAAAAACATGTTGGTATCAATAAAAGGAATCGATAAACTGGGAGGCATACAGATCCAGTAGACTGAATAACTTGGAACTGCTTTACAACTGGAAACACTTTTCGATTCTGTTTTTTTTTTTTTTGTGAACAACGATCAAGGTTAGAAGGAAACAAAGCTGTTTAATCATCACATACAGTACATCATATCTTCAACCAACCACTTTTAACTGGCATATCTTCAAATGTTTAATCAAAAGCACTGTGTATTAAATTCTATATATTTTTTGTAAATTAAAACTTTTATAAAAAAACAAAATAGTTTGGATGGGACTCAGATCTAATGGAAGTATAAAACTCATTAAGCGTCACTATATAAAAAAACATTCAAAGCCAGGCAAGGAATAATATCTGCGTAAAGCTGAAAGATACTGCGGAAACTGAGCTGTGAGTGACTCTGGCAGGAAAACACACAGATAACCTGTTATGTTTGATATATAGGCTACATTAGTTATGATATGAATTATGATATAAAATGTGCATCCTATGCTTTCACATATTTTTCAGTTGTGTCTAAACAGAGCAAGAGAGACTGATACAGAGAAACACACACATAAATACACACACACACACACACACACACACACACACACACACACACACACACACACACACACACACACACACACACACACAAGCAGACAGACAGGTCTAGGAGCAGGAAAAAAATGCAACACATAAGACAGAACCATGACATGGAGACCGTGGAAATGTGTATCATGGTGTCGATTTTGGAACTTTCACACCCCTAGTCATTAATGGTATTGACATGATGATTTGATAGCTTATATATTAATAAAAGAGCTAATAACATCCAACCACTACTTAGTCTTACTTCCACAGAATGTGGGAGGACTTGCATGGAAGTAAAAAAATCGACAAAGGAGGTTAAGGTGACTCACGGATTGGTCTGTCCAAAGATGAACATGGAACTGTAAGGCAGGATGGGTTTGGGACCACTTTGACCAAGATCCCCAAGGCTCTTCTCATTCATTGGCATTGTCTCACAGTCTATGCTGTTCACTGGGGAGATAGATAGTTTGATTACAGCAATGTAGGCGAGGGTCGTGAAACTCACATTCCACTATAAAGCAGCCTCTGTCTTCTCCAGCAGGTCATTAACATTGGTACCTTATTTAATTGTTGACATGGCAGAGTCATGTAATCTCATTTAATGTCTTTATAACACCATTGGAGAATAAATCAGACCTCCTCTTCCACCTCTGCAAAGCACAGTCAAATACAATGAAAGAATCCTTATCATAACCATTTAATCAAGATTTGTTGTTGGTCTCCTGCCACAAATCAATGTACATTTTATTGGTTGGAGGTATTGGATACAATTTCACAGAAAGTCTCAGCGCCTACTGAACCATTTGTAATAACTGTTTTATCTGGAGTTACCTCACAACTTCATATAAGACCTTTTGGCTGAATGCTTGATTCGTCCTGTTCTTCCTGGTCACCTTTCATAGATTTGAGACATTTATTTTGTTAAGCTGTACAGTAAAGCTTGATTTATGGTCAGGCACTCTCAACATTATTGATAATGGTCGCTAAACAAGAATTAAACAGTTGCACTTCATTTTTAATTTCTGCTTCAGCAAAAGGTTTTTAAGTTGTCTCCATGGTAACCACCCTGCGTTTTTAGCAATCTGAGGCTATTTCTGACACTTTCAGTAAAGTGTAATCTGCACAGACAGCTGTTTAAATCACACAAATATTTTACTGTATGTTTTTAACTTTTTGACCATTGATTGATTTACTTCCTGTCTGTCTGTGGGCATCAGATTCTCTTCACCTGCTACGGAGGACTGGAAAATGAAATCGATGAATGAATAAATACAAGCACTGTTGATTTCTTCCTGTGACATGAAAACTATTTTAATTCAGTAAATGTCTACTGTCAGTCAGCCTGGTGAAGGCAGTCTGACCAGCTGCTGTCCTCTCAGCTCCCCATGAGCTGCTGCTGACAGATGGTTGCAGGTTGGAGTCGGACTGGATTAAAAACTAATATCTCCATTGCTCCATATATTTGTAAACAGTTTATTAAAAAAATAAATAAATGAATATATATATGTGTGTGTGTGTGTGTGTGTGTGTGTGTGTGTGTGTGTGTGTGTGTGTGTGTAAAAGGTTATATTATAAGTTGTTTCATACATGTCAAAGCAGAGTGGCACCGGCAATGGCGACACGCAGCAGTATTGTATGAGTGTGTGTGTCCTGTTTCTGTCTGATTAACCTGTTTTAGGGTCCCTCTAATTTATATTTTTAATGTGTCTACATGAGATGCTGAGGCAGAAATGGCTCACCTCGGTCTGAAGGTGTTTTTCCTCACCCTGACACCCCTGTGCCACTTTTTAAGAGGACTCTGTGAGTTTCCTGAGTCCCCCCAGTACAGCTTCTTTTGCTGCTTCGAGACTTAGACACGGGAGTTTTGGACAACGTGTCAGTGTCCCAACAGACATTCTCTGATATGGCCCTTCAGAAGGTAGCAGAAGTTGAGAATCCAAACCAAGGGTGTTGAAGGAACGGGGTAGACGTGGAGGAGTGCAACCAAAGACTGAGGAGTCAAGGCCACCAGAGGATCCCCCTTCTCTCTGTCATTCTTGCGAACTCACAGTCTCTTCATAACAAGATTGACATTCTACAAGCAAATGTCAACTTTCTACAGGAATATTAAAACACCTGTCTTATTGCTCTGAGGGAGACGTGTCTCAAGCAGCAAGATCTACAGTCTGATATGGATATAAATGGCTTTGGCAAACCACTGTGACTTGACAGAGATCCAACAGTGACGGGGAAATCACTGGGTGGTGGGCTCTGTTTATATGTCAATAACAACTGGTGCAATACTCCTGTGGTCAGGGAATCGCTGTGCACTCCCGACATTGAACTTTTATCTGTCTCATTACACCCCTTTTATCTACCAAGACAGTTTCCACAATTATTTGTTACTCTTTTGTATATCCATCCAAAGGCAAATGTTGATACTGCAACCACGACTCTTGTGGAAACTGTACACAGGCTACAGAGCATCGCACCAGACGTGCCCAATTTCATCATGGGCAACTTCAATCACTGTAAGCCTGGGAAGTCACTTAATAACTTTTATCAGTATGTGACTTGTCCTACCAGGAATATGAAATGTCTGGACCTCTGTTATGGCTCAATTAAGGGCGCTTACAAGTGTTTTAGCAGAGCTTCTCTAGGCATGTCCAACCATAATGTTTATTTGGTTTCCATCTACAAACCTGTCCTGAAGGAAACAAAACCTGAGCGTGATTAGTTCCGGTCTGGTCAACGGAATCTATCCAGCGCCTCCAGAACTGTTTCTTGTGCACGGACTGGGATTTTTTTAGAGACAGTTGCTCTGATCTGGATGAACTAACAGAGACAATCACGATATATATTAACTCCTGTGAGGACATAATTATCCCGAAGAAATTAATCCACATATTTCCCAATACTAAACCATGGGTGCCTAAATCTCTTAAAAACATCATTAACCAGAGGAACATCAGTTTTATTCAAGGTGATGTCACTCGTAGCAGAGAGTTGCAGAAGCAAGTTAAGAGAGAGCTTAAAATTGCTAAAATCTCTTATAAGACCAAGGTGCAAAGTCTGCTGAAGAGTGGAAATTCACACCCTGCATGGGAGGGTGTAAAATCTATTATGGGCATGAACAAAAAAAGTACTCTATTTCTTTTGCTGGAAAATCAGAATCCGAGCTGGCGAATGACCTGAAAGACTTTTATAATCGTTTTGTTTATGATTTTAGCACTGAACTGTCTGTGTTTAAAAATGCTCCCCCACAAGAACTGAATGTACACATTGACAGTGACTCTGTGTTTAAACTATTCAGGAAAGTAAAAAAGAGTAAAAGTCCTGGCCCTGATAATATTAGTGGCTGCCTTTTGAAGAATTGTGCAGCATCATTTTCTGAAATATTTTCTTTTATTTTTATGAAGTCCCCTCAGCCTCATAAAGTTCCTAGCATCTGGAAAAATTCTGTAATTGTGCCTGTGGCCAAGATTACATCCCCCAAGTTTCTCAATGACTTTTCGGCCTGTTGCTCTTACTTCTCTTGTTATAAAGGCATTCGAAAAGATAGTTAAGGCTGAGCTCTTGGGAGGGACCTAGGGATTATTGGACCCACTCCAATTTGCTTACAGGCCTGGTAGAGGTGTTGAGAATGCTGTGGCCACCTTACTTCATTGAGTCCAGAGCCACTTTGATGGTGTTAAGAACTTTGCACAGTTCCTTTTAATGGATTTTTCCTCGACTTTTAATTGTATCCAACCTCATATTCTAGCTGATCGACTTACCAGCATGAACATTGACCAAGGCCTTATATGTTGGTTGACTGACATTTTAACTGTCACAATCCCAGAAAGTGAGAGTTAATGGTGTTTTATCAGATGTCCTTTAATCTTCCACTGGCTCACCACAGGGGTGTGTCCTCTCACCACTTTTATTTGTTTTACACACTAATGAGTGTCAATGTATTTATGAGGGCAGACATATTTTTAAGTTTGCGGATGACTCTGTCATAGTCTCTCTGCTCAGTGATAATGACTGTCAGCATGGCCCTGTATTGTAGGATTTTAGTGCCTGGTGTAAACGCTCCTTCCTGAACATCAGTGTCTCAAAAACTAAAGAAATGATGATCGATTTTAGGAGGAAGTCTTCCTCTGCCCCCCCTTCCTTCATTGATGATCAGGCTGTTGAGGTGGTGAAACAGTACAAGTATTTAGGGACAATAATTGATGATGCACTCACTTTTGATGCCAACAGTAATGCGGTATGTGCAAAGGCCCACCAGCGTATGTATTTTTATCGCAAACTGGGGAGTTTTAATGTTGATAGTTTTATGAAAATGTTTTATTCTTGTTTTATTGAGTCTGTTTTAACCTTTTCTTTTATCTGTTGGTTTGGGTCTCTCACTGTAAAAAATGAGAAGAGGCTGGAACACAACGCAGTAAAATAGCTGACATTACTCTGGAAGATCTTTTACTCTTATACATAGTCAGAGCCACAAGGAAGGCACAGGCTATCTTAAACGACTGCACTCAGCCTCTTTTTGCAGAGTATAAGCTGTTGCCATCTGGTGGATGTCAGATATGCTCTGCTGAGGTGTAGGGCATACAATCATTTGTTCCTGCCACCATTGGACTCCTCAACAGCATCATGTGACATGTTTTTTTACTTGTGTATCGTGTGTGTGTGTGTGCGTGTGTGTGTGTGTGTGTGTGTGTGTGTGTGTGTGTGTGTGTGTGTGTGTGTGTGTGTGTGTGTGTGTGTGTGTGTGAGAGAGAGAGAGATTTCTTCCTTGTTATTCACTGCTGGCTGCACAAAAAATGTCTTTACCTTACCTTACCTAACCTAATAATGGCATGGATAATTGACAGTTACTTTTTTATATAATGAAGATGTCTTTGTTTCCCTGGCACAAAATTAGGAATAAATAACAAAAAACACACAAAATAAAATGCAACAACATAAGAACATCAGTATCGACTATCATCCAAATTTGAAACATTGGTATCAGCCTGGATTTTCACAATCACAGAACAAAACTCAAAGATCAAGTGTCAAGCGACATGTTTTTTCTATCAAAAATAGATAATTTCCACTGAGTGACACTCATCTAAAGTGTAAAGCACCCAACCATAAATCAGACTGAGGAGGGTCATCTGTGGGGCCCCAGTATGGCCCAGGGGTCAAGATGCCAACCATTGATGGCAACATTCCCCCTTCATGTACAGTCTGAGCCCTTTGTTGCATGTCATGTTTATTTGTCCACTTTTATGATTCTATAACATTGATCTTGTTGTGTCCTTTATCAGTTGTATTAGTGTAAAAATAGGACATTAGTAGCATATTCATGTCATTCCCTTTTCCTGCCTGCTTGCTACTGTAGACCTCAGGGCCGTAATGGAAATAAGTCATGTGACTTTACTGTGATATTCTGATGATTTTTTGTTTTTGATTTTAATAAAGGCATTAAATGCCAAAAAAAAGAAGATGAAAAAAAGAAGATTGAGCCTGCTAGATTAGTAGACATGGAGACCATTTTTTACATAGGCTGAGAAACTTTTTTGCTTTTTTTCCCCCATGTAAAAGGGTGTTTTTGGGGAGTTTTTCTTTATTCCTGTGAGGGCCCAGGGACAGAGGGATGTCATGTGTTGTAAAGCCCTCTGAGGCAAATTGTGATTTGTAATATTGGGCTTAACAAATTGAATTGAATTGAATTGAAATGAAATGAACTTAAATAAATTTAAATTACAATTTCTGTTATCTCAGACTGAATACTCTTTGTGGTCTCAAATTTATGTTAGTGACCAACCATTTCATTCTACCAATTTAATTTATGAAACCTTTTTTCCATCATTGTTAATGTATTGCTACTCTTCATTTTAGTTTTTTTATTATACTTTATTTTTTGCCTTTTATGTGTTTGAGTGTATTGCAGAGAGATAAATGAGGCAAAATGATTTATTAAGAAAAGTTTTGGCAGAGATGCTAACTCCACAGCTGTTATATTCCCAGGTTGGAGCAGACTTTGGCAGTGTAGGAAGGAGTCTCAGCCTGCTCAGGTGCCCCAGTATTTATTGATGGTCACAGCAAGCTGGTCGCCCTGAGATGGTTTTTTGGTTCCAAGTTGTGTTTGGTGCTTTTACTCCTGAATTCCTATATTAAGTTTGGCGTTTGACATTTCCATTCCTTTATCAGTCTTGCGTCTTAGTAATATTCATTAAGACCTGATGACTGTCTATATCTGACTCCTGAAATACATTTTTGTCTCCTTTGGTGATTATTGTACTGGTAGTGTCAGATTTCACCACCCATGGGGTACCTATACAAAATTGAATGGTACATGCAAACAGCACACAATGCAGACACTAATCTGTTGAAGAAGTTCCTCATCTCCTGAGTACTCAGCATACTGTCCTATGAAAAAAGATCCTCAGTGTACCTGTCATAATGGCAGTTATACGTGCATAATGCAGGCTTCGGTTGGTACTGACTTTGTATGAGGGTGGTCTCTCCAGGTGGGGAGGTGATAGTCACAGGAGGAATTTGGATGGAGGTTTGGCCTGTTCTTCTGACATTCCTCTGGTTGTCTGAGTCCTCTGGTTGGTCAGGAGGCCAGATGCTCCCCCCAGAGCCCTGCAGGGGGGAGATGGCAAGGGAATCCCCGCCTGGATCACAAAACCTGTCCCCAGAACAGAAATAGCATCTTAAATATTATTATACAGTATATTCTCAAATGAAATCTCACACTGATACCTAGGGGGTAAACAATGAATGTGTAACTTGAAAACTGAAATTAATTTGATACCTATAACAAAGGCTAATGGGTGTGACAAAACATTACAGACCAGCGGAAGAAAAACATGTTGCTGCAAGATGACAGAATGTCAAAGGGTTTAATATTTAAACCAAAGACAGAATCTTTGATGATCTCTTCCAGTGCAATTTTAATTTTCCTGCCAAAAGGCAAGTGTACCTCAGATGATCAGGACGGTGATGTGCTTTCATTGTTTACGCATTGTTTAGGCTCTGTCTTGTTTGAAATCAAACAGTGACAAGTTTTAAGTGCTGACTTTCAGCTTTAGGAACAGCATTCCAGTCACACTGTGCCTTTTAAAAGGGGTTTCTGATCCGTATTGGGTGGGGGCTGCAGTGCATGGTGCTACATTCCCTGAAACCAAAATATACAGCAAAATATATGACAACAACAAACATAAATCTTATATTTAGCGGTATAAACACATATTTTTTCACTTTCTTTAATGGGACACACATATTACTCATTACAAAGAGGACACTGCCCTCTGTATATGAAGTTGTGGGAGGGTATGTATTATGATATGTGCTCTGTGTTCCATGACATGATTACAGATTACTTCAGCTTAGATTTCAACTGAGTTCATTTTTCTAACATAGCATAGCTGAATAACTAAGCATGTGTCTCACTGCACAACACCAGACTGAAGAGAAAAGTAATTTATCAGTTAGATTGTAGACTTCAGATAGTCAATGGGTGCATTTCCTTCCACCTGCTTTTACAAGCATTTTCAATTTTGAGTGAAAACTCTACTTCTCGAAGAAAAAAATATCTAAATGTTTTTTACACTTGGAAGCATATGGCCTAAATGTCTACTGAGACCTCTGCTCCTTCTAAGAAAGCAAGTAGCGACACCAATTGTGGTTGAACTGGTGCTCCTTCACTTGTGTCATCTTGTCATCCCCTTCTTCTTCATTTGTGTCACAGCACCAGACTGGAGGGTTGGTGCCATGCCAGCTCCTATTACTTGCACAACAGTAGTGGATGGAAATGCACATTGCATTTTCTTTTAGCAATTTTCTGAAAATTCGTTTAAAATTTGCATGATTTACATCCCGGTACTAAATATGACTTAAGTTTGTTCTGACTTATTCAAATTGTAGGGCAATTCCGGCATTGTTCATCTGATGTGGATGTTAACACTCTCAAATGGAATCTGAGGGTCAGCCATTTAAACTCATAGTTAATGTTTCATTTCACATCTAACATACTTGAATACAGATTTTTTTTTTTTTTTTTAAGTCTACTGAGAAACTGTAGTTGATCCCTGTTAGCCAGAGTTCAGAGTCCTGTAAGGTCACTGTTCAGAAAAAAAAGTATCAACTATATGGTAGTTTTGATTTTTACCCATGGCTGTGGGTCTTCTCTCTCTCACTGGACTCCTCTCCTTTAACTGTGGCTTGGTCCCTGGGTCCATGAGTCCGCTGTCTCCTCCTCTCTCCATTGGCCCCACTGTCTCCTCTGGGATTCCTTTCCCCATCCGTGTTAGATGAACGTCCATCTTTGTGGCAGTATCTTCGTGCTCCCCTCCCTCCACTGTTCACAGTCCCCATGCCCCCACGAGACTGCCGGTGTGAATGATGATGGCGATGCTCTCTCTCACACATGACTCCTCCACCTCCGCTGTCATCCAGTGAGCTCTGATGGTGATGTCTCCTGCCTCCTTCTCGGCTGCGGGACCTCTCGCACCTCCCATCTTTGCCCCGGCCGCCATTGTGGTCTTTGGAGCTGCTATGGTGGACATGGTGGCCTTCACCCTTACTAGTGCCACCGTGATCATTCATCTCCTCTCTCATTCTGGCCTGATCCCTATCTCTATGGCGGTAGTGGCGGCGGGGATGGTGAGGCACAGGAGGGGGAGGGTCGTCGGCAGTATCTGCCTCCTCTGGCATACAGGGCTTATGATGGTGATGCTGGTGGCTGGCCAAAAAAGGCCCGTCATGAGGCTCAACAACAAGCGGCCGGTCAAGGTGGGTTTTCATGTCCGGCCGGATGTGAAGAGCCGAGGACAAGCGGAGATGCTCCTCAAGCTCCAGCTCACTGTAGAGGGCCTCGCAGCTCGCCTGGTTCTGCCTCCTCAGCTGATTGGCCCTCTGCTCCCACACCGACATTGTCTTCATTGACTTTTGCTGCTCCTTACTGGGGAGGAGCAGAAGAACAAGACAAATCAAAACAACTAAGACTGAGTGCAAGAAAAACACTGGAAATCATTTTCTACACATTCTACTTTGATGTAGTGCGACAGTTTGGTCACAGTTATTTCTACAAATGCTATTGACATCATTCATGGAGCACTGACACGCATGGTTTCTTTTGAAGCATGACACATTCAGTTTGTATGTGCTTTATACTTCATGGCACATAATACTGGTAGTATATTTCATTTCATATTTGATGATGGCACACATAGTCCCTACATGCTGAATGATTTACAGTATGACCTAGGTGCAATTGAGCTTTCAACACAGCAAACTACTGGGTCCATTTATCACAGTCTACTGTGGAAACAGCTCGTCCATAGATATGTCTGAACAAAGGCCAAGCATGGGCCACATTACCATGCTTTGACATACTACTTTTTGTCAATGTTTGTGTGTAATACAGAACTTTGAAATGGCTGAATGCATGCACTTTTGATACTGAGTGAACTAAAAACAGTGCTATCTTCATGGTGGGAAATTACATCTTACAATGCCATCTCTTTATGGGGCATTTCATCAGAGTAATCAATCTGTTCACTGCACAGATTAGGAACAGCAATTAACTTAATCCCAAACTCCCCATTATAGGCCTACTACAATAGCACTCTCCATACTTAGCTACAACATACGGTATATAAAACCTCAAGAGCAAGTATATAGCACTACCCTCTTTAAGAGGTCCTGCTAACAGGTGGATGGACAATATGGGACAGGACTCACTGAATGAACAGAAAAGCCCATAACATGGTGTGCATGACGGTGCAGGGCAACTCTGTTTTATTTTGCTTTCAACAACATAAATAATGTGATCATGATCAAGTATGCAATAAAGAATTATGTAATCATCATCATAAACCACCTTGCTAGCAGGTGGTTGGGTTTACCTCAAGTAGTGATGAACTGGGGTGCAGACATAACTCCTAAAAACACATAAAGGGAGCAACAAACAGAGAAACAAACACAGGGAGAGAAGGAACTTGAAAGGGACAGAAACAGATTGCAGACAAAAGCACAGAGGGGGCTAATAAGCTTCAGAAAACTGACAAGGAAAGAAACATGTACAGTAGATAGGCAAAATTATACAAAAAACAAAAATAAATTGTTTTTGCTGAGAAGAAGCAGGGAAATAATGGGGACAGGATATAATGATACTGGGCTCGCCTGATAGTTCTCTTTCAATGCTTCACATCAGGTTATGCCTCCTCTCATAGTGAGGCTTTTGTTTTCTATTATGTTTTGTTTTTTTCCAGCATTCACTGGATAAATAAAAAATTAGACACCTTATCTCGTAATTACGAGATCAGGAAAGGTGTCACTGTGGCCACTGCTTCGCTCAGAACCACATACTGCACATCCACGAAGGGGGGCGGAACTACTGTAACCAGCTGCCACTCGGGTGGTGCCATCTTGACCATATATCTTTATTATAATGTATATATATTGTAAATTACGATGGAGTATTACACTCAGCAAGGACAACAGTGCGCACCGTATATATTTTGATGTGTTTGGCATTAATTGGTGACAGAAATAACGAATTTCATTCTGCAGGGAAACGCGTGTCCTTACTGTGCATAATGAATCTTGAATCTATGTTTTATGAAGACCCTGTGTGCGCTCAGAGCTGTGGCACAAGTTACGCACTGAAATCTGGCGGCAGAAAAATATTAATAAGACGATAAATAAGTAGGCTTGTCCGCTTTCATTGTGTTTATATCTTAACAGGAGCTGGCCACTACCGTGGTGCTGAAATCAATCGATCTCAGGCACATAGAGTAAAGACAAGCGTTTCCCTGCAGAATGAAAATCGTTCTTTTCTGTCACCAGTTAATGCCAAACAATATAAATCTGAAGTATAAAACAGATCAAAATATATAAGGTGCGCACTGTTGTCTTTGCTCAGTGTAATATTAATGTGCCTGCTGCGGCCGGATCTGTGAGCGTTTGGTGGCTAAGAAGTCTGTTAAGAGTGGGTCAGCTCGATCTTACAATTCCTTCTTAATCAAAGATCTTCTTAAGCTAAGAGCGATGTGGGAAACGCGGCCATTATCATGTCAACACACAGGGAAAATGTGTCCAGAGTTGATGACATTTACCGGGAGAGCTAGAGCCATTTGACTAAAGCTGACGTTATTACTGCTGTAGCATGATGTTATTAGGCTAAATATTACATTTCTAACAGTGTCTGAGCTGATTTATTGACACAGCATGCTTGTAGGCTGCTGTAACGTTAGGTTTACAGAGGAAATAACGGGATGTGACTTCGTTAAAATATCGTTAATGAAACAGAAACAAGCGTTAGTTAGGGGACAAAAGTCAAGAGTTGCAAAGACTCACATAGGCTCCGGGGTCCTTCGCCGGTGGAACAAGTAACGTGACCACTAACTTGTCCCCAAACGAACGCATGTTTATGTGTTTCACTAACGATATTTTCACACGATTAAGTCACATCCCGTTATTTCCTCTGTAAACCTAACGTTACAGCAGCCTACAAGCATACTGTGTCAATAAATCAGCTCAGACACTGTTAGAAATGTAATTTTTAGCCTAATAACATCATGCTACAAGAATTGTGAGCGCGCTTGGCGAGCGTCTACATTGAAACTAATGGATTTGTGGGCGTTAAAGACGCTACATGAGAACGGCCCCATATGCAGTTACCTTACGTTACAGTTCCCTCAAACAATATCACGAAGCACAATACAAACCATATAAACAAGCTATCTATTAAGGGTACACTACTGATAAAATCTGAAGGTGCTTAGGTGACATTTACCCACCTGAAAGAATGAATGAAAACATTTTGCTGGTCTTCAGTAGCTTTACTCTAAGTGTAACTGCCAACTCTATACCTATACCCAACTCTGCCTATATGTCACACATACATTTGCAGTTCTACATCATGACACTGAGATCACTAGGATAATAGGGGACCTAACACTGACCGCTGTGGAAATATCATAGTATAAATGTCGTTTATCAGTAGGCCTACTGCTAATTCTCAAACAGTTTCAGTTGGACGCTGTATCTCTACTGCTCACATGTGCTACCTGCTGGTTGTTGTTGCGCACTGCAGCTACTCCTGGATCAATTGTTTCACCCCCTTCACTGTGGCTGCGGCATTGAAATGAGTAACATCTGTATGTGAAATGGTTAACAAAGGATGACACAGGCTATTTCCACATATGTAATTAATTAGGCTATTATTTGTGTAATTACGAGATCTTTTCTCGTAATTATGAGATAAGGTGTCTAATTTTCTTTTTATCCAGTTAATGCAATGCGCTTCCGGGTCACGCAAGTTGGATCAACTGAAAAATCCAAATCAAATTTTAATCGTGGCCCATTTTTCGATTTGCTATTTTTGATGTGAGCATAAAATCAAAAATAAGAAAAACAAACCGTTTTTTGTATTTTTGAATATGATTATTTAACGAATAATGGAAAAACAAACCGTTTTTTCATTTTTCGTTTTTTGATTTTAAATTGAAAATGGAATGAACGAATGATACACAGATTTTTTTAATTCCATTCTCTCATATTCTATTTTTAATTTCAAAACAAAATCAAAACAGCGAAAAATAGGCCGTTATTTGTTTTCCAATTTTTGATTTGAAAACGAGAAATGAAATAACAAGTCGTTATCCGTTTTCCGATTTTGGATTCTAAAACGGATATGGAATGAACGAATGATACACTGATACGCATACTCGTAGTCCAGCCATCCTCAAGGTTTGCTCTCACCAGTGGCTGGGAGCAGCAGCTCACTCAGCAGCCGACTCAGAGCTAGAAGTTTGTCGCGCAAGTTCTTATTCTTTGTCGACTCTGTAATGAAATTAAATTTGTCCAGTGTCTCATCCGCTTTTAAGGTCTGCAAAGACACTCTCAAATTAGCATGAAGGAAACTTTCCTTTCGATACACTGATTTCCTCACAGCAGCCATTATGCTTGAATTGTTTGTGTTCTGCGGTCGTCTTCTTCTGCTACTCTATTGGGTTTTCCGGTCAGTGACGTGTGCATTGAAAGTGGGAAATACCATTGTGGACCATGCAGGGTAACTTTATGGAGTATAAACCAAAACCTAAATATCGATCAGCCCCTAAGAGTGAAAAAAAAACAGGTTAAAGTATAAAGACATTAAGCGCTAGTTTTGACTTCACTACAGTCTGCTATATTATCACTGGTTATCAAGTAAAGACCTGGGCTTTTTGTTTTTTTTTTATCAGCTTGTAACCTGTTAGGGGAAGAAAGAGCCATGTTGCAGAGCTATTTCAGTGAGTAATTCTGTTAAAGGATAACTTCACCATTTTTCAACATTAACTTTATCCAACAAAGTTTGGGGTATAGTGTGACATATAATAACATGTTTTTATAGTGCTCTCTGTTTCTCAGGTGGCTGCTGCAAAATCTGCTGTACTTCCACAAACAGGTGACAACAGTGGTACTTGGAAGAACTATAAGCTATTTCAGCTTGTATTGCTAGTCTCCACCTCTGGTTATCCAGGAGGTATGTTCTAGATGCATCCAAAAACAAATTTTCCTTCTTATCTCCTATTTCAAATTCGTTGCGTGTTCACGAGTGAAAATGGCATCATTTATGAATACAGACTGAGGATGTTACAAGGATAGATTTTTTTTTTTTTTACAATGCATTGGCCGACTTAGATATTCAGGCAGGTGTCAGCTGTCGCCAGTGACAAACTAGAGAGTCCCTGTGTGTGCGTTACTTTGCATGAAAGTTTTGCTCTTCACTTGGGCAAGGTGTGCGGGAGACTAAAGCCCCTTTTACATTGCCAGATTTTCCGTGAATGTTGGGCTGTTTTGCCGGCAAGCTACGAGCATTTAGACACACAGAGCCGGATTGGCGAGTTGATCTGAGGTGGCCAATTTTCTCGGAGGGTAGTCATATTGGCTGGACCTTTTTAGTTTAAACAGACAGAGGCAGCCTTCTGCAGCGGGAGGGGCTGTTGAAGACTTGTGGGAGGAGTTGTTGATGACGCCGCACGTGCAAGCCACTGGCAGTGGATAAACAGGAAACAGCTGATAGCAGGAATTAGTGAGCAGCTAGTACTAGTAGAAAGAGGGAAACACAATCCTCACAGACACTACAGTAAAGATGAGCAACTGGGGAGACAAGGAATTGCACAGCCTCCTTGCCCTCGCAAACGAAGAGGCCATTAACTGTCAGATGACAGAACAGGCCGACTTACGAGAAAATCGCCGAGGATCTGACTAGACAGGGCTTCCCTCCCACGTCACTGGTTATGTCACACGCTGAGCTACACATTTTGTTACATGCTCACGCCCCCCATTGCCCAGACAGAGGTGCATTCTCTATGAACAAAAGTAGGTAGGCGGCATTTTGCAGCACTCCCTGATTTTGTTTTTATACTGCCAATGCTGAAAAAAGACCTGATTGGGCTTTCCTTCAAATTTGCATAACTCCTATCTAAAAAGGGCTTAAGGTTGGACTATTAAACAAATATTTTGACTACAGGTGGAGTACATGGCCATTTATTGTCATTTTACTATGCTTTCACCTATGAAGAAAGACTGAGACCCGCTGCTCCACCATCAGCTGAGAGACAATGGGGTAATACAGCATGGAGAGCATTTCACTGCTTACTTGGTGAATTAAGGACTTATTTTTACCAAACCAGAGCTGATCATTTTTGTGCCCATGACCGACAAATTACTGGGATACTAAATTTTAAGTCTTATCAGAGTCCCTCAGTCTAATTCGATAACCCAACGTCTGATTGTGCAACTTTGGTTTTCAGGGTAACCAAGATCAAACTTCAGGAAATAGACACAAACCACAACCACTTTCTCTCAGCCCTTTTGACACATAAGATCCCTCAAATTCTTCTGTGTGTTTGGGGATCTAGTGTTTCTGTTAGCGGGGTGGTATAAACCCAAAAGCAGTACGTAGGACCACAGAATCAGTTCAGTCACAGCTTCTTTTATTTTCAGCACACAGTCACGTTCAGGGCAGACAGCAGAGAATAGTCTGACTAGAGCACAGTTCACTGAATCTTTAAGATGGCGGGAGAATGATCTCTCTGACACAGACACAATCTCTGTCTCTCTGAGACAGTATCTGAAAGAGCAGGCTGGGCGAGGGCACAGTACAGAAGCCTGCAAGACACAGACGTGCCTGTACAGGGAACACACAGGCAGATGAAGAACAGAAAACTCACTGCAGACCGGAGATCGCGGTGGACATCCACCAGCCCGACAGACAGAAACCAGGAGGACAAGGCAAAACTCGTGGTCAAGGAAGAAGGCTGAGGTGGTTAACCGGGGATCAGACAGAGCAGGCAGGTCGGGAACAAACAGGGTCGGAACCGTAGAGTCAGGCAGGAAAACGCTGGAAAGTCTTGCATGGCAAAGAAGAATCTGGCAAATGGTGAGTGTGGGACTGAGGCTTTTATGCTGGCTTCATTGCTGGGGATGAGCTGCAGGTGTGGGTGATCAGGAGAGTGAGAGCAGGTATGGCTGATTGGCAGGGAGAGACTGAGGTGCATTCAAGAGCAGAATGTGACCCCCCCCCCCTATGACGAAGGTACCCATGAACCTGGGAGCCATCCTGTTGGACTCGACCCGCAGAGGAAGGTCTTGGGTCGAGAGCCACACCTTCTGCCGTCTGTTGGCTGAAGTGGCGTTTCTTCCTGCAGTTTTCAGGAGAGCTGCTCGGGCTTGGGTCCAGGTTCGACGGCAGTGGTGGATAAAGGCCTGGACAGAAGAACACGCTGCCTTGCCCTCCATGGCTGGGAACAGGGGTGGCTGGTAATGATAGGCACACTGGAATGGGGACAGGCCCGTGGCAGAGCTGGTCAGGGTGTTGTGGGCATATTCCACCCACAGCAGTTGCTTGGACCAGGAGGAGGGGTTCTTGGAAGCTGCACACCGTAGTGCAACCTCCATCTCCTGGTTCACCCTCTCTGTCTGGCCATTAGACTGTGGGTGAAACCCGGAGGACAGACTGACCGTGGCTCCCAAGAGACTGCAGAACTCCTTCCAGAACGCCGATGTGAACTGGGGCCCCCTATCCAACACCACGTCTGCAGGGATGTCCACCACGGTGAGAATGGCCGTATTCCCTTCAGAAGGTGGCAACCCGGTGACAAAATCTACAGATATGTGGAACCAAGGATGCTGAGGCACTGGAAGGGGTTGCAGGAGACCAGGTGGAGCTTGGTGAGGCGGCTTCTGCTGGTTGCAGGTTGGGCAGGCACCGACGTAGTCCCTGATGTCCTCATCCATGGTGGACCATCAGAAGCGTTGCCCAAGAATGTCCTGAGTCCTCTGCATTCCAGGATGGCAAAACAAACGTGATGCGTGGGCCCACTGAAGCACTTCTGCCCTCAATGCTGGCGGGACGTGAAGACAATCGGTTGGGCAGGCACTGGGCCCTGGTTGGCCTTTGGTGGTGGCTCTCACCCTCTCCTCCCCCTCCCAGGTAAGCGATGCCAGAACACACAGTGCTGGGAGGATGGTGTCAGTGGCGGCTGTCTCCTCCTCCCACTGAAACTGGCGAGATAGGGCATCCAGGTTTGGAGTTGCGGGATCCCGGTCTGTCGAACCGGGTGAAGAAGAGGGCCCACCGTGCTTGGCGTGAATTGAGTCTCTTGGCGGATTGTATGTATTCAAGATTCTTGTGGTCAGTCCATACAAGAAACGGCTGTCTGGCCCCCTCCAACCAGTGCTGCCACTCCTCCAGCACCAGTTTCACGGCCCGTAGTTCCTTGTTGCCGATGTCATAATTTCTCTCTCCAGGAGAAAGGCGCAAGGAGAAGAAAGCACAAGGATGGAGTTTCTGGTTGCTGGCCGCCCGTTGGGATAGGATTGCCCCCACCCCTATGTCGGAGGCGTCCACCTCAACCATGAACTGCCATTCTGGGTCAGGGACTTGCTGGGAGCTGAAGAGAAGCAGTCCTTGAGGGTCTGGAAGGCCCCTTCAGCTGACAGAGATCACCGATAGGGAACCTCGGAGGACGTCAGGGCAGTGAGTGGGGCCGCGATGGAGCCACAATTACGAATGAAACGTCTGTAGAAATTACCAAAACCTAAGAAGCACTGTAGTTGCTTGCGGGTTCCTGGGACTGGCCAGGCCGTTACAGCTTCCACCTTGGCTGAATCCATCTGTAGACTTCCCTGGCCCATGATGAACCCAAGGAAGGGCACAGATGAGACGTGGAACTCGCACTTCTCTGCTTTAACATAAAGCAAGTTTTCCAGGAGGCACTGCAAGACAGTCTGAACATGATAAACATGTTCATTCAGGGACCTGGAGAAGATTAGGATGTCATCCAGGTAAACAAACACATATTTGTTAATAATGTCCTGGAGGACATCATTAACCAGCACCTGGAAGACCACCAGGGCATTGGTTAGGCCGAAGGGCATCACCAGATATTCAAAATGTCCTGTGGGGGTGTTGAAGGCGGTCTTCCATTCATCCCTCTCTCTGATGCGAACCAGGTGATAAGCATTGCGGAGGTCGAGCTTAGTGAACACTGTGGCCCCCTGGAGTACTTCGAAGGCTGTAGAGATCAGGGGTAGAGGATACCGGTTCTTGATGGTGATTTTGTTGAGCCCCTGGAAGTCTATGCAGGGTCGTAGTGTCTTATCCTTTTTCTCCACAAAGAAAAAAACAGCCCCTGCAGGAGATGAAAAGGAGCGAATGAGCCCAGCTGCCAGACACTCATTGATGTAAGCTTCCATGGCTTCTCTTTCAGGGCCTGACAGAGAGTACAGGCGGCCCCTGGGGGGAGTGGTACCGGGCTTTAGGTCTATGACACAGTCATAGGGTTGATGCAGGGGCAGAGAGGTGGCCTTGGCCTTGCAGAATACCTCTTTAAAGTCATGGTATTCTGTGAGGACTCCGGAAAGGTCGGAAGAGGAACTGGTCTGTGAGGGCGACATCGAGAGCAAGATTGGGCATAGCTGCAACTCACTAGGACTTCCTCCCTCACTGATGAGTCCCCCCTTTTACTGGGCAGCGGGAGACGTAGTGACCTGCCCCACCACAGTACATGCAGACGTTCCCCTTGCGGTGGCGTTCTTGTTCCTCGGGGGAGAGTTTGGCACTGCCCAGCTGCATGGGTTCGGGTTCCCCTGGATCTGCCTGTGCTGTGAAGTGTGCGGAGCTGACGACAAGCGAAGGTCCTCGTTGACGTACTGGAGGGTGGCAACAAGCGGCTGTGTGTCCTCTCTCCCTCTGTCCGTCTCGGACGCATTGATCCACTCTGGTGGTGAGCTTGATGAGACCGTCCAGCGTGGATGGCAGGGGGTAGGGGACCCGCTCATCTTTTATATAATTTGCAAGACCATGCAGATATGCGTCGCAGAAGGCAGGCGCATTCCAGTCGCTCCATCAAGCCGTGGTCCGAAAGTCAATGGAGAAGTCTGCCACAGTCTGATATCCCTGGTGCATGGAGAACAAATTGCAAGCAGCGTCCTGACTGGATGAACTTAAACCGAACACCTTGCGTAACTCATCGGCGAAGGCTTGAAATGATGCGCAGGCCGCGGTCTGCTTCTCCCACTCTGCAGTTCCCCAAAGCAGAGCTCTGCCTGTCAAATTGCTGATGACATACGCCACCTTAGCGCCTTCTGTGGCGAATGTGTAGGGTTGCAGACTGAAGATGATGGAGTAGGAGGTTAAGAATGGACCACAGAGCTCAGGGTTCCCATTGTAGTGCTACAGCGTCCCCACTCACGGCTCGGAGACCATCTGGGGCAGGACTGGAGGTAGCAGGGGAGAATCTGGTGCTGGAGCGGGTGGTGATGGAGCAGGTGTGGCGGCAGAGGACAGCGCAGCGGTCAGTTGCTGCACGTGGGCTGTGAGAGCAGTGAGGGCTTGAGCTTGAGTCTCAGCGACTTGCTGGGATTGAGCTGCCATCTCCACCATTCTCAGCTCATGCTGTGTGAGGACAGTCTCAATCCTCTCAAACCAGTTCTGTGGGTGTGCTGGGTCCATGACTGGCCAGATTGTACCATGATGAAAATCAGTACATAGGACCACAGAATCAGTTCAATCATAGCTTCTTTTATTTTCAGCACACAGTCATGTTCAGGGCAGACAGCAGAGAATAGTCTGACGAGAGCACAGTTCACTGAGTCTTTAAGATGGCGGGAGAGTGATCTCTCTGGTGAGAACTTAAGACAGTCTCTGAAAGAGCAGGCTGGACGAGGGCACAGTTCAGAAGCCTGCGAGACACAGACATGCCCGTACAGGGAACATACAGGCAGACAAAGAACAGAAAACTCACTGCAGACCGGAGATCGCGGCAAACATCCACCAGCTGGGCAGACAGAAACCAGAAGGACAAGGCAAAACTCGTGGTTAAGGACAGAAGGCTGAGGTGGTTTACCGGGGATCAGACAGAGCAGGCAGGACGGGAACAAACAGGGTCGGAACCGTAGAGTCAGGCAGGAAAATGCTGGAAAGTCTTGCATGGCAAAGAAGAATCTGGCAAATGGTGAGTGTGGGACTGAGGCTTTTATGCTGGCTTGATTGCTGGGGATGAGCTGTAGGTGTGGGAGATCAGGAGAGTGAGAGCAGGTGTGGGAGATCAGGAGAGTGAGAGCAGGTGTGGCTGATTGGCAGGGAGACTGAGCTGCATTCAAGAGCAGAATGTGACAGTTTCTCCTTAAATTGAAGAAATTTTTCATTGTCAGTACATGTTGAGAAATTCAGATCCACTTGGTTCAATTAAACATTGCTTTGATACAATGAAGACTTTTAGATGTTTTTCTTTTGTATTTCTCTCCTGCTTTTATTTTTTTTGTAAACTACTTAAGTTTATAGTGCTGTAAGATGCCAGTTGGCATTTGAGGCAGTGTGATTTGTTCTGTGTTTCTGGAATTTGGAGGTAAGGACTGGATAAGGGAATGACGGAGTGGGAGAAAATGGAAAATTATGTGTACAGTGTATGATTACGTTCTTTGCGTTTTTGAGAATGAAAATATTATGCCTAAGAAAAAAATAACTGTCAATCTCAGTTGTTTGGGCTATGACGTACCGTGTTTAATTTATTGAAAAAATGAACTTGTCAACAAAGGAAATTACAACAACGTGACCTAAAGTTTTATACAATGTAATAAGAGAGTAATGGTGTGTGATCTAATCTGCTTGCTGACAACAAAGCCTTAATAAGAGATGGTAAGACAACCTTAAGAGTTTGCTCAGCAGGTTGTCATACTGTCTCCTATTAAAGGTGATACAACAGTTTTGGGTGTAATGTGGTAAAATGTAAGGTATCTACTGCTTTTATTATTGTTACTGGGCAATCAATATACTTGACAGCTTTCAGCTAATTATTTAAAGTTATTCAAGAAAGTAAAGCTTTCTTTAGTGTTTTTGTTGCATGATGATAAGGAATGAACTCAACAACTGCTGTTTCCTACTCAGTCACTTAGCATAGCCTATGTCTGTGTTTCCACTGGGCAGTCATGTTCTTCACCTACGTAACACAAGTCTAAAGCTTACACAACAGTAAAAACATACAATACATACTTACAACTGACTTGGGAAAAAGAATCACAGTTGGAAATATACATAATGAACACACAGTCTGAACAATGACATGTCCTATTTTTATACAGGAGGGGTGCAGTGAAAAAGTCATTCTCAGAAAGAAACATGTCAATCACAAATGGGCAGATACCATGATCGCTGACAAAAACACTCATGACACTTTACAGAGAAACAATAGGAACATAAATTGGGAATGGAAATAACGAAACACCATGCAGCTCCATCAGAAGGTGTGATCACAGAGGAGCTGTTATGTTCTGGATAATTCACACAGAAGAATGACATGATGACACCAAAAGAAGACAGAGTTAGACAGCAGAAGAAGAGGGGTGATTGGGGGTTTTAAACATAGTAACAAAGAGGTAATAACTCACAGTGAGTTAACGCTGCAGATGGATGAGTTGTTAGAGTGTGCGTTACCTCGACTGCGTGTTAGAAAACTGCACATGCACAAAACAAAAGTGGGGGAGGGGGAACATCATAGGATGTAGTCAGAGTTACAGCCAGACACCATTCAACATTTCTCTGTCTTCTCTGTGTCCTTTGATCTCCCATCACATTTTAATGCAATGGGCAATCATTGACTGAGACTGAACCAGATAGAGAATGCCACAGAAATGGTCTCACAGGGAAATCCTTACTGCCAATAATGTCAGTTTTTTCATCCTCTGTTTTTATGCAAATGGGGCAAGGGAAATGCCATTAAAGCCCAGATATGACAGGGTAGGGTTATACTAAAATCTATAAACAGGCTCAAGCTAGTTGAATTTTAGGGATATTTGTTGTGGTAGAGCAGCTCTGGATACAAGAATAATGTAATGGGTGATCCTGAAAAATCTTTTGCTAAATAGTCAGGGCAGTAGCAAAAACCCAGTAATGCTGCAGATCAATTGCAGCAGCACAGGAACTATTTTGTGCTGTGACAGGCAATCATGTCAAATCCATGGATTTGGTAAAGTCTACTGATAAGACATCCTTTAAATAAAAACCTGGTGTATAATTTTGCTATTACTGCAAAATAGCCCATTGTGTTTCTGTGTGCAAGAGAATTTTTCTATCAATGTTCATTTTACTGGCCCCATAATGCAGCTGTGCTGTGCAGCATAATCAGCTGTGGTTTACATGGGCCAGAACTTGCACTTACACTAAGCCAGTCTGTTTTCCCATGTCTAGAGGCTCCTGCATTTGAGTTAAACAAAAAGAGACCTGGTTGAAGAATTTGTAGTACTTGAAGCTGCGTTAAAAGTTTTGGTTTTGGCTATCTCTAGGGAGCTAAATATGCTAAAGACTGAAGTATTCAGTTTGTAGTTTGTGTCCATCTGAGCATTGTAAGTTATTTTGTCAGGATCTATTTGAAGTATCTTGAAATTGGGATAGATTAAACTCTGCATGCCTGTGTGTGTGTGTGTGTGTGTGTGTGTGTGTGTTTTTACACAGGGTGTGTGTGATGCGTCTAGTGCAGTAGGAGTAGAGAGATGTCTGTAGATGGTGCATGCTGCATGCTGCCCTCTGCTTGCTACTCTCTGCTTACAGCTACCGCCGCCAGCTAGCCCCTCTTGGGGGGTGAAAAGAGGAGCCGAGTGCGTAAGTCTCCTCCTGCTGGTATAAAGCCTCTCCAACACCAAGACTCCTTGCAGTGCCTCCTCGTGGCCACACACAGATAAGGGTCCTTGCAGACCCCGAACTAAACTGGAGGGGATCTTGGAGCAGCAGTGGGCCCCAGAGACGCGGCGTACAGGCCCACCACCGTGTGGACACGCCCTGACATCCGTCAACCCTGCCCCAACTATGGGTAAATAGCCCCATTGCCTTGTGGGTCAGCTTATTTAGGCAAAGGCTAAGGGAGCACACCCTGGCAGAAAAGCAATGTGCTGGAGGTGCACAACAGGCGGGCCTTGAAAGACTAAGGACCCGGCAGCCTCCTGCAGTCATGATGAGGGACTGGTCGTCATGGGCTCACCCACGCCACCGGGTTTACCTCATTGTGGTGAAGATAGTGCTACTGGAGAAAGCGCACCTCCTTTGGCACTTAAATATCTCCTTGCACAGGTACCCACTTCTGACCATGGAGTACCTGGACTTAATCGGTTGAAGTCTGACGGCGATGGGCTCTCTGGCGACGGGAGCAGGTGCGAATGAACTGGAAGCTCCTAGCTAGAACCCTGCACGGCAGCAGCACAGGGTATAGGTCGCTAACAGCTTGGCTGAGTGGAAGTTGTTTTCGGCAGACCCCTGTGTGTTTGAGCAGCCCTATTTAGGGACGGCACTGCTCACCTCAACTGAGGAAGGGCCTAGAAAAGGTGGCCTAAAAATTGCCCACTCAACCTCGCCTGGATAGGTTACCGTACCTATCGGGCCATTCCACTCCTGCGGTCAAAATAAAACTAGGAAATCATGTAACTTGAAACTGGCAACATGGAATGTAAGGACTCTCCTGGACTCGTATGGCAGATCTGACAGACCCCATAGGAGAACTGCCTTGGTTGCTGCAGAACTGAGTCGCTACAACATCGATATTGCAGCTCTGAGTGAGACCAGGATCCTGGATGAAGGCTCTCTAACAGAGGAAGGCATGGGCTACACTTTCCTCTGGAAAGGCTACCCCTCAGGGGGACAACATCTGCATGGTGTAGGACTAGCCGTCAAAAACACACTACTGCCAAGACTCACTGAAACATCTGCCGGCATTAGTGAGAGACTAATGACCCTCCGCATCCCCCTGGTTAGGAATTGCTTCACTACACTTCTCAGTGCCTATGCACCGACCCTGCCATCCGAGAGTGAGGTCAAGGACTCCTTCTACCAGTCACTTGACGAGGCTCTTTCCCGGATCCCCAAGAATGACAACATTTTCTTGCTTGGGGATTTTAATGCCCGAGTGGGACAGGACAGCAGGATATGGAGTGGGGTGCTTGGCAGACATGGAGTTGGTCAGGCTAACTCAAATGGGATGAGATTGCTCACTCTCTGCTCTGAGCATAACCTGACCATAACCAACACCATCTTCCAGCAGAAGGCAAAAGTCATCATGGATGCACCCCCGTTCCAAACATTGGCACTTGATAGATTATATCATAGTGAGGCGTAGTGACATCAAAGACGTTCTCACCACCCGTGCCATGAGAGGTGCAGAGTGCTGAACAGATCATCGTTTGATTGTGGCCAATGTCCACATGCAAGTGCGCCCCCCCTTGCAACTGCGAGGACCCAAAAGGAAGAAACTAGACTGCACCCGCCTGGAAAACCCTGATGCAAGAAATGACTTTCGTTGCTCCCTGGCTGAGAAAATAAGGGGGATGGAGTCTTCCTTGAACTCATCTGAGAACACTGTTGACCAGAACTGGAACTCTATTAGCTCGGCTCTCTATGAGGCAGCAGCCCAAACAATCGGCTACAAGAGCAAGAGTAAGGCAGGGTTGTGTGCTAGCACCAGTGCTCTTTAACATCTTCTTACTATGTGTCACGAAGCTTATCCACAAGGAGATTGAGGACAGCAGTGGTGTGACAGTGGACTATCGTCTAGATGGCAGCCTCTTTAACATTAGAAGGCTTCAGGCTACCACCAAACTGCAAAGGGAGAGAATCGTTGAGCTGCAGTACGCAGACGACTGTGCTCTTGTATCTCACAGTCCACAAGACCTCCAGTCTGTTCTTGCTGCTGCGGTGAGAGCGTACAGCAGGATGGGACTGACCGTCAACACCAGCAAGACGGAAGTAGTTTGCCAGTGGAGCTCCAACAAGCCATCTACACCACCTATCTTCACGGTTTCTGGAGAACAACTAGCAAATGTTTCATCCTTCAGATACCTGGGGAGCATTCTTTCTGAAGACAACACCGTTGATAGTGAGGTCCAGAACAGGATCAAGCAGGCAGCGGCTGCTTTTGGGAGACTCAGGCGTCGGGTCTTCCAAAACAAGAACCTCCATCTCCACACGAAAGTCTCTGTCTACCAAGCCATCTGCCTCACTACCCTCCTCTACAGCTGTGAAGCCTGGGTTACCTAAAGTCGCCACATCAAGGCCCTAGAACAGTTCCACATACGCTGCCTTCAGCGCATCCTGGGGATTACATGGCATGATCGTGTGCCTCACACCGAAATACTCTCAAAAACCAACTGCAGGAGTATTGAGGCCACGGTCACCCTGCACCAACTACGATGGCTGGGCCACGTAGTAAGGATGCCCTCAGACCGCCTGCCTTGCAGAGTGTTATACAGCCAGTTACACCACGGTCGTCGCTCTGCTGGTGGGCAGAAGAAACGCTACAAAGACCAGCTGAAGATTGCACTAAGGAAGTGTAAAATTAGACCTGAGGCCCTGGAGGATGTGGCTGCTGATCGTAACACCTGGCGTCAGCTGTGCCAGGATAGCACCCGCTTGCTAGAGGAGGATAGGACAGCCAGGAGACAGGAGAGAAGACTCAGGAGGAATACACCTACGGTTGCCGTTGCCACCACCACCACCACATTTACGTGCCCTACCTGCAGTAGGGTTTGTGGATCCAGGGTAGGGCTATTCAGCCACCAACAAACTCATCGATAGAAGTGGACGTCGTCGTCATCGGACCCGATGTTCAACCAAAAGCAAGTGTGTGTATAAGTCAGCATCTCAAGATCAAAGGTGTATATTGTTTTTGCCATGCAGTTTTACCATATAGGATAGCTACCAAGTGCTCTAAAAATTCTCATCTTCTTGACTCCACTCGCTGAGGATCAACAACACCATAGGATTATTTATGCCTCCAGAGCACTCTTTTGTTTTTGTTATGCAAACTCTTTGCAAAAAAATAGCCATAAGACAGTAATAGTTTGTTACACAATACAAAACAGTAAACAGGTATCTTTAGAAGAATGGTAAAGCAGAGATAGTTATCATGGGCCTCATTCAACAATATTCTCCTAAGTTTTCCTTAAATTTGTTCTTGACAAAGGTCCTAGGAAAAGTCCGTGTCAAATTCATGACATGTTTTTAAACTGCAGAATTGTGTTCTTTTAATGGTGAATGTCCTTGTCCTCTAAATTGAAAGTATGTGCCAGTTGATCCTATTTACAGTAGAATAACACTATGCAAATCCTCATAAAAATGCATGAGACTGGGCTGTGTGCACACAGAAATTGAAAAGAAATGTTGAAAGAATTAAATAAAGAACAACCAAACAAATGCCAAGAAAAGCAACAAAAGAAAACCCTTAAAAAACAATAATTTTGAAATGGACGTACTTCTGCATGCAGTCAACGCCAAATAAGCTGTGGAACATAGTAGCATCAGTAGTGGATATAAAATATAATAACACTACAAACTATGCATTTGGATGCTATTACTGTACTTGTTTGGTGAATGCTGTATTTGGAGAAGGGAGCACAACTGATGAAGAAAAAAACAACCTGCCAAACACAGAAGAGAGACGCTAAGCCCTGGAGGGAGACAGGCTTGCATGATTAATTGTTAATCATTGGATGTTATGTTTCCCAATTAACACAATTGATGTGAATAAGTTAGTGCTGTGTTTATTTAGTTGGTAAAAGTATAAAAATAATTATCAAAAAACATTGTACATGCAGAAATATCATTGTAATTTAAATCTTATAATATTATTTAACTGAGGTATCAGAGACATAGTGGCTATTTAAGAGGATGTAAAGTATCAGTCCATCTGTGAGTGATATTCTGTCTGGTCATTTGGGAGACAGAAAAGTGATTTGAGAAGAAATGAATGTTTGTAGGTGAGAAGATAAACACTGACTTTAACTGGGACATTGACTCTAAGGAGGTAAGTTAATATTATGCTTTGTTTCAACAAGAGGTTGACGTCTTCAAATTTCACAATTACATCCAGGGTCCTCTGGGAAAAGTAACCAAAGAGCTAAATCAGAGACCATGCATGAAAGAAAAAATGATAGAGAACTCAGACTAAGTTGTTGATGCTTGTGTAAATACATGCAGGAAACAGGGCTTTACAGAAATTTACAAGTAAAAGACAACAATGTAGAGATTCTGCATATTTAGGTTATAATCACAACGTAAATGTTCTTAGCTAACGCTATGGATTACCTCTCATGTATGCATTATCATACTGAAATACTGAAATATCTTAGGCACAGCTGTTTTGTATATCTGCCTTTCGTCTGTATCTGTTGTTTACATTTTTAGGCTAGGGTTGAGGATTTGTTCTTCAAACAAAAAAAACACTCTGGATGCTGTATATTATTATTGTATGAAAAAGTAAATGTGCATCCTGCAGAGTTGTATAGCAGCTCCACCAAAGGTGCTTTGTATCTTTTCTGTTGTGGTGCGCTGATGAAGAAAACAGAAATTTCAGGAAGCCAGAACAAACATTGGAAGAGGTTAACTTACGCTGTGATGGAAATGTTAGCGGCTGACATGGGGCTGACCTCCTTTACCTCCTTGGCCTTCTGGAGCGCAAGCTTCTTATTGATGGCCTCCTCTTGCTCCTCTTCATCCTAGACAGTATGAGCAAAAACATACAAAGATAGATACATAAAGTACATGCATACATACATACAGTACACTGTCGTGCCAGATTGGGCACGGATCCCCATGCCTTCTACCTCTGTCGCCTGTTGTAAACCGCTATAAATCCAAAATGTCACAAACTATAAAGAAATATTCTACCTTAGTGAGCTCCTGGGCATTTGCAAGGTTATCAACAGCAATGGCCAAGAACACGTTGAGGAGTGTGTCTGTTTATTTGTGGTCTCAGGAAAAGAGCAAATGATTTATGAATACCATATCAATATTTCAAATTTCAGCTCAAATCAACCATTCATTCTTTTACAGTGCTATAGCACTTCTGATAGCCACAGAGGTAAAGTGATTTGAATCAATCGAGCAGGATACAGTTTCCAAAGAGAGTGAGAACGATGAAATAAATGGAGGAGAACATTCCCCCGTGAACGCCCCCCTGTGATTCGATCCCATGGTACATGACAGCATTCCAGTCCTCCCCAGTTAGGATCTGCAGGGGAGACACAGGGCAAGGTTTCTCAGTCCAGTTCAGTGATACAAGTAGAGCAGGAGAAAAAAAGCATGACGGAGTTGACCTTTACCTGAAAGACAGTGAGGATCGCTGCAGGGAATGTGTCAAAGTTGGTTGTTGGTGTTTCATCTTCAAAATTAAACCTGCAGGGAGAAAAAGAAAAGGCAATCTTTGAATGTAATCAAGATTCAAAGCCAAAATACAGTTGAGTTCACTCTTGAAATTATACCTGCTGCGCAGCAATGGTCGGGGCCGGGCTCATAATATACAAAGGAAAGAAAAAACTCAAAAAGAAAGTAAGAATAACATTAACTGCTAGCAATTATGAACAAAATGGCCTGATCTAGCTTAAAGCTAAACATTATCCATGGTGACAAAGATGAAAACATTTTTTAAAATGTAAAAGTAGCTATAGACTCTGCATATTGACTGATCGCTAAGCCAAATAAACAGGGAAAAGAGACAAGGGATAGCAGGGAAAAGTGTTGATCAAGAGTATTTGTCTCTCTGTGAAACTGCCTGGATCATAATTCATTCAAATAAACACAATAAGTTTGTGCTCCAGAAAAGGATCAACACTCAGTGAATACTCTCCTAAACCCTATGATAAGCTATTATGGCAAGGCTTAACTATACAGACCAATGAGCAGTGATAACTAACATGTCTTTGGGGTCATCGGGTGGGAACCTCCTTCCACCGGTGTTTCGTCTAGTTGGTCCCACGACACCTCCAGGAGGCTAGACAGTGATCTCTGGCATCCCAGAGACACTCCCCTAATGCCAGGTCTCACTGCTCTCCACACCAACACAACAACCTCCTTAACCTTACTTACACATGGCTTTCTCAGCCCAAACAGCACTGCCACCTTCAACCAAACCCAGGCTCCGCACAAGCAAGCTCCAGGTAGAAGCTGTGCTGATACTACCTTTCCTAGCACATTCACCATACTCTAATTCACACACTACATAACTACAGTGTAAGTTAAAGTTAAAGGAGATAAATGAACTCACAGGATCGGCAAACACATGGCCTGCTGCATGGACTCAAAATGGCCACCAAATGGATTCAACTAGGCCACACCCACACTTAAATAACCTTCCTCTTCCTCCTTACAAACACATGGCTTTCACAGCCCTAATTCACACTCTAATTCACACAATACATAACATAAGCTAAAGTTAGAGTAGATAAATAAACTCACGAGATCAGCAAACACACTCACCCTGCTGCATGGCCTCAAACAAAATGGATTCAACTAGGCCGCTCACACACTTAAATAACCTTCCTCTTCCTCCTTACTTACACATGGCTTTCACAGCCCTAATTCACACTCTAATTCACACACTATATAACATAACTACAATATAAACTACAGCTAAAGGAGATAAATGAACTCACAGGATCAGCAAACACACTCACCTTGCAGCATGGTCTCAAGCAAAAGGGATTCAAATAGGCCACTCCCACACTTAAATAGCCTTCCTCTTCCTGGATTTCCTCCTAAGAGGAAGTGGATCTCTCCACCAGATCTCCAGGAGTTATGTGCCCTGCTTAGTAGTTCCCCCTGCTGGCCCCCAACTAACATTATTTCTTCTGTAGTAAATGAACTTGCTGGTTCTCATGGCTTCATCTGACATTTCCTTCACTGTCTTCTTCAAACTCTGTCCCCGCACTTCGAGTTCCCCCAGGAGCGAGATAGCTGATCTTGCTATAAATCCCCTACACCCCACTTCCACTGGACAAATCCTAGTCTTCCATCCTCGCTGCTCGGCTTCTGCTCCTAAATCTGCATATCTAAGCTTTTTTCTTTCATAGGCTTCTTCCACTGAGTCTTCGAAAGGAACTGTCAGCTCAATGAAATAAACTATCTGTTGACTCAATGACCACAACACTATGTCAGGCCTCTGCTTAGTACAAACTATTTCCTGGGGAACAACAAGCTCTCCCCCTAAATCTACCTTCATTTCCCAATCACAAGCACCTACTAGGCGGCCACACCCTTGCCTCCTTACTAACTTATCCCTTCTGTATTTCTCTCCCTCACGGACAAACTGAATTGCTAAATTCCTATCTTTATAACCTTCTGAATTGACCTCTCTTCGTTTCCCTTCGATTCCTGCAGCTAAACATTTCAACACCTGGTTATGTCGCCATGTATATCGGCCTTGTGACAAACTAACCTTACAGCCTGACAAAATATGCTTTAAGGTTGCCGTACCTGAACACAATGGGCATGATGGGTCCTCATTTACCCACAGTTTTAGGTTCTGGGGAGTTGGTAGCACATCATATGTAGCCCCTACCAGGAATCTAATACTATTCTCCTCCATAGTCCACAGGTCCCTCCAACTAAGCTTCCTCTTCTCTACACTTTCCCAATTCAACCACTGTCCCTGTTTAGCCTGGGCCACTACCTTTGCACCCCTTACTATCTCCTCCTGTCTACGTATCTGTTCCACAACCAGCTTTCTTTTATCTTTGGGACCTGCTGTATTCCAAACCGGTTTGCCTGAGCCAAGCCCCAGGCCTCCCCGGCCAAACTGAACATTACCTACAATCTCCACATGCCTTAGAGCTGCCTCTGCCTCCTGAACTGCCGTTCTTGGGTTCCACTTCCTCCCCTTGGTTGGATTTGGAACCACACTCCTTACTACCACGTCCTTACTCCCAGATAACAAGAGCTCTGTCCTGACCTTGGTACATTTAAATTCCTCTGTCAAACTAGATACTGGCAGCTGAAGAATCCCTTTTCCATACAATGCAACACTACTTAGGCACCTAGGAACACCCAACCACTTCCTAATATAGGAGCTAACCGACCTTTCAATTCTCTCCACAGCAGATATTGGGATTTCATAAACTGATAATGGCCACATTAACCTAGGATATAGTCCAAATTGTAAACACCACAACTTCAATTTTCCTGGAAGCTCTGATTTATCTATTCTAGCCTATCCTTCAGCCACATCTTTTCTAAATTTCACTACCTGTTCCTTATCATTCAACTCTACATTGTACCACCTACCTAAACTCTTCACTGACTTTTCCCTAATTGTTGGGATGTCCTCATCATCTATGACAAACTTCCTATCGCTTACCTTCCCTCTACATATCGAAATGCTTCTAGATTTACTAGGCTTGATCTTCATGCTGGCCCACTTCAGGTTCTTATTTACCTTCTCTAGTAGCCTCTTTGTACATGGCATTGTTGTGGTCACCAGTGTCATATCATCCATGTAAGCCCTAACTGGTGGAAGATGCAACCCATTCTGCCGTCTCTCTCCACCTACTTAGAAGCCCTGATGATTACTTCCATCGCCATAGTAAATGCTAATGGAGAAATTGTACACCCTGCCATGATACCTATTTCTAGTCTCTGCCAACCTGCTGTGAAATCTGCTGTACTTAGACACAACCTAATATCCTGAAAGTATGCTTTCACTAAGTTAACAACTACCTGTGGCACTCTGAAGTAATCAAACGCACTCCAAATTAGGCTGTGGGGTACTGAACCAAATGCATTTGCCAGATCTAAGAATACTACATGTAGGTCCCTTTTGTTAATCTTTGCTGACTGAATCTGGTGCCAGATCATGCTAGTATGCTGAAAAACCTGGTATTCCTGCCTTCTGCACCATGGTATCAATTAATCTATTCCTTTCTAAGTAGCTAGCTAATCTCTGCGCAACTACACTGAAGAAAATCTTCCCCTCCACATTCAAGAGGGAAATCATCCGGAACTGGCTAAGGTCCACAGACTCTTTCTCCTTAGGAATGAGGACACCTCCTGCCCTACGCCATGCTCTTGGTATAACTTGTTTTTCCCAAACTATTCTTAGCTGTTTCCCCAAAAATTTAAGTGTATCAGGCACACTTTTGTAAACCCGGTAGGGGACTCCATTAGGCCCTGGGGCCGAGGAAGCCTTTGCACGCCTGACCACCTCCTGAACTTCCTTACACCTAGGTGGCCTAACGTCCATCTCGTGCTCTATTGCTCCTAATGGAGGGATATCAGGTGGGAAACCGACTATCCTGTTCTTCTCTAAATCTGAATATGTGTTTCTCAAATATTCTTCAACCTCTAACCTTTCTGCTTTAAGCTGCCCTCCCTTTTCCTGGCTGAACAATCCTTTAACAAACTTAAAAGGGTCCTTGAAAAAACCTGTCCTAGCATATTCCTTCTCCCTCCTCTTTTTCCTAAGATGCTCAGCCCTTCTAAGAACCGCTAGCCTGCTTCTCAGCTCCTCTTGCAACACCTTAATTCCCTCCCTTTCTTCTTCTGTAGCCTTTTTCCACTGCTTTCTTAACTGTCTCCTTTCCTTGACTAACCTCTCTATTTCTCTTTGCCGCCTAGACTTACCTGCCTGTACCCTCCCACTCCTCTTTCTCTCATGCACCCCAAACCTCTCTGCACCATATGAATACATTGTATCTCCCATCTTTTTTAACCTTTCTATTGCATTTCCTCTAAGCCTACTCAAGATTACTGATAAATCTCTATTAACTGTCTCCCATTCTTTCCAATTTTGCTCTAGGCCATCTAACTCTAACCTTTTGCTCCATGGTTCTCTCTCTGACTGGCATACTGGCCTCAGTGTCACCTGCATCCCCTCTTACTACCCCCTCCTCCTCCTCCTCTGTGACAGCGTTACTGATATCCTGCGAACTGTGGTTTTCTACCTGCCGCTGGACTTCATCCGACTGACTCGACTGACTTCTTAGGAAGTACTGATCAATGCGGCTACTCTGCCCCTTCTTTGCCACACACTTCTTCTTTCCCTGATGAGTTCTGAGGCCTTTCACTGATGTTACTTTCTGCCAGCCACAAGGACAAACCTGAAGCATCTTGTTCTCAACTGTGCTACTTTTATCCTCTACAGATGCGCACACCTTGCCCAGAGTGCTGCTAATTCTAACCCTGGAGGATAAGTCCGTGCCCCTATCCTTCACTGAGTCACAGATCCAAGTCATAGTCGTGTCCGTTCCAATGTCTGTTACCATGTAATCCACCTGTGAGTCATCTTCCACCCCTTCTCTCGCTGACTCTTGGGGTATTTTCCTTATGTTGGCTGTAGCTAATTTTGGTTGTAGTAGGGCTGCTAGGCCTCACCACTGCTACCATGGGTTGCTAACCCATGCCAGCACCATAATTATTTTCACCTTAGTAGTATCAAACCCACATAGCGTGATGCCTGAACATAGGACTTTCACATTAGAATGTAAGTTCTGCCTTAGCTGAGGCTTGAACTCATAACTTCTGAGACTGAGGTCTGTCTTCTGTCTCACTGAGCTAATTGGCAAATGACAGCTCATGTGTGGCTTCACAAATTGAGTAAGCCAAGCATCAGGGTGCCAGACAGTAGCCATCCATGCCATGGAAAAGCAAATTTCAAAGTGAAAGTTCCAAAGCTGTAACACATATGGTTGATTTGTTATGAATTTTCAAAGTTTTGTAATTTAGAGGCTTGGGCATGGGACTGGACCTTTATGAAAAGTTTGGGTAGATTTCTCATATGGAAATGTTGCACAAGCTGAGGCTTGAACTCACAATCTTCAACACCAAGAACCATTCAAACAAAAATGTCACATGTAGCTTCACAAATTGACTAAGCCAGTCACCTGTGTGCAAGACAGCAGCTGTTAGTATGTAAAGGCAGATTTCAAACGACTGTCAAACATTCAGTTATTAAGACAAAAATCTGAAAATACACATATTACATCTAGACAGCATGGAGATGTTGGTAATTTGTTTTTAACAATGATTTCTTGGCTCCATAAATGAAAAACTGATGTTTAAAAATGCCATTTTTGCATTGACTCCAATTGTTCACATTAGAGCAATATTCAAAATGCTGTAAAAAAAATTCAGTTTTTGAGATAAAGTTCTGAGATTTTCCAAACATCATCTACCATGACTCTAGAATTTTGTCATTTTTTTAATGAACATTGAAAATGTATTTGCAAGAATTTGCATGTATATGTTTAAAATACGGTTTACAGTCAAACATTTTGATGCACTGTAGGCTCAGTTTTCGAGAAATCAAAAATCTGTGTGGACCTTTTGTGTAGGACAGTCTGAAGATGCTCTGTAGCAACAAAAATTGTGGGAGGAGATAGGTTTAAGAAGTTTTACAGATTTTGAAAAAAACTGTGTTGCAACTGCAAAGAAACTACACCCCCTGGTGGTGCATTTTGAGTAGCGTGGGTGTGGATTTTGTATTTCCTGCCAGAACCACAGAAGAAGTAGTCAGACAGGAAGTGATGCGCTCTATTGTTAGCCTGTTTATGGAGGGCCGCATGTTCACACAGCAAGGACAATCTACTGCCATCCTTTCATGCATCTTCTTTTAGATGGCACCATCTGTAAGTTTTACACTCTTGTAATGTTTGTTTTCATGTCAGATAATTTAGTTCAGTGATTTGGTAGTTTATTTTACAATACTTAGCTTTAGTACTTTTTTCTTGTTACTGCATGATCCTGTTGCTCTGTATTTACTTTCTAATTTATTTGAATGTTATATTAATACCTGAAAAGGAATAATACGCATTTATTCAGCAACCAACATTCTGTACTTACCTTTTTACCTATAAAATACATTGTACCTGATGTCGTTTTATGTTTGTATTTTCAGTTTCACACTTTTCCATATTAAACCTGCCAACTACAACACTCGACTGTTCCTTGGAGGATATGGTGTGGATAAGAGTTTAGCTGACTGTTTATCTCAACATAGGCTCTCAGAGAGCACGCTGAGGGAGAACAGTACAAAAACAGAATGATTAACTTCATAATTTACAACAGGTTTAAATGTACAAATGTTTCTTCAGTATTGGGGCTACAGTTTGATAAAAGTTGCAAATCTGTAGCACATACGGTTGATTTCTTGTGAATTTTCAAAATTTTGAACTTTCGACGCTTGCTGTAGCACCACCATCAGGACTATTGGGCTGTTTTTGCAGCTGAGGCAATCTGGCATGAGCCTGGACCTTTGTGCAACGTTTGGTGATTTTTCGCACATGGGAAGTAGGATTTCCTCGGAAGGAGAAGAAGAAGAAGAAGAACATGCAGGATAACAATAGGGTCCTGGCAGCTTAGGCTGCCCGGCCCCTAATAAAACTAAAACTAAAACAGCAACAACAACAACAACAACAACAACAGTAAATCCATGTCGAAATCAGGAGAAGAGTGAGTTATCGTTACTTCTGAGCAGCTGGTGGCCGCAATGAACATCTCACAGAGCTTGCATTGAGTTACATTGTGGTGCATTGTGTTCACTCTCTATTCAGTGAAAATAGTATTGGGCGAAGGCATGGGCGTCTCTAGGATTTTGACACATCTGGGGCTTAGCCCATAAAAATTAAATTTTTAGACATAGAAACATTCTCCACATACCCTACAGGTACCTGCTCTTCTGGACTGAATTGAATTAAGGCATTTCATGGTTACCAGTGAATTCCAAATAGGCTAGCAATTTTCACAAACTTCCCTCAATAGCCCAGGCACAAAAATGCCCCATTCATCATGTTGAACATACCAACAGCAACCATGTCATGTCATACCTTGTCATGTTCAGTATTTACATTGTTTTACTTTGTACATTTAATGCTCTTTACATACTCATATGTATTTATTCTTTAACATTCTTTAACATAACATACTCTTTAACATAATATTTGTATCTCTTACAGGTCTCAGGTTAGGTCTCTGCTTTAACTGTTCTTAACTCTACCTATTGTCTTTGCTTCTTGTACTTAACTTTTATTAATGTACTCTTTACATCTTTTTTTCCTTGTTCATTTGTCTTTAGTTTAACTTCAGACATTTGTCTTGTACAGTATATCTGTCTTAACTTGCACTTTACACTTGACTTTACATCTTGTTTTTCTTTTTCTTTCTTCAGTCATCATGTACAATTAGGTCTCTGCATTAACTCTTACTCTACACCTTACAGACAGATGCTAATAATAACAGATCGTTTTTTTCCCATGTAATATCAACTAGCTGCTAGCTAGCTAATGTTAGCTACTTCCCTCTAGTAGTTCCAGCTGCAACACTCTTTTCGAAATTATATATTTTTACATAATTTCTATTCCCATTACCTCTTTGATTGCTGACCACCTTTGGGGGGGGGGGGGCATGGAAATCTTTTTTTGTGACATCCCAAAGACAGCTGAACAGCTTGCTGTTGTCAAGCCTGCCTGTTGTCAAGTGCGCCTGCTGCCTGACGATGCTGTTTTGGGTGAATGACATCACGTGCGACCTGGAGGTGTTAACCACTTGTGTGCCAAAGCCAAAGTAGTGGCTATTTAAAAATTTAATAATAATTAATTGTTACTAAAACCTGTCCCAAAACACTGTTTTATCGAAGCATCAACATAAGATAACCGTAGTTTGAGGATATGATCTTAAAAAAAAAAAAAAAAAATTATTTATTTTTTTTTTTTTGAAAATTAATATTCATATTCGGGGCTAATTAAAAAACATCCGGGGCTTTAGCCCCGAATGCTTTAGCCTAGGGACGCCACTGGGCGAAGGTACATTACAACGTTCTCATGATGTGTTCAGTGTAATCTTGAAAAATGTAGCTTTTGGAGAGAAACTTGAATAAATCCAGCTGTTTAAAGGAGAAATTTGTTGATGCTTTCACAGCAACACAAAGATCACGAAGATCTGGAGCAAGATCCCATACTACATTAGAGCATAAGAATACACATTTCAGACATGCATATCAGCTATGGGATGGAAGAACAAACCTGCAGTCATTTCACTCACTCCATTTAAGTCTGCTACTATGGAGCTACATTAGGGTCAAAAGTTTGTACTTGAAAAAATTAAATTTGAAACTGAAAATTCACGTGTTGATTTTGAATTTTGAAAATACAACAATATATTCAAAATAAAAATAAGCATATGAAACTTTTTTCAGGTTAAATATAATTTTGATTCACTTTGGTAATTCTTTTGAATGAATAATTTATTTTCACTTTTCACTTCCATATATATTTTGACATTTGAGGTCTTATTTTTTTCAGTTGCATGTTTTATCTTTTCAGATCTATTTTTTTACAGTTTCAAATCTTATCTTTTCACTTTCAAATCTTTTTTTTCACTTTCAGATTTTCAGAGGCATGGAATCATGAGTGACAGTGCCTTCAGGGAACGTAGGAACTAAAAAAATTCTGACTCAGCACTTATATACAGCATATTCATATGATTGGCAATGTAAAAATTGATGCCAGTGACAAACTTCCATTTAAAAATCTTGTTTTGGACAGCACTGAGCACCAATTGCAGTATAAGAGCGATAAATTATGTCAGATTTTGCAGTTCAACAGCCACATTTTAAGTGCTGATATGTCCGATTTCCACATAGCACTGTGAACGCAGCATAGTGTCCGTTTTGCTTGCGACGATGGCGTCCGGTTGGTCGGGTCAATCTGCTGCATTGTCACAAAAAGAAAAAGGAAACAATCCTAAAACACCTCCCCACTCACCTGGTGCCACAAAAATCACCTGACCCGGCTCCAGGTGATTTTTGTGGCACCAGGTGAGTAGGGAGGTGTTTTAGGATTGTTTCCTTTTCCCCAAGCTCAAAGGTTTCATCCAGGGGACATGTCTGGATGTGGAAGCATCAAGAGGGCCGTGACGATGGAGCTGTGAAAATGTATGTTGTCACAAAAACAACCCCTTAATACTTGTTATGATTTCTAAAAACTTCATTAACATTTCTCACCTGTGTGCTGGATGTATGGGCTCCTGCAGATTGACCCGACCGACCGGACGCCATCATTGCAAGCAAAATGGACACTACGCTGCGTTCACAGTGCTGATATGTCCGATTTCCACATAGCACTGTGAACGCAGCGTAGTGTCCATTTTGCTTGCGATGATGGTGTCCGGTCGGTCGGGTCAATCTGCAGGAGCCCATACATCCAGCACACAGGTGTTGCTGTTGAACTGCAAAATCTGGCATAATTTATCGCTCTTATACCGCAATTGCTGCTCAGTACTGTCTAAAACAGATTTCTGAATGGAAGTTTGTCACTGGCGTCAATTTAAGTGTTTTTCTTTTTAGTTTCTACGTTCCCTGAAGGCACTGTCACTCATGATTCCACGCCCCTCTCAGTTGATGCCACGCCCCCCACGTTGATTGCTTCTGTTTTTATTCTGTATTGTAATGTGTTTTTGTTGCATAACGGGAACCTGCTGAAAAACATTTTTTAACTGAGTGAGGCCAGTTTTTATTATAACACCCAATGATACTTTTAATTTCTATTCTATGGAAGACCATTTCCGCCATTTGATGGAAAAAAAATAAGATCTAATAACTCAAAATAATGAGATACTACGTCAAAATAATGACCAATACCAAGTCCGATAATGAGGTGAATGAGTACAGTTACAGCCTTTGACAATCCATATTCTTCATCTCTCAGTCACGATGGATAACATCATTGAGGGATACTAACTCAAAACAATGAGGTAATAACTCATGTACATCGGATATCCCACACACTACACTTTGATGTGACGTATGGGGTATGTTTGGCTACTTAAGTAGTCTACAAATTACAAAATGTGGTAAAATAGTGTTGATTTTAAGTTTTCTGTTTGGCTAAGACATGAAGTTAATTATAGAACAGTTAGTTCTGACCGAGTAATTTGATTGGACGAGAAGCATTCCGTGAGTGCTGATATAGAGTATAACATTACTTGGACTTGTAACAGTAAAATCACTGCGCTCACAGGTGTTATAAATATAAACACAACCGTTAATTAACCAACTGTCACACTCGCTACGGTGACGCAAACTGACACTAACGTTACACCAAGAACATGGATATTTTCCACAAAATTACATTTGAATTAAATTATGAGTGGTCGTCAGGAGAGGACGAGGAAAAGGAAAGCCAGGACTCTTCTGTGCAGACCTCCAGGTGTGTTTGTGTAACATCAGTCAACCTCGACAAACTGGAGAGGAGCAAAACTTAAGCGAACACGGTCAGGAATTATCAATGATCACTTGATGAGGTATGGAAGTGAATCGTGACCAATATTTAAATTAAAATGCATTTGCAGAAATGCTTTTTCATTTTAAAGGGCCAGTGTGTAATATTTGGCATGGTTTATTATCAAATCTGAATCTGAATATTCTACCCATGAATATGTTTATATAAGTGCATAATCGCTATAAAATAAAATTCATGTGGTTTTCGTAGTCTTATAATTATGCTTTTATATATATATATATAGCAAGGGCCTTGCTTTAGAGAGCTTGCCATCTTGCACCGCCATGTATATACGGCAGCAAGCAGACAATCCAGCCAGCCAGAGAACGCATTTTGCGTGTATAAATAAACCAATAAAGACAGCGGAAGGAAGGAAGAAGGAGGAGGAAACAGGAGAGAGTGTTAGTAGTTTGTCGATGGAGAGTAGTGAAAAGTTTTTTTAGTTACAGGGCCCTATTTAGATGGTCTAAAGCGGACGGCGGAGGACGCATACTCCATGTCACAAGTGTCATTGCTATTTAGATGCAGACGCAGTTGTCATTTTCACGCCCTGCGCCCTCATTGTCTAACTAGTAAATGAACTTGCGCTCCTCTGGGTGTGTTGGACTAAAACTGAGGAGTGGTCAGGCGCAGTCATGGCGCGTTGCTAGTTAGATGACGTAAAAAGCAAATGCGCCAGTGACCAACAAAAACCTGGTCTAAAGTCAACAGCACAGTATTTCGCTGTTAAACAAGTTAGTAATATGCGTCTCTAGGCGGGTGCACAACGCGCATGCACTCTGTTCAGACACACACGGAGCAGCCACACATATGCAAAAGATAACAAATAAAAATATGATTACAAGGTGAAAGGTTATTATTGTGCACATTAAAATATTTATCAGAAACGCGTCTTAATGGTCAGTCATTAATCAGAATGATCTAATCGCAGTGATAATGATCATCATAATCCGGGAGGTCTGCTCGCAGTGTCCAAATATACGGAACTGCGAGCAGACCTCCATGGGCTGATGATGCATAGCCTGTAAAACAAACTTGTCTTTCCCAATTGAATTGTGATCATTTTGGCATGTAAATCACAAAATCAAAGATGTGTAAAACTGAAGATCATCTTGTCAGGAGGAGGAGGAGGAGGAGGATGACCCCAGCTCCACAGTCAGCGCACAGCCAGACCAGACGGGCCGGGTGCAGCCACGGGACCAGCCCTTCCTGCACCTTCAGGCGCGGGGGGGGTTCAGGATGCTGGAGAGGGAGCTGGGCTCTCTAACCTCCCCTGTTAAAATAAAATAAATTGAATAATTTCCATTCATTTGTTGACAGCGTTTCTCTTGTGCGCGCACTCTCTCTTTCTCTCTCGCAGTCTCATTCTGTTTGTTTTCTTTTAACTTTTCTTAGATGACAGATGCTGAATATATACTCCCTATCTGATGCTGTGGCTGTTTGTGGTTGACTGAGAGGGATGTGAACTCAGCTGTGGTAATCAAATCAGGTTGGGTTTCCATTACGCATGCCAAACGGTGCCAGTCCCCTTTGATCTGACATCAGATGTGACGGGACAGTCAATATATACATTTAACGTCTCGTCAGCTGTAAAACATTCACTCTTTCCAGTTGGTAGGTCCGCCATCTAACTAGCTCTCCGCTGTGCGCTCCAATCGTGCCTCATTTAAAGGGAATGAGAGGTGACACGCCCAAAACACACCCATGACTAATTCACAGAGTATGTCCAACCCTTTTAGACTCTCCGCCATGGCGCACAGTCTTAAAACGCGCTGTCTAACGAGCAAGGGACTGGGACACGCCCATGCGCTGCACGCCTGGCGCTTTGCGTTTTAGACCATCTAAATAGGGCCCATAAAGTTTGCAAATGGACCACACTTACCACGCAACAGGAGAGAATGAACCTGGATGAGAGTGATGCACTCTCTGCTGCGTTTTTCCTCCTGATGATATATCCCCAACGATGGAGCAGCAAAATGGGAGCGGAGGATTCAGCCTCTCTCCTCGCCCGCTCAGCTTCCAACACATGGAGTTCCTCATCTGTATGCTCTGGCTCAAACAGGTATGGCTCTGGGTCTGTGTCCGCTACAAGAAACTCTTCAAAATTGCATTCAAAGTCGTCCATTGCAGCTACTACAGTCTGGAGATATTGCTAGGCTAAATAAACAGCTGATCTCTGTTTACAGGCTACGCTGTCAGTCAATGTGCGGGCTGGAGGTTGGTGGAGCAGAGAGGGGAAGGGGTCCCCACTAGGTACTGTAAACGAGTATGTGTATATTAAGTACGTGTGTTACGCTAGAAGAGTTTGGGATGGAGTCTTTTACCCGCTGGAGTGTTACCGGAGTTTTTGGAGTGCTCAAATAAATGGGCCTTTTCCCGAACGCTACTCTGGCCTCCTGCTCGTGAGGGATTCATTACAATATCGTAACATGGTTTAGATTTCTAAATAAACATTCACCTCGTCGCTAGATACCTACTCCTGAAAAACTCGTGTCTGCGCAAGCCTTTTTGTCCCTACGAGGCCACCGTCATTTACCCGACGGGAGGGGTGAGCAAGTGAGCCCTGCAATCTAGAATTTGACCACTGATGTCACTGTTTTCAACGGTTTTCAACCCATTTTACACACTGGCCCTTTAAGAATGTGGCTGCATTATTTGACTCATGAATAAAATTAATAATCTATTTGCATTTGCATTTGCATTTTCTTGTTCAAGACTGCACATTTTATGCCATAATCAAAAAGAAAACAAAGAGGACATTGCTATTTCGTTTTCGTGGTCTGCCCCGCAAAATAGTGCCCATAATTCAAAAACGATTTGGCAATCTGAGTGGTGCAGGAGAGTGACGTCAGTAGCTGCTCTTCCTCAGCTCCGTGCTGACCGTGCTACCCATCTAATACGGTAGGGGGTGGTGTGCACATTTGATATATGGACACATCACAGATCATGGCGCTCCCTGAGATTGTACAAACATTGTTAGAATTAGCTGCCCAGGTGGATTCTAATATTATATCTGAGTCTGATGTCTGTGACCAAGTTGAGCAGGTCATAGAGAGCTTGGCTGCATACTCTGCTGTCACAGATTCAGACGTTATAATATTAGAATCCACCTGGGCAGCTAATTCTAACAGTGTTTTGACCGTGTTCGCTTAATTTTTGCCCCTCTCCAGTTTGTCGAGGTTGACTGATGTTACACAAACACACCTGGAGGTCTGCACAGAAGAGTCCTGGCTTTCCTTTTCCTCGTCCTCTCCTGATGACCACTCATAATTTAATTCAAATATAATTTTGGGGAAAATATCCATCTTCTTGGTGTAACGTTAGTGTCAGTTTGCGTCACTGTAGCGAGTGTGACAGTTGGTTAATTAACGGTTGTGTTTATATTTATAACACCTGTGAGCGCAGTGATTTTACTGTTACAAGTCCAAGTAATGTTATACTCTATATCAGCACTCACGGAATGCTTCTCGTCCAATCAAATTACTCGGTCGGAACTAACTGTTGTATAATTAACTTCATGTCTTAGCCAAACAGAAAACTTAAAATCAACACTATTTTACCACATTTTGTAATTTGTAGACTACTTAAGTAGCCAAACATACCCCATACATCACATCAAAGTGTAGTGTGTGGGATATCCAATGTACATGAGTTATTACCTCATTGTTTTGAGTTAGTATCCCTCAGTGATGTTATCCATCGTGACTGAGAGATGAAGAGTATGGATTGTCGAAGGCTGTAACTGTACTCATTCATCTCATTATTGGACTTGGTATCTCATTATTTTGACTTAGTAAGTCATTGTTTTTGACTTAGTATCTCATTATTTTGACTGAGTAAGTCATTATTTTGAGATAGTATCTCATTATTTTGACTTAGTAAGTCATTATTTTGAGATAGTATCTCATTATTTTGACTTAATATCTCATTATTTTGAGTTATTTTCCATCAAGTGGAGGAAATGGGCTTCCATACTTTCCTGTATAAATAAATGAAAATGAAAATGAAATTAAAGTAAGAAGGCATTTTTTGTGTGTGAAAGAAGGTTATTTTAAATGTGTATTATTGAATTTATGCTAATTCAAAGGTAATTTAACAAAAGGCTCAGTGACTTTAAAACAGTTTATTTTTTTATAGTGAAGGCACAAAAGAAGAAAAAAATAACAACAAATAAAAAACAATAGAAACACCAATAAAAAAAAACAAAACACCACCATCAGCTATTGGCCAAATTGTTACTTTCAACATTGGTATCAGTATCGGCCCAGAATTTCAAAATCAGTGCATCACTTGTTAAATTAGGAAGTTGATTTGTACATTTTATTATTATTTTACAATTCCACATATTGTTTTAATATTTGTTCTTGATTGATCATTGATTCATATGATTATCATAACACAGGCACAGCATGTTACTGAAAGAAAATAAGCACATATTATTATCTTATTAATTATCTTGTCTTATCTTGTTATCTTATTTTTTATTGTTAGCCAGATTGTTTATTTGCATTTTGGCAACAATTGGGGAGGCTCGCCTAGGGCACTAAATACGCTAGAACCGCCACTGGGAAACATGCTACCTTATCAGTAGAGTTGAAGCCTTTGGTTTGATGCTGAGTTGAATCTCCTGAGAAGGCGATCCTTCCACTCTCTGTTGAATTTCCTGCTCAGGTCTCTCTCGAATGCCAGCCTGATCAGATTTGCCTTTCGGCTATGCAACATACTGTGTCTGTGCTCACTAAACACTCGTTTCAGTTTGGAGAAAGAGTTCTCACACATAGCAGTCGATGCCCCGAATGTCAATGCATGTTTGAATGCAGTAAGGACCTGAGGCATAGCACTGAATGCATTTTTGTGTCTAGAGACAAGTTGGCTCAAAGTCACTGGCTCGCCACCCTGGCTCCTGACAAACTCACACGGTGAACTGCGTCTCGTTCATTTCAGTTTTGGTTAATCCAATAAATGTCTCTTTACACTTAATTAGTGTTAAAAAAATTTTAACTAGCAGGGTCCAGGGCATTCAAGGCTTCTGTGTACTTGTTATTTCTCTCTCTGAAACGTGCAGCCATCTCTCCAAGTACACTGTCTATGATGGAGTAAAACAATCTTTTGCATTCTTACTCAGTGCATTGCTCTTGGTGGCCAAGAGTCTCCTCGACCACGTAGTCTCGAAGTGCTGCAGGTGCCTGCCGCGGTCGCTTTGCAGGAACAGGCGCATTACTGGAAGTCTCATTCCAGATGTTTAGAAACTCTTCATCACACCTTAGTCTTTTACGGCAATCTGAAACGCTGTGTATGAGCTGAACTGGCGTGAGAAGGTCGGTGCGCTCAGCTTGGAGCTTTTGTTTGGTGGGTCCATTAGTTCAAGCACGTTATGCATCACTCTGGCCAGAAATAAAAAACTCTCCTCGGTGAGGGCCTCGTGAAGGCCGCAGCCTCTATTCTCACTTCTGCAGTTGTTTTGTGGGTTCTTGTCTCTGCCATAAAATCCACAAGAGTTGCGTATGATTTCAGAATTACTGATACAGTGTCCAAGTGTCACTGTTGTTCGAGCAGTGTTTTGCACGTCTGTCCTTCATACTATGCTGCTACAGTGGGCTTTCGCAGGAACTTGGACAGTACATTATGTTGGGATTCACAGGACCACAGATGATTTATCATTTGGTAAAATCCTCACTGGACAATTTAAAGGCTTTTTCCTCTGCATGCTCTTTGTCTTCAAATAAAGAGAGCTAAGTGGCACCCATCTCCACAGGAGGTCTCACCTCACACCTCAGTGAGACTCAAGTCCAAAAACTTGATTGGACAAGACCTTTTACAGTGACATGTGACTCTGTGATGTCACAAGTTGTACAAAATCTGCTCCCTTCCACAGAACTCTCCTCTCTCTTGCTCCAGCTGTTGAACAGCTAAGACCTCTTTCCGGTTGGACCTGGAACAGTCCAGAGGCCTAGACCCTGGCTCCATAGGCCAAACCACTAAAGGGAGGGCAACTGATCACAGACTCTCTTGCAAACACAAGGTTTGCAACCAGCTTTACAGCAACAAGGAACTAAGTGAGTTAGCACTCAGCGTCTAACTCTTTAAGGGCCCCGAGCGACCAGCTTCCTTGGATCAGAACCTTTGGAACAAAGGACACCACAAAGACTGCAGCTGAAACCACACCTTCCCAGCCTTCTTCTGCCGGCTAACAAAGCAGCACTACCAAGTGACTCTTTCTTCCATTCATTCAAGGATCGGTAATGTAACAACTGGGCATAGCTTATCACAGCTTTACAGGCTAAGTAAGACTGTTTAACTTGTATGTGATTTAATGCTGTTTACTGAGTTATTGCTGTGATTGTTGGCAATTAGGTTATTGATTAGTTGGCTTCGCCAAAGCTAAGTGTTTAGTTTACCAATACTGTTCACAAACAGATTCTTGCACACAACTAAACAATCTCTGCACTAATTCAGACCGTTTGCAACACAAATCACATTCACATAGACTCATTAACAAAGGCTTTCAACAGAGCTACACCCAAACAGGCATTTCAAAGTTCCCGCTTCTTTTCCTTTGTCTTTGTCCTGACCACACGGTCAGACAGACACCCCCCCCTGAAGCCAGCCTTGATTCGGCCATTTTTGTAGTTCTCTGTTGTCAGCCATTTTGTTTTGTAGGCCAAGCGGCTACTTGATCACCACACCCACCTTTGTCTTTCTCTTCTCTCTCTCTCTCTCTCTCACACACACACACACACACACACACATATACACACCAAGCTTGTATATAGTTAGTTAGAATTTGTGTGTTTTGGTTTGCCTTGCTATGTTGTGAATAAATACAATTCTTTGGAATCATACCTGCTGTCTGTTTAATGTTGCACAAGAGTGAATGAATAGTCAACCTCTGCTGCATCAAGAACTCTGAAATCCTTCAGGCGTTACTGTTAATTTTGGTTGTTGTCATTAATTTAATTATTAATCAAACTCCAAATTAATAGTTTAGTCTACTTTATGAGACTGATATCTTTAACTGGCTATAATTTTTCCCTTTACGGGAATGGTGCCCCACGAGGTGATTTAATGTTAATTAAGTCACATTATTTAACATAATTATTAATTATTAATAATAATTATTAATTATTTCCGATAGGCAATTAAACCCCAACATATTTGGTACCTCTATGTGAAGACTAGTGTGTTGACCCCAACATATTTGGTGCCATCGTGTGAGGTAATTATATGTTGATTCCCAACAATTACAAACGTCAAAGAAACCTTTGACTGCATCCTTTGATGAGAGAGCATACACGATCACTTAATGAAGTTCTGAATGAGCCTCTGCATGCCCCCATCCTTCCCCAACATAACACTGGCCCCATTGTAGCACTGACTCAGTATTTTGCTTGTCTCAAGACCAACATTTTGCAGTTCGCTGATTACCAAATCAGTGAGCGACTGCGCATCACACTTGTCAGAGATCAACATCACCAGAAGACTCGACATTCACTGTCCACAAAACAGATGACAACGGAGACGTTCTCGTGTCCTGTTGGATCCTTCGTTCCATCCACCTTGATGGTAAACCATGAATCCCTGATATCCTTTACAATTTCTTCCATCACGATCATAGCCGTCAGTTTCATTACTTCATTTTTTATGTCGTGATGTGTACGTGGCTGTTTTTTTGTTTTGTTTTTTTTGGTTGCTCTAAACAATGGCCAAGTCTTTATTCTGTGTCAAGGTGTAGTCAAACAAGGTCAGGAAAAGCCCACATCCCTTTTCATCCCGGTCATCAACTGCATCAAGTGAACCTCTCAGAGGCAACTCGTTTAAACTAAGACAAGAGTGTCCGCAATCCCAGATATGGACAACCGATTTCGGGAGAGCTGCTCGTAATTCACCAGTGTCGAAATATTGCTGCCTGTTGTGCATCGCAGCTCTTTTTCTTTCCAGGCAGCCACACAAGCTAAGTGCTCCTTACTGTTAGCATGCCTACTAAATCCCTTGGACTTGTTAGTGGCATGTTTCCAATTGCTATAGCCGATAGAAGTGAAAGTACAGTCGCTGCCTCCAAATATTCGGCACGCAAAACAGAAAGCTGCATTAGCCTCAACTGAATATTCTAACCAATCTCATCCTGTAAACCAGCTGCCTGTGAATGATCTATTACAGTCATTTTTATGCTGTTTTTCCTGGAGTAGTACATTAACTTGGGCTGGGCAGGGCAATCGTGGCCAAGGTCCCCTGGCTGATGTATAACACTAGCATGTTGATTACCGCTACATGCAGACTGAAGTGACAGCTCCTCGGTCGGCTCCACTGAATTTGTTTGCAAACCTGTGTCTAGTGGTGGTGCTGATGTGCTAAATCCAGGGTCTTCAGACGCAGAAGTAGGCTGTGGCCTACTAGTCTTCATCCACTTTCGGATACCCATTTCAAAATCATTCAGATAGCCACTTAGTTAGCTTAACAACAATTCTCTCCGATGACAGACTGCCCGTAAATGTCACGCCAACTGCGGGGGCTAGACTGTCGATCTGAGGGGGCGACGCCCCCAAACACCCCCTCGTGATGACTTTTTAAATTTGAGACCACTTTGATTATCCTTGGTTCAAAAGCTTTAAATAATAATATATTTTTCACACATGATTGTCAATTTGTGTCTCTATGGGCTCCAGTTTCACAGACCAGGTGAGGCGGAGGTGCAGCGCACCTGCGCTTCGCCAGGTGGGTGTGCCCAGGCGGATTTTGCAAGTTTGGCCGTGTGCGCTGGCACAGCTACTCGTCTTTCCCACCTCCGTCCCTCCTACCTGCGCAAGTCGGAAAGAGGGAGGCGAGAAGGTGTGGAGTGGGTTTTACACAGCCCATTCACATCACACCAATCACATGAGCCCCTGTCCTCACCCTTAAAAGCGGTGCGTGAAGGCGTAATGAGAGTTTACTCAATTTGCCATGGCAGAAGAGAGCAGCAGCGTCAGACAGCCAAACTTCTCCCAGGAGGAAACTGATGTTTTGGTCCGGGAGGTCCAAGCTCACAGTGTCCAAATATACAGAACTGCGAGCAGACCTCCACGGGCTGATGATGCAAAGGTAGCCAGGGAGGAGGTCACCACAATTGTAAATCGATGTTACGTTTCTTTCGTGCGCGCGCACTCTCTCTTTCTCTCTCGCAGTCTCACTCTGTTTCTTTTCTTTTGACTTTTCTAAGATGACAGATGCTGAATATATACTCCCTATCTGATGCTGTGGCTGTTTGTGGTTGGCCGAGAGGGATGTGAACTCAATAGTTTGCAACTGTGTTAATCAAATCAGGTTGGGTTTCCATTACGAGTGCCAAACGTGCCAAATGGTGCCAATCCCCTTTGATCTGACACCAGATGTGACAGGACAGTTGATACAGAGATACATTTATGTGCTGATTGCAAATAGTTGCACTGAATAGTGGTTTTTGTGGGTATTTATTGCATCGTTAATGTGCCTGACATTCTGGAAACCTGTCTGTGAGGGTTTGGTGACATGTGCGCACTGTCCGCCGGTCAGCCAAACTTTCGGCTTACACCGGCTGCGCTCCGCCTGCACTGACAGTAGACCTGGTTTCAGCTGGCGAGCATTTAGCGCACCTCCGGCGACAGATCCGCCAAGCTGGATCTGTCGACACCTCCCCCTGCTGCGCCGCCACACCCATCTCAGCGCACCTCGGTCTGCCAAACTACCAAACTGAGTGCGCTGCTCGAAACTAGCTCTGTGCAGGGTTCGCCACCCTGTGCCACCCTGCGCTCCGCTGGGAAACTAGAGCCCTATATCTCTACGTGCAAAGAGAACTTGATAGCAGCTTAGGGATGAATCATGTTGTTACATCAATCTAAAAAAAAAAAAAAAAAAACAAGACAAAATGAGAGTTCTCATTTAATCATCTTTCACCCTTTAAACTCTTGGTTCTTTTTGTTGTGTTTCTCAGTTTTACCACATTTTCTGGATAGTTTGCAGAATAAGTAAGTGTATTCTTAATAAATAAGTCAGTCATACTGTTTTAATTTTCAAAATGCATGATGCAATTTCAATTTGCCTTTATGTCCACAAGATTTAAACACACAATAAATATCTGCATATGACTGCGTAGAGTGTCAGTGTTCAAGGGATACAATAACCATATTGTGTCTGAGCCTTAGTGTTAAAAAATATTCTGAAATTTACATCTGCAAGCAGCTATCTCGTGTGTAAGCCATTTTTTGGCCAACAAAAGGAGGATGCTCAATTGCCAATATAAAACCTGAAAGTAGCAATCAGCGGATTTTGGGCTTCAGTTTAATTTTGTCCGAAGAAGGAGCGAGACCAATAGCATATTTGTTTCATCATTACAATGTGTGCAGCATTTTATTAACAGCACACTCAAAATCCTGTCATCATCATTTGGTATGCAGAGTCCTGAAAAGGTACTGAAGACATCTATCAAGATTTATGATGGCTGGACAAATCGTTAATGAATTATAGCCATTTACCTGCCAAGCCCCTCCCTTTGCCAAGACAGAGATTGACCGTGGCCATGTTTTTGACCAATCTTGTTCATTTATAACCAAAATCTGTGCGTCAGTCCAACGAGGCTGTGGTCTAAATTTGGTGCTGATAGAGTCAAAATTAACAAATATTCTATTCATTTTACTGTTTTAATTATGCAAATTAGTAATAAAAATCTGTCATGGCAGACTTCTGCGTTCCAGGAGGCTTTTTTATGGAGCACATTAACCTTGATGTTGTTCCAGATTTCAAGTCAATTGGACATACGGTGTGAGGGGCGTAGCCTTTCCAAAATTGTATTTTTGGATATTAATGACAGCACCACCATGCAACCGATGGGGGTCACATGCCATGGGAGGGACATGCACATCATTTCCAGTTATTGGGTCTCATGTTTCCACCTCATTTCAGCTCACAGCAATTTGAGGTGTGACATACAGTAGAACAACAAACAATAAATACAGCTGCAAGCTGCAATCTCAGGTTCAAGCCTTTTCTTTGCCAACAAAAGGAAGCAACTCACATGACCAAAATCAGTGCTGCAAGCGACAGCAATTAGGTTTTTAAGCTGATTCATGGGCTGCTATCACTGGAGTAAGTTGGACTGATTCCACTGATTCCAGGCTTTTTAGAAAACAACTACAACTATAATCAGTGGCAGTAGAAACAAATTACAGGGTTCCTACAGTCATGAAATTCCTGGATAAACTAGGAAATTAGGAAGTGTTTTCCAGACTTGAAAATGGTCTGGAATTAAAAGAACATTTTAGAAAAAATAAATATAACAAATATACATTGTTTTTGGCTATTGTTATTATATTCATAAAACCACAAAAACACGTCCAATGTTACACAAAATACTTTCTTTGTATTACTAATTTAGAATCTAGTACTGCGCTGTATGCTCTTTGAAACTTCGGTAGTATCGACGTATAAATATACGTATTTGATTTAATCACCAAGCATTGTTATTCAGGCATCTATGTACAGATCATGGCATCATGGCCTGTGTGTCGGATCATAGATCCAATTGAATGGTGGGGGACTAAAGGGACATGACAGCAATCAACTTTATTTTATTAAGGTATCACAAGCGCTCAAGTTCAGGCAAGGTGTAGGAAAAACAGCCTTCTGAACTCTCCCAAAACCTAGATTGTAAGTAAATGGACAGGGGTGAGATAGGCCACTTTGAGGGTCAAATGTTTATTGCTTTGTCCCGGCCTCACCTCAAAGTCAATTAACTCTTTCACCGTCATCCTGACGCTAAGGGTGGTAAAGGTGTCAATTGGAAACCATTCAGATCCCAGTTTGCTGATTACCATCCGGGGAAAATCCAGCGTTTTGACAACTCAACCAACACTAAAGGATCGTATCTTTGGTGAAACAGACTGTTTTCTTAAGGACTGAATACTCTACCTCCAATAAAACCACCTCCGCTCTTTCTTTTGTCACATCTAGAGGGGGCCCTTCGCTCTATCTTTCCCTCACCCTGGTGAAAGTAAGAGAAGAAGTCCAGATGAGAGTTGTAAATTAAGGATGAATTCCTGAGCAGAGACTAAGTTTCTCTTGTTAACCAACTTGAAATGTCTCTTGAAATTAAAACTATACATTTTATCCACGTTCTAACATTGTAACTGTGCATAATCCTTGTTTGTTAGTTGAATGATTTTTCCCCACTCTTGTAGGTCATAGTATGAGTGAGTTATAATTTCATGTGTTTAATCCCTCATTTAACATGGAGTCATACTGCCACCTTGTGAGGATAGTTAAGAAGGGTTCCCGTAGGAATCCCATATTATATTTCGAGTTAAGATATAGTTGGATTGATTAATTAACTTGTCCTTATTAATATGCGCTTTCTCATTTAGTATTCTGAAGTAACTGCAGACTAGTTTGTGTTTGTGCATGAAACATTTAAACCTGTGTTCCACTGATATATGCGGTATAATAATCGTAGTAAATCTAATTTGATGTTAAGAGCCAATTTTGACCATAATGGGAAGAGTATGTGTCTATCGCGCGTAACATGTTTAAGTATCTAATCTTGCAAAATAAAGTTCCTTAAGTTTCCTCCAAAATAAAGTAATGTCCATACTAAGAGACCCGCCTTGCCTCAAACACGCCCACTCAACCTGGTCGGATAAAATTACTGAGCTTGGCGCATCTCTGGACTCTTTACTTTTTGTTTTGATTTTCACTTCGCTTTTAACTTTCTTTTCCTTTACTTCTTTTTTCTCTTCTTTCTTTTGCCGTGCTTCCTTCTAGTTATACTCTTTATGCTTTAACCTGTTACGCTCTTACACTCGGTTCCTGCGTAACCCTTTCTTTTCTTACAATCTACATTATTTTACACTTTAGGTTTTGCTCGACACGTCCAGTATTGTCCTGTCTGTCCTGAGTTTTCTTTCTTTTTGTCTGTGCCTTAAGTAACATTATACCTGAAGCGACAAAGCCAGCCGATTGCAACAATTTTTATATGCGTAGATGATAACATTGATAATGATATCGAACGGCCGACAAGATTGTTTTCAACTTTATTATAAGTGAGTAGCCACAGCTAAATAGATAAGCTACTGTTCGACCTGCAACTCCATCAAAGATTCATTGGATCCGGCACTGCCAGACACCTGCCAAAGTGTCCGCAAAGCAGGGGACTTTTGCCAAACCAAAAGACGTTCCTCAGCCTAAGATAAACCAACATTTGCGGACCACCTGAAGGACGTCGTAGTCAGGCTCAACCGCCCCTCCACCACTGTGTTCCAGCCAGCCTCATTCTGCTGGGAAGCCCCGGAGCCGCAAAGTGACAGTCCGGGTCCTTGGAGAAACATCAGCCTGAGTCAACACTGCTAAAAGTAGGCAAAATTCTCCCTCACCTGATGCAGCCGCTGCGTTGTGATAAGAGTTGATGTCGAATAGTAGATTTAGTTATTCTGATCTTAATTTAGGTTTTGTTAGGTAAATGGTTTTGTGCATCCTTGTGTCCCCAATTTATCTACAGTCACAAACTCTCTCTCACTATCGCCAAACTAAATAACTGACAAAAGTGTTACCTCTTGCCTTAATCCATTTATACATACTGTTGATTTTGTGTCATTTCATATCATCCTCATTTACTATTCATTTACTCAGTTGTTAAACATTCAGCCCGAAATAAATCTTCATTTATCGGCAAGTCGCTGTCTGTGGATATTTCTTTTGAGCAGGAACTAAGATCAATGTATAGAGAATTCTTAACCCAGGTATTGAGATTGATTCATGATTGATAACAAATTAATAATTGATTTCCAGAGTTATTAATTTGATTAGTCGCTTCCCTCCATCAGAGGGTGGTACCCCTAAATTTATGATGAGTGCAAACATTTTCTAAAGGTATTGCTCCCACAAATGTCACAATATAATTATTAGATACGTTCATAAAACAGGAAATAAATGCAAACAAACTTTCTATCTCCTAAAAAGGCAGAGGGAATGTCTAACAAGCGAGTACAGTTAGCAAATGCTATCAATTTGCTTATCCACAAATGCCTGGGAAGTGCGTATTTAATAAAATATGGACGTATGCAGGCCTACCCATTTAAAATAAAGTCATGGAAACGGGATAAAATATTGTAAAAATGTTATTGAGAAATTCTGCAAATTCATTGGTAAAAATGTGTGGGAACCTTGAAATTACTCACTGGCCACCAAATAGCTGCATGCCCAGCAGAGCGAAAACCACGATGAAGAGGAAGAGGAGGAACAAGAGGCTGATGATAGACTTCATGGAATTGAGAAGGGATACAACCAGGTTCCTCAAAGAGTTCCAGTACCTTTGCACACAGACATATGAATATATGTATACATAAATATAATGGTATAGTATATAGTATTCCCAGCACACAGGCAGATGATCCTGATGACTCACTTGGTGACTTTGAAGATCCTGAGCAGTCTAAGAGCCCGCAGGACACTGATCCCAAATGAGGCCCCGGGTTTGATGGCAGCCCAGATCACCTCAAAAATACTGCCAATAATAACCTGTGAACACAGATTTCATTTCCAAATACTCCAAACATGCTATTCTTGCCATAATCAAACACACTTTTTTCTTTGAGGCACTGGTCCTCAACCAATTTAATTACTCTACACATGTTCACACGCTAAAACCACTCTGGACTGAATCAACTGAACAGGACGACTCACCCCAAAATCAAAACAGTTGAATGAGGAGTGGTAGTAGTTCTGGGGTCCAAGGCCATACATTTTCATGGACATCTCTGCCAGAAACAGGCCCAGGAATACAAACTCTGCCAAGTCTGTCCAGAGACAATAAGAAGACACACAGATTAATTCCCCAGGTTACAAACATCTCCATGCTGATTTATACAATTCAATAAAGCAGCTAAAGCTGCCTGCACAGCTGTGCTCATGGCAAATAAGACATAAAAGAGTCTATTATGTCTATTGAGGAAATAATGTTGTATACTCCCATGATTAAGTATGTGAGATGTATATTTGCTCACGTGTGTTTATGAAATGTACAATGGCACTTGTGTGATGTATGTTTGCACATCTGTCACATCTCACTGTCCCTATCTCTGTCTCAAGCAGGACACCAGCAATTATTTTTCTTTTTGTTTCTTAAAGATTTTTCTTTGGGGGGGAACTTTTTGCCTTTTTTTTAGGACAGCTCACGAATGACATGAAAGAGAGCATAGAAAAGGAGGATGACATGCAGCAAAGAGCCACAGGATGGAATCAAACCCAGGCTGCTGCAAGGACTGCACATGGGGCAAACGCTCTGCCAGGTGAGCTAGAGGTTGCCCCAGTCTTTGTTTTTTAATCTGCCTGAGCAGAGCAGAATATAAATAGGAAATACAGTAGCACTCTATCATGGCCGGGATTTGTAAACGGCTCAGAGTATCTGAGTAGCCAACTTTAAAGCAAGACTATGTCAGTTTTGTCTAACAGTTGTAGTCACAAGTGACAATTTCAGGAACATGATAAATGCTGAAATATTATATAAGTAACACCAGTATGAGTCAGAAAACTGACTCAATAATGTCAGTTACACAGCATTCCTAATTTAAAGTTAGCTAACATTAGCCACTATAAGCTACTGATCATGCCAGCTCAAGCAAGGCTGTAGCGGCAAACCCCTAAATGCGCTGGATTGAGCAAGAGTGTGTTTGAAATGTTGCTTAAATAAAATGAAAAAGAGTGAGACAGTGTGCGGGAGCCTTTTTTGATTTTTACTGATTTCAATTCAAATTCTTTACTTAAATTCTTTCTGAAGTAAAGGTTCAGGGTTGATGCCACTGGGTGAAACTTAATGCTTACTGGTGGATATTCTAATTCCCAAATGTATACACAGCCAAATATAAGAGTAGTGGTAAGATAAATAGTTATATGATGAAGGCATATTGGTTTGCATGACAGTTAGTGACAATGTATACAACTGCTGGAGCTCACATAGTGCATAGGTGAGCCATTCGGGCTGGTCATAGTGTACTATGGCTACACACAATGTGTTGAGGCCAACCAGACACAACACAGTCCAGTAGAAGCTCTGGGATTTGACCAAACGGCGGATGGTGAAGCGAATCCTCTTCTCTTTCCTCCTGAAGTAAGACGAGCTCTCGTTCTTGCTCTTTAAGCTGGCCCGGGTGAACGGTGACCCTGGGGGGGCAGTTGGAGCCAAACACACACAATGCAATAAAGTTACCAAGTCTTAAAGAAAGGTGTTTTTACCAAATCAAGACTGTGTTTGGATGTAGTTATTCCCATATTGAATGTTCTATAACTTAAATCAAACCAAAATGTCTAGTGGGAATGAATACAAAAGGAATGGACAAAATTTGTTCTAGCACAATGCTGTGTGTGTGTGTGTGTGTGTGTGTGTGTGTGTGTGTGTGTGTGTGTGTGTGTGTGTGTGTGTGTGTGTGTGTGTGTGTGTGTGTGTGTGTGTGTGTGTGTGTGTGTGTGTGTTGTGCGCCCTCCAAAGCATACTGACATAGAACTGTATATAAAAAAGTGCAATCTGTTTAAAAATAATTAAAGAAAATACCCTGTGGCAATTCGACACAGCTTAGCAACCTTGTGTTTTTATATTTAACATTAAAATAGATCAATCAAATCAGTGCATCCTGTTGTTAAAACAATCAACTTAATTAATTCAGTACCAGTTAATATAACCCTAATTCTTCCAAACCCTGTGTAACCAATTGCATTGTCACACAATAGGCCTACACACACAGTGAAGCTGCAGGAACCACACACTACAGAGAGGGAGTGAGTGTAGCAGGTAAAAAACCTGCCTTGCTGGGACTATGTGATGTGTCATGTCCATGCCCCATGTATTTGGGCTGTTAGACACCACAATGCTGCTGGCCACAAGCCTGTTGTGAACCACGGGACTGAGGGTGCAGTAGCTAAACTCAAGTTGCAACAGCGGCTATGGTCTGAAATGCTGTTCACTCTCCACTTGGGATGTAGTGCCCTAGGGGGTCATCCCTATGTTTCCAGGGTTCTATGTTTCTCTGGTTCTATGTTCCCCACTTACACAAAAAGGGTTGTATGTTTCCCGCTTGTTTGAGCAGGCAACATAGCACTTGAACCTTTTTTGCAGGGTTAAGTGGGGAATATAGAACCCGGGAAACATAGAACCCTGGAAACATAGATACGCTCCCCTAACATGTGATGTAATTTTGTGCGTTTTAGCTGGCTAATATTAACTAATGTTGTTTGGTAACACCGACAAATTGGTAGCTATTCATATATTAAAAATAATAATAAGAAAAATATTGTCTTAAGTATCCATCCATCCATTTTCTAACTGCTTATCTTCTCGAGGGTTGCGGGGGGCCGAAACCTATCCCAGCTGACATTGGCTGACATGTAGAGACAGACAACCATTCACACTCATATTCACACCTACGGACAATTTAGAGTCACCAATTAACCTTTCCCCAATCTGCATGTCTTTGGGGTGTGGGAAGAAGCCGGAGTACCCGGAAAAAACCCAAGCTGACACGAGGAGAGCATGCAAATTTGAACCAGAAACCCTCTTGCTGTCAGGCCACAGTGCTAACCACCACACACCACACCACACCGTGCCGCTTGTCTTGAGTAATCATCGTTTAATTCATCTAGACCCCAGGGCTCAATGTTAACCAGAGACACCTTACATTTTCTTAAGGCTGTCACAAAGTAGTAGTAGTTTAAACTGCACAGACAGCTGTTTAAAATCACACAAATATTCTTCTTGATTGTGTTTTTAAATTATTATCAATATATTTATTAACTCATCAGCTCCCAGTCAGTCTGTAAGCAGCAGATTCCACTTACTCACTACAGTTGGCCCAGAAATATAATTCAATACAAACACTATTGATTTCTGCCCACGGTGCTGACATGAAAACAATTTTCCTTCAGTAATTATCTGTTGTCAGTCAGCCTGGTTGAGGCAGTTTGACCAGCTGCTGTGCTCTCAGATCTCCATGAGCTGCTGCTGACAGACAACTGCTTCTGTGGACAGAGACACTGAATGCAAGTCAGAGTCGGTGTGGATTTAAAGGGAGGCTGACGTCAATGTTACCTTCTGTCGGGTCTGCTCCCTGAACTGGATGCTTTCTGCTGAGATACTGAAGTATTAATGTTGTGCTATTGAGGTAAGCCAGTTCAGTATTATAATAAACTCACTATATAGAGTTTTTGTTTTGTTTCAGATTGAAATCATCCCAAACTTTGGACACATCATTATCTCTGGTCTATCTCTTCTCCTCACCCATTGCTATTTTCATCATAAAATAAAAATGGTAGTATACCTTTAAATATGTGTTTAGTCTTTTACCAATTCAATCAATCAATTTTATTTATAAAGCCCAATATGATAAATCACATATGACAATCAAATTTGCCTCACAGGGCTTCACAGCATACGACATCCCTCTGTCCTTTGGACCCTCACAGCAGATAAGGAAAAACTCCCCCAAAAAATCCCCTTTAACGGGAAAAAAAAACAAAAAACGGTAGAAACCTCAGGAAGAGCAACTGAGGAGGGATCCCTCTTCCAGGACGGACAGACATGCAATAGATGTTGTACAGAACAGATCAACATAATAAATTAAAAGTTATCCGTATAACACAATGAGACAGAAAGAGAGAGAGACAGAGACAGAGAGACAGAGACAGAGAGAGATGCAGGTAATGACAGTAGCTTACAACAACATTAATGAAAGTAATAATATTATAATTAATAATAATATATTAATATCTGATAGTATACATGTGTGACAATAATCATATTTGTATAATAACAGTAGAAGTATGACTAATGATAACAGCAGCAGCAGGAGGCATCTGGCAGGAGAGAGAGAGAGATAGAGAGAGAAAGAGAGAGAGAGAAGGTGCCCGGTGTATTATGGGGGGTCCTCCGGCAGACCAGGCCTAAATCAGCCTAACTAGGGGCTGGTACAGGGCAAGCCTGAGCCAGCCCTAACTATAAGCTTTATCAAAGAGGAAAGTCTGAAGTCTAGTCTTAAATGTGGCTTAATGAGGCTCTGGCTCCTGATCTACTTTTGGAGACTTTAGGGACCACCAGTAACCCTGCATTCTCTGAGCACAGAGTTCTGGTCAGATAATATGGCACTATGAGCTCTCTAAGATATGACAGATCTTGACCATTTAGAGCTTTGTAAGTTAACAGTAGGATTTTAAATTCAATTCTGGATTTTACAGGGAGCCAGTGCAGAGAAGCTAAAACAGGAGAAATAGTTCCTGTTAGTACACGTGCTGCTGCATTCTGAATTAGCTGGAAAGTTTTTAAGGACTTATTAGAGCTACCTGATAATAGAGAGTTACAGTAATCCAGCCTTGAGGTAACAAAAGTGTGGACCAATTTTTTTGAATCTTTTCGGGTCAGGATAGGCCTAATTTTCGCAATATTACGCAGATTAAAAAAAAGTAATCCGTGAGGTTTGTTTTAAATGAGAATTAAAAGACAGATCTTGATCAAATGTTACTCTGAGGTTTCTTACGGTAGTGCTAGAGGCCAGAGCAATGCCATCCAGAGAAACTATGTCATCAGATAAAGAGTCTCTGAGTTGTTTGGGGCCAACAACAATAACTTCAGTTTTGTCTGAATTTAACATCAGGAAGTTGGTGCTCATCCAGGTTTTAGGCAATTATGAAGTTTAGTTAATTGATTACTTTCTTCTGGCTTCATAGATAAATACAACTGTGTATCATCCGCATAACAATGGAAATTTACAGAGTGATTTCTAATGATGTTACCTAAAGGAAGCATATATAGAGTAAATAGGATTGGTCCGAGCACAGAACCTTGCGGAACTCCAAAACAAACTTTAGTACGTAAGGATGATTCATTATGAACGTGAACAAACTGAAAACGATCAGATAAATAAGATTTAAACCAGCTTAGTGCAGAACCTTTTAGGCCAATTAAGTGTTCCAGTCTCTGTAGCAGAATTTGATGGTGAATTGTGTCAAACGCCGCACTAAGATCTAATAAAACAAGTACAGAGACGAGTTCTTTGTCTGAAGAAATCAGAAGGTCATTTGTAATTTTAACTAGTGCTGTCTCAGTGCTAAGATGCACTCTAAATCCTGACTGAAATTCCTCAAATAAATTATTATCATGGAGAAAATCACACAGCTGGTCTGCGACTACTTTCTCAAGGATCTTCTAGTCTGAGAGTGTGTTACTGATTTACCTTATTTCTTTATGAATGGCCCAAGTTATTTATTTTACCACTACATTATATTACTGATATCACTGAAGTCTGCTGTTTTATGTTTCACACAGTACAGCTCTGATTTATTCAAACAGCAGTTTTAAAAATATATAAACTGCATTGTTGATGCAGATGAGTGGAACATTAGCTAGTAAACATCAGGGGTTATCAACTTTACATAGAACTACAATTTCTACTAAATAATGTCTGTGTTCAGCATCTGTTCATGAGTTGCAAGAAATTATAAATCATCTTTTATAAGGAGTAGCTGTTTACTGTGAGCTAGCTCAGGCTCTGTTAAGTTTAACAGCATGCTAACATAGCAAGGCAAGCTAATTACTAAAGCGCTTGGTTAAAAAGGTAATCAACCAATGTGTTGAGATGGCTGTCAGAGGTGACAGAGGTATGATCACATTATCCCATTTGAGGTGTAACAGGTGGTGTGTTTCACGTTTATTTCACAATCACTATAGAAAGGAGGATAAGCATACTGTTAGCTTGCTGTTATCACTGAAAAATGGGTTGCTGTATTTTTCTTAATTTAATACTTATTTACATTTTTAAATAATGTAATGTAATGAATCATTTAAATATTTTTGATTAATTTTATTGAATAAATGGTTGCTATGACAACTAGGGTGCATTTTTGCAATGCCCCAATATCCAGATTCATTCAACATATATTCAGCAATGAGTGTACCAAATTTTGTGCTTTCATCACAAAATGAACTATAGTTTAGCTATACCGCCCCACTACAACAAAATATGATTTTGTCCGCGACAACTGACCTGCGTGACGAGAAAGAAAAGTGTCATGCAACACTTTTTCTGTTGAAAACATGTAATTCTGTTCAAGCAACACTTATTTAAAATCTAGCGCGCCAAACCATAAATTAGGCTTAGGTTGCCCTATTTTTAGCAATCCAATTATATGCTGCTTGCTGCAATGCTGCGATACTTTAAATTGCTCTTGTACAACACTACATGATATATAATTTCACTGGAAAATACAACAGTACAGAAGCTAAAGACACTCTAACTTCTGTTTCTTGTCTAACTTCAGTTAGAGACTTTGACATACAGTCCCAACACAGTTTGAAGGTTGGACAGCATGGAGACTTTCAGTAATGAGGTACTGTGATACTGTGTATCAGGTTTCGTCCTCACCAACAGATGAGATGTCAGTGAAGTGGTCCTCGCCCTCCTCTGCATTGATGAGGTCATTTTTACTCTTCTTGGTCCTCTTCAGCACTGCAAATACAATGTACAAAAAAAATCACAGAAGTCACAGCTGATCTGATTAAACTCAAATTCATCAAGCTTTTGCTGAAGTTCAATAGGAAAATAATTTTTCTGACAATTTCTCTTTTATTCAAGCTAAATGTTTAAGAAAATAAAGCAAAGGTCGAATAAGTAAGATCACAACTCTGTTAGGGGTGTCCCCAACTAAGAATTTTCATAGTCGAATCTGATTTGACAGATTTTTCCTTGAGCCGACTAATCGTCGAATCATGTTGTTTTCTCCCTCATTAATTAATGAGCTCATTTGCCTCAGTTTCCGCTCCAGAGAAAAGAGCTAAAACATCCAAATAAACAAATTTAATTCTTCAGTTGGCATAATAAGATAATAGTAAAAAAAGTAAAAGGGTTATCATTTTATCTTTATCTTTATTCCTTTCACTTCATCAAGGTATGATGCTCTGAGCGCAGAGCGCTGCAGCCTCATCCACATCTTTAACAGGAGTTGTTTCTGACTCATCAGAACTTGCCATTTCATTCACAATAAACATCCAAAAACATCATCACAAGGTTTAGAAACAGTTTTCCTTCTTACCAACTTCAAGTTACTTCATTAATCAACTCAGGTTCATACAAGTTCATCCACACGGACCGTGCGTCACCGCTCTCAGTTGTTTTGCCACGTCGGACAAAAAATAGTCAAATAAATAACCAGAGTCTATCAAGAAAACAATCAGCGGTGAAATTCGTTTCAAGACACTTCAGGTAAACGAATAATCCTCCGCCACCGTAAATCACTGTGGCACCGCTGCTGCGCACCGCTCCCTCAGGGAATGGGTCAAATGCAGAGAACAAATTTCACACTCAGGTGGACTTTAACTTTAACTTTAAATCACCGTAGGCCTCGATGCTGCTCTGATGGTCCTGCAGCGCACTCATTCACCTCAGCTATTTTTGGATCGAGCAACTGGGTGATTTATTCATGCGTAGTAATGATTATGCCTACTGATTAAACGCACGAGTCATTTACAATTTTTTTATTAACAGAAATTAGGCTGATGTTTGTATCAAAATAGGCTATATATCATGAATTACTAAAAAACAAATACATTCTATGTCAAATCAAGATGTTCAGCAGCAGTGAGCACCCCCATATAGTCAGAATGGCACGGTCTTGTTTAATAACCACATTTTGCGACGATTCGACGGTGAGACTGGCAGTCGAATCAGACTTCTCCGAATTGAATCATCGAATTATCGACTATTCGGGGTCACCCCTAAACTCTGTATCATCTAATAGAGTTGTATGACTGAACCATTAAACCACATGGAACCTGGAACCATGGAACCTAATTTCACATAATAATGTTACAGGTTTTATTCATGTACACAGTTTCACCACAGCAAATACATGTGAAGTCATATTTACACATTTGTGGATCCATTTTTACAGGTGAAACTGTTTTTGCACAGTTGTTGATTGCTTCCTGTCAGTTTGTGGGCCATGTGACATTTGTGACTTCCCTCTTGTTTATTTGTGTAATTCTGTCAAATTCCTACCACAGCAGGATCTTTACAAAAAAATCAGTGTGAGGTGCAGTCACTCGCCACATCAGCAGGTGGGACATTCTCTTACATGAGATAACTGTACCAACTCGAGCACTCAGAGAGCGCAGACCTCCGCCAAGCAGCTCAGATTTCCCGCCATTTTATTATTTTATCCACTTCACTTCAACCGATCACCACCAAAGTTTTATCATCTGTTCCTTGTCCCATTATCAACCTTTCCTGAAAATTTAATCAAAATCTGTTCAGAACTTTTCGAGTTATTTTGCAGCCAAACAGACCAACGCTGGCGAAAACATAACCTCCTTGGAGGAGGTAAAAAGGCTAAAACACAGAGCCTATCTAGCATTTGCATCCTTAACAATAACAATGACTGGACACAAGGACAGACATCAGCCACTATTAGTTTGTTTCCAGAGAGCGTGGGGAATGTATGCCTCTACCTATGAGCACATATTTTGTTTTATGTCAAACATGTGAAATAAAAATGGATCGTTTGCAAGGATAACATTATCCTGATCGCGACGCTAATATTAAGTAGTGCGTTGATGGTAATTCTGTTGGGATGCAGGGTGTGTGTGTTCTCTCTGTTCCCCTCCCTGCTTACTTTGGTTTGTTTGGTTTTCCCTGTCTGTTATTGGCTGGGCGTGGCTGACCTACTTCTCTGCTGCTGGATCTCCTCCTCCACCACCTGAACTGTATTTCCGCTGATTGCCACTCATCTCTGCTGCAGCACAAATACCTGGTCTCATTCTCCACTCATCGCCAGTTCGTTGATTATCCGTCTGCGGTAACCAGCTCAGCCCTTTTTTGCTGTGTTTTTTGGAACTTACACTTTCAATATTTGAACCAACCTGATTTTTGCTAACCAGTGTCTCTGTTTCTTTGTCCTCAGTGCCCTGCCATATCCTCAGTTCCCTTTTTTTGCCACGCTCTGCCAGCCACCTTTTCCTCCCTGGAAGTTTCCCCAGACTCACTTTTGTTAAAGTGCAGTTCTGTTGGTCACCTGAGGCACACAAAGCTTTCTGTAAGCTAAAACAGCTTTTCACCTCTGCTCCAGTACTCATTCAGCCAGACCCCTCAAGACAGTTCATCGTTGAAGTGGATGCTTCTGACTCAGGGTGGGGGCTGTTCTTTCACAGAATGTTTGTCCTGATAATCGTCTGCATCCCTGTGCCTTTTTCTCCCAACGTCTCTCCCCTGCAGAGCACAGTTATGATGTGGGCAATCGGGAGCTGTTAGCCGTGAAGCTGGCTCTGGAAGAATGGAGGCAGTGGTTGGAGGGAGCCGAGAAGCCATTCCTAGTCTGGACAGATCATAAGAACCTCTCGTACATTCAGTCAGCCAAGAGATTGAATTCCAGGCAAGCCCGGTGTGCTCTGTTTTTTAGTCGTTTTGACTTCACTCTGACTTTTCGCCTTGGCTCTAGAAACGCCAAACCAGATGCTCTCTCACGGCTCTATTCCTCTGGTGATGACGATCCTGGCAATGGCCCTGCTGACCTCCTTTTTTCCCCCCAGATTCGGTGCGCTCCCAGGTTTGTGGCGGCCTGTGCCCCAAGCAAGGCATCCCATCAAGCCCCTGCTTTTCTTCTCAACCCCCTACCTGTTCCAAATCATCCCTGGTCCAATATCGCTTTGGATTTTGTGACTGGACTTCCCCCGTCCAAAGTAAAAAAGTAATTCTCACCATCATAGACCGCTTTTCCAAAGCTACTCATTTCATTGCCCTGCAAAAGCTGCCTTCGGCCACTGAAAATGCTAATCTACTAATTGAACATGTTTTGCATTTACATGGCATCCCCCATGATATTGTCTCTGACCGAGGCCCCCAGTTCGTCTCTCAAGTTTGGAAAGCTTTCTGCAAGGCACTGGGGCCACAGCTAGCCTGTCTTCGGGTTTCCACCCGAAATCCAATGGACAATTGAAAAGAGCCAATCAGGTCCTGGAAACCGCCCTTCGCTGTGTGGCTGAGAAGAACCCTACTATCTGGAGTTCCCATCTGCCCTGGGTGGAGTACTCCCACAACAGTCTCCCCAGCTCAGCCATAGGTATTTCACCTTTCCAAGCCTCTCTCGGTTACCAACCTCCTGTTTCCCTCTCACGAAGCCTCCATTGCAGTTCCCTCCGTTCAAGATCAAATCCAACTCTGCAAAAAGATCTGGTCCGAGACCCGCGAGGCACTGCTTCAAGCCCAGGAAACAGCCCTAGAGCATGCCACCACCGCTTTACCAACAAGGTCAGTCAGTTTGGTTATCCTCCAGGAATATCCCCCTCTGTACAGACTCCCCCAAATTGTCGCCCTGTTTTATTGGTCCATTCCCTATTGAGATGGTCATCAACCCCACTGCAGTACGACTCACCTTACCTCCTAACACTAAGATCCATCCCGCGTTTCACGTCTCTCAACTCAAGCCCGGGTCCGTCACTGCCCCCCCCCCCCCCCCCCCCCCCCCCCCCGGCTGCCTCCACCACCTGAACTGTATCACCGCTGATTGCCACTCACCTCTGCTGCAGCACAAATACCTGGTTTCATTCTCCACTAGGGATGGGAATCGAGAACCAGTCCCTGTAAAGAACCAGTTCCAACTGGTTCATTGACATCATTAGCCTTTACGCTTAACGATTCCCTTATCAATTCTTTTCATTACGCCGAATCAATGCTCGTCAGTCAGCAGCATGTTCAACAACAAAGAAGACGTAATGGCGGAGGGACAGAAGCGGTCAAAGCCATGGCATCACTTCACACTGTTGTTAGCCTCCCTGGAGCTGTTAGCCCGCTGTGGAGCCTTAGCGTGTCCCCGCTAGAGGTAGACGGTGGCCAGGATGCTGTTGTTGTTAGCCTCCCTTGAGCTGCTAGCCCGCTGTGGAGCCTCAGCGCGTCCCCACTCCAGGTAGACAGTGGCCAGGACGCTGTTGTCGGATTTCATGGGAACACCAAGGATGGTAAGTTGAGGGCAGTTGAGTTGATTTGCACGCCATTCGTTGTTATAATATGCTAAGCTAGCTGCGTTAGCTGCCTGACCTGAGTTAGCTGCACTAGCTGCGTGGTGTTGACACACTCAGGCTGTGGCTGGGATTTATCTCTAGATCACCAGCTAGCAGTAACATTAATGACAACTCATTGTGGCTGTTGTTGTGACATAGATAACTGTATGTCAATGCTGGCTTATGACTGTGAAAGCTGCCATTAGTTTTTTGTGTGGTTAAACAGCGTGCTTTTTTTCAAATCTTTCTCATTGTCTTTCTAAACTAGACCATGGCTTTAAGATTCATAATAAAACGTTATGAAAGTAGATGTCTTGGGTTACAAACAACAGGAAGTGATATCATTAACTCACAGGAGGAATCGATAAGGGAATCGATAAAGAATCGGATCTATAAGCAGAATCAATAATGACATTGATATCAATAAAATCCTATCAATTCCCATCCCTATTCTCCACTCATCGCCAGTTCGTTGATTATCCATCTGCGGTAACCAGCTCGGCCCTTTTTTGCTGTGTTTTTCGGAACTTGCACTTTCAATCTTTGAACCAACCTTTAATCAAAATCTGTTCAGAGCTTTTCGAGTTATTTTGCAGCCAAACAGACAAATAGACCAACGCTGGCGAAAACATAACCTCCTTGGAGGACGTAATAAGGCTAAAACACAGAGCCTATCTAGCATTTGCATCCTTAACAATAACAATGACTGGACACAAGGACAGACATCAGCCACTATTAGTTGTTTTCCAGAGAGCATGGGGAATGTATGCCTCTACATATGAGCACATATTTTGTTTTATGTCAAATATGTAAAAATAAAAATGGGTCGTTTGCAAGGATAACATTATCCTGATCGCGATGCTAATATTAAGTAGTGCGTTGATAGTAATTCTGTTGGGATGCAGGGTGTGTTTGTTCTCTCTGTTCCCCTCTCTGCTTGTTTTGGTTTGTTTGGTTTTCCCTGTCTGTTACTGGCTGGGCGTGGCTAACCACGTGGCTGCATCTCCTCCTCCACCACCTGAACTGTATCTCCGCTGATTGCCACTCATCTCTGCTGCAGCACAATTACCTGGGACTGGTTGCACCAACTGGTCTTAAGCCTGGTCTTAAGCTAAGTCGGTCGTAACTTGGCGTTCTAAGTCCGACCTTAGTTACACTGGTTGCACCAACAGGGCTTAAGCCTTCTTCTCACTAAGACCGGGCGTAAATCTTACACCTAGTCAAGAGCAGGCGTAAGGTCATTATCAAGCTGGGTTATGGCACGTCTCATCCACCGTCTGTATAGGCTACGAGCGGGCATTTAGACGGTAGAGGGTAATTAGGGACAGAAGCAATTGGACATAGCCTATAAAATGACGGGGAGCTGATTGAGAGGTTTCACTTCGGTAGGAGAGATCAGTTTGAACTTATTGAAGAGCTGTCACCGGATTTACAGTTTGTGTTGGGCTGCAACGCAGCACTACCACCGGCCTTCCCACCAGGCAGGGGAATCCTCCCCAAATACGTCAACAAGGATGTCACTGTAAATTGAGGTTTTCGGGGAGGACCATCGCCAGTTGGATGATTTTTTTTGGAGAAGATGTATTTTTTTGCCTTGCTGAGAAGATCTTTCCACTTCTTCCTCATGTCAGCCTCTGTATGAAGGCAGCCAGAGTCTGAACACGTATTGATGTGCCCTGTTATCTCTGCCCATACCGACTGTTTTTTCTTAATTGTGATACGTCTCTGTGCTGGCTGTACAGCTTGATTAATTTTCTAATTTCAGTGTCAGTAAAGTTTTTCGTTGATCCTTAATGTTTTCTTCAAATCTTAAACTGTAAATAAACTGTCAATACAGATAAGAGGGGCTGTCAACTGTCAATTGTCATCTGTCAAGCACACGGGGTGATTCAGCGGCGCATCATTTAATGTCGCCACGCTCCTCTAGGCAGGCCGCGTGGGGCATTCCGGGGGCATTCACATGGACGCGCACAGCTAAAACCAGCGTAGCTAAGACCAGGCGAAAGCCCTGTTGGTGCTCCTTAAGACTGGTCTTAACAAAGACCGTTTAAGGAGTTACAACCAGGCTTAGTAAAGACCAGTTGGTGCAACCGGCCCCTGGTCTCATTCTCCACTCATCGCCAGTTCGTTGATTATCCATCTGCAGTAACCAGCTCGGCCCTTTTTTTGCTGTGATTTTTGGAACTTTCAATATTTGAACCAACCTGATTTTTGCTAACCAGTGTCTCTGTTTCTTTGTCCTCAGTGCCCTGCCATATCCTCAGTTCCGTTTAAGATCGGCCAAACGGGCGAGGACCCTCTTGTTCTTGTAGCGTTTATTATTAGGGACCTCAGCAACTGGCAAGGGCCCTCTTGTTCTTGTAGCGTTTATTAGGGACCTCGGCCAACCGGGCGAGGAAACAGCAAATACACATTATTAACCCATAAAGTGCCAAAATGGGCTCTCTAGCACCACCTAGCTGCACTAAAATGGCCACTGTGGCCTGTAGGCATGTCGCAGACAGATCAAACCACTCTCTCACTCTGACCCTAGCTGCACCTACTTAGTGATCATGGCAACCACTGTCACAAACTCACAGAAACATGATGTGTGTGTGATTCTAAAATTTACCTGATGACATGACAGCAGCAGAATCTCCATTTTAACCCTTTAGTTGCCAGAGTTATTTGAGGAAAATATTCATTTCAACATTTCCAAAGGCTGTGGCTTGTAAGTGGTGAGAGATAAAGGCAAACTGTAAATGAGAAAAGTTTTCATTATTAGGGACCGAGCCTGGAGACAGAGGACTCCTGACAGAGCAGTCCTCGCCAAAGGCGAGGACCCTATTTACCCCCTAAACATGCTCAAAAACTCACCAAAATTGGCACGCATATCAGAACCGGTGAACAATTTTAGCAAATAATGAAATTGACCCCTAAAGTGCCAAAATGGGCTCTATAGCACCACCTAGATACACTAAAATGGCCACTGCAGCCTATAGGTGTGTTGTTTTTGTCATCTCATCCTCAAAATTAAGGAATCTGATGGGAGAACATTCACTCATCTAATTTGCATATTGTCATATCACTTCTACATAACTACAGCTACAGAAAGCATTCAAACACAAAAACGATCAGCTCTGTGAGAATTTTCTGATGTTTGTGGCAATGTGTGTGATATTTCTAAATAATTCGCTGGAGGCCGAAACGGGCGAGGTCCCGCCCAACGCTGCTTCGCAGCTTTAATTAGGGACCTCGGCAACTGGTGAGGGCCCTCTTGTTCCTGTAGTGTTTATTATTATTATTATTATTATTATTATTATTATTATTTCTTTCTCCCGCCGCCACTTTAAACTGGAATTTGACCCTCTAAACATGCTCCAAAACTCACCAAAATTGGCACGCATGTCAGGACTGGTGAAAAATTTTAGGAAATGAAAAAATTAATTCAAAAAGTGCCAAAATGGCACCCATGACCTAAATCCAACAGGAAGTGAGGTATTTCCCTTCAAAGAAAGAGTTTTCCTCAAAAACAAGAAATTCCTTAAAAAATCAACTAGTCCTAAACAATTTATCGTATCGGCTTCAAAATCGCACACATTAACGATCAGCCTGTCCTTATCAATTATTGTGCGTCACTCATCAACCATTTGAATGGTTTGGATTTCCTGGCCTCATACAGGTGATGTGCTCCAGAACCTCCTGACGATTTGTTGTGCCACCTAGGCACACAAAAATGCCCGGTGTGACGGGTAGGAACCACTTAGAAAGACCAAACCAAAACTGTCTCGTTTGTCTCATAAAGACCTACAAATGTCGCGCAGCAACCCCTGACCTAACTCCAACAGGAAGCGCAGTGTTGTTGTTTGAATGTAAGATGACGTTTTTCACAAATTCTGTCGCTCAAAAACTATTTGCTCCTACATTGTTTATCATAACTGCTTCAAACTTGCAAAAATTACAGATCTACCCCTGGTGAACATTACTTGCGAAGGACTTTGTCATAACTTGAATGGTTTGGATTTCAGGAGCATTAGAAGGTGCAGAGCACAACTCCTCATGATGATCTCTGTAAGACAAGATAAGTGACAACACATTGTAAACTTGTGACTAAGGCACCTTTTATTAATCTGGAGGCATACAAGCTTTATATCACTGCGTTCAGAACAAAATTATCTATCTGGTGATGCTTTCAGATTGAAGATCAGACCCTCGGTTGGGATCTGTAAGGATTTCTTTGAGAAACTGTCAGCCCATTTTGCTCTCTGCCTGTCAGCCACATGCAGTCCTTAATTAGCATAACAAAACCTTCACTCTGACAGTCTGTGTCAGAGTGAAGTGTGTGTGTGTGTATGTGTGTGGTCTCACACACATGAAAGTATAACATTTACTAAACTGTCCAGCTCATGGCGCTCATTCCAAAAACTTTGAAAGACATGCCTGATACCAAAAACCTGTAAATACAAGATGTCCTGCTGAAACTGTTTTACCTCATGAAGAATTGGAATACATGTAGTCCTGCTCAGTTTCTCCACTGACATTAACTACTACATATTTGTGTCTGTTTGCTGCACTTAGATCCTCACAACATCCAGTACACATCGCTCAAGCTTTCACTAGGTCACATGATTTCAAATGAATATGGATGTGTTGTTTGATCATCACACATGTCAAAGTTTCATTAGGTCAAATGGCTTCTGTCTACAAATGCAAAAATATAAGCTCAAACCACCTTCATAAGAACCCTTTACAGTTTTTAACATTGAGTTTGACTTATGATTCTGGCTATTGTGGTACAACATGTGGGAAGTATGTATTAATCTCTGATAGTATTCATATGTGACAATAATCATATGCATATAATAACAGTGGTAGAATGGCACACACAGAAGGACACGGAGACACACACACACACACACACACACACACACAGACACAGACACACACACACACTCCACTCCCTGTCCCCCCCCTCTCTCTCTCTCCTCTCTCTCTCCCCCCTCTCTCCTCTTTCTCCCTTCTCTCCCTCTCTGCATGTCGCTAACTCGGCCGTCTATGTCTGTCTGTCTGTGTGTGTCATACTTCTGCTGTTATTATACATATATGATTAGTGTCACATATGTATACAATCAGATATTAATTCAACATTTGTAGGTCTTAGTACACATCACTCAAGCTTTCACTAGGTGACGTGATTTCAAATGAATATGGATGTGTTGTTTGATCATCACACATTTCAAAGTTTCATTAGGTCACATGGCTTATATCTACAACCTGAGCTGGGGGGACGACGGCGAGCGGCCGAGGTCCCACCCAACGCTGCTTCGCAGCTTTAATTATTATTATTTCTTTCTCCCGCCGCCACTTTAAACTGGAATTTGACCCCCTAAACATGCTCCAAAACTCACCAAAATTGGCACGCATGTCAGGACTGGCGAAAAATTTTAGGAAATGAAAAAATTAATTCAAAAAGTGCCAAAATGGGCTCTCTAGCGCAACCTAGGCGTTTGTCACACTAAAATGGCCGCTGTAGCCAGTAGGAACATCGTAGGAAGATCAAACCAAAACAGCTGTGTTCCTTTCATCAAGACCTACAAATCACGCACTCGCACCCATGACCTAAATCCAACAGGAAGTGAGGTATTTCCCTTCAAATTAAGAGTTTTCCTCCAAAACAAGAAATTCCTTAAAAATTATACTACTTTCACACCGTTTATCGTATTGGCTTCAAAATCGCACAGATTATTCTTCAACGTGTCCTTATCAGATTGTCTTGGTAACTTCTACAGTTTTCGAATGGTTTGGATTTCCTGGCCTCAGACAGGTGATGTGCTCCAGAACCTCCTGACGATTTATTGTGCCACCTAGGCACACAAAAATGCCCGGTGTGATGGGTAGGAACCACTTAGAAAGACCAAACCAAAACTGTCTCGTTCATCTCATAGAGACCTACAAATGTCGCACTGCAACCCCTGACTTAACTCCAACAGGAAGCGCACCGTTGTTGTTTGAATGTAAGATGACATTTTTCACAAATTCTGTCGCTCAAAAATTATTTGCTCCTACACCGTTTATCATAACTGCTTCAAACTTGCAAAAATTGCAGATCTACTCCTGGTAAACATTACTTGCGAAGGACTTTGTCATAACTTGAACGGTTTGGATTTCTGAAGCGTTAGAAGGTGCAGAGCACAACTCCTCATGATGATCTCTGTAAGACAAGATAAGTGACAACACATCATAAACTTGTGACTAAGGCACCTTTTATTAATCCGGAGGCATACAAGCTTTATATCACTGCATTCAGAACAAAATTATCTATCTGGTGATGCTTTCAGATTGAAACTGTGACTCACGGTTTGGCATGTACAAGGAAAGTTCAGGAGATTTTCAACCCATTCTGCTCTCTGCCTATCAGCCACATGCAGTTCTTAATTAGCATAACAAAAGTGAAGTGTGTGTTAATGTGTGTGGTCACACACACAAGAAAGTTTAATATTTACTAAACTGTCCAGCTCATGGCGCTCATTCCAAAAGCTGGGAAAGAAATGCCTGATACCAAAAACCTGTTAATACAAGATGTCCTGGTGAAACTGTTTTACCTCATGAAGAATTGGAATACATGTAGTCCTGCTCAGTTTCTCCACTGACATTAACTAGTACATATTTGTGTTTGTTTGCTGCACTTAGATTCTCAAAGCAGCCAGTACATATATATATATATATATATATATGTATATACATTTTCCCTTTCTTTTCTTTTTTGTTTTAGTGATTAATCAATAATCAAAAGGGGGGCATTGTAATTGTAATTTTACTTTATTTGTGTTTTCTTTGTGTTTTCAACTACTTGAGATGTCTAGATCTGTTAACCTCCCACCCGGATACAAAACCCTGCAGGATACGCAGGATCATGTGAAACACACCCTAGGGGGTCCGTGCCAATACCTGCAACAGACAAAAGAGTGTGAAAACACTGGGTAGGGGTGCCAGTCCCTGCAGCAGACAGAAGGGTGTGAGACACACCTTAAGAGGCATTCCTCAGGTATAAATGTTTAGGCTTTCACATGCTCGGAGTCTTTCTTCATTCTGACCGCTCGTGTGTTGATTTACCTTTTCTTTGCAAAGAAAATAAAAACCTTGTCGGCCGATAGAAGTCTACATTTCATTCTTCACCAAAAGCAGAGAATTTCCACAACACTTCCTATGAACAGACCTTTACAGACCAGTGAGGGGTTTGCAGATGTTACGAATGTGGTGGTTTGTTAAAAAAAAAAAAATGTGACAGAAGTAATGATTTGTTCAAAACTGTCACCAATGTGGTGATTTGTCTATAAATGTGACAGTATATTTGTTTTGAATTGTGACAGCAATTATTATTTGTTCAAAAATGTTTGATTTGTCCAACAATTTGACTATGTGAATACTACAAAATGGGACAGATAAGTTCAAAATGTGACATAAGTGATAACTTGTTCAGAAAAGTTACAGAAGAAATTTTGTTCAAAAATACGAAAGGATTTGTACAAGAATGTAACAAATGTGGTTATTTGTTTTAAAATGGTCACAAATGATATGTAAAAAATATCAGAAATGCAAAAACTGATTTTCAGATGTTCAGATATTTCATACTAGAAATAAATGCGGTGGCAAATTTAAATACATATTTGTTTCCTAGGATGGTAATTCATTATTAATTAATGATTGTGAGGAATCAGGACAGTCACCATATGTACCATATCAAATGAATAATATATATTCTGAACAGTGTAGTGCATATTATATGGTAAGATTTTATCAAACAGGTAGCTCTCCATATTACTCAGAACCCTTGAGATAGCTCTCAGTTTAAAAAAGGTTGGTTTCCCCTGCTGTAGATGGTAGTAATGCATAGACAGCTGGCAGAGGGATTGTACAATAGAACTTAAATAGTGATGCAGCAATACAAGAGGAGGAGTGGAAGAAGCCACCTTAACAGAGCATCTATCGGTTACATCAGCTAAAGGCATAATAACACAACCCCCTGTTAGTCTTACAGTACACCATGGGTCATAACTTATTTAGATACAGGCTATCTCAGTATTTTGCTTTAGTTTAACTGCATTGTACATTTTTTATCTTGATTCTGAAGATAACAGTCCTCACCAGAGTTGTTGTGTCTCCTTTTATACCATGCTCCATCCAGAGATTTCTCCTCTGCGTTCTTGTCTTCCTCAGCCAGCATCACCTCCTCTGCAACACAAATGCCACACCTCCATAATCCAGTCATATTTGCATAAAAATCAATTACAGCATTGCAATGTGTTGTGTGTGTGTGTGTTTTGTTTTGTTTTTTTTGTTTTGTTTTGTTTTTTTTTTGGGGGGGGGGGGGGGGGGGGGGGGCTCTGACCTGCTTTGCAGATCCACTCCAGGTACCCAGTTAACTCTCTCTCTATTTGCTGTTGTCTGCGGAGCTTTAGGAATTCTTGCCTCTTCTCCACCCGCTCTCTCTCTTTGGCAAACTCCCTGTAGAAATCACAATCCCCCCACCCCACCCCAACCACCGCACACGCACACGCACACGCACACACACACACACACACACAAACACACACACACACATATTACTGGGTGAGAAAAGCCAACACGCAGACCCTAGAGCACCTCACCTTTGACAGGGGTGGCCTCCAGCAGGTAAGACAGTAGGATTCTGTCAGATATTAACACTCTGCTGTGGTCAACAAAATAACGCACAGCAACATATGGGTCAAAATTGGGTCAAACTACACTTAACTAACATAAGCTGTTTTTATGGTTATGTGAGCCACTCTATATCCATCTTAATCTACCAGTAGTTTAAAAAACTATTAATATCTGCTGTTGGAACTGGAATATCATAAATAAAGAGCTTTCAGACAGTCAAATAAACTAACTGTTGTAAACTCTGTAAATTTTGTGAAAAAAAAAAGAACCAAGTTATGTCCTTTAGAACAAAAACAAAAAAGAAGGAGAAAGATTAATGCAATAGCCTGGTACCCGGGGGGTTAAGGCTCCACCATGAAGCATATTTAATCGGTCAGTGTCCAGCAGATGCATGCACAGATCAAGCAGCAAAGTCCGGGGCCACAATACGAAGCCAGGAAGGGTTCGATTTTTTTTATACAACCTGCCTAATAACTATTTTATTGAGGCTTAAACTTTTGTAAAATTGAGGGCAGGGCTGCTTGAGTGACAGGCTCCAGCTGCTTAAACACTTAAACACTGCAATCAGAGCCTAATGAAGCAACCTAAAGCTGCACACGAGACTTTTTTTAATCTTCCCTTTTTGCAGTCACATCCTCTGTGTGGTGACACAGAAGTTAAGACCAGCCATCAGAATATGTAGACAGGAGGAAAGTGGCAGTAGGGGAGACCGGTGATGGTTGTAACAAAGGGATAGTTGTAACACTCTCAGTTTGGCCAATTAGAAACGAGCTGTGGTGACATCATCAACATAGTCCATGCCCATTTACAATTGGAGCTCACTGGTGAAGCCACATGTCTCTGAGTCCAAATGTATCTGTTCTAGAGCCAAAAAACAGTTTTTCAGGTGAGAAACCAAACATTTTCATCACAGTTGTTTTTTGCATAGTGTCCATTGTGTTGTATGTACAATTGTTTCACTTACATAGGTTCAAGTAGTAGTTTCTCTAGTTTAATTTGATGTGTTTCATTAGTGCTAGTTTACAAGCTAAATGCTAAAAATGGTTACCTCTTTCATGGCTGCTAGGCATGGGGAGGGTTGTAACTCTTTGAAAGTGTTTATTGTTCAGCTGTTAAAATGCTGTTCAAACGTCAACCTCATTCAGGCTACAACGCGTGCGTGCGCGCGCGCACACACACACACACACACACAGAGGTTAATACTTAATTATTCTTGATTTTATTTATTTAATGTTATATATTTTTATTTATTATATTGTACTTATTTTTGTATTTATGCTTTAAATTTCTATTTATTTTAATATTAGAATTATTGTATTCTTACAAGTTTATTGTTCCTTCTTTATTATTCATTAAAATGCTTGACACAATAATTTAATTGTTACATCCATCCGCAGCTAGTGTTACAACTCACCCTGGTACTGGAGTACGTTGTAAGAATATACCTCTTTGTATTTTACATTAATTTCCATAATCTGTGATGGTGTAGTAGAGGTCAAAGTGTGTGTTATTTATGGCAGACAAATATGGGTACCACGTATCAAAATTTAAGAGCTCTAACAAAAAAAACAACACTGAGTTACACTTGCTCAAACAAAAAGTGTTACAATCATCCCTGGTCTCCCTGATGTTGTTTACAAACAGGATATGTACATATTAGGGGAGTAACAAAACAAGGATTTGTATTAACCATGGCTTTCAGTTTAATACATTACAAACCAAACTATATGTTAAACTATTGTATTACATTTAGAAAATAAAATACACATTTTAAACTTTGTTAATATAATGTCCTCAGTGCCACTGCGCTCAACAAGGCAGCCCACAGGACGGATCAGGTGACATGCTGTCTGCCCCTCCCACCCCCAAACCAGAACATTCTGCTCCAGTAAGACACACTGGGAGACAGCTATGCTAAGCCAGCTCATTTCAAGATAGTTAATAACACCATTATCAGAACAGAACCGGAAGATGTTAACCTACTGGTCTGATTTTTTTAGGCCACTTTGGTTTCACTGGGAATAATGAGGATGATAGTGAGAGAGTGGTGGATAAAACCACACCAAGCCAAAGAATAAGCCACTGCACAGCTACAGACTCCCCTTAGCAGCTAAGCCAGCAACTCACACATGTTTGCATAGCACACGACACACCCTCTGAACCAGGCAACAACATTTGCTGCATGCTTACAGCTTCTCATTCAGCAGCTAAGCAGTGAGCAGTAACTGCTGGTAGGCCAGGTAGCCTATTCTTGTTGCTTGTGCACGCTGAGGAAGGGTTTCACCCAAAACGTTCGTGTGGCAATAAACATTATAATTGGAGTGCTGTCCTGTACCTTTTGTACACATTTTTTACAGGTACACAGTAAATTCCCCAGTGTTAAATATCCAGTGTCAAGGTTCATGGACTCTGGCAGAGTTACAACAACAACAGGTGGAGTAATACGCCCTCTAGTGTTGGTGAAAATTTCCGTAGTTAAAAGATATGGTGTAAAAAGTACTCTGGAAGGCTCCGCCCACCCCCGTCTTGTTTCAGGATTTTCAAAGACGCCATTTTGTAGTTGTCGACGGTCTGTGGTAAGTGTGTTTAAATTTACTTAATAAATCAATTATTTTGCCTTGCAACAGAAGCAGCATTTTAGAATAACGTTATATTGATACTGACCACACATTCAGGTTGCTGTGTGTCTTAAAACACTGATTTATGAATGACTAATTTGATGAGGTGGTAACTCCCTCAGCAGCGAATGTGCCAGAAGCATTGTGCAAATTAGCTAATGCTACCACAGGCTAACTAGCAAACCTGAAACTAGATAGGTAGGCAACGTGTAAGTCAACGTTTAACTAGATAATGTTGCCGGCTTGGAGGAGTGATTGTGTAGAGTCTTCATGAAGTCAATTCAAGTAAGACAGCGACATGTGTGAGGACTTGGCTAAACTAGCTCTCATTACCTTGACCATGAGCTTGACTTGTTAGCCTGGCTAACCTTACATGTGCGCGGGCGATTCTGTAAGGATAAACACTCGGTAATGTAAGGCAAAGGTGGTGTTCATATATTAGGTTGAAATGAGTTAGTTACTGCATGTAATTGGATTACTTTATTTTAACTCGTTTGACCTTGAGCTCGACTGGTTAGCCTGGCTAACTTACGTGTGCGCGGGTGAATCTGCAAGGATAAACACTTGGTAATGTAAAGCTAAGGTGGTGTTAATATATCCAGTTAAAATGAGTTAGTTACTGCATGTAAACGGATTACTTTATTTTAGCTCGTTTAATCACGAGGGGTTTTCAGAGTAATGTTAGATACTGTTGACTTAGATTCACAACCCTATCAGGGCTATGATGTGTTACAAACTCCTGGTGATAAATGATAAGAAAGAGATGCCATGCAAAGTTTCGAACTAGTTAACTACTCTAACTAATTAATAAGCCAGGTATTAGTGTTTTGAGTGTAGAAAGGAGCAGAAGCGGGTAATAATGTGTTTGATGTATTCAAGTCACTTGGGTTAGTTATTTTGTCAGAGTAGTTTTAATATGGCATATCTCATTTTTTTCAGTAGATTTTAGAGGAAAATATTGGCCTTCTTCCATTTAATATTTTATGCATTCATGCATATTCTGGTAAGAGGCGGGTTGACTAGTCTTGTGCATCTGTGCAGCCTGATAAATGGAGAGACAGGATTTTTTATTTATTTAATTTTTTTTACTAAAGAAGGTGAACTTTTTTTGATTTTATGCGGACACAAATGATGAAATATTTCATCTATTCATTAATGATCAAACATTAAAATTATTTCATTATTATTATCATCATTATTATTATTATTGCATGGAATTAATTTATTTCTCTGTTTTGTTTTTCAGATTTGTCCATTATTCACTGAGGTCTGATGATGGTAAGTAACATTTTAGATAAAATAATGTGAACATTAGTCCCACCGATGTGTAATTTGGGAGGCAGAGGCCAACAGGAATGAAGAACTCCAATACTGATGTATTGACCAATATAGTCAGTTTTTTTTGCAGTTATCCCTCAATAGTGGTCATCAAAACATTGCAACAAAGATATTCAGTGGAGGCATGATATTTTATAGATTAAAAATATTTTTTTATTGTCTAAAATAACAGCAGGGAACTCATCAGGGAAAGAAGAAGTGTGTGGCAAAGAAGGGGCAGAGCAGCCGGCAGGTAGAAAACCACAGTTCGCAGGATATCAGTAACGCTGTCACTGAGGAGGAGGAGGAGGAGGAGGGGGTAGTACGAGAGGATGCAGGTGACACTGAGGCCAGTATGCCAGTCAGAGAGAGAACCATGGAGCAAAAGGTTAGAGTTAGATGGCCTAGAGCAAATGATAGGAAAGAATGGGAGACAGTTAATAGAGATTTATCAGTAATCTTGAGTAGGCTTAGAGGAAGTGCAATAGAAAGGTTAGAAAAGATGGGAGATACAATGTATTCGTATGGTGTAGAGAGGTTTGGGGTGCATGAGAGAAAGAGGAGTGGGAGGGTACAGGCAGGTAAGTCTAGGCGGCAAAGAGAAATAGAGAGGTTAGTCAAGGAAAGGAGACAGTTAAGAAAGCAGTGGAAAAAGGCTACAGAAGAAGAAAGGGAGGGAATTAAGGTGTTGCAAGAGGAGTTGATAAGCAGGCTAGCGGTTCTTAGAAGGGCAGAGCATCTTAGGAAAAAGAGGAGGAAGAAGGAATATGCTAGGACAGGTTTTTTCAAGGACCCTTTTAAGTTTGTTAAAGGATTGTTTAGCCAGGAAAAGGGAGGGCAGCTTAAAGCAGAAAGGTTAGAGGTTGAAGAATATTTGAGAAACACATATTCAGATTTAGAGAAGAACAGGATAGTCTCTTTCCCACCCGATATCCCTCCATTAGGAGCAATAGAGCACGAGATGGACGTTAGGCCACCTAGGTGTAAGGAAGTTCAGGAGGTGGTCAGGCGTGCAAAGGCTTCCTCGGCCCCAGGGCCTAATGGAGTCCCCTACCGGGTTTACAAAAGTGCGCCTGATACACTTAAATTTTTGTGGAAACAGCTAAGAATAGTTTGGGAAAAACAAGTTATACCAAGAGCATGGCGTAGGGCAGGAGGTGTCCTCATTCCTAAGGAGAAGGAGTCTGTGGACATTAGCCAGTATCGGATGATTTCCCTCTTGAATGTGGAGGGGAAGATTTTCTTCAGTGTAGTTGCACAGAGATTAGCTAGCTACTTAGAAAGGAATAGATTAATTGATACCATGGTGCAGAAGGCAGGAATACCAGGTTTTTCAGGGTGTTTAGAGCATACTAGCATGATCTGGCACCAGATTCAGGCAGCGAAGATTAACAAAAGGGACCTACATGTAGTATTCTTAGATTGAGCAAATGCGTTTGGTTCAGTACCCCATAGCCTAATTTGGAGTGCGTTTGATTACTTCAGAGTGCCACAGGTAGTTGTTAACTTAGTGAAAGCATATTTTCAGGATATTAGGTTGTGTCTAAGTACGGCAGATTTCACAACAGGTTGGCAGAGGCTAGAAATTGGTATCATGGCAGGGTGTACAATTTCTCCATTAGCATTTACTATGGCGATGGAAGTAATCATCAGGGCTTCTAAGTGGGTGGTAGGTGGAGAGAGACGGCAGAACGGGGTGCATCTTCCACCAGTTAGAGCCTACATGGATGATATGACACTGGTGACCACAACAATGCCATGTACAAAGAGGCTACTAGAGAAGGTAAATAAGAACCTGAAGTGGGCCAGCATGAAGATCAAGCCGAGTAAATCTAGAAGCATCTCGATATGTAGAGGGAAGTTAAGTGATAGGAAGTTTGTCATAGATGATGAGGACATCCCAACAATTAGGGAAAAGTCAGTGAAGAGTTTAGGTAGGTGGTACAATGTAGAGTTGAATGATAAGGAACAGGTGGTGAAATTTAGAAAAGATGTGGCTGAAGGACTGGCTAGAATAGATAAATCAGAGCTTCCAGGAAAATTGAAGTTGTGGTGTTTACAATTTGGACTATATCCTAGGTTAATGTGGCCATTATCAGTTTATGAAATCCCAATATCTGTTGTGGAGAGAATTGAAAGGTCGGTTAGCTTCTATATTAGGAAGTGGTTGGGTGTTCCTAGGTGCCTAAGTAGTGTTGCATTGTATGGAAAAGGGATTCTTCAGCTGCCAGTATCTAGTTTAACAGAGGAATTTAAATGTACCAAGGTCAGGACAGAGCTCTTGTTATCTGGGAGTAAGGACGTAGTAGTTAGGAGTGTGGTTCCAAATCCAGCCAAGGGGAGGAAGGGGAACCCAAGAACGGCAGTTCAGGAGGCAGAGGCAGCTCTAAGGCATGCGAGATTGTAGGTAATGTTCAGTTTGGCCGGGGAGGCCTGGGGCTTGGCTCAGGCAAACCGGTTTGGAATACAGCAGGTCCCAAAGATAAAAGAAAGCTGGTTGTGGAACAGATACGTAGACAGGAGGAGATAGTAAGGGGTGCAAAGGTAGTGGCCCAGGCTAAACAGGGACAGTGGTTGAATTGGGAAAGTGTAGAGAAGAGGAAGCTTAGTTGGAGGGACCTGTGGACTATGGAGGAGAATAGTATTAGATTCCTGGTAGGGGCTACATATGATGTGCTACCAACTCCCCAGAACCTAAAACTGTGGGTAAATGAGGACCCATCATGCCCATTGTGTTCAGGTACGGCAACCTTAAAGCATATTTTGTCAGACTGTAAGGTTAGTTTGTCACAAGGCCGATATACATGGCGACATAACCAGGTGTTGAAATGTTTAGCTGCAGGAATCGAAGGGAAACGAAGAGAGGTCAATTCAAAAGGTTATAAAGATAGGAATTTAGCAATTCAGTTTGTCCGTGAGGGAGAGAAATACAGAAGAGATAAGTTAGTAAGGAGGCAAGGGTTTGGCCGCCTAGTAGGTGCTTGTGATTGGGAAATGCAGGTAGATTTAGGGGGAAAGCTTGTTGTTCCCCAGGAAATAGTTTGTACCAAGCAGAGGCCTGACATAGTGTTGTGGTCAGTGAGTCAACGGATAGTTTATTTCATTGAACTGACAGTTCCTTTCGAAGACTCAGTGGAAGAAGCCTATGAGCAGCGAGGATGGAAGACTAGGATTTGCCCAGTGGAAGTGGGGTGTAGGGGATTTATAGCAAGATCAGCTATCTCGCTCCTGGGGGAACTCGGAGTGCGGGGACAGAGTTTGAAGAAGACAGTGAAGGAAATGTCAGATGAAGCCATGAGAACCAGCAAGTTCATTTACTACAGAAGAAATAATGTTAGTTGAGGGCCAGCAGGGGGAAGTACTAAGCAGGGCACATAACTCCTGGAGATCTGGTGGAGAGATCCAATTCCTCTTCGGAGGAAATCCAGGAAGAGGAAGGCTATTTAAGTGTGGGAGTGGCCTATTTGAATCCCTTTTGCTTGAGACCATGCTGCAAGGTGAGTGTGTTTGCTCATCCTGTGAGTTCAGTTATCTCCTTTAGCTGTAGTTCATATTGTAGTTATGTTATATAGTGTGTGAATTAGAGTGTGAATTAGGGCTGTGAAAGCCATGTGTAAGTAAGGAGGAAGAGGAAGGTTATTTAAGTGTGGGAGCGGCCAAGTTGAATCCATTTTGTTTGAGGCCATGCAGCAGGGTGAGTGTGTTTGCTGATCCTGTGAGTTTATTTATCTTCTCTAACTTTAGCTTATGTTATGTAGTGTGTGAATTAGAGTGTGGTGAATTTGCTAGGAAAGGTAGTATCAGCACAGCTTCTACCTGGAGCTCGCTTGTACGGAGCCTGGGTTTGGTTGAAGGTGGCAGTGCTGTTTGGGCTGAGAAAGCCATGTGTAAGTAAGGTTAAGGAGGTTGTTGTGTTGGTGTGGAGAGCAGTGAGACCAGGCATTAGGGGAGTGTCTCTGGGATGCCAGAGACCACTGTCTAGCCTCCTGGAGGTGTCGTGGGACCAACTAGACGAAACACCGGTGAAGGGAGGTTCCCACCCGATGACCCCAAAGACATGTTAGTTATCACTGCTCATTGGTCTGTATAGTTAAGCCTTGCCATAATAGCGTATCATAGGGTTTAGGAGAGTATTCACTGAGTGTTGATCCTTTTCTAGAGCACAAACTTCTTGTGTTTATTTGAATGCAGTGTGCTAAATCCTTCATCATCACTTGAAATGTAACAATAATCAATCTTCTACAGCATCTTTTTTTCCGCATAGCATTCCTTAAAACTGAAATGTCAACTGATATATTGATTGTTCGGTCAGAATTGTTTCTGCTTGCACACATCACACTGTCCAGTGTCTTTAAATTTAAAAATAGCCTAATTTTGATGATTCTGGTGTGTTTTTTCTTTTAAAAACCCACATCAACCACTGTGATTATACCACCATGTGCTAGCAGGAGCTGTTGTTTTTGCCAGAGTAGCTTTGTAGTAAAGCTCAACATATAGATTGAGTTTTTCTATTTTTACAGATATCACCATGTTGATTAAAACAAAAATTCGATAACGAACAGAAATATGTCAAGATCAGTCAACCCATCCTGGAAGAATTCTTGAACTCTGGTAAGCCAGCAGTCAGACACCAGAGTAAAATCAAACTGAAAGTGTGCCAGTCCATGACTTTCGGACATGCAGGACACGGTCTTAAAAATGGAAAATAATCTCTTATTTTGTTAAACTTGCCATTTCATATGGAGTGACTGTCTGCTTTTTCCTAAGCTTTCGCAAAGTTTTCCATCCCACCTGTGAGTGAAGGCATCAGAGTTTATGATGAGACGGGAACTGAGGTGGATGCAGATGTCTTTGAAGAAATCGTGCAACACCCTAATCCTGGTGTATTCACTATCAGATTTGACGGTGGTAAATTGGTTCTGTCTTAACTCTCATTTCTTTAATCATCACCCACGGAATGTTGACTTAAGACTCCGTTACCTAAGATGAGAAATTGTAGCTGTTCATGTCTTTCTTTTTTTCCTGTCCTCTCTCTCTACACTTAGGTTCCCAGGGAAAAACTTTGTCCAGCTCTTCTCAGGATACATCTTCATCTGCCGGTCCACCACTGCCTGATGTAAGCAATTCAGCTTTGGAAATTTCAGCCTGCAGCTCTGATGATACAGTCTTCATCGATGAGGATTACAGCCCTTCCAGAAAACGATCAAAGTCGGAGAAAGATGCCAAATTTGTGAGTTGATTTGTAAATTTTTTTATTTATTGTGACAGTGCTCTATACATTATTTATTTTGTAGGTTATTTGCTATCAATTTTGTTTTAATCTTTTCTGAATATGGACTTGTCTTCAACTCTGTCCTTTCACAGTTGGTTGAATGTGCACTGACAAAGAAACCTGGTGGAGACCGCATATTCAAGGAGTACAGCCGAACTAAAGGTCTGACAGATTCCTCACGGCGACAGATGATTAACATCCTTGCTGCAGACATGACTGAAACTCATGGGTAATTTAGATGTCTTTCTTTCAGCAGATGTTTTCGTCTGTGCTTGTGGAAAAAACAAATATATATTAGGTGCATTTTCTTATTTTTCATAGCTTTAAAACTCGTAGGTATTGCAGTTAATAGATCTATTCAATTTGCTCTCTTCAGGACGGCACCACCACGACGTGTGAGAGAGAAGTATGCTCGAGGCATAGTGTCCTTATTCCCAAACCTGAAAGATCCATATTCCAAAAATGGATATGTAAGTCTTCCTGTGTCCCAGTCATTAGGCAGTCAAAGGCAGATTATTTCCACTTCAGGCCAAACAAAAAAATATAAAGGAAAAGGGATGCCCAACTTAAATTTGACCACATACTTTATCATTTCAAATTTGATCACATAATTGATTTCACTGTAGACGTGCATATTGTTGTTTTTCAAACATTTTACCCAGCTGCTATCATTTTCATACCAAATGAGCCTCTTTTCATTTTAAAAGGAACATTTCTATGATGCTGAGAGTGGCAGTGGTTACTTGGCATGGAGACTCAAAACTATCCAAAGGAAGAATGCTTCAATAGAGAGCAGAGGGTCATCACGTCAGCTGACTGGTGGAGGGCCGACAGCCAAAAGAGAAGCCTCATTCAGTTCCGAGATGACCCTGAGTGAGGACCAATGCAGGGAGGCCATATGACAATTCATTTTACAAAAATAAAAACACTTTTGCAATGATATAACTAAATGTGTAACTGTCTCTAATACCCTACATATTTGATACACTATCCTCACCATTTCCTGGTGATGCTGTGTACTATTATTGTTTGAAAATACCTGGGCAACAGCTACACCATTTTTTTTTTTCTTAATGCTCCCAACACAGCAGCCCCTGAAACATACACCTCAATGTAGTTTGCTTCGCTGATGTTTTTTGGTATATCATTTCTTGTTGCAGATTGAGCAAGACTTTGTTCTGCTGTTTGGAGAGGGTACAGCTGCCAGGTTTCTGGAGAGGTTAGTCTAAACCTAGACTGTTGCATTTGGTGCATTTTTTTGCACTGTCATTTGCGTTATCACGTCTAAACTTAATGCATAATTGGTTATTCCAGGATGTGGCAGTGTTTATGTAATGTAATTTGTTTACAATTTGTTACCATGTTAACATGGGAATGATTACATAATACTGGAGGCACTGAAGGTTTTATTGCACTCATCACTGATACATTTACCTGCTTTTGTTTGCCATTTCAGCCATTGGTGTATGATTTTCCCCGTTTTGGACTAAAACAGTATTTCTCTATCTAGGTGGCCAACATTGTTCAAGCAGAAGGTCATCCAGCACAGTAAGGCACTCCCTTCCTCAAGTGACCTTGAAGAACTGATCTATTGCGCTGAAGCAAGGGCAGATGAAGAGGATATAAATGATGATGCACTTTCTTCTGGTAGTCAGATTTACTTCCTCTTGGGCTTTGACTTTATTTAGTTTAAATTCGACAGCTTTTTCTTGGTTTAGATTTAGGTTTTAAAGGAATGGTGTTTAAGTTGGAATTATAATGTCATTATATAATATTAAGCTGTTTTGCTTCTGTCTACAGGATGGGACAGTGATCTTTCTTCAATTATCCTCCTCCTCCACCTGATTCCTCCCTCAGCTCAAGGCCGGAAAAGACCAGGGAAGGTGTCCGCATCCAAGGCTGAGAAGCATCTTATCGTGTTCAAGAAGGTTTGTATTGTAGGTTATACCAATGTCAAATATGTTCTATTCCTTTTGAGACAAGAAGAGTGGATGCAAAGGTAAAAAAAAAAAAAAATCACTTCTGTGTGAAACTAATGCAAAATTGCCAAAACTCAGTCTTAGACACACCATAAATTATCTATTACATAAAACACCATCAATCCATTTTAACAAACATCCAGGAACACCTTGATGCCATCAGCAGCGCCGCTCAACCCTATCTACTTGCCGTTGGGATGAAGAAGAGCACCATTCATTCATTCTTCATCATTCTGGACAAGCAGGTTATACCATGCCAGTCAACCAGTTCTCTTGGAGCGTTCGATGAACTCTTCAAGGCACACTATGTATTTGGTACCATGTACAATCAGGCACTCTACAACATGTACACCTTTGTACAGACAACTGTGTACAACATAGATATTGGCAAAGTCCAGGAGAGCCCACGTGTCACAGAGCTTAGGGCTAGGCTGCTTCACTAATGCATACATTGACATACACAGTGGGCAACATGCTTGCCCCTTATCTATCAATGCAAAGGTATTGTTCTGTTTCTGTTTGTTTTTAGGTTGCTGTGACTGACCTTACTCAATTAATCCAGTTTATTTTGAAAACATGGGGGTGATTTGTTTTGTTTGCCAGACTCATTTTGTGACTACTAACATGCTTGTAAGGCACATACGATTGATTCATGGTGTCTGTGCTGGTAAATCACTTCGCTTGAAATGTGCTCAGGCAGGATGCTGTCAGGTTTTTGGTACCTTTTCAGGCCATGTCTTTTGAGAAAATTTTTAATTTTTTTTAAAAATTCTTCTAACGAAAAAGTGAGTTTTTGTTTTATTATGTGGCATGTGATGAGAAAGCTCAATTGCTTGCTTCAAAAAACTTTTAGAAAACTCTGGAGGCAGATTTTTCTATTTTAATTTTCAAATAAATTGTTAACAAGACATGGATACAGTGGTTTGTTGTTTTTCTTCCTGGGCGCATGGTAAATTAGAAATTGCTAAATGTATTAAATATTTCATTTTTATTGAAAATGAGTTTATTTAATATCAGCATGTTGGATAAGCACTAAATACATGAGTAAATTATATGTTACACTTGCAGGAGTCAATTAAGAATCAACACTGTGTTGGGAGTAACTACTTGAAAACTTAGTGTTAAGTGGTTTTAACACTCATGAAGAGTAGACCGATAGGAGTAAATTCTGATCAACACTGAAAAACTCAGTGTAAAATGTAAATGACACTCTTGGTATTACTTTCCTCATAGTGTATAATTTGATTAACACTCCCTAGTGTAGTGTAGTGTAAAATATTGACTCTTACCAGAGTAAAATTCAACACTATGTTTAGTGTAACTTTTACACTCTGTAGATTAGGACCATATGTTCACTGACTCAGTGTTAAAATTAATTATTTTAGTGTTGAATTAACACTGCTGATTTTACTGTGTAGCCTATTCAGCCAGAAAGACTGAAAGGTCCGTCAATGATGGCTGGTTAGCTTGTGTTTATATGACTGTGGCATTTAACAGAGGTGTTTATTCACGCATTTACTAGACTGAAAGTGCTTGCTTGTGAGCTGAGAGCTTGTAAGACAAAGTGAACTCACTGCCAACACACATAGGTCAATAGAAATGACACTGATACTATGCGCTCTAATGTTATATTGTTGGGGAGAGGTTTTGTTAAGGCTGGCTCAGTGTATTGTCGAGCAGGCTTTTAAGGTTCACACAAAAAATACTGGAGACAGAAATGGTGTAAAACAGTTTACGGTATAACTTCACAGTTCAGTACTACACAGTTAACAGTCTTTTACAAGCATTTAAACAAGCATTTTCTAACATCTATGTATTTAGAAAGAAAAATTTTCTTTTGGTTTACCCAGACTTCAACAAGTCCATTTCAGCCAGACTGCTTTACACAAAAAACAAATGCCCAAAATATTTGTATTTGTATTGTACAATACATGCTTTGCTCACAAACCACTGTATTGTAGTGCACCGAATTGTTAAATTTGTGAACCATTGCCCACCTTGTACACATACAGTACATGCTCCATTTTAGAAGAGAATAGAATAGAAAGAACTTTATTTATCCCAAAGGAAAATTCAGCTGTTCAGCAGCTCGTAAAAGACAAAAAAACCAAAATAAAATACATTAAACTAAGTGCGTAAATAGAGATTAACTTAAAATAGAATTGTCCATTACACAGTCCAGTTGTGAAAATTTGTCAGTGTGTTTGTGTGACTGGATTCAGGACAGATTAAACAGTCTCATTGCCGTGGGGACAAAGGATCTTCTGAAACGCTCTGTTTTGCAACGCAGTGAGATGAGCCGACTGCTGCTGCTGCTCTTCTGTCACTCCAGGAGGCTGTGGAGAGGGTGTCTGCTATTGTCCATTATAGCTTTCAGTTTGTTCAATGTGCCCCTCTCCACCTCCTCCTCCTTTATTACTTATCGGAAATTTATACAATGATTAATCAAATGAAACACTAATTGAATTGTGTTAATACTAAGTGTTATTCATAATATAGCCAGTATTATTGTTTTTATACAAATTACATTCATTTTTTGTCATATTAATCATTTGTCAGAGCTGATAACACCATCTCTATTGCCACTGGGCTTTGTCATGCCAATAAGGCAGTTTTTAATTTAAATGAGCTAGGGAATGAAATACACAAGAGATGGCGCAAAATTGGTGGATAGAGATAGAAAGACCAATGAAGAAAGAGAGGGAGAGAAAAAGAGAGAGGAGACCAGACTATTGAAATGACGGAACAAGGAATCTCCAGTCTGCCCCCGCCGCTCAGTGACTGGTGTGTCTCCTATACAGTGGAGAGGGAAGCTCTATTCTGCATTGCAGTGGCTGTCTGCCTGCTTTCCTCCGGGTGTGTGTGTGTATGGGTGTGTGTGTGTGTGTGCAGGGACAGACTGTGGCAGCTAGCATTTCCCAGCATTGCAGCAGCTTTCAGTTATACTTTCACACTGTCTCATACACATACATACTGATACATATGCCAGCATAAACATTACACATAGGGTCAGAGCCATGCTAAATGGGATGATTACAAACATTCAAACACATCCAGTACACATATTTTTCTTCTCCAGACACATTCACACAAATTGAAATTTGCATATGTTGAAACAAACCGATTCTCCTCCAAAAGCTGCTTTACTGCCCTTCTGCACCTTCCTCACATCTTTAAAGCCCCCTCCACCCCACACCCCTTTCCCCCTGCCTCACTCAGTGGGAGTCAGACCCAGTGGCGTGCAGAGACTTTTTGAAGGGCAGGGGCGAAAAGAAAAAAAAAGGGCACATACAGTGCATTTTTGCCACTGAAGAGGGCACTAAGTTCTGCATGTTTTCAAGGGCACTTTAGACATGTTTATATGTTATGCAAATGGAACATTACATAGCCTTAAAACCAGTGGCGGTTGCTGGTCTTTCAAACAGGGGAAGCTCACTTTAAGTTTATATCATAAAAGTTGTCATATTGTAGCGAGGCAGTAACTTATAAAAGGAGCATTTAATTGAAGCTGTTTTTCAACCACACTCATGCCATAGAACCACAGCAAAACACACCTCAAAGATTTTCAGATGGGTGAAAAGAAATGTTACTTTTCCCCACCCTTTGCACCAAATCAATCTGAGGTGTTGATCTGCCCTGCTGTTTGGCCTCGCCAATATCCGGTCGACATTCAAATTGTCTGCCATGATGTGCAGCTTACTAGCTCGTTTGCTAGCTGGGGCTGCTGCGCGAGGCTAGTGTGACCGCCTGTGAGTGCTTTGGGACGGTGGAGGGGCTCACAGCAGCACCCGCTGCTTGCTGGGGACAGTAACTGCAGAGCGACAGAAGTCAGAGTCTCCAAACATGAGTACAGTCTCCAATAACACAAGAAAAACATGCTAGATTTGTCGCTAGTCATTTTTGACAAAGAAAAAGTCACTAAGAGGATTGGAAAAGTCTCCACATCAACTCGGAACAACGGAATGAAACTTGAAAATCGCTCCGTTGGTGGTTTATATTTCAAGATCGCTGATTCGCTGATTTCGCTGTCAATCAAAAAGGGATTCAGCCTCAGACAGATCGTCCAATCAACATGCAGAAGCCCAGCGTCCAGGCCAGCCCACTGTCCCATAGACCCCCAGAGACGCTGAGTTTCCGATGGGCGGGACAAGGCCGAGCATTTATCCAATGACTGTCTAGTTTCGCTGCAGTGGAACAACCCACTCTATGCTTCCCCATTGAAGTCTTTGGACGCTGAGCTTCTTCATTGTTTAATGCACTGTGACGCTACGGGAATGAATGAGAAGAAAGTCACGTCAGTGACCTGTGATAAGTAGCTGATTCTGAACAAAAGTTGAACGCGTTCTGGTGCATATTTAGTCAATGAAATGTAAACACAACAGTACATATTTGACCACTTTTTTTTGGACATTTTAGGGGAAGCTGAGCTTCCCTTGCAGTCTTAGAGCAATCGCCACTGCTTAAAACAGACTAACTACACAGACTACTCAAGTTAGCTTGTAGTTAGGATCAGCATCCACGATAACTGTGTAGATTCAACGTTGAACTGTGAAGAACACACAGAGACATTGATGTATGAAGGAAATAAATCCCTGGGGGGGGGTCTGGGGATCCTCCCCCATAACATTTTCAATTAAATAGATGCCATTTCCTATATTCTAGTGCATTTTAACACCATATTAGCACCAGATAATCCAAACTGGTTCTGTGAGATATAGTTCTAGCTCAGAATAGATAAAAAAGGGCCCAACATAATTAATCATTTAGTGTGTTTTTCCACCCGGGAAGGCAGTTTAGTGTGTTTTGCCAACCATGAGGGCACTTTAGCATGCATTTTGGCTCCCAAGAGGGCACTTTAGCGTGCGTTTTGGCTCCAAAGAGGGCACTTTAGCGTGCGTTTTGGCTCCCAGGAGGGCACTTTAGCATGCACTTTTCAACAATTGCCTGACCAGCAGACCACAGTATGTGAGGCTTCATGACTATTTGTCTGATATGGTAGTTTGCAGCACAGGGGCCCCACAGGGTACGGTCCTTGCCCCCTCCCTCTTAACCTTGTACACATTGGACTTCAAACACAACATGGACAGCTGCCACCTCCAGACGTTCTCTGATGATACAGCCATTGTTGGATGTGTGTCAGAGGGGAATGATCTGCAATACAGGAGGGTCATCACTAACTTTGTCAACTGGTGTTAAGTCAACCACCTTCACATCAACGCTAGCAGGACAAAAGAGATAGTGATAGAGGAAGGCACCCAAGGCTACTGTTGGGATTCACAGGACCACAGATGTTTTGTCATTTGGTAAAATCTACAATGGACATTTAAAGGCTTTTTCCTCTGCATGCTCTTTCAAACAAAGAGAGCTATGTGACACCCATCTCCACAGGAGGTCTCACCTCACACCCCAGTGAGACACAAGTCTCACAACTTGATTGGACCAGACTTTTACAGTGACATGTGACTCTGTGATGTCAAAGGCATGTAGAAGTTCTGCTCCATCCAATCCTCTTTTTTCTTGCTCCAGCTGTTGAACAGCTGACACTCTCTTTCGGCTGGGTCTGGAACAGCAGAGGCCCAGACCCTTGCTCCATAGCCCCAAACCACTAAAGGGAGGGCAACTGATCACAGACTATCTTGCAAACACAAGGTTTGCAACTATCTTTCCAGCAACAAGGAACTAAGTGAGTTAGAACCCAGCGTCTAACTCTGCTAAACCCTGGGTGACCAGCTTCCTCGGAGTTTCACCTTTGGAACAAAGGACCCAACAAAGACCTGGAACCATCTTCCCAGCCTTCTTCTGCCGGCTAACAAAGCAGCACACCACCAAGTGACTCTTTCTCCCATCCATTCAAAGATCGGTAATGTAACAACTGGGCATAGCTTATCAGCTTTACAGGCTAAGCAAGACTGTTTAATTTGTTGTATGTGATTTAATGCTGTCATTGAGCTATTGTTGTGATAGATTGCATTTAGGTCACTGATTAGTTGGCTTCGCCACAGCTAAGTGTTTAGTTTGCTAATACTGTTGTTCACAAACAGATTCTTGCATGCAACTAAACAATCTCTGCACTAATTCAGACCGTTTGCAACACATGTCACATTGACATAGACTCAGTGACAAATAGGCTTTCAACGGAGCTACATCCAAACAGGCATTTCAAAGTTCCCACTTCTTTTCCTTTGTCTTTTTCCTGACCACACGGTCAGACAGACACCTCCCCAGACTGGAAGCCAGCCTTGATTCGGCCATTTTGGTAGTTCTCTGTTGTCAGTCATTTTGTTTCGTAGGCCAAACGCCCCTTTGATCACCACACCCGCCTTTGTCTTTCTTTCTCTTTTCTCTCTCGCACACACACACACACATATACACAACAAGCTTGTATATAGTTGGTTAGGATTTGTGTGTTTTGGTTTGCTTTGCTAATTTGTGAATAAATATAATTCTTTGGAATCATACCTGCTGTCTGGTTAATATTGCACAAGAGTGAATGCTGCGTCAAGAACTCCGAAATCCTTCAGGCGTTACTGTTAATTCTGGTTGTTGTCAATAATTTAATTATTAATCAAACTCCAAATTAATAGTTTAGCGTATTTCATGAGACTGATATCTTTAACTGGCTAGGATTTAATGTTAATTAAGTCACATTATTTAACATAATTATTAATTATTGAATGTGGCTACTGGACATTTTGCACCTTATCTCCATTACCAAGGGACTGATGCAATAGTTTTTTCACTGACTGTTGCACTACCCTCACTTTAACTGTAAAGCAGGCCCGGAGTGGCTTATCGGGAGGACCGAGACAATTCCCGGTGGGCTGGTCTGATGTTTGGGTCGTGAGGGCCGGTGTTTAGTTGTTTGTTTTTTAATTGGACTGGTGTTCAGTCATGGCACTGGGGACAATACCAGAAGGCTGAAAATCACAGGACATGTCTGTTCTTATTATACAAGTCAGCAGTGTAAAGCTCAAGCACATGGGGGCCCCCTTTCAAATTTAATAGAGGAGGGGACCCTATCTAAAAGTACAGCTGTCAAGATGCTCCCCCCAGCACAGGCCTTTGCCACCTTGATCTTGAAAAAACCCAGGGAAAACCTTAAGAGATAGTATTATTAGAGAGTGCAACACTTTTTTTTATTTTTTCAGATTTAATATTTAATATTCTTATTTATTCTTTTATTTAATTTTTAAGGTTTGGATATCTGTGAACACGAACAGAATATAGATTCTGATATTGTTGAAAAGGATGTTGTGTTGTAAAGAATAATGTTGGAGATGTGCACTCATGTTGAAATGAATCTACATTGTGAAGCAACCCTTACTTGCACTGAATTGGAAATATTTTTGAAATATACACTGAATTACAAGGCTTTAGAGAACAGACTATTGTAGACTTAACATGTAAGGTTATAATAGGTCATGATCTAAAGTGGGCCGGTCTGAGGAATGAAACTCCAGGGCTGAAAAGTCCCACTCCGGCCCTGCTGTTGATGGTTTTTATGATGCATATGATATCTGATCTAAATTTAATAATAGCCAACATGTATAATCTTGTAATAATGCAGAAACACATTGATGGCTTTCCCAGAATTTGGCTGGCTATTTCTATATTGGCTTTAATCAACAACATAAATGATAGAACAAATGTTGCTGTCCTTGAACGTTTGACAGTGAACGATAAAACAACATATTACAGTTTGTGCTTTCTTGTGTATTTTTTTTCTCAAAAATATTTTTTTCAGAATTTGGTGTCTATGGTTTATGATGGTTCTCCCCTGATACCCTTTCATAACCCTATGCTCTATTTGTGTTTTGAGATTGTATTGTATAGGCTAGATTTGGGGATCTCTGTTTAATGATGGCTCTTGCCTGATTCCTTTCAGAGCCCCATTGACTATGCGATGCAATTGTAATTTGATATTGTTAGAAGATGCTCTGTGATTGTAAATATTTTTTCTGTTTTCACTGTGTTCCACCCTTGTTGTATATTGTGATACTGAAAAACTACAACTCCCAGAAGGTGGAGCTCCTACCACCAGGGGTGCACACAGGGGTTTTGCATACAGCCAATGATTAGACTGTGATGGGTTATTTATACCAGCTTGTTCACTGTTGCCTGTTGTATGTGTAACCCACATGAAACATATGGTTACTAAACCCATGTATGTAATTTAGAGGTGTAATCCCATGCCTCGCCAGAGGGTGGCGCATTCCGCTCTGCGTCTCATTGTCAAGACTACATAGAGCGCCTTCCTTGCCACTCCCTCTTTCTTTTCATCTGAGATGTTCCGAGAGCGTGTTGTCCGAGAGAAAACTGAAGAAACCCTTGTTATGAAACATGATAAAAGCATCATAAATCAATGAGTAATCCCCACATGTCATGTATTAATAAGTGCTTGCTTGTTAGGATCGAGTCCTGTGTGTTACACTGAACAGAGGAGCCACTTTCATCTAGTGAGCCCTCGCGCCGCGAGCTCCGGTAAGGAAGCTAACAATGCTAATATGCTAACCGCTAGTTGTTAGTAGGCATAAGAGCCATGTTGGCTTGTTTGTGGTTACATGATGCTTTGTTCTGATACTGTGTCTTCTAAAAACCAATCGGAGGTATGATGCCTAATGTTTAGTAGTACAGTGGTATAGCTGATATCATTGTAATTGCCAAGAATGGTTGGGAAAAAAGTTCGCTAATAACGTTAGCGCTAAGCTAACCGCTACCGTTTCAATATAATCCAACATGGAAACTAACATTACAGCTAATTCAGTTAAGCTAGCTCTCGTTCTACTACTGCAGTGAAGCAGTGACAATGTGGTGCAGCATTAAAGGTGCATTATACTCAGTTCTGTTGACTTAAAAGCCAATCTGTTATGAAAGTATTCACTCATACTGATGTTTATGACTCAGATTTATTTCATTTTGATTGTTGAATGCATATGTTGAATAAAATGAATGGTGATTTAGTTAATTTAAGTGGTTTAAAAGTGAATATATTAAAATATGTTTGAATAGCGTGTTAACATTTAAAACATGTTTAAAAATATAAATACAGGGATAAGCTATTTAGATTAAAAAATAGTGATACAAGAGATACATGATTTCATTGTTTATTTTAAAATGTTGTGAATTATAAACTCAGGATGTTATTTACTTGCTCTAAAACACTTTTATAGTGATACAAGTCAATTACAAATGATTGAAGCAACATTATATCCTGTGTGATTGATTTCATATGAAAAGATATTTTGAGTGATGGAAGTAAATTGAGGTTATGTAATGAACAGACAGAGATAGTAATGTATGTATTCTACACTGTGTGTGTAGATTGGTTTTTATTCGTGGACTAGAAGTCGAACATTCTGATTCTGAACCCTGGAGGGTTCAGTGGCGAGCGGATACCAGAGAGCTTGACTGTGGACGGACGGGAGCACGGTGTGGCCAGCCGTGGGCTCCGCCCTCAGTGTACTTCAGATCACCGATTCACTTGGATTCAGATAAGACACAACACACTACAAAAACCTACCCGGGTAGTTATAGGAACTGTGTGCACACAAGTTAAAGAGAACTCTGATCCTCTTTTCTCAAAGGAGAACTGTATAAAGAACTGAACTCTTGCTTTTATTCAAAAGAAGGGACACTTTTATTCGCACTTTTGTTTTGGTTTATTATTTTGAAAGGGATTTATTTTTGTATTTCATTTTTGTACGTTGTCTTAACACTGCCAGACAATTGCTGTGAGGCAATAAAAATTTGCCACTGTTCAACTTAATGTCTACTCCCTTCTGAGTGAGTCATTCAAACAATTAAAGGTATCCAGCTTCTGAGCCTAGAGCGAATGTTTGTGTCACTAGCATTGTTATTATCCTCAAGTAAGACTAAGGGCGCTACATATGCTCTGATGAAGGTCATGTAGACCGAAATCTTAACAAATAAAGTGAAACACTGCATAGATGCAAGTGTGCAGAATTCTTTTTTGTTTACCATTTTGGTGTATTCTTTCTGACATTTATTATGACACTGATTATCACTAATTTAGCAAACTGTCCTATTAGATTCATTATGAGGCATACAGTAAATCTGAAATAAACCAGACAAGAGTGTTTTGTAGTTACTGAAAAATGCACTCAGTACTGCTGAATCACGGTGGGTTTATTCAAAAAATCACATAAAATTCGTAAATTACAAAGGCATTAAACACTTTTGTTCAATTGTGATTACTGTAATTTGGAATAAAACTAATATGCATAAGCTGCAGCACACTGACACCTTGTAGGTCTTGATCAAATGAAAAAACATACATGGACATATGGTATGAATTACTGAGTCCAACTGCTTTGAAATAAAGATCTAAATGTCAAATCGTCATTACACACAACAGAGTTTGTATGCCTTATGAATACTCAGTATACACCTATTACAGGCATCACATTTTTCATTTAATGAAAATGAAAATGTGAAATTAGGAAATACTGTCACCTGTGCAGGTGGTAACTGTGCTATAGTTGATCCATCACTTGATTCCCATTTAATGTTTTAAGAATTCTGTTGTTTTTTTAATGTTACCACTTCTATCAGCTATCTAACAGCAGAAATTACTTCAAATGTAGGAAACTCAATCTCTGAATACTAAGGACAGAGAATTACAAACAGAGTGGTAAAACTTGGTTTGTCCTTTTGTCAGAGGAAGCTAAACTTGAAGTGGTTTTCTGTCATCATATTCACTACCCATTTGAGAACTCAGGATGTTGTCCATGCAGTCTCCCTTCTCCACAGTCCAGAGAAATGGCACCAAATACACCACTCTTCCTTCTGTTGGTTTCACAGTGTCGATACCTTTTGAATTACAGTAAAAGACGAACTATTTTTTAAGACATGGTGGATCACAATGAATCATATACACATACCAGCTTGACAGGATAGGTGCATGAATGTCTGCTTCAGTTGAAGACTAACAACCTTGTATGGACTTAGAGTATTAGGTGAACAAAACTCCTAAATAAAAAAATAATCTTCTAAATATTGTATTGCACATAATAATGATCAATACTTAATCAATTTAAACTAGTAAGTTGCTTGATTCTTTATGAGGTATAAAAAAGGTCATGAGGTTATGAGGCCTTGTTAAGAGTCCAATTCTGTCTTCTCATGCTGAGCATCCACCGGTCCACCTTGAGAAAAACTTAACACAGACAAATATAAATGTAAAGGAATATATGTGTTAGCTTACCACCCTTACACGCTTTCAGTTCAACTTAAATTTCTTAATGTTCAACAGGTCACCACTTCATTTTAGCTTTAAAGAGGTGATGGACATTACAGTCCTCAAATTCATATTCTATCTGTTGCATTTATATTTATTTTCATAATGTGACAGTCAAATGCGTTGTTTTGCCATACCACATTCACTTATGTAACACAATTAAATTCAGTAAGTGTTAAAGATGATGTAAAAAAAACCTGAATGCAACGGACAAGCTGCAAACATAAACATGTCGATGTTTCAGCCACAATCAGTCACCTGTTTTAGTAATAATATTAATAAAAATAATAAAGTTTGGGTTTGTGGACTGTCAAATTTTATGTTAACTTGCCATATACCCTCGTTTACCGACTCCAGCTTAACCAAAAATGCAACATCTAGTTAGAATGACGTTAATTCTTAAACCATGCTAAACGTGACATTAATATTCTTAAGTTACGCACAAACAGCGTATCATAATTGCACATAATTGGCAACATTTTAACCTAAAATAACTCTTACCTACCCAAGGCTGCTGGAACTTTGTACCACCTATGACCTAATCGTTGGAGGAACTCTGTTCCCACACCATGATAATCACAAACTGACATGGTGCTCACCCAATGGAAGAGACAAGAACCAGATAGACCACCTGATGATAAATGGCACCTGGAGACGCTCACTCCTGGATGTGCGAGTGAGGAGGGGAGCCGATGTCAACAGTGACCATCACCTGGTAACAGCAGTACTAAAGCTCAAACTGAGGAGAACAGGGCGAAGAGAAATAGGACGTCAGCATTTTGATGTGGGAAGACTGCATACCACCAGAGTCTAAAATGCCTTCATCCTAAAGTTGAATAACAGGTTCCACGTGCTGGCTAACATCCAAGATGACCACTCTCATCCAGATAAAAACAAAATCAACTACATGTGGGAGCAAGTCAGAACAATATATTGAGAAAGTAGCAAAGCCTGCCTAGGTACAACAAAAAACCCAAGTCTAGCGGTAGCGTTACCTTAACGGTAACTTACATATAACTTTAGCAAACTAACGTTAACATGGTGGAGCTTTATCTTCCAACCTCACACAGACGCCCTTTGTTAAAAAGTATTATCACCATAAATTCTAACACTTCTGTATTATGTTTGGACTTTGGGTCTTCCCAGTTAGCATCAAGATAGCGAGATAAAGAGCTAAGCTAACAAGACAGAAAAAGACGCTATCTGCTAATTATTGCTGACATATAAATAAAATGATAACAGAACGTCACTTACTGATAAACTGGAGCACTTTCAGTTGGTACAATGATCTGCACAGCAAGCCTTATTATTAATACTCCGACAGCCTTTGGGGAGCCGCCTCCAGCACCTCAAAACATGGCAAGGAGGTCAAGTTAAGTGGCCGGATGTGAGGCCAAGCAGACAGCCTGTCAGTCAAATTGGCCACATCCTTAATTACTCAGAACTTTAAGCCTAATAACATTTAAACAGGATTCACCTCCTGTACATCTGTCATGGATGGTGAAATAAGCCATAGAGATCAAAACTCAAGTCAAGTCAAGTCAAAATTTACTATAGCCCAAAATCACAAAAATGCCTCAATGGGCTGTACATAAAAACACATAAGCAAATTACAAATAACACAACAAATAAAATGTATAAAAACAAGTGAAATGACTATGTAGAACAAAATAAAGAAACAAAACAAAAATAACATTGGCACTTGTATATATAAAAAACTAAACATAAATCAATGCGCACAATGACTGAGTAGTAGTAGATATCCATGATGTACTGTTTTGAACCAGGCTGTAAACATTTCAGCTGTGAAGTTGGGCATCATAACATGGGAATCTATGGGGATTTGTTCTGTTTTGCAGCCAGCCTCAAGTGGCCAGTCGATGAATTACAGTTTAGGGCACTTCCGCATTGGGTCACTTGTCAGCACTGGAGGTTGCCGCTTGGTTGAATGTGACCTTCAAAGGAATGGAGACCCCAGTCCCTGTTCCCGCCTCCAGTCTCAAAACTCAGCTCTTTGCATCACACTACTTTTGACATTGTGCGAGGGGGCTTTTCTGCCTGCAGATACTATTTGTGTGTGCATGCGCCGGTTTTGAGACTAATTAAACATTATATTCATGGAATCAAATTTGTTTCGTATGTATTGTACCTGTGTGGAAACGTTATGTAAATGTGTGAGAAAGTTTTGTATGAAGGCATTCAAATCCGTGAATGTGTAAAAAATATCTGAACAAATACATTTAACTTTTAAATCCTTACAGAGATCCGTAGCTGTGCATTTTGTGAACAAATGAAAAAAAGATTTGCCCTCTGCTAATGTTAGCTTGGTTAACGCTAGCAGCCTACTAAATGCTGCGTATGAAACAACTTAACACATGCTTTGATTCTAACTTACCAGTGTGAAAATGCAGTGAACACACCAACATGTGTCAGGTGATCTTGGGTTTTTGCAATTCCGCTACATCACCCTTTCGAGCCCTATAGTAAGTTAATGCATATGATAATAATAATAATGTTAATAATAATAATAATAATAATAATAATAGATAGATAGATAGATAAACTGCAAATTGATGTTGCTAAAAGTTTTAAATTTTAGCAATCAACAATATGTTTGTAATGTTAGCTAATGAAGATGTTAATCAATCAATCAATTCAATCAATTTTATTTATAAAGCCGAATATCACAAATACAATTTTCCTCACAGGGCTTTAAAGCATACGACATCCCTCTGTCCTTTAGACCCTCACAGCGGATAAGGAAAAACTCCCCAAAAAAAACAACCTTTACCGGGGGGAAAAAAAATGGTAGAAACCTCAGGAAGAGCAACTGAGGAGGGATCCTTCTTCCAGGATGGACAGACGTGCAATAGATGTCGTACAGAACAGATCAGCATAATAAATTAACAGTAATCTGTATGACACAATGAGAGAGAGAGAGAGAGAGAGAGAGCGAGAGAGAGAGAGAGAGAGACAGAGAGAGAGAGAGATGCAGGACATCCTTGGTAATGACAGTAGCTTACAACAACATTCATGAAAGTAATAATATTGTTGTTATAGTTCTGGCTACTGTGGTACAATATATAAGGGTATTCTCTGGTAATGTCTTCACTGTGTTAGCAGGCTAATTTAGCAAAGTAACAACATCAAAAGAAATAAAAGTATGTGATATAACGAAACATCACTCATATTTACATTTTTTTTTTTTTTTTTTTTTTTTTTATATACTTTATTAATCCCCCTGAGGGGAAATTCAATGTTTTCACTCTTGCTTGTCAATTCAATTACACACAGGTCCGAAAGACACACACACATGCACAAACAGGACCTGTACATGCACAAAGTGGAGAGATGTCAGAGTGAGGGGGCTGCCCTTGGTCAGGCGCCCCGAGCGGTTTGGGGGTTCAGTGCCTTGCTCAAGGGCACCTCGGCAGTGCCCAGGAGGTGAACTGGCACCTCTCCAGCCACCAGTCCACGCTCCATATTTGGTCCGAACGGGGACTCGAACAGGTGACCCTCCGGTTCCCAACCCAAGTCCCTATGGACTGAGCTACTGCCGCCCCCAAAGCTACTGCCGCCCCCGGCTGCCGGTTTAGTGTTTGTATAAATGGTTCGGGTGTATTTTGTGCTGGAGTTATGCACCGAATGGCAGTGCAGAGTACCCGGCCTTCTTGGAGTCTCTTGGCGGCATCCTGCAAGGGGTGCTGGATGGGGACTCCATAGTTCTCCTGGGGGACTTCAAAGCTCACGTGGGCAATGATGGAGAAATCTGGAGGGGAGTGATTGCACAGGCCATTCCTCCCAATCACCTGAGCGGTGGTTTGTTATTGTACTTCTGTGCGAGCCATGGACTGGCCATAACGAACACCATGTTCGAACACAGGGAGGTTCACCTGGTACCAGAACACCCGAGGCCTAAGATCAATGATCGATCTTGTGGTCGTATCAGCAGATCTGCAGCTGTGTGTCTTGGACACTCAGGTGAAGAGAGGAGCAGAGCTGTCAACTGATCACCACCTGGTGGTGAGTTGGATCAGATGGTGGGGGAGGCTGCCAGACAGACCTGGTAAACCCAAACGTATAGTGAGGGTGAACTGGGAATGTCTGGCAGAGGACCCTGTCTGTGGGGTCTTCAACTCCCACCTCTGGGAGAATTTCTTGTGCATCCTGGGGTAGTTTGGGGACATGGAGTCTGAGTAGGCCATGTTCAACGTCCCTTGTCACTAATCCTGTTTGTGATCTTCATGGACAGGATCTCAAGGCACAGCAGGGGGGAGGAAGGGGTCCGGTTTGGGGACCTCAGAATTGCATCCCTGCTTTTTGCAGATGATGTGGTTCTGTTGGCTCCATCACACCGTGACCTCCAGCATGCACTCGAGGGTTTTGTAGCCGAGTGTGAAGCAGTTGGGATGAGAGTCAGCATCTCCAAGTCTGAGGCCATGGTTCTCTGTTGGAAACCAGTGGATTGCCCTCTCCGTGTTGGGGTAGAGTTACTGCCTCAAGCGAGGGAGTTCAAGTATCTTGGGGTCTTGTTCACGAGTGAGGGTAGAATGGAGCGTGAGATGGATTGGTGGGTCGGTGTGGCTTCTGCAGTGATGCCGGCGCTGCGCCAGTCCGTCGTGGTGAAGAGGGAGCTGAGCCGGAAAGCAAAGCTTTCAATTTACTGGTCCATCTACAGTATGTCCCAACCCTCACCTATGGTCATAAACTCTGGGTAGTGCCCGAAAGAATGAGATCGTGGATACAAGCGGTGGAAATGAGTTTCCTTCATGGGGTGGCTGGTGTCAGCCTTAGAGATAGGGTGAGGAGCTCGGACATCCGGAGGGAGCTCAGAGTAGAGCCGCTGCACCTTCGCGGCGAAAGGGGTCAGTTGAGGTGGTTCAGGCATCTGATCAGGATGCCTCCTGGGCGCCTCCCGCTGGAGGTGTCCTGGGCACGTTCCACTGCTAAGAGGCCCCGGGGCAGACCCAGAACAGGCTGGAGGGATTACATATCTTGTCTGGCCTGGGAACACCTCGGGGTCCCCCAGGAGTAGCCGGAAAGTGTTGCTGGGGAGAGGGATGTCTGGGGTGCTTTGCTCGGCCTGCTGCCCCCGTGACCCGGGGTGATACAGATTATCCTAACAATAAGTTACATACCTAGTTCACTGGTAAGCTGCAGTAAATAGTAATGTTTTAAGCCCTGATTTAAATGAGCTGACAGATTCAGCCGACCTCAGATATTCTGGAAGTTTGTTCCACAGGCGGGGAGCATAGAAACTAAAGGCTGCTTCACCTTGTTTGGTTTTGATCCTGGGAACACTGAGTAAACCTGTTCCAGATGATCTGAGGGGTCTGGATGCTTCATAACGTACAAGTAAATCAGAGATGTATTTAGGCCCGAGACCATTTAGTGCTTTATAGACAAGTAACAAGATTTTAAAGTCTATCCTTTGACACACAGGAAGCCAGTGCAGGGACTTAAGCACTGGTGTAATGTGCTCCACTCTCTTGGTGTTGGTGAGGACTCTGGCAGCAGCGTTCTGGACGAGCTGCATTTGTCTGATTGATTTTTTACTCAGGCCTGTGAAGACACCGTTACAATAGTCCAGCCTGCTGAAAATGAAAGCATGAACAAGTATTTCTGTATCTTGTTTAGACAGAAATTCTTTTATTCTTGCTATGTTTTTAAGGTGGTAGTAGGCTGATTGAGTCCAGAACTACACCAAGATTTCTGGCTTGATTTGTAGCAGGGTATCTGCAGGTTTCAGTAAGTTAAATTTAAGACTTTTTAAGACCTTTTTAATGCCACCTTGAATGGAATTTAAGACAGAAAAAACTATAAATATAAGCTATGGTTGGGGGATCCCGTTGTACTATAACCAGTGCTTAATTTGTAAAATTAGAAGTGGGGGAACACTTTTTTAAGCAGCACCAGAGCCGCTTCACTGCGCAACTCCGAATGGAATGGTTGTGACATCTAGTGTTGTCACGGTACCAAAATTGGGACCCACGGTACAATACCAGTGAAAGTATCACGGTTCCGAGTAGTATCATGATACCACAGCAAAAATGAGGCAGATGTGCCTTTTGTCATTTATAAAAAGATAAATCACTTTTCTGTAATACATCAATGATATTTTAATGGAATAAATTACTTATTGACTTAATCATAGAAAAACAACATCAATAAGTGATTAACATGGGGGGATAGAAATAAAACAAATAAATAAAATAAAAATCAACCAGCCACCCTCCTCCCCTGACAAGTAAAGAACAGTCCCTCCATAAGTAAAGAACAGTCCCTAAAGTGCGGTGAGGTTTGTGGACCATTACCTGCCACAAAGAGAGAAATGTGAACGGCTCGTTTCTCCTCTGACACACCACATACCTGTGTGCCGCTCGGTTGTCCAGGTACTACTGGGCAGTCATGATGCCAACGAAAGAGGAAATTAGGCTACTGGACCTCAGGTCGGATTTCTCTGTCGCTAAGCCGTTATTTTGCGCCGCAGAGCCGCTGCAGGCTATTTGACCACCGTATTCCTGTCTGTGCCCCCCGTTCAACCCACAACCTGCATGATTCGCCTTTTGTTTCTGCTGCTGGTTGAAATCTGGACTCGCACTGCGTGCTGAATGATTTATTTTGCTGGCACAAAACTATTTTTAGTCGCAAATGCGAATAAAATGCTCGCACGTAGAGCTCTGTCGAAAACAAATCACTGCCAACAAGTAAAAAGTCATAAATAATAACTTTCACTGCTCAAAGATACTCACATATCTGGAAAACAAACCACTACAGCAGCATATTGAGTGCCAGGTGGTCCGCACGCGCCGTTAGGCCCTTTTCACACAGAGCGCACAAAGTGCAGACCTCCGCCGACGAACCCATTCATTGTGTATGTGCTACCGCCAGCGCGTGCCGTTATTGGACGGCGCATGGACACTCACAGAAAAGTGCTGTGAGAATAAGAAAAAGAAAAGAAAGAAAGTCAGATTAAATATTCCTTCCGCAACAATTTTAAGAGCTTTGAGTAATGAACTGAAGACCAATTTAATACATTTCTAATGAATTTGGACATTTTCAGGCCTTAATTTTAGATACGTGAATTTAAGACTTTTTAAGACTTTTCAAGGATCCGTAGGTACCCTGTGTAGGTTTTAGTGTTGTGGCATCAAGGTGAGCACTGACTATTGAGCTTTGTTCTTTAGGGCCAAAAACAACTATCTCAGTTTTGTCTGTGTTTAGTTGTAGAGTATTCTGGCACATCCACGTATTGATTTCGTCAGTGCACTTATTTAGCAGATGTAGGGGACTGTAGTCATCTGGTGACACTGTTATGTAAAGCTGTGTGTCATCTGCATAAGTATGGTAGGAGATGTTATGATATTCCATAATCTGAGCAAGAGGAAGCATATAGATGTTGAACAGAAGAGGCCCAAAAATGGACCCTTGAGGAACTCCACATGTAATTTTTGTTCGCACAGATTCATAATTGCAAAGTGACTCAAAGAAATCCCTGTCTTGTAAATAAGATTTAAACCAATTTAGCACAGTGCCAGCAAGTCCCACAAACTTTTCTAGTCTGTCGAGCAGTATCTTATGGTCAACTGTGAATGCAGCACTGAGGTCCAGTAATACTAGAACCGAAATCTTTGATGCATCACTGCTCAGATGAATGTCATTTAAAACTTTGCAGTCTCAGTGCTGTGATGTGCTTGAAATCCAGACTGAAAGGCATCAAAGGAATTGTTTTGCTCCAAGAGGGTGTTAAGTTGCTGAAAAACAACCTTTTCAATGATCTTTCCTAAAAATGGTGAGTTTGATATGGGCCTGTAGTTATTTATTACTGAGGCATCCAGATTAGGCTTTTTCAAGAGAGGTTTAATGACTGTGGTCTTCAGGGCCGTTGGAAAAAGGCCTGACTGAAGAGAACATTTGACTATCTGTGGTATATCTGATGCTATGCACCTAATAACATCTTTAAAAAAGCTTGTAGGCAGAGTGTCAAGGCAGCAGGTAGTGGGCCTAAGGTTTCTAACTATGTCTGTCAAAGTAGCATAATTTAACGGGTGAAAAAGTGCCAAATTAACTGGAGTAGTCTTATGAGGCACAGGTGAAATAGCCACTGTGTTGGAGTTACAGACTGTCTGTCCTATCTTTAAAATCTTGTCTGTGAAAAAAGAAGCAAAGTCATTGCATGCCTTGGTGGATAGCAGTTCCGGAGGGACTGACGCTGATGGGTTTGTCAGTCTGTCAACAACAATAAATAAAGTCCAAAGGGATACTCATCCTGAAAATGTTTTTTTTTTTTTTTTTTTTTTAAGGCGAACTTCAAAATATTTCATTTGTGCTGTGTGCCATCTTCATTTACTCTTCACATATAACACATATACTGATATTTACACATCTTAACAAATCCCACAAGTGTTCCCTTTACCATGACACCAAAAGTATTCAAATAGACCTTGTGGTTGCAGAGATATATTCATTTCATTATGGATATGCAATTTTTGAGCAGAGGCCTGTAAAATAGGCTTAGGGTTTAGAAAGTTAAAAGCTGCACAAATGCAATGGATTTTCATTTTGTATTATCTCAAGCAAATACAGCCATCATGTGATCAAACAGGTCTGGTTAAGAGTCGGGTAAATCTAAGAAAAATGCAAAGGACATCTCTTGAAATGCTTCACTCAGGTTTTCCTCACAGTCTGTACTTACCCTGACAGCACACCTAGCACCAAGTTGAGCATGAAGAAGGAACCGATGATTATGAGGGGGATGAAGTATAGCCAGTTCCATGTGTTCCCTGAGGCATCGTTGGCCTAAACACACAAATACGTAGAAACAAAAATTGAATCAGAAAAACGGATGTACAGTTAAAACAAGGACTGCAGGGGCATTGGGAGCTTAGTGGATAGTGCCGGCACCCCATACATAAATGTGATGCCTCGCTGCAGCGATCGCAAGTTCAACTCCAGCTTGCAACCCTTTGCTGCATAATTTACCCCCACTCTCTTTCTCTCCCCACTTCACACTGTCCTGTCCAATAAAGCCCAAAAAGCCCAAAAACATAATCATAAAAAAAAAAAGCGATGCAGAAAAAAAGGTGAAGAAACAATTGATGACTACAAACAGTAATACAGTAAAAGGAGCACAGTGCAAATAAATATGGAATTATTAAGGTAACAGGTTGCTTTATGTACAACCCCAATTCCAAAAAAGTTGGGACGCTGTGTAAAATGTAAATAAAAACAAAACGCAATGATTTGCAAATCTGTTTTGACTTTTGTTTAAACTGAACTAAAATGAACTTTATTGGGTTTTTTTTCAAAATACACTCATTCTGAATTTGACACCTGCAATACATTCCAAACAAGGTGGAACAGGAGCAACAGAAATGCTCATAAAACACCAGTTTGGAACATTTCAAAGGTTAACAGGTTAACTGGCAACAGATTAAAATATCATGACTTGGTATGAAGGGGCATCCTCAAATGGCTCAGTTGCTCACAAGCAAGGATGGTCACTTGGTGAAAAACTGTGTGGACAAACAGTCAAACAGTTTGAAAACGTATCTCAATGAACAATTGTAGATTGTGAATTTCACAATCTACAATCTATAGATCATCAAAAGATTCAGAACATCTGGAGAAAAAAGTGGTATGTAATGATCGGGACCTTTGACCCCTCAGGCAGCACTGCATTAAAAACCACCATGACTGTATAAAGGATATTACTACATGGGTTCGGGAACACTTTTGAAAACCACTGTCAGTAAACACAGTTCATTACTGCATCTACAAATGCAAGTTAAGACTCTACCATGCAAACTGAAAGCCATAAATCAACAACATGAGATGGCTGACTTCTCTGAACCTGAGCTCATTTGAGATGGACTGTCACAAAGTGGTAAAGTGTGCTATTACATTTTAAATTTTGGAAATCAAGGATGTCATGTCCTCCAGGCTAAAGAGCAAAAGGACCATCCAGGTTGTTACCAGCTCAAAGTTCAAAGCTTGCATCTGTGATGGTATGGAGGTGTGTCCATGGCATCATGGGTCTGTGAACGCACCATGAATGCTGAAAGGTACATACAGGAGCAACATATGCTGCCATCCAGACAATGTCTTTTTCAAGAATGTCCCTGCTTATTCCAACAAGGGTGACTGTGGCTCGGAGGTAAAGCGGGTTGTCCACCAATCGGAAGATCACGGCTTTGATCCCTGGCCCCTCCAGTCTGCATGTCAAAGTAACCCTGATGCTTCCATCGGTGTGCGAGTGCGTTCAAAAACTGAGTAGTAGGTGGCTTCTTTCCAGAAGCTGTGACACTCCTGAACTCTTGAACTTTTATTGCTGCTGGTTTTAAATGCTGCTGGTCCTTTTTTATATTTTGTTTACATCTTTCTTTATTTATGTTTAAATTTTTTTTTCCAACTTTGCACTTAATGGGCATGCGCAATTATGGTGCTACATCCTCACACTACCTCTACAAACTTATTTGTGTTGACATTGACATTTGACATTGGGATGTATATAAATTAGGGATAGTGTTTATATTGTTTATATTGGTGTTGTATTGGGTAGCACATGTGACTTATGATTATGTATACAAGGGATAGGAGTTAATAAGTGTAAACTTCTTCCGACTCCTTTTCAGACATGTAACACATTGTTTACGCTTATTGCTTATGGTGCTTTAAGATCATTTTTGCATGTTTGTAATTTAATTTTGTTTGTTTTGTTTGTTTGTTTTATTGTTTTTTTGCACATGTTCGAAATTAAAAAAAAAAGTTAATTTATTCATTCATGTTTTTATTTACTGATATCTATTGCAATGTTATTTTTAATTTTTTTATTATATATATATATATATATATATATATACACACATACATACATACATACATATACATATATATATATATACACACACACACACACACACATATATATATATATATATATATATATATATATATATATATATATATATACACTACATTGCCCTAGTAAGGTGTAAACAGAGCCCAAATGATAAACACATTAATGTTCAATTGGATGGAGATAAATGACACATTGTTGTTTTCCTTGGTCATTTACATTACACATGGTACTTTTAAAGTTGATTTTATTCATTTTTACCAATCCAGTTTAGCAATCTCATAACAAAGCAATCTCATAAAAAAGTGACACAAAAACAAAACATTTCATTATGAACAAATTGAACTTTTTGTGCACTGAAGCTTATATAAAAACAAAACAACATAGCAATTTCATTTTCTCAAATGATGCATACATAACTGAACACTGGAGAAAGTTTTAGAGGTCCAGGTTTTTAACAGTGGGAACACCATAATTAATGCCCCTCATTTCCTCTCTATATTTTTTGTAGAATACTTGGAAGCAGTTCTGTGGGTTTTTCTCGGTGACAATGCACAGACGAACACCACATTTTGTAAAGCAGATTGTTGTCTGTCCTTCTGGGCAATGCCTCCACCTTCCCTTGTCAGTGAAAGCTGGGAAGTGATCCACTTCATCATACCGGACATCACCCATGGGTCTTGGGGTTGTTGGTCTTTGGATGCATCTGGTGGGTGCACACATTCTCCTTCCCTCCCTTGGAAGGCCTTCCCCTCTTCTTTCCACTGCAAATAGGGCATCTGCAACCTCCAGCCTGAATTCCTTGAACTTTTTGTGCTTTTGTACACCGATGCTTTTGGCATCTCGGCCATCCATTGTTGGTAGCTATACCAGCCATTTGCCAAAAGAGGCACAGGTACCACCAGTGGGACTTTGAAGGAGTGCAGTACAAGGCCACCATCATGTCAGCAAGGTCAACTCCTCCTATGTAGACATTGTACTGTGACACAATGCTTGGACAGGGAACAGCAACTCTTCTTCTCTCCTCTCTGAAGAAATGCCTGACTTCCTTGAAACGGCTGATTGCAGTGCAGGAGCTAGCTAAGGTGACTTTGTTGTCAGACCATTTTACAACAGCCACTTCTGCCTCATTATCCACCCTGTAGTCATACCTGCCCCTCCCTTGCCTCAGCAGAGCACGGTCATCCTCAAGGGTACATCCCTTAAGCCTTTTCTTGCGGATGTGCAAACTAAGGGACTCCTTCAGATGCACAATGAGTGGTAGAGAGGTGAAAAAATTGTCAGACAACACACTCTGATGGGTTCTTGATGGTCTTGCAGAGTTGAAAGACAACATTGGCTCCAACTCCAAGTTCTTTGGCTGGACCCTGGTCTCTGCCAAATGTCCTCTTTCAAGTGTATGTCAGGATCATACACTATCCCAGAAACTCAGTCAGAAGAACTTGCAGGGATCTCCTCTATCACTCTCATTCCTGTGCTTGCCTTTCTTTACCCATAAAAGGACATAGCTGAGATGCCCTGCTTGAAAATACAGAGATTTTTTTTAAGCAAAATACAGTTATACTGTTGTAATGGACATAACTGTGCATGATAATGTCTACTGCAGTAATTATTAACATGCCTTCCAGTTTGAAACAAAATTTTGAATAATGCACATTGACCAAACTTCTTCTCTTAACATATCTCGGGGGATACATACATTTCAGAAGCTGCTAAATAACACTGCAAATACAGCTGGAACATTTTGACTTCATCAGAATGTTAAGACAAATGTCCTAATTAAAGCAGCTGTGTGGAACTTTTTACCATTAATAAAACTGTCCCTAGTTCGCATCACCTCCCCCTTGGAGATACGCATATTCATTTGAACCCAACAGCGACAAAAAAGCCTTTCTCTATATGGCTATTTAGCGTAGCCTAGCTCGGGTTGAAGAAGGAGCCGTGTTTACAGTGTGCAGTGCACAACAGGCATTGCTGAACACATAACACCTAACAGTTTTACCAGAGATGTATCTATAAGGACTTGGTTGTACTTTTGATGTCATGGCGAATAACTAAGGAGCATCATGTAAAATTATCTGTGACTGTAACCATGAACACAAATATACAGCAGGCAGTTGTCCTCAGTTTATAAGAAATTCAGAGCTACACCAGAACATTTATGAACAGGTCTTACTTTACTACTAATTTGTGTGTAACGTTAGCATGTTAGCATGTTTCCACTAATTACTTGGACTGACCTAACGTTAGTAGCGTTAGCTTTGCAAGCGAAGGCTGCAGGTAACAGCTTTGCTGTGTTAGGATTATGTTTTGTCTTCACTGTGTATCTTCACATAAAAGAATACTCTGACAAATTGGGAGTTATGCCCTTTCTCTATCATTTTCATATTGAGACAACATGATCAATATCTTTTTTGTGTCTGTACGTCCAGTGGCTGGGTCTCAGTATTTAGCATTGCGCTTACAGAGGGTCAGTACGCCCTGCGCTGTGATCTACGGAGGGATACACCGGTGAACAGGCACAGACGTAGCTTGTAAACAAAACTCAGCTGTTTATTTAGCCTAGCGATATCTCCGGATTTTAGTAGCTGCAATGGACGACTTTGAACGCGATTTTGAAGAGTTTCTTGTAGCGGACACAGATCCAGAGACATACCTGTTTGAGCCGGAGCATACAGATAAGGAACTCCATGTGTTGAATGCTGAGCAGAGATGAGAGAGGCTGAATCCTCCACTCAGAATGGGATTTGGTGCTGCCATCGATGGGGAGATATATCAACAGGAGGAAAGCCGCTGCAGAGTGCGCATCACAAGGAATGAAAACTTTGCAGCAATCACTAATCCTGGCGTGATTGAAACTTTTTTTCATGTTCCTAAGATGAACTGGAAAAAATGCTCCAGGCCTGCAGGAGCTGATGGACAGCTTTCAGTCAGGTGAGTAATATCGTCCGTGTTGTCTCTTTGTTTGCCATTTACCGAGTGACCAAGCGTACCTGTCCCAGAGTCAGCTGCAGCTGTTGCTCACCGGTGTATCCCTCCGTGCAAGATGTACTGACAGTGCCATGCTAACCGCTGTCTCAATATGAAAATGATAGAGAAAGGGCATAACTCCCAAATCGTCAGAGTATTCTTTTCACATAATAATGCGGACTAAGCAGATGACTTGTTAACCGTTTATTCCTCCTTACACCGAACGTACACGGCTGCTTCTCATTGTTTCCAGTAGTACAACAGTTACTACATTACCCAGAATAACTTGAGGCTCACACTACTACGGTAGCCTCCGTAGCTCAAAATACACAACAGCTTAGATTAGATCAGAACAGAAACACGACAGGAGAATTTACTGAGTAATTTTGCTGTTTCCACTATTTACTTGGACTGACCTGACGTTAGTTAATCCTCTCGCTCTCCAAAACAAATGCATTCAATAACTGCCGGCATTACGACACCAGGCTGTGGGTGTCATACCGCTTCGACCAAAGGGGCACTATAATCAATGAAAACGAAAAGTTCCGCACAGCTGCTTTAATTTTATGAATTTATATTGTTGTTTTATTGAAAATAAGTATGAAATAAGTATTACTTACCCCAAGGGAAGCAGATTCTGCACCACTGGTGGCCAGGATGATTTCTTATCAGGCTGACGAAACAATGACAGATAACCTGAACTAAATCATGTCATCTGGATGCTAATACCAGACAAGACTTTTGATAAATGCTAACTTGATCAGTGAAAACCTTCCAGCACACCCCCTTTTGTCACAATAGCATTAGTAAGGTCCAACACTGATGATGAACGGGGGTAAGGTCAGAGCTGTGTGGAGGCAAGTCAAATTCTTCTGCATCAAACTGTAACAGGTGATATTAGGATCCAATTGCAGCACACAGGATGCCAGGAACCTGCCAGGCAGGTAAGTGAGTGGTGACATTTGCCCAAACACAGCTCAGTTCAACAACAGGCAACAATACTGTGCAGGAGCGGCCGGGGACATAGTTGTGGAGGTAGAAGATCTGGAATCAGTTAAGTTAAACAGTCTCAGCAGACGAACCAGTAGGGGACAGGCAGAGCGGGTTGTCAATCCCCAGCTCTACCAGTCTGCATGTCGAAGTATCTTTGAGCAAGATATTGGACCCCATCTTGCTGTTCCACTGGTGTGTGTGTGTGTGTGTGTCATGAACGTGACTTGTAGTGTAAAAAGTGCATTGAATGGTCAAAAGTACTACAAGTGTATGTTCACTCTATTTACAGTAAGAGGAAACACAAGATGGAACTGTTGCACCAAGGAAAAAACCTCAAGGGAATGAAAGTGTACCTGAATGAGCACCTGACACAGAAGAATGCAGAGATTGTGAGAAAAGCAAGATTCCTCAAGAAGAATAACAAGATCCAGGGAACATGGACTGCAACCTGTAAGGTAATTATTAAATTGAATGGAAATTCCCCGAAGCAAGCGAAAATCATAGTAGTCAGAAAGCTGGAGCAAGTTGAACAAGTATGAGGAGGCCTATGCTTGGGACTATGTGAGAACACTACCTAAGGACTGATGTTTACTTTTAATTTCACAGGTTTTTCTTTCTTTTTTTGTTTTTTTGAAATGTTGTTCTCATTGTTTCAAAATGTCAATTAAATTACCAAAAAAAGGTCTAAGATTTGCACATTTAAATATATGTAGTCTGAGAAATAATGTTACTGAGTTGTGCGCAATTTTGCATGAAAATAATATTTACAGAATCCATCACAGAAACACACTAATATAAAAACATAGAAGATTCTGAGTTGACTATTCAAGGTTACAATATAGACGAGATAAAGATTGAAATGGAGGAGGGACAGCGTTTTTTTTTATTTGCAGCAGATATGAATGTGGACTGGTTTTCTAGTAATTGTTCTAATGTATGTAAACTGGCTCGGATTGTGAACCTACCTACAAGAATTCATATTAATAGTGAAGGTTCCTGTTCATCTACTTGTATTCATCTTTTTTTTTTACAAATGTTCTAAGGCTATTTCTGTACCTGTGGGTATTAGCAATCACAGTTTAATTGCAACAACTTGGAAAGTGAAGGTGCCCAAAAGTGGGCCTAAGATTATTCACAAAAGAATGTATAAGACATTTTCTGAGGATAATTTTCTTGATGATGTAAAGAATGTAAATTGGGATTTGGTGTATAAAAAAGGTGTACAAAGGAGAGAGATTTACTTAAAGCCTCTGGAAACCCAAATCCACAATAGCCTTCTAACTACACTACACAAAAATATAAACACAATATAAATGCAATTTTCACGCAGCACATTTCCTATATACACAAAAGACCATTCCCCTCAAATATTGTTCACAAATCTGTCTAAATCTGTGTTAGTGAGCACTTCTCCTTTGCCGAGATAATCCATCCCACCTCACAGGTGTGGCATATCAAGATGCTGATTAGACAGCATGATTATTGCACAGGTGTGCCTTAGGCTGGCCCCAATAAAAGGCCACTCTAAAATGTTCAATTTTATCACACAATGATATCAGCACAATGCCACAGATGTCACAAGTTTTGAGGGAGCGTGCAATTGGCATGTCCACCAGAGCTGTTGCCCGTGAATTGAATGTTCATTTCTCTACCATAAGCCGTCTCCAAAGACGTTTTAGACAATTTGGCAGTACATCCAACCCGCCTCACAACCACAGACCACGTGCCACCATCCCAGGGAAGCTCATCTGCATGCTCGTTGTCCTCATCAGGGTCTTGACCTGCACTTTGGAGAGGTGTTCTCCTCGCGGATGAATCCTGGTTTTCACTGTTCAGGGCAGATGGCAGACAGTGTGTGGCGTCACACAGGTGCATTTTATTGATGGCATTTGAATGCACAGAGATACCGTGACGAGATCTTGAGGCCCATTGTTGTGCCATTCATCCACGACCATCACCTCATGTTGCAGCATGATAATGCACGGCCCCATGTTGCAAGGATCTGTACACAATTCCTGGAAGCTGAAAACGTCCCAGTTCTTGCATGGCCAGCATACTCACCGGACATGTCACCCATTGAGCATGTTTGGGATGCTCTGGATCAGCGTATACGACAGCGTGTTCCAGTTCCTGCCAATATCCAGCAACTTCGCACAGCCATTGAAGAGGAGTGGACCAACATTCCACAGGCCACAATCAACAACCTGATCAACTCTATGCGAAGGAGATGTGTTGCACTGCGTGAGGCAAATGGTGGTCACACCAGATACTGACTGGTTCTCTGACCCCCCAGACCCCCCCCAATAAAGTAAAACTGCACATTTCAAAGTGGCCTTTTATTGTGGCCAGCCTAAGGCACACCTGTGCAATATTCATGCTGTCTAACCAGCATCTTGATATGCCACACCTGTGAGGTGGGATGGATTATCTCGGCAAAGGAGAAGTGCTCACTAACAGATTTGTGAACAATATTTGTGAGAAATGGTCTTTTGTGTATATACAAAATGTTTTAGATCTTTGAGTTCAGCTCATGAAAAATGGGAGCAAAAACAAAAGTGTTGCGTTAATATTTTGGTTCAGTGTATGTAATTTAGGGTCTTATGTACATAATATTAAAAATGTAAAAACAGGGTCCCCCCAGGATTTTTCCACTCAAATTTAAGACTTTTTAAGACCACAACCAATGAAATTTAAGACCAACCTCGCACCTATTCTGGCATACATTTATTAAAATAATGCAAAAAAAAATCTGTCAGAATAACTAAGAATAACAGCATAACACAGGGGCAAATAACAATCACTTATTTTAATAAACAATACAGCACGCGCACGCCTGTGTGCAAAAGTATTACAAATGGAGCATACAGCCATATAAAACTCTGCTGCAATCTCTCAACACTGTAAGAGACAAAACAACTGTGTGAGGAGTGTGTGTGTGCAAAAGTATTACAAATGGAGCATACAGCCATATAAAACTCTGCTGCAATCTCTCAACACTGTAAGAGACAAAACAACTGTGTGAGGAGTGTGTGTGCAGATACATTACACAAAAGAACAATGTCTTAACATATAGGCCACAATCATATACAAAACACAATAACTGCAAGGAATGTGTGAGTGTTTGCGTGTGTGTGAGTGAGTGAACGTCTGTGTGTGCATGTATTACAATGGAGCTGGAACAGTGTCAACACTGTATTAACAATCAAAACCATAAAAACAACACAACTACAGTGTGAGAAGTGTGTGCATGCACCTGTGTGTGAATACATTACACAAAAGAACCATTTCTTCATCAGACACAATCATATATTAAACAGTAACTGTGCAAGGAGTGTGACTGTGTGTGTGCGTGCGTGTGTATGCATATATCTCTGAGTGTGCCTGTTTGCGGATGTAATAGAGCCTACAGCTTTTGGAGCTCTGCCCTTTTGGCTGCAATCTGTTCATCCAGGTTAATAACTTCAGCCAACTTGTCCTTGTGGCTCCTTCTAAAAGCATTCGACTTGGCGATAAGCTCTGCCATCTTGCTGCCTACTTGCTTGGCTCCAGCCTGGTCTGCCAACTTATCTGCATCCCTGGCCAGATGTCCTGCTACCTCCTGAATGGACCTTCTATTCTTTTTCAGTTGCTCCAGGTGCTCCTCAATGGCTTTTCTTTTCTCACCTTGTGCTTGTGATTCCTTCTTTCTTCGCTCATTCTCAAGGTGAATTCTATATCTGCTCCTGGCAGAAAAAGCGGCCAAGAAAGACATCCAGTCTCTTCTTGAAGGGCTCGAAGGACTGGAATTCTTCATTTCTGACCACTTGGGAGAGCACCTCTGAGAACTGCTGGATGATCAAATCACCTAAAGAGAGTGAATGACAACAGATAAACATAACATAAATACATGTATTTATCCAAAACATCACTTATATGTTACTATACATTAGTGAAACATGTGCCTTCATATTTCAAATGTCAAGACTTCATCATTGAAATAAGGTAAGAATAATTATGTACCAGCTGCAATTCCCCCACTCACTGCCTGTCTTGCAGAAACTTCTTGACTATGCTCTTCATCTGATTCTCACAAGATTCAGGATTGCTGTACATGATGGCGGGGTTAAGACAGTTGGTCTTACAATCTGGAATTTCAAAGGGCTCTTCTCTTGAATCTTCTTGACCATTTTTGATAGACACTCCATGCATTCCTTTTGAAAGCGTTTTGGAGTTCCTAAGGATGAATAAGGACTAGCTGAAGTAAACTGTCTCCTCTCCCTCCTCTCTCCTGTTAGCTAACCATTAAATAGAAATTTTGTGCACATAACAACAGACATGTCAGACATGATTATTTCCGAAATACCTTTACAGCAGTCTCTGCACCAATGCTGATGTCAACTGCTTTTGGATGCACCATGGACTGCTTGTCGGTGACATCAAGCCTTACCAAGTGCTGAGGTGCAGCATCAGTTAAAAGTTCTCGTTTGATGAATCGCCTCTGCAAAACAGGAGAAAAACATATTTGAGAATGAAAAATATTTTAAAAATTCCTATTATTCTTATTATTCTTATTATAATTGTTATTATTATTTCTTCATATTCACACAGACAGTACAATGAAGATTCACCTTACCTTAAGCAACTCAGCCAAGTCATTGACAATAAAAGGAAGCACGGGTTCATCCGTTTGATACTTTGTCAGGAAGGGTGTTACACTTCGTGAAACTGCCATGAAAAAATGCTGCTTTGCCAGAATGAGAGGGTCTTTGGTTGCAGCCTCAATGGTATTATACGAGGATGTCCCAGGGTTTGGAAGCTTTTTGGTTGTGACAGCTTCAACATACTTTTCCATGTCTGGCCAAATCTCGATGGCTCTCTCGACCACTGGGAGATTCTCGACCCAGCGGTGACCACAAAAAGGCAAAGCAAAGATTTTGGACTTTGTAAGGTTGCAAAAATCCTCCCTTCTTGCTGGCACGTTGTGAAAAATAGTATGCAGAGCTCTTAGTAACTTCTCCATATGCCAGTCACTGAATCTACATTTGACAGCATTATGGAGAGTGTGGAGGCCGCAACTTCCCACAACTACCAACTGGGCACCCCCAAAAGATTCAGCATGCTCCTTCTGCAGCATCTCAAAAAAACGCCAATTGACGTTGGGTCCGTCCATGGACACAGACACCATCATTCTCAAATCAAGGTCACGTAAACATTCCTACAAGAAATCAAAAACAAATTTTAAAACACAGACGCATTGTATCATGGACACTGTCATAACATCATAGCACTCTGTAATCTGTAAAGTCTATAGTGTGGTGGAGATTAAAGCCTCCAGGTTAAAGGGTTCTGTCCCAGAGGGACAGAAGAGTGGTGAGGGAGAATATTACCGTCACTGCTGTCATTATAGTTTTTTCTCAATTTACTCTACATGCATTTTCCTATGGCCCTAACTCTAATCTCTTGTTCAGAGCAGAGCCTATGTAACTGTGTGGCAAAGATATATTCTGATTTAAGTTCAAACAACATCCATATTTCCGTTTAAGGATACAGCGCAGATGAATGTCCAGCTGTTTAGTTTTTGTACTTTTGTTTAGACTTTCGTCAAGCATGACCACAAATCCAGAAGCCTTATTGACCTGCTTGGTCAGTTGTTTGGGGATGAAAGGGGCCAGACCAAACTTAGTAATATAGGCAGTCTTGTTGCTCCCACATGTGAAAGTAGCCACGATCTCTGAGTCGGGGAACATGACTTTGAAGAGCTCGCTTATATTTTCATTTGACGTATACAAGTGATGGTCCGATATCGTCTTTAGTGTCCACGTCACCTCTGCCTTAAGCGTTGCCGTCGAGCCGCAAAGAGCTCGTATGTTACCTGGCTGTGTGGGCTCGGTGCTGCTGGCAGCCGAGGTGACTGTTGAGGTTAGCCTCGGGTTTGCCGTGCAGATCTGGGATATGGGTGCCTGCCTCCGTGTAGCTGATAAGCACGCTAAATGTTTAGCACTCTTCATGTGCGACTCAAAGGCCATATGTCCCATTGTGTCGAGCTTGAATTTTTTACGGCACAGGCTGCACTGAGCCTCCCACTCATTCCCTGGTACAGCCTGAACCCAGTCATATTTTGAGTCACTTAGCCACAATGGATTAAATCTGCACTTGCCCATCCCAAAGCTGCTGCGTGAGCGACGACCTTCGTGGGTCAGCGGCTGACTGTGCACGCTCCAACGTAATGCTGCGTTCTAGAAAACTCTGAAATCAGGATTTTCTGACCTCCTAGTTGAAACAGTGAATTGGAACACAACCTCATGTCGGAGATCGATAAAGTCACAGAAAAAAATCATTTTACAACGCAACGTTCCAAGATTTTTTGTTTGTTAGTTTACTTAGTATACAGTTATGTTGTTGAGCTGTATCATGTAGATAAGAAAGGAAAAAAATTAAGACCTCTGAGAATGAAATTTAAGACTTGTAAACAAAATTTAAGACCTTTTCAAGGCCTTAATTTACGGTTATCAAATTTAAGACTTTTTCAAGTTTTTAAGACCCCGCGGGTACCCTGAAAAACAATTAGAAATCAGTTTCCATCCAAATTTGAAATATCTGTCTTTTAAGTTTTTGTACATTCTTGTAATTGGGTTTGATTTGGCCGTGGTTATCTCTGAGATTTATTACGCAATAAATTCCAAACCAATATAAATCATCCGTCAGTTGTCTCATCCCGCCCCCCAGTGGCTCATGGAGCTGCAGGAAGAGGCGGCTTGTGAGCAGCCGGGCTTGCCCTCCGGGCCCGGTGCTGGTGTCGGCTTGCGGGGAGGGGACGTAATGTGCACCCTTTCTCACCCCTAATCCCAACCCCAAGCAGTTAGCTTTGCTACGCATAAACATATCCCCAATCGCGGAGGTGTTGCTGTGGGAAACAATACAATTTTAGCCAGAGGGGAACATTATTCAAGGCGGGCAAATACTTCTACACAACGCCAGAGAGACAGCCAGCTGGCACCGGTCTCTCCCGCTTTGAGGGTCGGTGTATGTGTCAGAGTAAAGACATACTTAATCTATTAAGACTGGATGTGTTTGAATGAAAAAGGCTATCAGAAAAACGGAGCAGATTTATGTTTTCAATGAAAACGTATCTCAATGAAGAAAGGCAAAGCGTTAGCCTCCCATTGTCATTCATCTCAGCTAGCATTGCATGTAAAAGTTATGCTAACTTTTCTACGAAGTAACATTAATATGAATCACAAAACATTTTGAAACTTACCATTCAGTGACCACCTGAAAGGAATCATTTTCAGCTGGCAGGGCTTCTGCTTCGTCCTCAGAGCTCAAACGTACAGCTGGATTAAATTTGTTTTGCAGCAATCAGAGCGTTATCTGCCACGCCCACTCTGTCTTGGCAAGTGGTCTAAACAGCAAAATGAGCTGTTTTTTGAGGATGATTAATGCGACACTCGACTTTGATATAATATATGCATTTTTACTATTTCAAGCTGTGTTTCCAAAGGCTTTAAGGAGGCTGCAGTAGCAGCCGGTTGCCCACAGGCTTGGCAAAAGTACCGAGCTCTTACGAACAAAAATACTAAAATGAATAGACAGAAGAAAAAAACATTATTATAAATGCAAATTTGAGGAATGTAAAAGTGACAGTAAGAACACTTAATGAAGCTGTGGGTAGGAATAAAATGAGCATGGTGCTTTCATTCATAGAGGTATAGAGTGTGTTTATAACTAAACCAGTTGACTTTGCACTAGGGCATTAACGACTTCGATTTTTTTTTCACGTCGACTTATCTGTCAATAAAGTCGAAGTCGAGTCGACACGTCATTTGATGACGTCATCACATTGACAGCGCGGAGGAAAGTGAAGTATCTTCATACGTGATGCGTGTCTGTGAACATACTCGGGTGGTACTTATGTGGAATGGACTCTGCGGACATCCTCAAGCCCTGTGCGTGCAAAGCTCAAGGCCTGAACATACTCGGGCGTAACGTTACTATAAGCGGAGCGGACTCCGCGAGGAATGTCCACAGTCATTCGAACTTCCGGTCACTCGTGCGCGGAGCGGAGTCCGTGCGGTCGTAAAATCACAGTTTTGCGCACACAGGGGTTGCAGACCTCCGTGGACTCCGCTCTGCGCACCAGTGACCGCTCGGCATGCATTTTTCACATCGCCCGAATGATTGCCGACATTCCTCGCGGAGTCTGCTCCGCTTATAGTACGTCCGAGTATATTCACTTAGTCAAGGATAAAGTATCAGTGTAAGCACACAGAGAGGGAGAGAGAGAGAGAGAGGGAAAAAACACACGACTTGTCGACTCCTCCCGGGGGGCGTCGACTTGTGCCACTGACGTTGACGCGTCGACAAATCAACTTTTCTGTTCATGCCCTACTTTGCACACTATTTTAATAATTTCTTTGTTGAGAAAGTAGATACAATTATAAATAAGATGCTTGCTGTTAGTGGCGAGCTGGTGTGGTGGTTAGCACTCGCCTCACAGCACGAGGGTTCCCCGTTCGATCCCGGGTGTGGGAGCCCTTCTGTACAGTCCTTGCATGTTCTCCCCATGTCAGCGTGGGTTCTCTCCAGGCACTCCAGCTTCCTCCCACAGTCCAAAGACATGCAGATTGGAGATTAAGTTAATTGATAACTCTAAATTGTCCGTAGGTGTGAATGTGAGTGTGAATGGTTGTCTGTCTCTATGTGTCTGCCCTGCGATAGTCTGGCGACCTGTCCAGCGTGTACCCTGCCTCTCGCCAAATGTCAGCTGGGATAGGCTCCAGCCCCCCGACGACCCTCAAGAGGATGAAGCGATTAGAAGATGGATGGAAGATCATGAAGGACAAGGTGTTTTGTTTTGAATAAAGCTAGGAATAGAGGAAATAGAAAAGCTTTTGCTCTCGATTAAAAGTGATAAGCCATGTGGCACTGATAATTTAGATGGAAGGCTCTTGCGGCTAGCAGCCAAGTTTATTGCAGTGCCTATATGCCATATCTCAATCAATCAATTTTATTTATAAAGCCCAAAATCACAAATCACGATTTGCATACCACATCCCTCTGTCCTTTGGACCCTCACAGCGGATAAGGAAAAACTCCCCCCAAAAAAACCTTTAACGGGGAAAAAAACGGTAGAAACCTCAGGAAGAGCAACTGAGGGGGGATCCCTCTTCCAGGACAGACGGACGTGCAATAGATGTCATACAGAACAGATCAACATAATAAATTAACAGTAATCCGTATGACACAATGAGACAGAAAGAGCGAGAGACAGGAACAGAGAGAGATGCAGGACAGACGGTAATGACAGTAGCTTACAACAACATTCATGAAAGTAATAATAATTTTTAATGTATGTTTTGAAAAAGGTGTGTATCCACAAGTATGGAAGATTGCCAAGATTACGCTGCTGCCAAAGAATACTAGGGAGACATTTGCTGGTCCTAATAGCAGGCCTGTGAGTATTTTACCTGTGTTAAGTAAATTGATGGAGAAAATCATATGCAAGCAGATTCAATGTTACTTTGAAATAAACAGCAATAACTCTGTCAACATGCATATAAAATTAGATATTCAACAAGCACAGCATTAATGGCGCTTACTGATGATTGGTTTAAAGATATTGATAGGAAATTAATGGTGGGTGCTGTGCTCCTGGACTTCAGTGCAGCATTTGATATAATTGATCATGGGCTGTTATTCAGAAAGCCTTCAGCATATAATTTCCAAGTTGGTGCTATTAAATTGATGAAAAGTTACTTGGTTAATAGGTACATAATGGTACACTTTCATATATGGTGTTACTTCAGTGCGGTGTCCCACAGGGAAGCTGCCCATTGCTCTACTCAGTTTTTGTTAATGACTTATCACATGTACTGAAGATTACATCTATTGAAATCTATGCAGATGACACTACAATGCATGTCTCTGCAGAAAATATGGTGTCAGTTAATATGTTACTGCAATAGGAGTAAATGTTGGTCTCTGATTGGGTTCGTGAAACTAGGTTAAAGCTGAATGTTTCAAAAACAAAGAGTATCATCTAGGTCTAGATATATGCTAAGCTCTAATCCTGAATTACATTTGGTTTTACAGGGTGACAATATTGAGCAAGTTAGAGAGGCCACTCACGGACTGGCCCATCTGTTTAGTCTGTCGATAGATGGCCTGGCTCCTTATTGGCCTGTATGGCTGCCATCTGGGCCAATAAGAAGCCAGGGCTGGCAGGCCATGTGCTGGCAATAAATACAATGCAGCCAATGGCCCGCTTTTGCCAGGCAGACAACACTTCTTCTATTACACGCCCCCTCACTCGCTACTGCACAGAGACGTATGCGCTGTGAAACCGTGAAACAGAGGGTTATTAGGATTGGTCGAAAATGACAGTTTTTTTTCGAAGAATCATGTCGTGATTGGTTAGTTGATTTATGGCCCGCCTCTACACAACGAAAACACAGGAAGGAGAATGCACATGGTTACATGCGCGGCGCACCGGATCGTATGTGAGTGAGAGAGCGAGAGAGAGAGAGAAAGACTGATCGAAGAGAGGAGGAAAAAGGAAAGGTGGACATGAAAGAGAGATGGAGAGCAAAAGGAAGGCCCTAGAAAGAGAGGGGGCAAAATGTTATAAGCTTACAGACCTGTTTAGACCGGGTCCCCCACCCCCACCCCTCGCCACTGTCGCTAGCAAAGTGGATGGCGACGCAGCAGCGACAAGTAAGTTTATAAACGCCACACAATGCATGTCAGACGCCCCCATAAGCCAGTTGAGAAGGCCAACATGTAATAAAATTATTGGCTTTAAGACCATGCACTTTGTTCCCTTTTGTCATGTGTATCCTCATGTGTATCACACCAGTTGATATGGATGGCCTTTGTTTTCTGCAAGTGCAACAACAACATCCTTCATGGCTGGTTTTCAAGAAAGAAAGGGGGAAAAAAAAGCTTTATTCCACATTGTAGATTTATTTTGCTTCTGTGGCAGTGATGTGGTGGTTTGTTGTGGTACTGTCTCGCATAAACGCTACTTAACTAGACAGTGTACAGTGCAGTATATACCCTAGAGGAGAGGAGGCTAAATAAAATAGCCTTTATGTGTTGCTTCTATTTTAACATGAAAAATGTACAATATGGCTAGGCAGCCAGCCAGGCCTGTACTTTATACTGTACACAATCGCTCAATTCAGTTTCTGCAGTTATGTTATGGATGGTTCTAATGCTGAATGATACATTTTCTATGAGTTCTACTATGTGCATGTACAGTTACTTGCTTTCATTCAGTGGTTGTGTCTGTGAAGGTTTTGACTTACAGTTTGTCGGTGTGGTTGGTGCTGCTGCTGCTGCACTGTATTATTTGGTTGCAGATGCTTATACTGTATGCTTGCTTGACATGCTTGTAGTTTTGGTTTAGAGAGAGTGAGTGAGTGTGTTTGTGTGTCTTTGCCTGGGTGGCGGACTTTACCTATACCAAGAACTAATGCACTTAAGAGAACTGTAATATATAGAGCAGTAACAAATTAAAAGAAGCTGTGATCTGTAAAGAAGTTATGTTTGTATAGACAGATGGTTCTTTTTTTTTTCAATTGTGAATACTCTTCTGGTGATTATTTGAAGAACCTTAACAGAAGGTAATATGAAAAAAATCATTGACTACTTCTGAGGTTTTCCTTTGTGGTAGGTTAAGTGTGCTATAGTGGAATTCCAAGACATTGTTTTTAATTTGGGGCGGCACAGTGGTGTGGTGGTTAGCACTGTCGCCTCACAGCAATAGGGTTGCCGGTTCAATCCCGGGTGTGGGAGCCCTTCTGTGCATGTTCTCCCCGTGTCAGCGTGGGTTCTCTCTGGGCACTCCAGCTTCCTCCCACAGTCCAAAGACATGCAGTTTGGGGACTAGGTTAATTGATAACTCTAAATTGTCCGTAGGTGTGAATGTGAGCATGAATGGTTGTTTGTCTCTATGTGTTGGCTCCAGTGTAGGCTCCAGCCCCCCAGCGACCCCCAAGAGGATGAAGTGGTTAGAGGATGAATGTTTTTAATTTGTTGTGTTTTTTGATTGGGTTATGTTATGTTTTAATTTGATTGTTATGTATGTTGTGTACGTTATGAATGTTTATGATGTGTGTCTGGACCCCAGGAAGAATAGTCTTCACTGAGGTGAAGACTAATGGGGATCCATAATAAACACTAAACAATAAACGGTGGCACATGTGGCAACACGATAAAAAACCTCTGGACCACAGGAAACCAGAGGTCAAAAAATGGGAACCTTCACACTATAGTGTTGTCGTCGGAAGAAAATGGCAAGCAGCCAGAGGCAAACAGGAACCAAGGATGCAGAAGCAGATCTTAAGGTCAGGGACAGAAGGTTGGTGCATTTATCAGGAGTCAGACAAGGCAGGCTGGTCAGAGGCTAGTAGGGTTGGCAACAGGAAGTCAGTCCGAAATGAAGTGCTTGAGAGTCTTGCATGAGTAGCAGGAACAATTGGTGTCTGTGAAGCTGGGGTATATATATATTGGCTGTGAGTAATGAGGAACAGGTAAACTGAATTGCATTGATGAGGTGGGCATAACTACTGCCGAGAAGCAGGAAAACCAGGGTGAATGGAAAATTACTGACTGGGAGCAGAAAAAAGCAGATGCCCAGGAATGTGAGACAAACTGTGAAAACCATTTCTTTATGGTGCTGAATTTGTGCATGACTTTACTGTTAAGCTGAAAAAGAGAATACAACAAACAAACTTTGACACGTTGGAAAAACACTGATGTCTTTGATGTCATTGCATTGTAGGATTAAGATCTCCCTTATTATGAGAGAAATTCAGCCCTAACAGCAGTCTCTAAAAGTACAAAAAATATGTAGGCAGGAGTGCCCACATTGTTTTGACCATAAACTGAAGAATACATAAATAATGGGTATGAAAAGATACTTTAAAATTGGTGTTTGTGTTGGTATGGAGGAGAGATGTACCTGTTTGTGAGTGGGGGTTGCTGTTAAAGCAGTAATGAGAGGCAGTCACAATGTGAGGCTCATATTCTTCATGGTGATTTTCATCATGCCTTCTACTGTATTAATGTCTGCATAATTCTTTACAGCAGGCACTTACGCTCTGATTATTACTTTGGGAGGTTCATTTGATTGAATTTTTCATTTTGCATCCATAGATGTGCTTATTGTTTTCTCAGATAAAGGAATAGTCACATTACCGTTTATTGAATTTAGCAGCACTATAATTGCGTATTCCACACAATAGAGATATTACACAGCTTAATTGGAGGGTAACATCAGAGCCGGCCCAAGGCATAAGTGAACTAAGCACCTGCTTAGGACCCCGTGACAACTAGGGGGCCCCCAAGAGCAATTAACTTAAAAAAAAGAAAGAAAAAAAAAATGTCCATGTGTGAGTGATGATGATTCATATATTGTAAAATGTACGTTGTTGTACAAAAAGACAATATTATGTTAACAGAGTGTAGTTTCCTACTGCCTCTCTGCTCTAAATGTCAGAGTAAGTAAGGTGTGCATCCAGGCGTGCAGTGCGCACTGCGCATCGAAGGAACTCGGAGCAGGTGGAAGGCCTAATAATGTCGCAGAAAAAGACATACCCTTTAGGGGCAGAAAAAAGAATAAGGAAGAAAGAGGAGGAGGAGAAAAAACAACAGGATAAAGGTATGTTTGCATGTCTTGGTAATGTAACGTTTGGTGTCAAGGAGATTTTGTAAAGTTTCCTCAAATTAGGGAAGTCCCTAATTATTGTTGATATTTTGTTCCAACTACATTAGCCTATAATAGCAAATTAGCTAGCTAACGTTAGTTCAAAACTAGAGAAATTTCTCTTTTAACTGGTAGGTTAGATAGCTTACTATTCAATCAATCTATCAATCAATCTTTTTTTTTTTTTTTTTATAAAGCCCAATATCACAAATCACAATTTGCCTCACAGGGCTTTACAACATACGACATCCCTCTGTTCTTTGGACCCTCGCAGCAGATAAGGAAAAACTCCCCCCAAAACACCTTTAACAGGGTAAAAAAATATGGTAGAAACCTCAGGAAGAGCAACTGAGGAGGGATCCCTCTTCAAGGACGGACAGACGTGCAATAGATGTCACACTATTCAAGCTAACGTTTTTGTGTTTGTGTAATAGCCTGGCCTTTTTGGCATCAAAACAATTTTTTTGATAACAATGTTTGATAGCAAATGTTTAATACCAACTAACATTAATTACAGACACGGTGACGTCTGCTAGCAATGTTTTTGCATTAGTGAATTAATATGATGAAGATATGTTGTTTGCTGCAGAGCATAGTAATTTATGTGAGTAAATAAACATATTCCTTTTACATTAACTCCCTATTATGCTCATAAGTTAGGCCTATATGAAACTCCCCCAGGAGCACTGTCAAAGTATTTTGGAGGAGGCACTGGCTCAGCCCAGGGGCAGTCCAACTCCTCAGGCTCAGCCAAGGCCAATGAATCAGGTGAGGGAAAAACTTTTCACCATATATATTTAATTTCTAGTCAAATGATCTCATTAAGATAAACTAATATAAGATATAATCATATGACAAAGGACATGTTTTCATCTTAGGTCCATCTCCATCCTCTGCTCCATCCACTCAATTTCAATCAATCAATCAATTTTATTTATAAAGCCCAATATCACAAATACAATTTGCCTCACAGGGCTTTACAGCATACGACATCCCTCTGTCCTTTAGACCCTCACAGTGGATAAGGAAAAACTCCCCAAAAAAAAACCTTTACCGGGGGGAAAAAATGATAGAAACCTCAGGAAGAGCAACTGAGGAGGGATCCCTCTTCCAGAACGGACAGAAGTGCAATAGATGTCATACAGAACAGATCAGCATAATAAATTAACAGTAATCTGTATGACACAATGAGAGAGAGAGAGAGAGAGACAGAGAGAGAGAGAGAGATGCAGGACATCCTCGGTAATGACAGTAGCTTACAACAACAATCATGAAAGTAATAATATTGTCGTTATAGTTCTGGTTACTGTGGTACAATATGTTGAAAGTATATAATAGTATCTGATAGTATACATGTATGATAATAATCATATGTTTATAATAACAGTAGAAGTATGACTAATGACTAATGATGGCAGCAGCAGCAGCAGCAGCAGGAGGCATCTGGCAGGACCACGGCAGCAGCACAACCACACACGACACACTGTCCAGGCACCGCTGCAATATGAGTTAACCTGAGAGACAGTGGAGCACAAAGGCTCTGGAGAAGAAGCCGAGTTAGTCCACTGTGCCCACTGTCCCCTCTGTGTCTGCTGCAACCTCAGCTCTACCTGGTAAGTTAACAGCCTTTGTAATTGCTCAGTGTACTGCAGAACATTCTGAGATGAATAATTTTTAATATAAGATATAATCATGTGAAAAGAGACATGAATGAATCATATGAATACAATTTCAGTCAAATGTCTGTTAGTTCCCTCAATTAGTGCAATTAGTGCAAGTAAATTCATAATAGTTCAGAATTTCCCCTAGGGGATCAATAAAGTGTTTCTGATTCTGAAATAACAAAATCCAGTGTAATAATAATACATATATGTCAGTGGAGGGATGAGGATCCATAGGCAGGATGGTCATTTAGGATCTTTGTGTCCTTAGGGTAAGAAGCTCTTCCTGAGCCTCCTGGTACTGGCCTGCTATGAGCAGTACCAGGGGTGTAAATCACTAGTTTAATCATGATACCATATTATATCAATTCTTTGGGACAATAATACGATATTTGCCGATATTACTGCCATGATACGATTTTGGGTTAATGCGATTCAGGGGCCTGCAATCAACACGAAATGATGTTATATGCCCATTACACACTCTCTGTTACAGAAGAAGCTGCCACCCTTGTCTTTTTTGGTTTTGGCTTTAAAAGGTAAAAACAATGAATGAAAACACAAATAATGTAAATAATTTTAACCACTTAAGTGCAAAAACACACATAAAACAGCACATGGGATAAGTTAGCCTTCAGGGCTTTCTGCCAGGAAGAATCTAAGACCCTGTTTATACTTTAATACAGATGAAATTTAAGATGCTTTCATTTATGGTCAGACACACACACACACACACACACACACATGCATACACACACACATACATATATATATCCTTTATTTAACCAGGTAAAAGCCTCATTGAGATTAAAAAATCTCTTTTTCAAAAGTGACCTGGCCAAGAGGGCAGCATAAAACATTGTTACAACTTAAGGTCCATGGGCCAGACCACATATCGGTACCACTCAAGGTGACAAAACTTTTGAAAAGATCTAAGTCTGTAGATGATATTTTGGTATGATAGCCCTTCCTGAGTGGTAGCTGTATCATAGTTATCAGCTCATGAAGTATACCCACCCCCTCAGGTAAATTGCATTTCAGATTTTGGCGCATATCCTGTACAGGACATCTGTCAATGTTTCACAATATTGTCTTTAGTATCATTTAAAGGGGACTATGTCATCTTTAATTCAAGCTAAGATATGAATCTTTCTGACCAATATAGAGGTCACTGGAGCTCTTTGAACAGTCAACAACACACATTTTTACACAATTGTCACCTAAATGCAATACAATTTTTTTTAGCCCTGTGTCATCGAGGAGCAACATGGGCACAAAATACAAAAACTGGGATACTCACAGGACCACAATGATTCAGATAATGTGTAATATACTCATACTATATCATTGTTCCAGGTCACTGTGAGCCTTAAATTAGATGGGCATTATTAACTGGATCAGATAAGCTCACAAACTGGTCTTTATCTTGACTTCATCTTCATTTGATTAGTTTAGGTTTTGTATGAAATGGTGATTTCTGTGTAGCAATATAAAACTGTGAGCAAGTGGAAAGTGTTTCCCAATAGCCACTAGATGGCACTGTGCCTGACTGTTACTGAAATGCTGCATAAATAGAACGAGAGAAGAAGTACCGAGACATCTTTTTCATCTTTGTGCTCCACTGTCTCTCAGGTTAACTCATATTGCAGCGGTGCCTGGATAGTGTGACGTGTGTGGTTGTGCTGCTGCCGTGGTCCTGCCAGATGCCTCCTGCTGCTGCTGCTGCTGCCATCATTAGTCATTAGTCATACTTCTACTGTTATTATACACATATGATTATTATCACACATGTATACTGCCAGATACTAATATATACTTTCAACATATTGTACCACAGTAACCAGAACTATAACGACAATATTATTACTTTCATGAATGTTGTTGTAAGCTACTGTCATTACTGAGGATGTCCTGCATCTCTCTCTCTCTCTCTCTCTGTCTGTCTGTCTCTCTCTCTCTCGCTCTCTCATTATGTCATACAGATTACTGTTAATTTATTATGCTGATCTGTTCTGTACGACATCTATTGCACGTCTGTCTGTCCTGGAAAAGGGATCCCTCCTCAGTTGCTCTTCCTGAGGTTTCTATCATTTTTTTCCCCCCGGTAAAGGGTTTTTTTGGGGGGAGTTTTTCCTTATCCACTGTGAGGGTCTAAAGGACAGAGGGATGTCGTATGCTGAAAAGCCCTGTGAGGCAAATTGTATTTGTGATATTGGGCTTTATAAATAAAATTGATTGATTGATTGACCTCTTTTTCTCCTTGATGCTGTCTTCAAACAAGGTAATGTACGCTTAAATAATAATCTCAAATAAAATATCCAAATATTTTTATGAATATGATTGTGGAGAGCATAGGGTGTGGTCTTTGTCACCAATGGCCAATTGTTTGTGTTGCATGTTTACAGATAACATTCCACATTGCTAAGGCTGAAGACTGAGGCTAACGTTAACACATTGTAGAAGCATCTTTGTAAGTTTGATTAATGTAGGCCTACAACATTTATGTTTTAAAGAGCTGACTTAGCTATTTTTGTAAGAACAAAAGAGTAGCCTTTACATATTTCTCATTAGTAAGCTTGGTCATATCTGTTAACGTCTGGGAACTCTTAACTTATATTTAACACTACTTTTGGACAACAAATCTGTGACTTAGCATTGTTTGTTAGTCTATACATTTCAAAAGGCTGCATCTGATATTGCAGTTTAAACTGCCTGACAATGGCCACTGATGAACAAGCAAGTAGTAACCCACCACCAAAGCAACCACAGGGGGAGTGCATCATCCATTGTTCATCCATCCAATCAGGAGAAAGACAGTCCGTCATCATGTGAAGACTATTCAAATCAGGACATTAACTAATTAAGGGGGGGTGCTTCCTTTTTCACCCTGAGGTACTAGTTTTATTACCAACTCTGCTTTGAAAAACAATGCACCCTTTGATGACCGCATTCTGCCACTTACATGTGACTCCAGGGAGAAACAAAGGTTCTATTGTGACAAGGACTGAAACGTATGTGTCAGATCCTTGTGCCTCTTTAGTACCGTGTAACATGCTTTGACTTGAACATAGCATGATCACGTTCTAATATGAATGGTTCTTTGTTAAGACCAAAAGCTTTGGTATGTGGCATAATTAAATGTTAATTTCAACTCTCTAACATGTAGCGATATTGCCACCTCGTTGCGGAGTTAGGAAGAGTTACCGTAAGGAAGTCCACTTTATATATATATTTAATGAAGATATAATTAGGTAGTATTAATCAACTTGTTGCATGACTGTGTGTTCCTTCATTCTGTTTATCATTATACATTGTCATTGAATTAATCAGAGTGTGTGTATTTGACGTAGGCTAGCTGATATCATGGCATAATAAGTGTATTTTGATTTAATATTAATTTGTGTGTTTAATTGGATATCAAGAAATAATGTGGACCATGGTGGGAAGAGTATGTGTCACTTGCGCGGAACATATTAAAGTATACGACCTTGAAGCAGGAAATAATTAAAGTTTTCCTCTGATTAAGATCTTAAAGGGGTATATTTTTCATCACGAGGAAAACCTCCCCTTTGGATCACGATCGCCGCCCACTTTTTGACCTAGTGAAATACCCGGGCGCCGCCTGCTCTCTCTCTCTTGTGTTTCGCTCTCTCTTGTGTTTTCGCCCTCTTGTGTTTCACTCTCTTGTGCAGGGGAAAAACATGTTTTTGGAATAATTGCACTCATAATAATGAATTTGGGGCACCACCCTTTAGAAGGGAAGTGACTAATCAAATTAATAACTCCGTAAATCACTTATTAATTCGTCAGCACGCTTATCAGTAATGAATCAATCTCAATATCTGGGTTATGATTCCTCTAGACAGTGATCTCTGTTCCTGTACACAGATATATATCACAAACAACAACTTGGCGATAAATGAAGATTTATTTAACTAAGTGGATAACACTGAGTAAATGAATAGCCCGTGATGATTACATAACACAACACAAATTAACAATATATATGAATGAAATTAAAAGAATACTTGTTTAGTTTGTTTAGTTCGGCGATAATGGGAGAGTAACACTGAGACGGCCTATGATAAACGGGAACCGCAGTAATGCGCAAAACCATTCAATTAGACCTAATGAAACCTATTTCATCTGGATAATTTAACTAAGCCTCCTGTTTAACCTCTCTCTTCACTACATAGCGGTTAGCTCGGATTATGGAAGTTTTGGGCCTACTTTTCAGCAGCGATGATCACAGGTGAATCTCTCAGTCGGGGTCCCGGACTGTCACGAGCTGCTCCGGGTTTTCCCAGCAGAATAACAAGGCAGTTTCACAGCCGAGGGAACAGATGAGTTCGTGATGTCCTGTGGGTACCCAGTAGTTGGTCCACGCTGCGGGAGGCCTTGGCTGGATGACGGACCACTGTGGCAAGTGGCGGACAGCCGGTTCCAAGGAATCTGGAGCGGAGAGTGGTTGACAGGTGCCGGTCTGCTTCTTCTGATTACTCGTTTATCGTAATGTGACAACAATATCGTTGGCCGTTCGACATTGATGTCAAATTTACTGCTATGCATAAAAATGTTGAAAACACCAAAAATGGAAAAACTGGATCGATAAAATTTCAAAGTTCAAAATAACTTTGCTTGTGAGCATAAACGTGTTGAAAATGTAATAAAAGTAATAACGCACTACTGAGAAGGTAAAATTGTGAACAAATACGCTACGGCAGACAAAAACGAGAAAAATCTGCAGCAACAGTTAAAAGTTAAGAGCGCGTAGTATAAGAGAAATAAACAAGCAGCAACACAAGGAAAAACAAGAGAAGAGCAAAAGGAGCAAGAGGGGCGAGAGCAGGCCGCGCTCGGGTATTTCACTAGGTCAAAAAGTGGGCGGCAATCCTGATCCAGAGGAAGAGGTTTTCCTCTTCATCTTTTTAAGATCTTAATCAGAGGAAAACTTTAATTCTTTCCTGATATGAGGTTGTATACTTTAATATGTTACGCGCGAGTGACACATACTCTTCCCACCATGGTCCACATTATTTCTTAATGTCCCATTGAACACACAGATTAATGTTAAATCAAAATACACTTAGTATACCATAATATCAGCTAGCCTACGTCAAACACACACTCTGATTAATTCAATGACAATGTATAATGATAAACAGAATGAAGGAACACACAGTCATGCAACAAGTTGATTAATACTACCTAATTATATCTTCATTAAATATATATATATAAAGTGGACTTCCTTACGGTAACTCTTCCTAACTTTGCCATGAGGTGGCAATCTGGCTACATGTTAGGGAGTTCAAATTAACATTTAGTTATGCCACATACCAAAACATTTGGTCTTAACAAAGAACTATTCATATCAGAACGCAACCATGCCATGTTTGAGTCAAAGCACGTTACATGGTAATACAGAGGCACAAGGATCTGATCTGTAAGTGACAGAATGCGGTCATCAAAGGGGTGCATTGTTTTTCAAAGCAGAACCGGCAATAAAGCTTAGCGCCTCAGGGTAAGGAGGGAAGTAAGTTAATGTCCTGGTTTGAATAGTCTTCACATGATGTCCTTGGAGACAGACTGACTGTCTCTCTCCTGACCGGGGTCAGCCAGGGGACATAGTGATCTGGCATCCATCTATACATGTGTCGACACTTGTGTTTCGCTCTTGATTTTTGTCCTCTCTTGTTTTTCGCGCTCTTAACTTTTAACTGTTGCTCCAATTTTTCCCTCGTTTTTGTCTGCCGTATTTGTTCACATTTTACCTTTTTAGTAGTGCGTTATTTCTTTTATTACGTTTTTAACATGTTTATGCTCACGAGCAAAGTTATTTTGAACTTTGAAATTTTATCGATCCAGTTTTCTTTCATCTTCAGTGTTTTCAACATTTTTACGTGTAGTCGTAACTTTGACATCAGTATCGAACGGCCAGCGATATTGTTGTCACATTATTATAAACGAGTAACCAGAACGAAGCAGATCAGCACCTGTCGACCACCTCTTCGCTCCAGATTCCTTGGAACCGGCTGCCCGCCACTGGCCACAGTGTTCTCCATCCAGCCCAAAGGCCTCCCACAGCGTGGACCAGCGGGGTACCCACCGGACATCGTGAATCCAACCACTCCCTCAGCTGTGAAACGGCCGTGCCATTCTGCTGGAAAACCCCGGAGCAGCTAGCAATAGTCCAGGGACCCCGACGAAACTTCCATAATCCCAGCTAACCGCTATGCGGTGAAGAGAGAGGTCGAACAGGAGGCTTAGTTAAATTATCCCGATTGTAATTTAGGTTTCATTAGGTCTAAGTGAATGGTTTTGCGCATTACTGCAGTTCCCGTTAATCATAGGCCACCTTAGTGTTACTCTCCCACTATCGCCAAACTAAGCAAACCAAACGAGTGTTACTTTTCATTTCATTCATATACTGTATATATTGTTAATTTGTGTTGTGTCATATAATCATCATTTGCTATTCATTTACTCAGTGTTATCCATTTAGTTAAATAAATCTTCATTTATCGCCAATCCGTTGTTTGTGATGTATATCTTGTGTACAGTAATAAAGTAATTTATGGAGTTATTAATTTGATTAGTCGCTTCCCTCCTTAGGAGGGTGGTGCCCCAAATTCATTATTACGAGTGCAAATATTCTAAAAGAGGTATTTCCCCTACACCAACTTTCAACGCTGGACAACGGGCGGGGCCACCACAAAGCAAAAGTGCAGATGCTGATACTGCCGCCAATACTCAGCTTGCCAGAGAGAAGAACCTTGTTTGGGTCCTAGCAAGAATGTCACAGCAAGATGACCAGTCAGTCAGCAACTGGACCTGCCTCAACATCCTGACTTGTGATGATATGACGGTCATCCCTGACAGTGTAGGCTATCTGCCTACCATCAATGCTCCAGCGACACAAATGTCTACTGTCAACGAGGTGCTTATCCAGTCACTAAGCATAATGCAGTGCTTAGACCTGACAAAGACTGTCTGTGTCTTTGACCAAGCTCTGTATGCAAAGGCTGTTGAGATTACATGGAAAGATGCTGGCAAGTTCCAGAATATCATTATTAGACTTGGGGTATTTCACACCATCTGCACACTGCTGGCAATCATAGGGAAGTGTTTTCAAGATGCTGGACTCCGAGACCTGTGCATTCAGTCTGGCATGATCGCAGAAGGCTCCGTTGCTGGGGTCATGGATGGCCGCAAGTACAACAGGGTAGTGCGACTACACAAGCTCTTGTATGAGGCTCTCATGCAACTGACATGGAAGGGTTTCCTCTCTTGGTTGGAAACAACTCACACAAGTGACATGGTTCATTTGGATGAAACCCTGAAGGTAATTGGCATCCTTGGGGAAAATGTCTCACAGGCCACTTTGAAGTAGGGATGCACCGAAATGAAAATTTGGGGCCGAAGCCGAAGCCAAATAATATTAAACGCTTGGCCGAATACCGAGTACCGAATACCGAATATCATTGTTTAGTTTTTCATTAGTTTTTGCAAATGAACCCCCTCCAGATTAGTGTTGTCACGGTGCCAAAATTGAGACCCACTGTAAGATACCAATGAAAATATCACGGTTCTGAGTAGTATCAGGATCCCACAGCAAAAATGAGGCAGATGTGCCTTTTGTCACTTATAAAAAGATAAATCACTTTTCTACAATACATTAATGATATTTCAATGGACAAAATTACTTATTGACTTATTCATACTTCAAAAACAGCATCAATAAGTGATTAACATAGGGGGTATCAAATTAAAATAAATAAATAAATAAAATAAAATTCAACCAGCCACCCTCCCCCCCTGACAAGTAAAGAACAGTCCCTACATAAGTAAAGAACAGTCCCTAAAATGCGGTGAGGTTTGTGGACCGTTACCTGCCACAATGACAGAAATGTGAACGGCTTGTTTCTCCTCTGACACGCCACATACCTGTGTTCGGCTGGCTCGGCTGTTCGGGTACTACTGGGCAGTCATGACGCCAACAAGAGGATATTATTGGAGCCGACTTCTCCGTCGCCACCGGTAAGCCAATGGCCGCTGTATTTGACAGGAATACATTACTGTCCCTTCAACCCACATCTGGTGGGATTCGCCTATCGTTTCTGCTGGTGGTTTAAATCTGTACTCACACAGCGTGCTGAATGTGTTAAGCCTATTTTGCTCGCTCAAAAGAACTTTTAGTCGCAAATGCGAGTGTGGTGATGGACGGATCGCCACACTGCCGACTTTTCACTCCACCCGTCACGGTATGCTGTTCGATAGCATTATCAGAACACGCCGCTATTATTCAGCCTTGCTTTTAACTTATTCCACCGTGTTTTTTTGTACTATTTGGCAGAATATATTTGGTTACCGAATATTCTGTGCATCCTACTTTGAACAGCTTTTGTGCACACATCATAGAACTGTTTGAAGTCTACCGCGAGTTCCTCAGAGGTGGAAACGGCAGCCTCTCCAGCTTCTGGGTGTCCTATTTGGACATGGTCGAAATCTTGCTGCGGCTCATCCAAGCATCCCGAGAGGGTGACTGGATGCTACACTTGGCAAGCATTCGAGCAATGATCCCATGGTACTTTGCATATGACAGGATGAACTACGCACGCTACCTCCCCTACTACTACGCCCAGATGTCTCAGCTGTCCATCAAACACCCAGATGTGGACACAGAATTCATGAAAGGAGGCTTCTCAGTCCAACTGGGGCCCACTAATCCCTTTGGCAGGATCCCAGTTGACCAAGCTATAGAAGAAACAGTGAACAAAGACACCCAGACAGCTGGAGGGACAAAGGGATTCAGCTTGAAGTCAGGAGCTGTGGCCAAGTATTACCTAACCGCTGAGTACAGAAGCATGTACCTCAGAAAGCTGAGAGACCTGACAGATCAAGGCACATCCAAACTGTCCCATCCAGATCTACAGCGTCCAAGAATCAAGAGAGATGAAGCAGATGTCCAGTCTCTTCTTGACCTTATGCAGAACAAGTGGTTCAATCCTATGTCCCCTGATGGTTAGCCTGTTGACTGGCTCCATGGCTCCATCTGATGTGACAAGAGATCTCCTGAGAGCCCATGAGATAGGAGAAGAGGCATACCAGGCATTCAAACAAACAAGGTTAGATGAGGACCCACCATCTTTAAAATTTCATGACAAGATGACCAAACAAAGCCTGAAGACATTCTCCAGTGTCAGCACAAAAAAAGCTAAATGAAAGAAAGGGCAGGATGTGGTGCTGAGGACAGACAGAAACCTGTTCAGCCACATGATCCTGTTGGCTGAAAGCAGGAAGATAGACATGAAAGATGCCCTTGCCCACCCACTGGGCCCACTGCCATAGGCACTTGCAAATGCTGATGGGTCTCTACGAAAAACAAAAAAGGCTGCACTTGCCAGAGAGCTGGAAAAGAATGTGTCACCTGCAGAACAGATCCCAACACCATCCACTTCCATCATTGATGGGATGAGCCTGGTCCAGAAAATGAATGGCAACAACAAAACCTTTGGACAGGTGGCAGAGTCACTCTTCACGCAGATCCTCCACAAGGGGGCACAGAGTCAGAGGATTGATGTTGTGTTTGATGTTTACTGCCAGACTTCAATCAAAGATGCTGAACGACTAAACCGGGGTGCAGACACTACTGTCCAATACAAGAACCTGGCAGGAGGTCACCATGTGCAGCAGTGGAGAACTTTCCTGTGCAGTCCTTCCAACAAGTCCAGTCTCATCAAGTTTCTGGTGGAAGAGTGGAACCTCCCACAATACAGAGAGAGGCTGCATGGCAAAGTGTTGTACACAACCTATGAGGAAACCTGCTATAGGTTGACAGATGGTGGGTTTGAAGTAGCAGAACTGCAATCCACACATGAAGACGCTGACACTCGCCTGCTCCTACATGCTTCAGATGCTGCAAACATGGGCTCAAAAGCAGTCATCATTACAGCTGAGGACACTGATGTCATGGTGCTTTGTCTTGCCTTCCAGAAGGACATCACCTGTCCCATCTACATGAAGTGTGGGACAGAACCGCACACGATATGTGAACATCAGCAAACTGGCAAGCTCAGTTGGAGACAGCCTCTGTGACAGCCTAATTGGCTTACACGCCTTCACTGGCTGTGACACTGTCAGTGCATTCGCTGGCCAGGGGAAGCTGAATGCCCTGAAGATGGTTAAGAAGGATACTTCCTACCAAGAAACCTTTAGTGGACTAGGGCAGTCATGGGACGTGAGTGAGGAGCTGTTCCAGAAAATCGAGGAGTTTACATATCACATGTACGCTGCAAACAGCAGCACGGTAGAGGTGAACCAACTGCACTACCAGCTCTTCTGTACTAAAAGAGGTGTGGTCGAGTCCAGCCAGCTGCCACCATGTAGAGACTGTCTCTTCCTGCATGTTGAACGAGCCAACTATCAGGCAGCAATCTGGAAGACCAGTCTGCAGTCTAACCCTGTGGTCCCAAGTCCGACAGAGCATGGATGGAAAGAAGATGAGGGCAAGCTGGCAATTTACTGGATGCGCTCCCCACCTGCACCAGATGTAGTCCTGGAATTGCTAACATGCAAGTGTGTCCATTCATGCAAAATGGCAAGCTGCACATGCTTATCAAATGGACTGGCATGCACAGATATGTGCAAGTCACAGACATGCAGCAACCAAAAACTGCAGGATGATTCAGAACATGACTTCGAACTCAAGGAGTCAGAGGATGAGAGAGACGAGCAGTTTGAGTGACATTATGGGGTGTTAATTTTGTTTATAATGTTGTTCTGTTTAATAGGTTGTTTATAAAACTCTAAGTGATTCCTTATCTCATTGTGGTGTCCTTTATGTCCTGTATATGTATGATAAAGACAGACCACTTTGTGACATTATTCTAGTGGCTGTTCTGTGCAGTTTAATAGGAGCCTAGTATTGCTCTTCTAATTTAAAGTTCACAATCACCCCTGACAAGAAATAGAATATGCATATTCTACTTTCCTGAATCCTTATAGTCCTGAGAGTGTTGTACATTTTGTATTTTGTGTCCCTGCTGTTCCTAGATGACACAAAGCTAAAAGATAGTATATCATTTAGGCAAAAATTCTGTAAAAATGTGTGTTGTTGACTGTTCAAAGAGCTCCAGTGACCTCTATACTGGTCAGAAAGATTCACATTTCAGCTTGAATGAAATATTACATACTCCCCTTTAAAATGATACCAAAGACAATATTGTGAAACACTGACAGATGTCTTCTACGTGAGTCTAAAGCAAGATATGCACCAGCATCTGAAATGCAATTTCCTGAGGGGGTAGGTATACTTCATGAGCTGATAACTATGATACAGCTACCACTCAGGAAGGGCTATCATACCAAAATATCATCTACAGACATAGATCTTTTCAAAAAGTATAAGTAAGCTTTGTCACCTTGAGTGGTACCGACAGGTGAAATTTTGGGCTCTGGCCCATGGACTATTACAACAAGGACAAACAGACATATACAACTGTCATACCCAACAATGAATAAAAACCACAATATACAATTAACGTGAAAAACAAGGTCTAGGAAAAGAACAAATATCATGTAAGTACAATTTTAAAATTAATTAAAGCTGCAAAGCAGCGTTGGGCGGGACCTCGGCCCCTCGCCGTCGTCCTCCAGCTCACGTCGACGGTGCGAGAGAGAGAGAGATGCAGGACAGACGATAACGACAGTAGCTTACAACAACATTAATGAAAGTAATAATAATATTATAATTATAATTCTGGCAGAGAGAGGGGGGACAGGCAGTGGAGTGTGTGTGTGTGTCCGTGTGTGTCTGTGTGTGCCATTCTACCACTGTTATTATATGCATATGATTATTGTCACATATGAATACTATCAGAGATTAATACATACTTCCCACATGTTGTACCACACTAGCCAGAATCATAAGTCAAACTCAATGTTAAAAACTGTAAAGGGTTCTTATGAAGGTGGTTTGAGTTTATATTTTGACATTTGTAGACATAAGCCATGTCACCTAATGAAACTTTGACATGCGTGATGATCAAACAACACATCCATATTCATTTGAAATCATGTCACCTAGTGAAACCTTGAGTGATGTGTACTAAGACCTACAAATGTTGAATTAATATCTGATTGTATACATATGTGACACTAATCATATGTGTATAATAACAGAAGGAAAATGACACACACACACAGACAGACATAGACGGTTGAGTTAGCGACATGCAGAGAGGGAGAGAAGGGAGAAACAGGAGAGAGGGGGGAGAGAGGGAGAGAAGAGAGAGGGGACAGGGAGTGGTGTGTGTGTGTGTGTGTCTGTGTGTCTCTCTGCCTGTGTGTCTGTGTCTGTCTATGTGTTCTATACTTCCACTGTTATTATACACATATGATTATTGTCACATATGTATACTATCAGATATTAATATATACTTCCCACATGTTGTACCACAATAGCAAGAATCATAAGTCAAACTCAATTTTAAAAACTGTAAAGGGTTCTTATGAAGGTGGTTTGAGTTTATATTTTGACAGTTGTAGACATAAGCCATTTGACCTAATGAAACTTTGACATGTGTGATGATCAAACAACACATCCATATTCTGTTGAAATCATGTGACCTAGTGAAAGCTTTAGTGATGTGCCCTGGCTGCTTTGAGAATCTAAGTGCTGCAAACAAACACAAATATGTACTAGTTAATGTCAGTGGAGAAACTGAGAAGGACTACATGTATTCCAATTCTTCATGAGGTAAAACAGTTTCACCAGGATATCTTGTATTTACAGGTTTTGGTATCAGACATGTCTTTCAAAGTTTTTGGAATGAGCACCATGAGCTGAACAATTTGGTAAATGTTATACTTTCATGTGTGTGAGACCACACACATACACACACACACACACACACTTCACTCTGACACAGACTTTCAGAGTGAAGCTTTTGTTATGCTAATTAAGTACTGCATGTGGCTGACAGGCAGACAGCAGAATGGGTTGAAAATCTCCTGAACTAGTCCTTTTACATGCCAAACCGTGAGTCACGGTTTCAATCTGAAAGCATCACCAGATAGATAATTTTGTTCTGAACGCAGTGATATAAATTTTGTATGCCTCCGGTTTAATAAAAGGTGCCTTAGTCACAAGTTTATGGTGTGTTGTCACCCATCTTTTCTTACACAGATCATCATGAGGAGTTGTGCTCTGCACCTTCTAACGCTCTAGCAATCCAAACCGTTCAAGTTATAACAAAATCCTTTGCAAGTAATGTTCACCAGGGGTAGATCTGTAATTTTTGCAAGTTTGAAGCAGTTGTGATAAACGGTGTAGGAGCAAATAATTTTTGAGCGACAGAATTTGTCAAAAACGTCATCTTACATTCAAACAACAACGCTGCGCTTCCTGTTGGAGTTAGGTCAGGGGTTGCTGCACGACATTTGTAGGTCTTTATGAGACGAACGACACAGTTTTGGTTTTGTCTTTCAAAGTGGTTCCTACCCATCACATCGGGCATTTTTGTGTGCCTAGGTGGCACAATAAATCGTCAGGAGGTGCTGGAGCACATCACCTGTCTGAGGCCAGCAAATCCAAACCATTCGAAAACTGTAGAAGTTACCAATACAATCTGATAAGGACACGTTGAAGAATAATCTGTGCGATTTTGAAGCCGATACGATAAACGGTGTGAAAGTAGTATAATTTTTAAGGAATTTCTTGTTTTTGAGGAAAACTCTTACTTTGAAGGGAAATACCTCACTTCCTGTTGGATTTAGGTCATGGGTGCGAGTGCGTGATTTGTAGGTCTTGATGAAAGGAACACAGCTGTTTTGGTTTGATCTTCCTACGACGTTCCTACTGGCTACAGCGGCCATTTTAGTGTGAAAAAATGCCTAGGTGGCGCTAGAGAGCCCATTTTGGCACTTTTTGAATTAATTTTTTCATTTCATAAAATTTTTCGCCAGTCCTGACATGCGTGCCAATTTTGGTGAGTTTTGGAGCATGTTTAGGGGGTCAAATTCCAGTTTAAAGTCGCGTATACTGAAAGAAATAATAACTATAATAATAAGAAACACTACAGGAACAATAGGGCCCTCGCCAGTTGCCGAGGTCCCGAAAAATAATAATAATAAACACTACAGGGAACAAGAGGGCCCTCGCCCGGTTGGCCGAGGTCCCGAATGATAATAATAATAATAATAAATACTACAGGAACAAGAGGGCCCTCGCCCGGTTGGCCGAGGTCCCTAATAATAATAATAATAATAATAATAACAATAAACATTACAGGAACAATAGGGCCCTGGCCCGTTTGGCCGAGGTCCCTAATTAGGAACAGTCACATCAACTAAAAGAACTAATTTCCCGATCCTTTAAAATCGCCTTATACCCCCCCCACAGTGATCAGCTCTGCCAATTTCAGATCCTTCTGTAAATTATTCCAGGACGAAGGAGCAGCATATTAAAAAGCTTTTTTGCCGAGTTCTGTTCTCACCCTTGGGACCTGCATTTGGAAAATATTACGAGAGAGCCCCTTATGGTCTCTGCACATGTATGTAGAAAGATAACAGGGAACCAGGCCAAGAATAGATTTATGTATAAAAACTGACCAATGCGAGAGCCTGCGAACATACAAAGATGGCCATTTAGCAATGACATACAAAGTAAAGTGATCTATGCGATTTCCACAACCAGTAATAAAGCACTAAGCCCAATGATACACAGTGTCTAAATGTCTTTAGACACTGGACAGGGGCATTCATGAAAAGCAAATCACCATAATCCAGCAGAGGTAAAAAAGTTGCAGATATCAAATATCTCCTTCCCTGAAGGGAGAAGTTGGATTTATTTTTTTCACTCAACAATAAAGCATTTCAGTTCAGATTTCATAACAGTTACTGACAATAATCTGGATTTCCTCTGTCTCACTGAAACCTGGCACAGTTATCTGGAATATTTCACACTTAACCAAGCCACCCCCGCTGGATACACATACATTGATCAACCCAATCTCACTGGACGAGGTGGGGGCGTTGCTTCAATCCACAAAAAGACCCTCAAAATCAACACTATACACTCCCTCTGTATAGTCATTTGAAAACATTGCTCTTAAACCCCCTGACCCTACCTTCCTTGTCATTGCTGTAACATCCCCCCCCAAACCACAACCATCATTTCTCTCGAACTTCTCAGATTTTGTCACACATCTCTTAGGCATCTCACTTTCAGTTTTACTACTTGGCTACCTCAACTTCCATGTTGACAACACTAACTGTAAACAAGCCTCTGATTTTCTGGATCTCCATGACTGCCTCAACCTCACTCAGCATGTCAATTTCCCCACCCACTCCCGCAGCCACACCCTGGATTTAGTCTGCTCCATTTGTCTCACCATCCAACAACTCTCCAGCATCAACCTCCACATCTCCAACCACCTGGCTATCATCATGGACATCCACCCCTGCTCCTCTTATCACCTCTCCAGCCTCTAGATTTTCACCCATCTCCCCAGCTGATTTTTTCAAAATCATCTCAACCATGAAATCCTCCACCTGCATCCAAGATCCCATCCCATCCTCCTTTGTTAAACACTGCTTCCCCACAATTTCCCCAATTATCTCAGGGATTATCAACTCCTCCCTCAATTTTTCCACTGTTCCCCCATCACTGAAACTGGCTGCTGTAACCCCCATCATCAAGAAACCTGGACTCAACCCTGACAGCATCACTAACTTCTGGCCCATTTCCAACCTCCCATTCCTGTCTAAAATCCTGAAACGTGTTGTTGCCTCACAAATCAAAGCCCATCTCACCAATAATGACCTCTATGAACAATTTCAATCCGGATTCCGTATCCACCACAGCACTGAAACTGCCCTCCTCAAAGTAACAAACAACCTCCTACTCTCCTCAGACTCCAGCCAACTCTCCATCCTCATCCTCCTGGACCTCACCGCTGCCTTTGATACCATTAGCCACTACAATCTCTCCTCAACATCACAGACGATGCCCTCCCCTGGCTCCAAACATATCTTACTGAAAGGAAGCAATTAATCTTTATCAACAACTGCTCCTCCTCGACTGCCCCCTTGTCCCGAGGTGTCCCTCAGGGTTCGGTGCTCGGTCCTCTCCTCTTCATCCTCTACCACCTCCCCCTCGGTCAGATCATCCATTGTCACAGCCTCCGTTTCCACTTTTACGCTGACGACATCCAGCTATACATCTCCACCAAATCCATCACCTCTCAGACCAACTCCACCCTCTCAAACTGTCTCTCTGATATCAGACACTGGATGCAAGCAAATCTCCTCAAACTCAACTACGACAAATCAGACTAACTCATACACTTAGCAAAAATATACACGCAACATTTTTGTTTTTGCTCCCATTTTTCATGAGCTGAACTCAAAGATCTAAAACTTTTTTCTATACACACAAAAGACCATTTCACACAAATATTGTTCACAAATCTGTCTAAATCTGTGTTAGTGAGCACTTCTCCTTTGCCGAGATAATCCATCCCACCTCACAGGTGTGGCATATCAAGGTGCTGATTAGACAGCATGAATATTAGCCCTCTTTTCATTAGGCAGATTTGGAAGTGGATCTTTTAGTAAGCAGGAAACATAGAATCCTTTTTGGCTGAGCCGTGAACATAGAACCCACACATACACACACACACACACACACACTTCACTCTGACACAGACTGTCAGAGTGAAGCTTTTGTTATGCTAATTAAGAACTGCATGTGGCTGACAGGCAGACAGCAGAATGGGTTGAAAATCTCCTGAACTAGTCCTTTTACATGCCAAACCGTGAGTCACATTTTCAATCTGAAAGCATCACCAGATAGATAATTTTGTTCTGAACGCAGTGATATAAAGCTTGTACGTTTTTGGAATAAAAAAAGGTGCCTTAGTCACAAGTTTATGATGTGTTGTCACCCATCTTTTCTTACAGAGATCATCATGAGGAGTTGTGCTCTGCACCTTCTAACGCTTCTGAAATCCAAACCCTTCAAGTTAAGACAAAATCCTTCGCAAGTAATGTTCACCAGGGGTAGATCTGTAATTTTTGCAAGTTTGAAGCAGTTGTGATAAACGGTGTAGGAGCAAATAATTTTTGAGCGACAGAATTTGTCAAAAACGTCATCTTACATTCAAACAACAACAGTGCGCTTCCTGTTGGAGTTAGGTCAGGGGTTGCTGTGCGACATTTGTAGGTCTTTATGAGACGAACGACACAGTTTTGGTTTGGTCTTTCTAAGTGGTTCCCACGCGTCGCCCCGGGCATTTTTGTGTGCCTAGGTGGCACAATAAATCGTCAGGAGGTTCTGGAGCAAATCACCTGTCTGAGGCCAGTAAATCCATACCATTCGAGGATTGTAGAAGTTATAAAGACAAACTGATAAGGACACGTTGAACAATCATCTGTGCGAGTTTGAAGCCGATACGATAAACGGTGTGAAAGTAGTATAATTTTTAAGGAATTTCTTTTTTTAAGGAAAACTCTTACTTTGAAGGGAAATACCTCACTTCCTGTTGGATTTCGGTCATGGGTGCGAGTGCGTGATTTGTAGGTCTTGATGAAACGAACACTGCTGTTTTAGTTTGATCATCCTACGACGTTCCAACTGGCTACAGCGGCCATTTTCGTGTGACAAACGCCTAGGTGGCGCTAGAGAGGCCATTTTGGCACTTTTTGAATTAATTTTTTCATTTCCTAAAATTTTTCAGCAGTCCTGACATGCGTGCCAATTTTGGTGAGTTTTGGAGCATGTTTAGGGGGTCAAATTCCAGTTTAAAGTCGCGGCGGAAGAAAGAAATAATAACTATAATAATAAGAAACACTACAGGAACAACAGGGCCCTCGCCAGTTGCCGAGGTCCCTAATAATAATAATAATAATAAACACTACAGGAACAAGAGGGCCCTCGACAGTTGCCGAGGTCTCTAATAATAATAATAAACGCTACAAGAACAAGAGGGCCCTCACCGGCTCGCCGAGGTCCCTAATAAGTGCTGGGGTTGGATTTAAGAAAACCGTCATAAAAGAAGAAAGATTAATAAGTGCTTTTAAAATATATAAATAAATAATGCATGCAAAAGTGCTGAATGACAAGTCAATTAAAAGTACATGGAACAATAAAACCAATTAAAAAAATCAAGAAACGGAAATAACAAAAGTTCATAAAAATCATAAAATATAAATAAGTGACTTTAAAACATGCAATTCTTGAATGTCGAATGACTTGTAGTGTACAATTCCAACCCCCAATCTAAAACTTGCTCTGGTTTATAAATAAATAAAAATAGCTCACCCCAGATTTTTCAAGAAAGTTTATTAAAACAATAAAAGTTAGTGGGGAATAACCCTAACCCCAGCGCTGCTCGCAGCTTTAATTAGGGACCTTGGCTGAAGGACGAAGTCCCTGTTGTTTTTGGTACATTTATTATTAGGGACCACGGCCGAAGGACTCACATCACTTTATTTTCAGGATTGGACCAACGGTTTGGGAATCAGAAGAACTTGTTCAAGGAGTTCGAACCCATTATAAACAGCCTTTGCTGATCTGCTCTCTCATGTGCTCTCTGTGTGACCCTCAGGTGCAGGCAAGTCATCAATCGCCCTGACAACGGCTGCACACACAGACACGGCCACACAGCTCTCTGTGTTTGTCTCACAATCTTTAAAGGACAGATTACAGCAGCAGAATATTCATTTGCAACAGCGAATACAAATTATTGACCCCTTAAGTGCCCAAATGGGCTCTCTAGCGCCACCTAGGCGCACTAAAATGGCCACTGCGCCCGGTAGGAATGTCGTGGAAATATCAAACCAAAACTGGCGTGTTCGACGTACAAATCACGCGCTGACACCCATGACCTAAATCTAACAGGAAGTGAGCTATTGGCCCTTTCAAAGTAAGATTTCGCCTCAAACGTGCTCTTAAAAAAACATCTCCTCCTACACCGTTTATCGTATTGGCTTTAAAGACAGTTTGGGAATGGGAAGAACTTGTTAGAGGAGTTAAATCTCCACTAAAACAGGTCTCTTCTCTGTGTTCTGTCTGTCTGTCTCTGCTCTTCTGCCAGGTGCACATGGCAACCTCTGCCACACACAGACTCACAGAAACATGATGTGTGTGCATGTCTACATCTTACATGCAGACATGACAGGGGCACAATCTCCATTTTAACCCTTTAGGTGCCAGAGTTTCTTGAGGAAAATATTCCATTTTCATTTCAACATTTCAAAAGACTGTGGCTTGAAAGTGGTGAGAGATAAAGGAATACTGTAAATGAGAAAAATATTCATCATGACCCAAAGTTTGTCATGGGAGTAAATTAACTCATCTAATTTGCATATTGTGGCGTAATTAGGCTCAGTAAAACAACATTTTGAACATATTTACACAGTACATTTTCTTTTGTTTTGTGTTGTTTTTGTCATCTCATCCTCAAATAAAGGAAGAGGAATCTGATGGGAATAAAGTCACTCATCTAATTTGCATATTGTGACATCACTTCTACATACCTACAGCTACAGAAAGCATTCAAACATCAAAACGTTCAGCTCTGTAAGGATTTATGTTTGTGGCAATATGTTTGATATTTCTAAATAATTCACAATACAAGCTGGGGGCCGAAACGGGCGTGTGAGGTCCCGCCCAATGCTGCTCGCAGCTTTAATTAGGGACCTCGGCCAAAGGACGAAGTCCCTCTTGTTTTTGGTACATTTATTGTGATTAGGGACCTTGGCTGAAGGACGAAGTCTGCTCTGTCTCTGCCATCATTGGTCTACTCCAAACAGGAAGTCAGCCATTTTGATTTAAACTTTTCATTTTGGTGGTGATTTTTTGATTTCGACAACTTTGTATTTTGACAAACTCCTCCTACAGATTTTGTCCAATCAACTTCAGATTTGGTACAGATCACCCTGAGACCATGCTGATCAAAATTAATTAGCTTTTGTCTATGTCAAGGAGCGTGGTCGCTATAGTGCCGCCCACGCCATAAAATGCATTTGGGATTTTGATGGCTTCAGCAACCTCATATCCTCATGAAAATTGATACACAGGCCAAGAATTGCAAGCTCTTGCATCTGATAGGGGCGTCGCCCATAGGGGGGGCAAAATGTCTCCATAGCGCCCCCTTGAAATTTTGAAAAACCCCTCCCCATAGGGTTTTTTTTGGAGTAGGTCTAGTCGTATACTCCAAACATGTTCATCTACTCAACAGGATGTTAGGAGACTAGATGTGTGGTAATCAGCATCTGCTGGTGGTAAAAGCTACTCAAGCTGAAATAGTGACTGAGAAAACTTATTTTGTTTAATATGTGGAATATGTATAAAACCAAAGTGAGGAGCAATCATGGGTCTGTTTTAAATTTCATTGTCACCCAATTATTAAAAACACTGGACAACATTTAATGACTTTCTCAAAGGCTAATATGAAAAGAAAGTGATGTTACATTTTAATGGACAGTTCGACATTTTGTCAAATAATCCCTATAGTCATATGAGTAGGTACATTACCTTTAATTGTCTGCCTGCTGTTTTGAGATCGGTGTTTACTGATGAGACATATAAAGAATTTATTGAGCTGCTGCAGCCACTCTCTTCCTTTAACAGAGATACCTGCCATGTAAATTGTTTGGTTAAAACATTCATTTTGGTTGTGTTGTACGCCTGAGACCCTTTAAGGAACAGAACAACTGCTCGCTGCAAACAGCCTGCTAACGACGGTTGCATTATAAATAAATGGTTGTGTGTTGATGTTCACCACGCTATCCCGACGTGCTTTGGGTAACTTATAATTTGTGGTTTATAAACGTTTAGCCGCGAATGTGTGTGTAGCGCATCTGTCTCGGCTAGCACTCAGCTAACTCCCGGGAGCATTCTCGGTGATCGATGTTAGCCGAGACATGCCAGTGGTTGAACACTCGGTGAGCTAATGTGGACGATGGCGTGGTGAACGGCGACTTTGACTCTGTGGTCTGTTGTATAGCATTGTGTTGTCGTGTCTTGTAACGTATCGGCGGCAAGTGCACAAGGTAAACACAGACTGTGTCTTGACATGTCCGCGCTTAGAGACTGCTTCGCGCATGCTCCCAGAGCGCTGGGCTTTCTGGGAGATGTAGTCAATGTGGTTGCTTTGGGTCTTCTGTCTTGTGTTTGATATTGTTAAATATATAAATAATATGTAGGTAGATTCATGTTATATGTATGTCAACAGTCTTGTTTAGAATGATAGCTGATGGAGAAATAATTAACCAGCTTAAAGACTTATGTTCTATTTATTGTGCTGTAAGTGGAAACAGCTGTTCAGTAATGACAGTTTTACATTTGACATGACATGTAAGATTTTGCATCTGTTTCTTATTGTTTCAGATTTATGACCTGTGGTCATTTTGTTATCTAAATAAAGAAGAAAAAAAGAAAACACGAGTTATAACTTTGCATGCTGCCTGTCGAGCCTTTTCAGAGGGCTAAAATTTAAAAAGATCCGAACACTGCTCAGCGCACAAAATGGAGGTGAATGGTACAGTCCCCTCTCTCCCTTAAAACTAATCAAATACACCATCAAATGACCCCAAAACGCTCTAATAGAAAACACATGGCTTCCACATTCCCCACGCTATGAAATAATAATAATAATGTATAATTAAGTAACATTACGACACATTAAGCAAATACTCAGAACTATTTTCTTGAGTAAACCACTGGGCGGAGTGACACAGTGCGCAGCTGAGACAATGGAACAGAGTGACGTTTCACGTAGTACCAACCAAAAATACGGACAAGATGACACAATGACTATGTGTGCTGGACTTCGATCCCCACACGCCTGTGAAAATGTTCCGGAAAATGTTTGTTTGCTCCAACCATTTTTTACCGGAGGACTACTGTGAAAGGATGTAGCGCAGAAGCTCAGGAATGCTTCAAACACTTTTCAACCCAAACATGGTAAATAATACTAAAATGCAAACGTTGTTGTGGTTATGTTATGGATAAGTGCTTGCCCAGAGCATATAGTGAAGTGACTGGCATTACTTCTCATTGTTGGGAATAAACAGACTGCTAGGGAACATTTTATGTTGTTGTTCCCTCAGGAGTTGTGGTGATTTATGAGTGCGGAGTTAGCATGTTCTCCCCGTGTTCTGGTGATTATTTTGAGACGTACTCTCGTCCCATCCCACCATCAATATACCGTATTTCCGCAATTTAAAACCAGGCCCCTATTAGACGTCTTTTAGTAACTGGGTCTAAAAAAATTAAATGAATAAATGCTGGCCTCTTTTATAAACCAGAGATGGTTATTTGACGTTTTGGCATTTATAGAGCGCTAGACCCAGATTACACACACAGAGACCCACATCCACGCACACATAAACCTTCATCCAGGCACATGCGCTGTTGCGCACTCTCAGCTGATTGTAAACGGATAAGATGGCGACAAGACCGAATTCAGTGTTAATTTAAAGCTAGAAGTTTTGAAATATTCCGAACAAATGTCGGGGGAATACGCAGCGAGACATGTGACACCTGGTTGGCAGAGGACGGCAACAAGACCTTCACAAAAGGAGGGAACATGAGAGCAGCTTACAAACGCAAGATAACAGCTTACCGGCAACAGAGAAGTCCGACTCCAGGTCCAGTAATTTCCTCTTTCGTTGGTGTCATGACTGTCCAGTAGTACCTGGACAACCGAGCCGTGGCGGCACACAGGTATGTGGCGTGTCAGAGGAGAAACGATCACATTTCTGTCATTGTGGCAGGTAATGGCCCACAAACCTCACCGCACTTTAGGGACTGTTCTTTACGTATGAAGGGACTGTCAGGGGAGGAGGGGTGGCTGGTTGATTTTTATTTTATTTTTTTATTTTATTTTGATCCCCCCCCCCATGTTAATCACTTATTGATGCTGTTTTTGACGTTGAATAACTCAATAAGTAATTTATTCCTTTGAAATATCAAAGGAGCCGAGGGATAGTTCGCCCAGGGCGTACAACTAGCCAGGACCGCCTCTGGCACTGATATTTTTACCGTAACCATCTTTATCTATGGAAGCCCATTTTTGCCAGTAATGGGAAAAAAAAATTGCCATTCCTAATCAATATTGTGAGATAAAAAGTCACAATTATGAATGTAGCCTAGTTTTAAAATGAATTTGTGGCATGTTGTCTTGTAAGGTGTGTGGCATCACGGTGGCTGCAGATGGGACAGAGGATGAGATGATTCACTGTTTCAAGGCAGGACAACTAGTACACTGTGCTGTAGTAAATAGTAAATACTGGTGATTTACAAAAACACCAAAACTATTTTTATTTTTACTGTTTTTACTGTTAAAGTTTGTTACTGTAAATAATACAGTACTTTATTTGTAATACTATATAGAAAATATACATTTTTACTGTAAAGAAAAGGTTACATAAATATTTCTGCTGTTTAAATAAAAAACAAAACAAAACAGTATTTGTATTTTCAAATTTGGCTAAGATTTTGACTTTTTTTTAATTTTTTTTTATTGAAAGCCTCCTTCAAATAGTAGCCTGCCCCTATTTGTAACCTGGTCCCAAACTACTTTTTTGTTAATAGCAGCCCCAACTACTATTTGAGGAGATACGGTACGTATGTAACATACAGTCACTGGCCACTTTCTGTACACCTGTGTAATCTAATGCAATCCAGTAGAATGGCTATACCATGATTTTTTCCCCGAAGCTTATAAATTTTCAGTTATTGTTGACATCGTCTAGAAAGTGATGATTCTACTTTGTTTATTATTGAGGTCATAGTGAATGGTGGTGGTGTACTGGGGTGGCCTCCTAATTTTCTCTAATTGAGGGGAACAAAATATTAGGAACACTTTTAAATATATTGCACTCCAGTACACCAACACCACCTGCTACAATCTCAATAATAAAGTAGAATAATCACCTTTCTGACAAATGATGAAAATGTGAAAATGGCTGCTATGACGCCGCCCTCGCCACCAAATACGTTTGACTTTTTGATGGCTTCAGCGACCTCATATCCTCATGAAATTGATACAAAGGTCAAGAATGGTGAGCTCTTACCTCTGATAGGGGCGTCGACCATGGGTGGGACAAAATGGCTCTATAGCACCCCCTTAAAATTTTCAAAAAACCCTTTCCACAGGGGTTTTTTTGGAGTAGGAAGATGAAAAGTCACACCACTTCAGGATTAACTTACTCTGACTTTTCCCTTATTATTATTATTATTATTATTGTTATTATCAGGGACCTCTGCCGAAGGACGAAGTCCATCTTGTTCTTGGTATGTTTATTATTATTATTAGTATTATTATTAGTATTATTATTACTATTATTAGGGACCTCGGCCGAAGGACAAGGACAAAAAAGGACAAAAAAGCTCCTGATGATTTTTCGTGCCACCTAGACACACTAAAATACCCGGTGCGACCCATACAAATGTCGTAAAAAGACAAAACCAAAACTGGCTTGTTCGTCTCATCAAGACCTACAAATGTCGCGCTCCAACCCCTGACCTAAATCCAACAGGAAGTGCAGTATTGCCCTTTCAATGATGTTTTTCACAAATTCTGTCTCTCAAAAATTATTTGCTCCTACACCATTTATCCTAGCGGTTTCAAACTTGCACACATTACAGCTCTACCCCTGGTGAACATTACTTGTGAAGGACTTTGTCATCACTGGAACGGTTTGGATTTTAGAAGCGTTCTAAGGTGCAGCACACAAATCCTCATGATGATCTCTGTAACAAAAGATGAGGGCCAACATCGTAAACTTGTGACTAAGGTCACATTTTTGAGTCCATAGACATAAAAGCCTTATATTTCTGCGTTCAGAACACGTTTATCTATCTGGTGATGCCTTCAGATTGAAGATCGGACCCACGGTTTGGGAACTGGGAGGAGTTGTTTGAGAGATTTTCAACCCATTTTGGTCTCACTCTGTCTGCCTGTCAGCTGCATGCAGTCCTTAGTTAGCATAACAAAAGCTTCACTTTGACAGACATAAGTGTGTGTGTGAGTGTGTGTTTAGTGTCTAAACTTAGGCAATGTTTATAGGGAATATCAGTTTTTATGCATTTTAACTTATTTTGTAATGTTAGATTGAAAACAAAATATAGATTTCACCCAGTTAAGGACTCATTGCGTCCTCAAGATGGCTGAAGGTATAACTTTTTAATGGTTTTATATTTTAAGATTTTTCTTTTTTGGTTATGTTATTTCACTTCTTTCCCACCATGTTACATTAAAAAAATAAAATTACTTAATTAAGTCTTTACAGGCCGGTTTCTGTGATTTATCACTCATTTTTATACAAAAAATACACCACAAAAGTGAAATAATTTGTGTTTATAAGAAGCTGTAAGGATATTTTTTTATTCTTAAATCCGCCTGAGGTCAGTCAATTTTCGTGCAGAACATCAGTTCATATGCATTTTTGCTTATTGTACAGTGTAAGATTAAAGTAAAAGATTTATTGAGTCCCCTATTCAATTCCATGTAATTTGTTTGAGAACAATGGGTGAACCCTTGTTTGAAACAGTTACTGAAAAAGTTAATTGAAAAATTTCAGTCCAGCCTCTTGTAAACTGAAATTATTTCACCTTTGGGGTATTCTTTCTTGTATAAAAATGAGTGATACATCACAAAAACTGGCCTGTAAAGGGTTAATTAAAAAGCTTTGAAAGCTTAATTTTGTTTTCAATCTAACACTACAAAGAAAGTAAAAATGCATAATAACTAATATTTCCCAGAAAAATTGCCTGAGCTCAGACAGTTGTAATCATTTAAAAAAAATCCCTCTCGAACTAGAGAATATTCAATTTTGTGGGCTGTTTTTTTTTTTTTTTTTTTTTTTTTGTGGTATAAAAATGAGGGGTACATCACAGAAACCGGCCTGTAAAGGGTTAATCAACTAATTTTATTTTTGTAATGTAACAGTCATGGTGGGAGAGAAGTTAAATAACATAACCAAAAAAGAAAAATTTTAAAATATAAAACCATTAAAAAGTTATACCTTCAGCCATCATGAGGACGCAATGAGTCCTTACTGGGTAACAGTTATAATTTTTTTTCAATCCAACAATACAAAAAAAAGTACAAATGCATAAAAACTGATATTCCCTATAAATATTGCCTGACCTTAGCCTTTGTGCTCCACTGTCTCGCAGGTTAACTTCTATCACAGCGGTGCCTGGACAGTGTGACGTGTGAGGTTGTGCTGCTGCTGTGGTGTCAAATTAGCCTGAGTGTCAGACTGAAGCTCGCAGAACCTTCAGTCTGATATCGCCTCCATTGTAGGCGATTTACAAGGGGAAGGGAATTTGATTTTTTCCCTAACCAATCAGTAGAGATCAACGACTCACCCAGAATCTGACGTCATTAGTATCCATGCCTCGGGGGTGCCGAAAACAAGCGAGCATTGCCCGTTTAAAATGTCTCCGTCGTCGTGCACGTCCAGCTGCATCGCCATTAAATCCAGTTTAGCAGCTTCCTTAATTTGGTCATCCATTAACGCGAGTAGTGGCGAAATACCTCGATAGCATCGTTAATGTGGTCTGTAGGATCTGCAGCGGTGGCCATTGTTGCTATCCTCACCAGTTACCCACCGGCATACAGCTTGACATCAGCGTGGCACTGATTGGCTAATCGCTAGACCCCCGGTGTTCATTGGTCCGTCCATCGTTCGGACGAGATAAATCGCAAATTCAATGAAGTATACCAGACCAGTGAGACAAGCCTACTCAGTTGAGTGGGCGGTGTTTATGGTCTGGAACCAGGCTAGTGTCAAATGCCTCCTGCTGATTTTGTTATCATTAGTCAACTCATCTTGAAGTGCCTGGGCTGTCACCTAACTACATGGTCATTAATTAGCATAACAATGGCTTCACTCTGACAGATATGTGTGTGTGTGTGTGTGTGTCTGTGTGTGTGTGTCTGTGTCTGTGTGTGTGTATATATACTTTCAACATATTGTACCACAATAGCCAGAATTATAATTATAATATTATTACTTTTATTAATGTTGTTGTAAGCTACTGTCATTACCATCTGTCCTGCATCTACCTCTGTCTCCCCTTCTGTCTCATTGGGTCCGAAGAACAGAGGGATGTTGTATGCTGTAAAGCCCTGTGAGGCAAATTGTGATTTGTGATATTGATTGATATATTGACTGATTGATTGATGTCCTCGTCAGTAGTTTGGTTTTCAGAAGCCATAAAAGTTCTACTCCCAAGTCATGGGTTCATTGTCAAAAATGACCTTGCGTTCTATTGACATAATAGAACACAACGCTCACTGTCTAGGTGAGCTGGACGCCGAAATAGCGTGAAGCCGAGGTCCCGAACAACGCTGCTCGCAGCTTTAATTATTATTATTCTTTCTCCCGCACCTTTAAACTGGAATTTGACCCCCCAAACATGCTCCAAAATTCATCAAAATTTGCACGCATGTCAGGACTGGTGAAAAATTTTAGGAAATGGAAATATTAATCCCAAAAGTGCCCAAATGGCCTCTCTAGCACCACCTAGTCGTTTACATACACTAAAATGGCCGCTGCGGCTTGTAGGAATGACGTAGAACAGGGCCAGACTGGGACAAAAATTCAGGCCGGGAGTCATACATCCACCCAGGCCACCCAATCAACACATTACATGCTCACACACTTGCACCTACACACAGACACACATATGGGCTACATAATCACCAAAGCTCATAATTCCAGACTGACAGTCGCACAACAACTCTATTAAACACAACTGTAACAGCAACCCTACTCATAGTCCTTCAGTCCAGTGCTTTTTTCTTCCCTACCCTCACCAAATATGCCCCTCAATAAACCAGGACTCCTACATGAATGGGTATTATGCTGAACTAAACAACATGATTGTATTATTTTGTCAGCAAATCATTTTGATGTCAGCTTATCATAATCAATATGGCAACACCCATATTCAATGCAACAGTAAAACAAGTAAAAATGTAAGTCAGCAGCAACTTCAACTTATCTCATCTTATTTCAGTAACATTAGATAGATATTGAAAACTTTTGAATTTAGACAGATAAGAGCCTATCCTTAAGAGGGGTCCCCAAACTTTATTAGCCTGCGCTGCAACCCGCCTGTGGAGGTATTTTTGACCCAGGAAGACCTACCAAATATTTTGTGCAGTAAAATAAGCATTGTAGCAATGTTCTCACTGCCATGTAAACAAAGGCGAAATAATTAAAATGTTATATGTATTGGTCAGTAGTCATCAGTCTTCAAAGATACTGCAATGATCAAATGAAAGACAAAGGAGGGTCAAAATCACACAAATTTTAGTGAGATTTTAATTTGAACAATAAAAAATCACACAATTCTGTTTCAATTTGTGTTTCAAAGTTACGGCTGTAACCTACATGCACATAATAATATAGAAAATAAAGTGCTGTGAGCTTTTATTTAAAATAAAATAAACATAGCTTTAGCTAAACATAGCCTTAAAATAGTATCTAGTATCAAGTATCAAGTATGCATGCATGTATCTTTTTCTCCTTAAAAAGTGTGTGGCGCCTGGACCTCTGCTGTTATCCACTCATGGGTTGGGACCCAAACAATCACTGCCTAAGAAGGTCAGCAGGTTGTAACCCCTTGCTATGTAACCCTACATGCAAATGAAAATACAGAAAATAGTGTTGTGACTGTTTTTACTTTGTGAAATAAAATAAATTAACTTAAAGGCCCAGTGTGTAATCATCAATGTAGTTTGTGACACATAGCACAACAATCCTAGAGAAGAATTGGACCTAATATTTATGAATGTGTTAAAATAAGAATATAATTATTTAACTATTAAAATCGTTTTGCTTTTCACTACTAAGAATAAGCCTTGGCTTTTATTCATACATTCATACACCTGACCGCTTGCTTCCCAATTTTACACAGTGAGCCTTTAACCAAACATAGCTTTAAAGATAGCCAGCCAGCCAGCCAGCCAGACACACACACACACACACACACACACACACACACACACACACACACACACACATACCCCATGGTTACTGTTGCCATGGTCACACACAATAGTTACTGTTGCCATGGTCTCTCTCTCTCACACACACACACACACACACACACACACACACACACACACACACACACACACATACCCCATGGTTACTGTTGCCATGGTCTCACACACACACACACACACACACACACACACACCATGGTTACTGTTGCCATAGTCACACACACCTTGGTTACTGTTGCCATGATCACACACACCATAGTAATAAGTCACTCCTCTCTGCTGGAACAGTGATAATAATAAAAAAAAGTTTTAATTAAGGGGCCCCAAGACCTAATTTGACATCATGCAGCATTCACTCTGTACAAAATGGAACCAAATGGACCCTTACGCGTTAATTTGGCTCTTATAGCTTATCATCAATCATTTGTCTGGCCTCGGGTCGGTCCCCATCCTCCCCGACCTCATGTTGAGAATAACCAGTTTTCTTAATTATCTTAATAACTTACTTGTTGCAGCATTGTCATTTGACAACGTCATGCTGCTGCTGGGGGCTGGGGGGGCTCTGAACATGTGTGTAATTTTATGACATTTGGCCGCCTCCTCCTCAATGGCCCTTTTTTTTTAATCTCTCTCCTGTTCAGCTCCATCTTTACTCTTTTTGTGGTCCATTGCAACAGCGCTGCTGAGCTGCAGAGCTCCCTTCTACACAGTCTGCACACACAGGCACACGTACACACCCTCTGCTCTCTACTCCACCTGACTCTCCACAACCAAGCTGCTTTCAGTTTACAGGTGTGCTGATTTGGCAGGCCAGAGCAGGCCACTCCCCGGTTCTCCTGTGGGCCAGTCCGGGCCTGACGTAGAAAGATCAAACCAAAACTGGCGTGTTCGTCTCATTGAGACCTACAAATCACGTGCTTGCACCTCTGACCTAAATCCAACAGGAAGTGAGACATTTCCTTTTCAAAGTAAGATTTCGCCTCTATTTAAAAATTCCTTAAAAAATCAACTTGTCCTACATCGTTTATTGTATAGGCTTCAAACTCGCACACATGACAGATCGACTCGTCCTAATCAAACTTCTTCATTACTCGAATGGTTTGGATTTTATGGCGTCTTCCAGGTGATGACTTACAAAAACCTCCTGATGATTTTTGTGCCACCCAGACACACTAAAATACCCGCTGCGACCCGTACGAATGTCGTAGAAAGACAAAACCAAAACTGGTTCGTTCGTCTCATTAAGACCTACAAATCACGCGCTGTAACCACTGACCTAAATCCAACAGGAAATGACTTTGTGCCTCTGGAAGGTGACATGTCACAAAACCTCTTGACAATATTTGCAACACCTAGACACACTAAAATGGCTCATGCGCCCTGTAAGAATGCTGTAAAAACATCAAACCAATCTCTCAAATCCTATACATTTCCTCCATCAAAATCGCATCACTTGAGGTTAGTGTGGCCTTATACTACACAAGAGTGGAATTTGCAACTGAAAGCCCAGCAGCAGCTATCACCGGGCCCAGAAGCAGCTACCACCAGGCCCTGTAGCAGCAGCTACCACCAGGCCTAGCAGCAGCTATCACCGGGCCCAGAAGCAGCTACCACCAGGCCCTGTAGCAGCTACCACCAGGCCGTGTAGCAGCAGCTACCACCAGGCCCAGCAGCAGCTACCACCAGGCCCTGTAGCAGCAGTTACCACCAGGCCCAGCAGCAGCTACCACCAGGCCCAGCAGCAGCTACCACCAGGCCCTGTAGCAGCAGTTACCACCAGGCCCTGTAGCAGCAGCTACCACCAGGCCTAGCAGCATCTATCACCGGGCCCAGAAGCAGCTACCACCAGGCCCTGTAGCAGCTACCACCAGGCCCAGAAGCAGCTACCACCAGGCCCAGTGCCAGCAACCACCAGGCCCAGTAGCAGCAGCTACCACCAGGCCCAGCAGCAGCTACCACCAGGCCCTGTAGCAGCTACCACCAGGCCCTGTAGCAGTAGCTACCACCAGGCCCAGAAGCAGCTACCACCAGGCCCTGTAGCAGCTACCACCAGGCCCTATAGCAGCAGCTACCACCAGGCCCTGTAGCAGCAGCTACCACCAGGCCTAGCAGCAGCTACCACCAGGCCCAGAAGCAGCTACCACCAGGCCCAGTGCCAGCTACCACCAGGCCCAGTAGCAGCAGCTACCACCAGGCCCTGTAGCAGCTACCACCAGGCCCTGTAGCAGCAGCTACCACCAGGCCCAGCAGATACCACCAGGCCCTGTAGCAGATACCACCAGGCCCTGTAGCAGCAGCTACCACCAGGCCCAGCGGCATCTATCACCGGGCCCATAAGCAGCTACCACCAGGCCCTGTAGCAGCTACCACCAGGCCCTATAGCAGCAGCTACCACCAGGCCCTGTAGCAGCAGCTACCACCAGGCCTAGCAGCATCTATCACCGGGCCCAGAAGCAGCTACCACCAGGCCCTGTAGCAGCTACCACCAGGCCCAGAAGCAGCTACCACCAGGCCCAGTGCCAGCAACCACCAGGCCCAGTAGCAGCAGCTACCACCAGGCCCAGCAGCAGCTACCACCAGGCCCTGTAGCAGCTACCACCAGGCCCTGTAGCAGTAGCTACCACCAGGCCCAGAAGCAGCTACCACCAGGCCCTGTAGCAGCTACCACCAGGCCCTATAGCAGCAGCTACCACCAGGCCCTGTAGCAGCAGCTACCACCAGGCCTAGCAGCAGCTACCACCAGGCCCAGAAGCAGCTACCACCAGGCCCAGTGCCAGCTACCACCAGGCCCAGTAGCAGCAGCTACCACCAGGCCCTGTAGCAGCTACCACCAGGCCCTGTAGCAGAAGCTACCACCAGGCCCAGCAGCTACCACCAGGCCCTGTAGCAGATACCACCAGGCCCTGTAGCAGCAGCTACCACCAGGCCCAGCGGCATCTATCACCGGGCCCAGAAGCAGCTACCACCAGGCCCTGTAGCAGCTACCACCAGGCCCTATAGCAGCAGCTACCACCAGGCCCTGTAGCAGCAGCTACCACCAGGCCTAGCAGCAGCTACCACCAGGCCCAGAAGCAGCTACCACCAGGCCCAGTAGCAGCAGCTACCACCAGGCCCAGCAGCAGCTACCACCAGGCCCTGTAGCAGCTACCACCTGGCCCTGTATCAGCTACCACCAGGCCCAGCAGCAGCTACCATCAGGCCCAGCAGCAGCTACCATCAGGCCCAGCGGCAGCCACCACCAGGCCCTGTAGCAGCAGCTACCACCAGGTCCAGTGGCAGCTACCACCAGGGCCTGTAGCAGCAACTACCACCAGGCCCAGCAACAGCTACCACCAGGCCCTGTAGCAGCTACCACCTGGCCCTGTATCAGCTATCACCAGGCCCAGCAGCAGCTACCATCAGGCCCAGCAGCAGCTATCATCAGGCCCAGTAGTAGCTACCACCAGGCCCAGCAGCAGCTATCACCAGGCCCTGTATCAGCTACCATGAGGCCCAGCAGCAGCAGCTACCATCAGGCCCAGCAGCAACAGCCACCACCAGGCCCTGTAGCAGTTACCACTGAACTCAAAATGCCACCAAAGAAAGCCAATTCTGGAGTTGAGGAGGAGTTAGAGGAGATCAAGAAATTTCTCAATTTCATGTTGGCTGAGCTCAAGGTGGCAAAACAACAAGGTATGCTACATGACTTAATGGGGGAGATAAAGCAACTGAAAAACCTGGTAAAAGAGTAAGATAAGAAAATAGACAGCTTGGAACAGCGAATCGAGGATCTTGAACAATACACAAGAATGGATGATTTAATCATAAGCGGACTGGAGACGTCACATCGAACCTATGCCAGAGCTACGGCAGGTGGAAGTAAAGATGGTGAGGACGCCCCAGCAGAGGAGCTACAAACGCTTGAACAACAAGTCATAAAATTCCTCCTAACTAAGAACGTGAGTATTCAGAGTCATCACATCGCAACCTGTCACACGCTTCCCAGAAAAGACAGTAAAACAAAGTCGGCAATCATTGTTCGGTTTGTGAGCCGTAAGACCAAGATTGAGCTACTGAGACAGGCAAAGAAATTAAAGGGGACTGGTGTCTATTTAAATGAGCATTTAACAAAAAAGAAAGCAGAAATTGCCAGACAGGCACGTAGCCTGAGAAAACAAAACAAAATACAAGCAACGTGGACGAGAAATTGCAAAGTAATGATACAATTGAATGGTACACCCGAGGAAGCAAAAGTTGTGATGATAAGAGAACTCCAAGACTTAGAGCAATATAAATAAAAAGTGAAATGATTGAGGCTGTAAATGAGAAGTCCATTCTTTCTGGTGGAAATGTATGAAGACTGGATATTGTGGATAATTGATTGTGGTCTTTGTGGGGGAGCACTTCCATGAACAATGAAAAACAACAAAATAAACAAATGATAAGTTTGAATGAGGATTATATGTTTCCATTCAGAGACCTTGAAGAGGACGATTTCTTTGTTTGTGGCAATGACTGTCAAGATGGACAGTTGTACAGCACACACGTTGGAAAAATGAACTTTAAAACCTTTGACTATGCAGAGCACAAGATGTATGACCCTGAAAGTAATCTTGACCCAGACAACCATTTCTACAACAACAACAACAATACTTGTGAGTTATACATGGATGACCAATTCAATATGAAAAAGCATTATCAGTCATATCAGTCTTATATGTGGATAGAGCTTTGAGATGCAGCCAGATTGAATGTATGTCATAAACTATAGATGATGTATTGGAATGTTTAACTATTGAAATTCATATTAAAAAAAGCTAATAATATAATCATACCATATTTAGCAATACAAATGATAAAAAAGTGCAAATAATTTGTGGTGATTTTAATATAAATTTGTCAAACCCAAATGGACACCAAAAAACAACAGACTTTATACATACAATGTATGGTCACTGCCTTTTCCCAGTAATTATAAAACCAAGCAGAATAACAATAGACACAGCTACGCTAATAGATAATATATTCACAAATAAAATTGACAATGAAATAGTAGGTGGACTTCTCATAAATTACATAAGTGATCATCTTCCTGTTTTTGCAATTTTTCAAAATTATTTTGGGTCAAAAACTAAACAAAAGACCTATACATTTGAAATGATTAGACATAGAACATCAAGAGCCATTGCTGCGCTAAAGGTGGACCTAGGGGAACAAAGGTTTATGTAAATGAAGATCCTAATAATGCATACAATGCATTTTTGTCAACTTTAATCTCGTTATATGAGAAACATTGTCCTTTAATGAAAGTAACCAGGAAGCACCAGTGTTTAAATAAGCCATGGATCACAAATGGGATACAGGATGCATGTAAAAAGAAAAATATTTTATATAAAAGATTTATAAAACAGAGGACAAAAGAGGCTGAAATAAAGTATAAGTCATATAAAAATAAATTAGTAAATATTATCAGAACAAGTAAGAAAGATTATTATCATTTATTATTGGAGAAAAACAGGAGCAATACACAAGAGATATGGAGAGTATTAAATAGTATAATTAAAAAAGGCTCTAAAAATTGATTATCCAGAATACTTTATAAAAGATTAAAATATTATCATTGATAAAATTAGAGAAATAGCGAATGAATTCAATGCTTTCTTTGTACATGCTAGTTATAACCTAACAAAAGAAATTCCTGAGCCAAGAATCAACAATGAAATAGATAAACATATTATTAAAAACTCCTCTTCTATGTTTATTAATGCTGTAAATGATAGAGAAATACTTGATATTGTGAAAACACTTAAGAATAAAAAGTCCACTGATTGTTTTGATATTGACATGGTATTAGTAAAACATATTATAGAATACATAGTACAACCATTTACATACATCTGTAACCTGTCCTTTCAAACTGGTACTTTTCCTTCAAAAATGAAAACGGCAAAAGTCATTCTTATCTATAAGAGTGGAGAAAAACACCAATTTACTAACTACAGACCAATATCCCTACTTCCACAATTCTCAAAAATTTTAGAAAAATTATTCATCCATAGACTTGATACATTTATTGAGAAACACAATATTTTAAGTGACAGCCAGTATGGCTTTAGAGCAAAAAGGTCCACCTCTATGGCAGTGATGGAACTTGTGTAAGGGATATCTACTGCAATAGATAACAAGGAATATACTGTTGGTGTTTTTATAGACTTAAAAAAGGCATTTGATACTATTGATCATGACATATTAATGAATAAATTAGAGAAATATGGTATAAGAGGGTTAGCATACACGTGGATGAAAAGTTACTTGGAGGACAGATATCAATATGTGCACTTAAACAATGTTAAATCAGATCAGTTGAAGGTCACTTGTGGGGTCCCTCAAGGGTCTGTGTTAGGCCCTAAATTATACATATTATATATCAACGATATTTGCAATGTTTCCAAACTCTTAAAATGTGTTTTATTTGCTGATGACACCACTCTCTACTGCTCTTGTAAAAATCTAGAACAGCTTCTGAGTACAGCTGAAAAGGAATTTAATGTACTGAAAAACTGGTTTGACATTAATAAGTTATCACTGAACCTAAACAAAACAAAGTTTATAATTTTTGGCACCAGACAAATTAAAAACCAGGTTAAAATCAAGGTAAATTGCAGTGAAATTGAAAGAGTGTATGAAAATAAATTTCTTGGTGTGATAATTGATGATAAACTTTGTTGGAAGCCAAATATAAACAATGTGAAAACTAAAATGTCAAAAACCATTGCTATACTTTATAAAACAAAGGATGTCCTTAACAAAAAGTCATTATACACGCTTTACTATTCTCTGTTACTTCCATCTATGACCTACTGTGTGGAGATATGGGGTAACGCATACAAAACTAACACATCTTATTTTTAAGTTACAAAAAAGAGCTATACAAATTATAAATTGATCAAACTACTTTGAACCAACTAACAAATTGTTTATTGATTTAAAAACCCTGAAATTTTATGATTTAGTTGAATTTAAAATGGCACAGATAATGTACAAACTACATAATAATTTACTTTGCTGCAGTACTCAGAGGCTGTTTGAAATCAGAGAGAGTTGCTATAATCTCAGGGGAACAGGGTTTTTCAAAAAAAAAAAAATCAAGATATGAACAAGTATAAAGCAAAGATGTGTTTCTGTCAGAGGTGTCAACTTGTGGAATAGCTGTGAAGATGAATTAAAAATGTGTAGTTCACTTTCCATTTTTAAAATATGTTTAGCCCTAAAAAAATATAAAAATCAGTTATGAAGAAGACTATGAAAATTACTGAAACTCTTGGTTGTATTTGTTTGGATTTTTGTTATGGAACTTTATTTATTTATGACTGTTGGATGTTGAAAGCTTGTTTGTTCTGGAGCTTTATAGTCTAACTCAGATTATTAAGTGTTTTTTTGTAAAAAGGGTAGGCATAATTAGCATGAGCTTCAGCCTACACCTTTTCGATTAGCTTCATCCCCTGTTGTATTATGTTTGTGGTTGAGGTAAATCTTCTATGTATCTTGTGAAGGGTGTTTTTCTGAATGCTAATCGAAATAAAATAAAATAAACAACCTAACTCCAACAGGAAATGAGCTAGGGCCCCTGAAGTAACATGAGTAAATGTGTCAGCTGTGAGCTAGACATCATAATCGTGCGACCAAAATTGCATTTTTTATTTTACAAACATGAAGACTATATCTATGTGTTCAGAACGAGTGTTTCTGTCTTGTGGTATGTTCAGATTGATGATTGGACCTATGGTTTGGGATTGAAAGGGAGGAGTTGAAAGCCACCTCCATCTGCCTGCTCTTCAACTTGTCTCCCTGTGTCAGTGGTGGACTTAGGATGTTTGTAGGTCAGGGGTGAAAAGGAAAAAAAGGCCACCTACTGCATGATCTTGTCCTTGTTGAAAAACAACCATAAAAGTATTAAATATTAATAGTTTTTTCTACTTTTTTTTTTTGCTTAAATCTTTCAACCAGCTCGTACACAGATTATACATACCAAATATTCATTGTGGATGTATGTTTGAGAGAGAGAGAGAGAGAGATTGGAGAAAACAGTAATGTAACCTTGCAGCAACCTGCAGCTCATAATTTCCAATTTTTAGCTACACAGTTACATACACACACACACACACACACACACACAATATTTTTTTAGTAGTTATATAGCCACAGCCCCCAGACATCCATATCAACACTAACATAGCATTTATTTTATTTTATTTGCAACAATGGCTTGCAAACCTTAATATGATTATAATATGATTATTGTCCCATAAGTATGCTATCAGATATATCCTATATATACTTATCATATTGTACCACAAAAGTCAGAATTATAATTATAATATTATTACTTTCATTAATGTTGTTGTAAGCTATTAACATTATCTTCTGTCCTGCATCTCTCTCTTTCTCTGTCTCCCTTTTTGTCTCATTGTGTCATACAGATTACCGTTAATGTATTATGTTGATCTGTTCTGTACAACATCTATTGCACGTTTGTCGTCCTGGAAGAGGGATCCCTCCGTATTTGCTAGTTCTGAGGTTTCTACTGTTTTTTTTCCTCTGTTAAAGGGAGTTTTTCCTTATCTGCTGCGAGGGTCCAAAGGACAGAAGAATGGTGTATGCTGTAAAGCCCTGTGGGGCAAATTGTGATTTGTGATATTGGGCTTTATACATAAAATTGATTGATTGATTGATGTCGTCAGTAGTTTGGTTTTCAGAAGCCATCAAAGTTCTACTCCCAAGTCATGGGTTAATTGTCAAAAATGACCTTGCATTCTATTGACATTGCTTGTTTTATCGACATTTGGATTCTTACGGAGAGGCTAATTCACATGGTCTACGTGAGCTGGAGGAAAATTGAAAATTTGAAAAATGAAAATTTCATCAAAATCCATTCATAACGTTTGAGTTATTTTGCAGACAAACAAACAGACAAACAGACCAACGCCGGCGAAAAACATAACCTCCTTGGCGGAGGTAATAAAGACGGTGAAAATAGTGCCATCTGGTGGCCGGAAAGCACGTCTTGTTTTACTTGCTAAATATTGTTGTAATTCTAAAGTTGAAATTAATGTTCTGTATTGGAAAAAAATAAAGTGAAAAACACAAAAAAACATTATATTTTGTGTTGGTATAAAATAAAAACAAAATAAATACACCACAGTGTCTCCATGGTGAAGGCATATATATAACCTAATAATGATAGTGATGCAAATAACCTAATTGTGATGCAGGCTGCAAAATCTGATGCAGAGGGGGAGGGAATATCACCTACTTGGCAGAGGTCAGCACTCTCTGGGTGCTTTTCTAGTTAATAATATAATAATTTAATCCCTTACGGAATTAAATTATTTTATATCATGGTCTGGGTGAATACTCAATTCTGATTGGCTGCAGGGTGTCCGTTAAAAGGTGTGATAGGACAGCTAAAAAGATGTTCCAGTCTAATTGCCTGATGACAGGTTCTAAATTATTGCGCTGGCTAAACTGCGAGTTTGTAACCATAGCAATGGAGACTCAGAGCAGAGGCAATGGATTACAATGGGCATCATGACTGATTTTATCGTTTCATTTAATTTATTTGGTGAATTTGATACATTTGATGACTTGGATGCAGAAGAAGAGAGGTTAGAGAATGACAAGAAAAGGGAGAAACTGCACAAGGAGTCGCGGGTCTACATCAATCACAGCCTCTGGAGCACAGCTGTAGGTCGGCTCTCTGACACCGGCCTGGAAACTCGACAGATCATGACCGTCACGGGACGTCTGTGTGAGAGCAGCCGGCAGGCTTATTGGGTTCCGTGAGCGCAGGAGAGATGAGACTGGAGCAACATCTTGTCGTCTCCAAATATCCCAACAAGCAGTGCTCAATCTGTCAATCTCCGTCCTTCAAATGCCACTATGATGGACATACCCATATCACTTTCAGATTTCACTATTAATGGTAATGTAGCACTTAATTTTAAATAGGAAACAATCATTAATTTGTTAATATGTTTATATGATTTAATCTCGACTACTATATGCTTATGAATTATTTGTTGCAATTCAAAACGATTTTGACTAGCCTACTATTTGGATGTTGATTGTTTGAAACAAATTTTATTGAGCCTATAAATGAATGCCAATGAATCATGAAAGTAATATCTCAAGGTTTTTTTTGCACATCATCACCAGACCACCAGAGTCTATAACATACATGCCGTAAGAAGTGCACTGGCTTTCTGACATTTTGAGACAGTCAATCTACCTGCACATTAATGCTGTAAATGGACTTCACATTCACATAGTCTCCTTCATTTTATGAAGGAGCAAAGATGGGAATGTGGGTTCCATCAATGCACCCTATCACACCGGGAAATCCTAAAAGAAATTAAAATGACTAATCCCAGTCTGAGGTTGCAGCACCATGTCATTAACTGGATATGATTTATAATCATAAATTTTAACTGGTTTCTACATCATTCACCTGCAATCCTGTGGAACTCCTCCTTGATGACCCTTACAGGTTTATGTCCAGGGAGCACAACAAAAGAGTTTAATAGACGTTTCACAGCTAGGGACACTTTTCTCACAGCCCTGCAGACAGTGGCCTTACTGATATTTTCTGCATCTCCGATATTATACAGAAAACTCCCGTTTACAAAAAACGAAGAGCAACACAAAGAATCTGCCCACCAAACATCTGACGTCGACTGGACTGCCAGATCAGGTCCATATCGTGTCGGTCAGTCCAGCACCATATCTGTACATCTACATGACCTCCATAATAGGTTGTGCATCTTAACGTCGTACTACGACTTCATCTGAACGTGCGTGCGCGCATACATGTGGTAGTAGCACAGCAGCAACGGTTGCTACCTGCTGGGTATTCTACGCAAGCGCGAACCCGCCAAATTTCAATTTACATAGCCGTTATAGTTTATTTTTAGCTGCCTGCAGTTGGTCGGAGTCGCAGACACAGACAGACAGAGAGAGTGGTTGAATTGATCAGTAAGTAGCTATGTTGAGCACATTACCTTTCTTCATGTTAGCAATACAAATCTTTTTAACGTCTACTTTTCCTGTGAACTTTTATTGTGTTCCTGATTGTCGTCTGAGAATATCTCCAGCTTTGCTTTTAGTCAGGGCCAATTTCAATGACCATTATTAGCTAACGTTATTGCAAGGCTACGGTTCACTATTTTAATTATTAAACAGTTGTTTTTTTCAGTCCGGTTACTACCGTTTACGTCTACGTCCAGACCAAATTAAATTATGGTTTGTTTGTTTTTCCGGCCATGAACCAGCATTAACGTAACATTATGCTTCTGCCCATCCATGCAGTTCTACTTGTAGCTAACGTTACTAGCGAGCTAGCTAGCTAACGTTAGCGTCAAAGTTACTATCAGGCAGTTTGCATTCTTTGTGGCATTTTCAACCTGATCTCACAGAAATACGTGAAATGACCACGACCTCTTCGGTGGCAGCACGTATCTAGATGCAGTATAATATCTAGTTCAGCTTTACTAGATATTAGATATATTCAGTAGATCTATCTTTTTACAACCCTATTTTACAACAAGCTGCAAACAAACCTACTGCCCCAAAAACACTGTTTCTAGCGTGTTAGCTAAAATATTGAAAATTAGCGGACATCTTTACTTTTTCTAAACATAGTTCATCTAGATGCAGTGTAATAACTAGTTCGGCTTTACTAGATATTAGATGTATTCAGTATCTATCTTTTTACGACCCTATTTTACAAGCCGCAAACAAACCTACCGTCCTAAAAACACTGTTTCTAGTTTATTAGCTAAAATATCGAAAATTAGCCGACATCTTTACTTTTTCTTAACATAGTTCATCTAGATGCAGTGTAATAACTAGTTCAGCATTACTAAATACTGGGTAGAAGTATCTTTTACAATCCTATTTAGAACTATACTTTGCAAATCAGAAGAACTACAACTATGTTGGGACTGCATGGCGCGGTCCCAGGGAATTGTAGTTTTTTAAAAATATAAGCGTTTTTCCTAGATTTGGAAGTTGTAAATACTGAATTGAGAGTACACTGTGGACTTTAAGGGGATGGTAAACACACTTGTGTCATCAAATTTTAAATATCTAATTTCTAAATGGGCAAAAATTAATTTTATCAATTTTACTAATTTTTATTTTATTATTTTTTGTCAGTATGGGGAAACTGCCTTGACAGCAGCGCCGCCTAGTGTTGAAATTAAGTATCATACAGTGAGATAACATATTTTGTCTTCCAACTTTTTCAGGGGCTGTACTGAAAACATTTAAAGAGGGGACTGAGGATGCTGTCCGCAAACATGCTGAGGAACACCTTAGGCAAGCTCCATACAGAAAAACATATTAAACATACACAAGATAACATTAAACACAACACAACATTAAACATACACAACACTAAACATAGACAAAATAAGTTGAATTTGTGATTTGTGAGAGATTTGAATTTGTGAGAGACAACAATAAAGTGTATTTTGAATGAAATACGTTGGACTTTTTCATGGGAAAATAGGGACAAGGGGGACATACACAACACATTACATATACACATTACAATACACCCAAGATAATGGTATGTGTATGTTCTCACAATGGAAGACAACAATTGAAGTGTATTTTGAATGCTGTACTGAATATTTTCACTAGAAAACAGGGTTGTAAATGGACCATAATTTGGCCAATATTTTAACTATTTTTGTACATAAAAATTACGTTCAAATATGGTCCATATAAGACGTGGAGAGGACATCCATACCCACCATTTTTGGACCATATTTTAACCTTGTACAGACGTCCTGTAGCTGTCAAAACTAGACATCCAGAAGACGTCCAAAAAAGACGTTGGAAAAACTTTAATTCTGCACCCGATAGAAACGTCATTTCTACATCGGTCCATGACGTCTAAAAAACGTTGTCACAACGTTGGCTTGCTAAATGATAATATGTCAATTGTGGGCCTGTGATTAATCTCCCAACGAATGCGTAACGCCCTCCTCAGTAACACTGCCTCTTAGTCCACAGGGCCCTCCAAGAACGGACATGCCATGGTCAAAAAAAGTGAATTTAGAACTAGAACACACTTTAGGATCCGACTTTACCTTGAGGACAGATGATCAAACTCGCCGAAACCCGCACAACACTAAACAAATGAATGAATGAATCACACTGAGTGTGTGGCGTAAGAGGGAGGAGACAGCTAGAAACTCGAGGTTCATTGAAGAAAACCTGCTCCCGACCAGGTTAGGTTCACAGAGTCAGTTGCCATAGTAACTGACACCGAGCTTCAGTTACCTCTCTTTCTGAAACGGGCTGGAGTTACTCCGCTTTCTCTGGTTTAAGTTACCTTCCTTTCTGAAACGGAAAACCCAGAGTTTCCCTCATTTCAGGGTTAACAGACACAGAGTTTTCACTAAACCTGCTTTGTGAAACGAACCCCAGGACTTCTACATTGTTATTGTGACAATTAACTGCTACTCTTTCTATAACTGTATTTAGTTATGACTTTTACACCATTGTGACCTGAACCAAATGAGATTCACTCCTTGTTTTTGTTTCATATTTGTATAGGCAGCGGGACAAGCTGAGGGGAGTATACATGGGATCCTCACCTTTGCATGCAGTGTGGTAGGCTTAACGGTGGTGGTCACTTGAGTGTTTTGTAGATTTGCTTCTCCTTGCAGTGTGAGTTGCAGTGTAGATTGCAGTGTAAGTGATCACAGTGGGCTCACGTTGTGGTAATTATTGGGGTCTGCAATAGAATCTCCCCGTGGTAAGAACCCGGTCTATTTACTTGCTTCCATCCAATACTGGTGTTCTGTTTTACATTGGGGTTTGTACTTTTCAGACAGTAACTGTTTTAGCTATTTGTTTTAGTTAAATAAAAAAATGTTTGTCTGAACCTTACAGTTGTTTTTATCTTTTCTCAGGTCTCCAGCAATAAAAAAAAAATATTTTTAAATAAAAATTTTTATGGTGAACTGAATGCACGTCAACCTGCTCTTCTCGAACCTATAAAGTTATATTGTGTCAACACGTATAAAGTTGGGGCCCATAATGACCCTCAGGTTTTTATAGACATTGCATTGGTCTAAAATACTGTGTCTGGTCACAGATGGATGAAGGAGTGATCTTTCCATGGATGGATGAAGGAGTGATCTGTCTAAGGATGGATGAAGGACTGATCTGTCTATGGATGGATGAAGAAGTGGTCTGTCTATGGATGGATGAAGGGGTGATCTCTCAATTGATGGGTGAAGGAGTTTTTTGCATAGTAGGGAACCAGTAGATCAAGCAAGTATTTTGGTCCGAGACCATTTAGGGCTTTGTAGACCAGCAGCAAGATTTTAAAATCTATTCTTTGACTCACAGGAAGCCAGTGTAGCGATTTAATGACCGGTGTAATATTGTCCAGTTTCCTGTTGTTTGTAAGGACTCTGGCGGCAGCGTTCTGAATCAGCTGCAGCTGTCTGATTGATTTTTTGTTAAGGCCTGTAAATAAGCCATTGCAATAATCCAACCTACTAAAAATGAATGCATGAATAAGTTTTTCCATGTCTTGTTTAGACAGAAACCCCTTAATTCTAGCTATATTTTTCAGGTGGTAATAGGCAGATTTAGTAATAAACTTTAAATGGCTGTTGAAGTTCAGGTCTGAGTCAATAATAACACCAAGATTTCTGGCTTGATTTGTAGCTGTCAATGACATAGAGCCAAGGTGGGCGCTGATCTTTGCCCTTTCATTTCTAGGGCCAAAAATTAATACCTCTGTCTTTTCTGGATTTAGCTGGAGAAAATTCTGGCACATCCAGTCATTGATTTGATGAATACAGTTACTCAATGAGAGTAAGGGACTATAGTCGTGTGATGACACTGAGATATAGAGTTGTGTGTTGTCGGCATACATATGATAGGAGATGTTATGATGTTCCATAATCTGGGCTAGGGGTAGCATATAGATGTTGAATAGAAGTGGTCCAAGAATGGACCCTTGAGGAACCCCACATGTGATCGTAGTTCGCTCAAATTCATGGTTACCAATTGACACAAAAAAGTCCCTATCTTGTAATTAAGATCTGAGATTCAGGAATATCTGGAAAGTCCAGCTCTCGTATATACTCGAAAAAGGGATCCCACATCATGCAAAATTTCCTCAGGGAGCCCTTAATTATGCGCCTGATTCTTTCCAGTTTGACAAAATTAAGGACTTCCCTTGAGCAGTACCAAGCGTCTGACTAGTAGGGTAACAAAGGCTGTGAAAGTTGCCTCATGGGAAGAGAGTGGTACAGTGTGGTGGAGTTACACCAAACAATGCAATCATAGCATATGGTTCAATAGATTTTCCAGTAACCCTTGATAATGATCGAAAGATTTCCCCCAGTACAGTAGAGAGCCTGACCTTCCTGAAAGGAACACAGTGTACTATTTTGCACTGGATCAGTCCATGTTTTGCACAGATAGACATTAATCATGTAATTTATCAAGGATACCCTCCCAATGTTGGGGTGGCAGTAGCTCAGTCCATAGGGACTTGGGTTGGGAAAGAGAGGGTCGCCTGTTCAAGTCCCCATCCGTACCAAATATGGAGCGTGGACTGGTAGCTGGAGAGGTGTCAGTTCACCTCCTGAGCAAGGCAGCCCCGTCACTCTGCCATCTCTCCACTTAGTGCGTGTGTGTTTGGACCTGTGTTTAACAGACTAGCTGCAGGGAATGAATTTCAGCATATATAGATGATCATATATCATTCCTTTCAGGGTGGATACTGGCTTGAGGAATGTGTCCAAAGGTGAATCAAACAGCTAACTAAACAGCTAACTAACGTTAGCTTATGTCGGTAGCCAATTGGGGTGACCCCGAATAGTCGATGATTCGGTGATTCGATTTGGAGAAGCCTGATTCGACTGCCAGTCTCGCCGTTGAATCGTCGCAAAACGTGGTTATGAAACAAGACCGTACCATTCTGACTATATGGGGGTGATCACTGCTGCTGAACATCTTGATTTGACATAGAATGTATTTATTTTCTAGTAATTCATGATATATAGCCTATTTTGATACAAACATCAGCCTAATTTTTGTTAATAAAAAATGGAAAATGACGCGTTTAATCAGTAGGCATAATCATTACTACGCATGAATAAATCATCCGGTTGCTCGATTCAAATAAGCGGAGGTGAGTGAGTGCGCTGCAGGACCATCAGAGCAGCATCAAGGCCTGCAGGGATTTAAAGTTAAAGTTAAAGTTAAAGTTCCACTGATTGTCACACACCTGAGTGTGTGAAATTTCTTCTCCGCATTTGACCCATCCGCTGAGGGAGCGGTGAGCAGCAGCTGCCGCTGACACAAATGAGCTCATTAATCAATGAGGGGGAAAACAACATGATTCGACGATTAGTCGGCTAAAGGAAAAATCTGTCAAATCAGATTTGACTAAATTCTTAGAATTCTAGTAGCCAACAACCTGGTTGTATACATCCAATGAGCTTCTATAAAAATGAACTTCTTGGCAACCAGACTCGCTGTTTAATTGAAAAAGACATTTATTTTTCAAAATGCTTAGCCACACCAGACTGGTAAAAGGGACTGGCTTTTTAATTGGGATTAGGCTTTTAATTGAAGTTTTACGGTATTTCCTTTGAGTCAGACAGCTTTACATGGCCTCACTCATCGACGAACACACTAAAAAGATTATACATGCTTCTTGCTTGGGCTGTAACTTTGTAGCCCTATTTTGAGTCATTACATTAAATGGCCCATGTTTTTTTCACATGCTGCCTATACCTCCTAATGACGACTAACATATATTGTGTTACAAATTGTACTGTATTGCTACTACAGTGACAAGCTATTTTGTTTATTGAAACCTCAAAAACATAATTTAGTTATTGCCTTTAGCTATCAGACATGCCAGCGTACTATGCAAAAGGTGTTGTGTATGTTTTGGAATACATTTGTGTAGTAAACTGTTGTAGTGACTTTGTCGTCTACAAATACATTTATATAATGCTGTACACATTTTCTTAAGTCCAGGAAGTGTAACTCCCTCTAACCATATCAATCTGCAATTGCACCATGTGTTTCACTCTCACCACTCATCAACCTGGTTTCCAGTAGTAGCAGGCAGCTATTGTCAGTGCACAAGCTCTGATAAACAAACTGTATACTTCCTGCTCAGCGCCAAACTGCAGACAAAGTTAAAGACTATCTGTTGAAGACAATGGAGCATTTAAGCCGCTAAAGAACAGGGCTGCCCCCTGAAAGTAGGAGATAGGAATCATCAGTCAGAGACCCCTCAGTCCACTGAGATTGCTTTAAGACAAGCAGTCTTTTTTTTTTTTTTTGCTCTTCACTGTGCTGTGCAGTGTACATCTGTGGATGTTTTGGTCCGAAGATTTTGCTGTGGAGTAAGCACTCCTGACTTTCACATTGTTCTTTGGTATGGACAGCTGTGGACGTAATGCAGCAGCACAGGGGAGGAGAAACTTTCCTTGAAGTAGGGAATTAACAACTTTGATTATTTTCAGGTCGACTTATCTGTCAATAAAGTCGAAGTCGAGTCAACAAGTCATTTGATGACATCATCACATTGACACAGCGGAGGAAAGTGAAGTATCTCCACACATGTGATTTGTGTCTGTGAGGGCCTGAACATACTCAGGCGGAACGTACGCGAAATGGACTCTGCAGAGGTCAGATTTATACCACCACGCAGACTCCGCTCCGCGCACCAGTGACTGCTCTGCATGTATTTTTCACATCGGGGGATTTTTCACGGACATTTTTACAGGAAACTACAACGCGGAAGTGTGCTCGACTGTGAAAGCCCGAATGACTGTGGACATTCCTCGCGGAGTCTGCTCCACTTATAGAACGCCGGATATGTTCACTTAGTCAAGGATAAAGTATCAGCGTAAGCACAGAGAGAGAGAGAGAGGGAAAAAACACAAGACTTGTCGACTCCTCCCGGGGGGTGTCGACTTGTGCCACTGATGTCGACACGTCGACAAATCAACTTTTCTGTTAATGCCCTACCTTGAAGACAACATTATTTTCTCTCTTCTGCTTAGAAGTGGTGATTTAATATATAACCCTAAATATTAAAATGGCAACTACTATTTCAAGAGAAAGTTAAAGAACGTAAAAATACTGCAGTGTTAAAAAAGTGGTGTTTGAATGAATGTTGATGAAAAATTGTCATCTTTAAGTCAGGGTTGAGTTACTCAAATCACCTATTGTGCTCAGTCTGCTTTAGTCTTTCTCAAAAGGGTAAAAATAGTTCATTTGTAGTTCTATCCTGCCATCCATGTTCTTGTGTCCAATTCATGTGTAACTGTTACAATGGGAAAACAATTTTTGACATCGTGGAATGCCTGTCTTTGCTCTCAGCAGCAAAACTACTATTGATCGCTTTCTTTTTTCCTCCTCTCATACTCTGTGCTTCTGTTGCCCTCTCTTAACCCTACCAGGAGAAACTTTCCTTGGCATGGAATAATCCTGGCTTTATGCAAATGGCAGAGAGCTGTGATTTGTTTACTGCTAGCAGTAAAGCTGCTGTGCTGTGGTCCTAATGGGAGCTGTGGCTGTGTGTGAGTCATCTTCCGCAGGCTCTTATGCTTGCTTCTAATCATTCCCCGGAGACGGGGACGGGAAGGAGCAGTCAGGACGAAAAGCAGTGTCTCAGCAACAATGCAGACTAGCCTGTACATTCTTTGTGACATACTTTCCACAGAATACCTTTCAGCTTCACTAAACACTATCAGGAGGTTATAGAAATAAAACTTCAGTCAATGTAAAGTGGAGTTTTAATCATTAGTGAGATTTAAAATGCAACCCTAATTCTAAAAAAGTTGGGATGCTGTTTAAAATGCAAATAAAAACATTATGCAATGATTTGCAAATCCTTTTCCACCTATATTCAGTTGAATACAGTACACAGACAAGATAGTTAATGTTCAAACTGATAAAGTTCATTGTTTTTTTTGTAAATATACACATCCTGAATTTGATGACTTTAATATGTTCCAAAAAGTTGGGACAGGGTCCTATTTACCACTGTGGTGCATCATCTTTTCTTTTAACAATACTCAGTCCTCAACTGAGGACACTAATTGTTGAAGTTTTGAGAGTGAAATTCTTTCCCATTCTTGCTTGATATACGACTTCAGCTTAACAGTTCGGGTCTCCATTACTGTATTTTGCGCTTTATAATGTTCCACACATGTTCAGTGGGAGTCAGGTCTGGACTGCAAGCAGGTCAGTCTAGTAACTGTGCAGAATGTGCCCCACTGTCTTGCTGGAATAAGCAGGGACATCCCTAAATGTTTTGATGATATTAAAGATTATAGATTTCATACCCAATCATGATACTTTAAAATCGGTTTCCAGTTATTCTGTTTACCTGCTGAATGTTACAGACAAGTGTTTTTGGAACATTTTGCAACTATCTCAGTTTTTGATGTCCCTGTCCCAATTTTTTTGAAATGTCTTGCAGGCATCAAATTCAGACTTAACCCAGGTATACTGTAGCCTGACTGAATTTCATTTTTGTTTCACCTCATTCAATGTACCTGACATCATGGTGATGTTAGATGATCTATTTAGGAATGGGGATTATTTTGTTGTGTCCTAACCGATAAGTAGCAATTGATGAATCTGTCATAGTGGTGTCAGCATTGTTTCCGTTGATACAGAAGCTACATTTGGTAGAAGCAGTTAACTTATTTCTTCTTCTTCGTCTTCAATCCTATTCCCATGCGTGAGAAATCACCAAAGTTCCAGTCCCATGCCAGATTGCCTCAGATGCAAAAACAGGTCAATAGTCCTGATGGTGGCGCTACAGCAAGCCTCCAAATTTCAAAATTTTGAAAATTCACAACAAATCAACCATATGTGCTACAGATTTACACTAAAATGTAGCCCCAATACTGAAGAAACTTTTGTACATTTAAACCTAATGCAAATTATGAAGTCCATCACTCTGTTTTTTTCAAAAACTATAAAACTTCTCAAACCTATCTACAATTTTTGCTCAATTGACACCAAACTTGCTACAGAGTATCTTCAGACTGTCCTACACAAACTATCCACAAAGATTTTTGATTTATCTAAAATTGAGCCTACAGTGCATCAAAATGTGCGACTGTAAACGGTATTGTAAACATATACTTGCAAATTCTTGCTAAATACATTTTCAATGTTCATAAAAAAAATGACAAAATTTTGAAGTCATGGTAGATGATGTTTGGGAAATATCAGAATTTTATCTCAAAGAATTTCGCTCTCATGCGAACAATTGGAGTCAATGCAAAAATGGCATTTTTAAACATAAGTTTTTCACTTATGGAGGCAATAAATCATTGATAAAAACAAATTACCAACATCTCCATGCTGTCTAGATGCAATTTGTGTATTTTCATTTTTTTGTCTTAATAACTGAATTTTTGACAGCCGTTTGAAATCTGCCTTTACACACCAACAGCTACTGTCTTGCACACAGGTGACTGGCTTAATCAATTTGTGAAGCTACATGTGACATTTCTGTTTGCCAATTAGCTCAGTGAGATAGAGGATGGTTCTTGGTGTTGAAGATTGTGAGTTCAAGCCTTAGCTCATGCAATATTTCCATATGAGAATTCTACTCAAACTTTTCATAAAGGTCCAGTCCCATGCCAGATGTCCTCAACTGGAAACACAAGACAATAGTCCTGATCTAAATTTCAAAATTTTGAAAATGCATAACAAATCAACCATATGTGCGACAGCTTTGGAACTTTCACTTTGAAATTTGCTTTTCCATGGCATGGATGGCTACTGTCTGGCACCCTGATGCTTGGCTTAGTCAATTTGTGAAGCCACACATGAACTGTCACTTGCCACTTACCTCAGTGAGATAGAAGAAGGACCTCAGTCTCAGAAGTTGTGAGTTCAAGCCTCAGCTAAGGCAGAACGGACATTCTAATGTGAAAGTCCTATGTTCAGGTATTATGCTATGTGGATTAGAGACTACTAAGGTTAAGCTAGATCAGGCCAGTTTGTTCATAATTGCTAGCAGTTAATGTTATTCTTACTTTCTTGTTCTTGAGTTTTTTCTTTCCTTTGTATATCATGAGTCTGATCACTTCAGCCACTCATCCACAATTTGAAGGGCATGCCATAATTATATGATGTAACTTCTATGTTGTGATATGCTTTGTTTTAGTGTGTGTGTTGCTCAGAATCGCCTAATTTTGCCTAAAATTGCCCAGCCCCGACCACTGCTGCGCAGCAGCTGTTTAATTTTTATGCCGATTTCAGAATTGTTTATGTTGAGCAGCCCCACAATCTGTATGTATGATAATAAATGTAGTTATCTTGCTAGCTATTGGAGAGATGGCATCCCCATTCTTAATCATGCTGACAAATCTGGCCCCCCAGCCAATCAGAGAGCCATCAAAGGAGCCATTTTTGGACAAAAAACAAACACACAGAAATCTATAAGAACATGTTTGAGTCTAACAATGAAGGTAGCATAGCCTATCAAGTGTTCATTGTTTCTAGGTCTAAATGAGCATTCATTAATATGTTTATCACAAGGTAACTACTCTGCAGTGGGCTATTTATGATTATTGGGTAATTTAACTTTGCAGCGTTGGCAGTGAAAGCTAACAAATTTATTAAATTATCTGTTTTACTCTGAGACTTCTCCATCTTTGGATGTGTACTTCACAACTAGGCTAGCTGGGAGACTCATGTCACCCCAATGCAATGGAGGTTTGGCAAAATGTAGAGAAAAAGGCGCCAAACTGAAGATGTATGATGCACATTTTAGCTGATGAAATGTCAAAACATAGTTTTTACTCGGTGAACAGGCTGTACATTTTTACAGTTAGAGAGTGTGATAATTACTTTTAGTCTACAACACCTACAATTTTTTAAATTCATTTCCATATACTTGTGAATGTTATTCATTGTATATATACAAAGCTACAGGGAGCTGCTAAAGAGGGGCTAAAGGGCCGCATGTGGCTCTGGAGCTGCAGGTTGCCTACCCCAGCCCCTAGAACACATTATGTTATAGAAACAGATGTGTTTCTTGTAAGAGGACTTACATTGTAGAGAATGTCCACCCATCCCTCCATGGTGATGCACTGGAAAACGGTGAGAACAGCGAAGAGGATATTGTCAAAGTTGGTGATGCCAAAGTTAGGTCCGGTCCAGTACTCCCTGCAGGTGGTACCATTGGCACAGGTTCTTGCTGGAGCCTCCAGGCCACAGGGGAAATCTGCTGCTTGCTCGTCTAGAACCACAAACACAAACACTCACACACCATCACATACACAGAACTACACCAACTGAAGTATTTTAGAGAAGGCTGGGGATGTATTATTTAAAAGTACATTTTGTTGTAGATACAGATAAACATGCCATCTAAGGGCCCTGACACACCAAGCTGACAGTCAGCTGTTGGTCAATGTTTGTCCGTTGCCTTAGCTTTTGTGGTCACCGTTGGACACGGTGGAGTCTGTCAGTTAACGAAATCACTCTGATTAGCAGTTCAGCACAGTGCACGAGAAGACAAACAGAACTGAGAAAAGTCAACAAACAGCTAAAGTCAGGAGGGAGTGAGGTCAGAACAAACTTGTTATATTAGGTGAGCTTTTTCTTTAGCCATTAAAATCTTTAACAGAAACACTTCACAATTGTTTGTTATTGTTTGTCAGTGCACAGTGAATAACATTTGCTCTTTCAACATCAGGTTGTGTTCTTAATGTGCTAACTGGCTAACTAGCATCTTGAATCTGTCATGTCAGTCTTTCAGTTTCCCTTTTTTAATGATCAAAACAGACGACCACCACCTGCTGGTGTGAAGAGTTATTTCTGCTCATGCAGACACAGAACAAACATGCTGGTTGACTGTCAGTTGTAGTTTTTGTAGTGTGTTAATGTGAAACTATTTGGCCGAGACACAGGCAATGTGGGGCAAGAACTGCAGCAACTTTTGTCGCAGTTAGTTGTTTTATGTCAGTTTTGTGTGTCTGGACCTTGATGCATAATATTTGGGTTCCACTACAATCATACACAAATGGCAATATTAGTACATATGATGTAATTTCCTGTTTTTATCCACAGTGACTTACCAGTGCTGGCTCTTCGTTGCTGTTGTAAACCTTACACTAACCTTTAAATTCTACTCAACACACACTGTCTTTGCGCATTATTTACCTGATGATGTCATTTTGTTTCTTCACAGTGTCATTTCACTATAATTATTTCTGTCTACTTTGTACATACATCTATTGCAACAGAGGGGTCCATCCTCTGTTGCTTCCTATATACATCAATGGTCTAAGTGTGTTTGCTGTACATAGGCCTTTCAGACAAAGTTGTTATTAAGAGGTACACAAATTAAACTGAACACTTGTTTTACCTCCCATGTTTCATGAGTTGAAAAAAAAAAAAAAGAAGATGTAATAGGCTACTTGTCGGTGAAGATTCTCAGTCATCCAGGTCATCGTAAGTGCAATATCCTAGGCAACTGGACTAAGACTGAGACTAAAACTAGACATTTCGCCTCTCATCCAAGAAGCTTCTTCAGTTCTACATGACTTGTATGAAGTACGAGGAACCTAAACATCAAGGTGTACAGAAAACCTACACACACGGACCGATACCTGCTGTTTGACTCTCACCACCCCATGAAGCACAAGTTGGGAGTTATCAGGACACTTAATCATTGGGCTGAAAACGTGCCCACTAGAACAGAGGGGAAAGTGAAGGAACAGAAACGCATCAGGGAAGCACCTCAAACCTGTGGCTATCCCAACTGGGCCTTTGCAAAAACCTCAAAAAGAGCCAGAGAGGAAGAGACACAAAAACGTAGCAACACTGTCATTCCTTATGTTGCAGGAGTGTCTGAGAAACCCAGGAGGATTTTCAACAAACACCACATCCCTGTGCACTTTAAACCCAGCAACACATTGAGAGAGAAACTTGTCCACCCCAAGGACAAAATACCCAGACATAAGCAGAGTAATGTAGCATATACAGTTCAGTACAACCAGGAATGCACAGATTTATATATTGGGGAGACAAAACAACCACTCCACAAGTGCATGGTACAGCACAGGAGAGCCAGCACCTCGGGTAGAGACTCGGCTGTCCACTTACATCTACAGGAGAAGGTACACTCCTTTGAGGACAGCAATGTGCACATCTTGGCCAGGGAGGAAAGATGGTTTGAAAGAGGAGTAAAAGAAGCCATCTCCATCAAGCTGGAATGACCATCGTTAAACAGAGGGGGTCGCTTACGACACTACTTATCCCCCACCTACAATGCAGTCTTGGGATCCCTCCCTAGACGACTTCACACCCATTCACCCCTGGTCCCACCTGACCCTAACGACTCACATGGTGGCCAGGTGGGTGAACGACTCACATTGTGACCTTAACTGAAACTAAGAGTTCACGTGACCCCTACGACTCTGCAAGGGTTCCCACCCACACAGGGTTTATAGCCTGCAACTTCATACAAGTCATTTAGAACTGAAGAAGCTTCTTGGATGAGAGGATGTCTTCAAGAAACGCAAGCAAGTCCAGTTTCCTACGATATAGCACTTAGGATGTCATAGGCTACTTTTTCTATGCACACAAGATCTCTTAGTTCTCTCTTTGTTGACAAATTTGCTTAAATCTGTGTTTGTGAACACTTTGCTAACATGACCCATAATCCATCCACCTGACTAGTGTGGCAGATATGCTGATTAAACAGCATTATTATTACTATAACAGCCAAAATACATAGAGCACATAATCCGCCTACATGGCGTATTACATCTGGAAGTTTTTTGTTTTTTTTACATGGTTCTATGTAGTTTTGAGCTGCTGGAGGGCTGTGGAGCTGCACACAGAGAAAAAAACTTGACCAGCCATCTGAAAATAAAGAGGAGCCACGCCATGCCTGCATGGGCAATGTGGCATCCATGTTTAGTGTAGCAGTTTCAGCTGATTATAATGCATGCGGTCTGCTGCAGGCATGCTGAGATAAATGTGTCACAATAAAAGGCTGCTCTAAATGTGCAGTTTTACCACACAACACAATGCCACAGACATTGCATGTTTTGAGGGAGTGTGCCGTGTCATTTCTAAGAATGTGGCAGTACATCCAACCAGCCTCACAACTGCAGATCACATATTACCATTCCAGCCCAGGGCTTTCACAACCAGTGTCTTCACCTGCAAGATCATCTGAGACCAGCCTCCCAGACACCTGATTAACCAAAGAATTTCTGGAAAAACGGTCAAAAACCCTCATGTCAGTGGCTGGTCTCACAGGATCTTACAGATATAGAAGCCAGATGTGGAGGTAACTAGACTGGTTGGATGTACTGCCAAATTCTCAGAAACTAAACTGGAGATAGCTTATGGTACTGTAATGAACATTCAATAGCCAGCAGCTCTGATGGGCATTCCTACAGTCAGCATGGCAATGGAATAACCCCTCAAAACTTGTGACATCAGTGGCATTGAGTTCTAACATGAGATTTTAGAGTGGCCTTTTACTGTGACCAGCCAAAGGTACACCTGTGTAGAAATGATGCTGTTCAATCGGCATCTTGATATACAACACCTGTCAGGTGGGTAGGTGGATGGATGGGTGGATGGGTGGCTGGCCGTCTGGCTGTCTGGCTGGCTGGATGGATGGATGGATGGATGGATGGATGGATGGATGGATGGATGGATGGATGGACTATTAAAAAACCTTTATCATTTAATAGGTATGATTAATTTACTATTCATCCCGTGTTTCTTCTCTTGCTTACCTGTGTCTATTCTGAAACAGGTGCGATGGAACTTGCCCATGTAGAAGTCGAGGCCAATGATGGCGAACATTAGGATGGCAAAGAAGAGCAGCAAGCCAATCTGCAGCAGGGGTACCATGGCTTTCATTATGGACTTCAATACCACCTGAAGACCTGATACAGACAAGAGAAACATGTTTTTGAAAAATGTCTGAGGCAGGTCTTCATTTAATATCTTTGTGTCCTGCAGGTAGAAGCCTTATTCTTGCATATCCTGGTATAAATATCCTTTTTGCAGGGTAGAGCAGCACTTATAATGTATTCAGGTGACTGAACAACTCTTTGCAGGGCCTTGCGGTCCTGTTCAGTGCTGTTTCCATACCAGGCAGTGATGTTTTCCGTCAGGATGCTCTCAATGGTGCAGGAGTGGAAATTCCTAGGAATTTGAGGGGATACCTGAAATTTCCTCAAGCATCTCAGGTAAAACAGTCTCTACCTTTCTTGTCTCACCACTGAGTCAGTATAGACTGCCCAGGACAAGCTGTCAATTATGTGGACACAGAGGTATATGAAGCTATCCACCCTCACCACTGAGGACCCGTTGATATTAAGTGGGGCATAGTTTCTTGCCTCCTTCCTAGCCTTAGTTTTGCTGACGCTCAGGAGTAGGCTGTTGTCCTCTATTTCTTTCAGGTGTGCCCACCACAGCTGTCAGGTCAGCAAACTTAATGACGGTGTTGGAGTATGAAGTGGCTACACTGTTGTGTCAGACTGTATTCCTGCTTTTCTCAACAGGTGTGCAATTTCTCCCATCAAGCTTGTTTTTATAGATCACATCTTTTGGGTGCGAAGTGGCATAAACCTCTTTCAGGCCTCATTTTGTGTTTGTGCAGTGATTATAAATGAGACCCCTGATCAAGATTTTTTACCCCTGATTCTCATCCGCGTATCTGTCGATATTGAGTCATGATCCAGTCTTCCAGTTTTCTAGATAACAGAGCAGCAAAGTGCACAGTCCTTTAAAGTTATTTAATTCAATCCAGCGTATATGCTTGAAAATTGAATAGCCCTGCAATACATTAAGATAAAAGCTACCTTCATCCAAACTGTTCCTTAAGGATTTTTTATTTATGTATGTATTCTTCTTTTTAACAAATTAACAAAGTATAAAATATCAGACTTTCTCTTTAATCTTTTTACTCTTGTCGCTGCCTCAAGGGAATTTCTCTTTCCCATTATGAGAGTATTCTCCAGTGACTGTTTACATGCCACACCCCCTCTTCAGTGTGTTCCTCTTCTTCCTCTACGAATCACTCTGCGAGTACTGGCTCCCACAACCTCTCCCCCTACAGGCTCCAACTGCAACTGCCACTAACCACTACTGCCAGCTCCAGGTCAAATCCCAAACATCCTACAGTTGCCAGCCCTTCACAATATGTTTCCACCGATTAAGTTTTCCCTCCCACAAACATTCCTGTAATCATCACTGAAAGACCCTACTTAATCGAGCCCTGCTTTGCTCACAGATGTGCCCAGAATTTACTACCCATTACCATTCCTCAGTCCTCTCAAAGTGTCCTAAAGCAACGTCATCTGAAATTGGCTCTATTCAACACACAATCTCTGAACAACAAAAGCCTCATTCTGAATGAATTCAACACTGACAATAACCTGGATTTTCTTTGCATCACTGAAACATGGCACAAACCCCTGGACTATATTTCAGTTAATCTGACCACACCTACCGGATTCACATACAGTGATGAACCTTGCCCTGAAGGCCGCGGAGGTGGTGTTGCATCACTAGGACATCAAAATAACCACGATTTACATCCCTGCAGTTAACTCATTTGAACATCTTGTCCTCAAACTCTCTGGTCCAACTCCCCCGGTCTCTGCCATCACCTTCACTCACTCTGCCCCCTGGTACACCCCTGAGTTCCACGCCATGAAGAAGACTAGCCAAACAGTTCACCTTCAAGCCTAAACAGAGCACCTGCTACACTACAAGAACGCCCTCAACACAGCCCAGTCCAACTACTACTGTCTGTGTGCATGTCTGTGTTTGTGTGTGTTTGTGTGTGTGTGCGCGCGCATCCCCCCCACTCCCCATCAGCCTAAAAAAGCTTAAAAAAAAATAAAGAATCTGAATTTAAACTCAATTTGTGTGAGGCGGCTCAGGGGAAATGATCGGATGTGGGTTCCCCGGAACTGACCCTTTCCACGAGAGCGGTTAATAGAGCTTAGATCGGGCCCAAAAAATCCAGCCCGACTCTGCACGTTATGTCTGGGACCGTCCGGCCCGTCCAATTAACTGTAATTATGGGCCCGAGCCTGATTTAAACCCAACATTTTTCAATTAAAAACAATGAGTTGAACGTTCACTTCAAGCTTTGACGGAGAGCAGGCGGCAGTGTTTGATGCAGGAAACTCCATATGGACTCAATTTCCGAGTGGGGGTCGTTCGGAACAGCGGGGTTTCGGAATGGAGGGCTGTCCCCTGTTGGGACATTGTGTGCACACAGCCCTTCACCACCTGGATCCTAAAATAAACATCTGTTTTATTACATAATCATGCTTCTGTGTTGCGCCATTCAAATAACAAGAATTGTGGTTTAACACTGTTAATTATAACAGCCAGCTTATTGTCACATGTCCATAACATGACGCGTTGTCGCATCAAGAGCTGACACTTTTGACCCCTGTGATCACATGACGTGTCTCCACACGCACATCTGATTAGCATAGCAAGCTAGTTAGCATACTGATGCTAACTGATGCTAAAGTGCCCGAAGAAGCCACCTTTGTTGCATTCACAGCCGGGAGGGGGAGTGAAGACAGCCAGTAGGTGGAGACGTTCCGGGGGTAGGGTGGAGGTTACTTAAGGATTGGGGAATTAGGAGTGTCCTCCCACTTTCCAGCTTTGTGTGTGCGGGCATCTGTCACGCTGTCAGCTGCTTGGTGTTCCAGCGCTGGAACCTCCACTGCATACGGGCTGAGCCGGACCAGCGCCACAAGCCTAGACCCCGGGGGAGGGTCTCGTTGATCCGACCAGTTAAGAGTATGACATCTTAAGTGTTTGTCTTATATTTACAGTCCTGTCAGTTATAACTGAAAGCTGATCGTGCTCAAAAACCTCGCTCCGTGCGGTGCTTTCTGTCTGTGGGGTGCACATCTTTAAAAAACGTGTTTGACAGAAAATTAACCAAAGATAACCAAAGTGGTTCTACACACAAAAAAGCCTATAGTTTGGGAAAGTATATCACAGAAGTCAGCTGGTTTTAATCCGCCCGTACCCTATTACACTATTAATTAATAATTAAAATGGAATGACCCAAATCCGTGGATATCGTAGGGTTGAGGTGGAGCAGGTTGCTGTGTAATGATAAATCCGTGGAGCTGTCCATGGTGCTGAATTAACACACCTCATTTTAATCCACCTCAACCTGTGACCAGGAGGGTGAAACACTCTACTCTGCAATGCATTCAAATAGTTTGATCTTTTAAATATCTAATACTCCATGTAAATTATGGGGAAATATTTTCAGCCACAATGCTAACAGTCTACTCAGACTACCATATGCTGGAATCACTCTAAATGTTAAATAAACATACATTTACAGTTTACATTAAAAATATCACAATTTCAGGCTATTATTTTTTTCGTTATTGTATAATTGTTTCCAGTTAATCAGGCAAGTTTATTCTGTTGAAATTTATAATAATTTTCATATGACATGCTACCTGTCACACGACGCGTTGTTGCTTTAGAGCTGACACTTTTGACCCCTGCGAACACATGATGTGTCAACGTACGCACGTCTAATAACCACACGTCTAGGCGTGTGCAGGCATTGCACGCGCATTGCATGTGTAACAAGTACACGGTAAATGCACGCACATTGCATGTGTAACAAGTAAACGGTGAATGCACGCCCAGTGCACGCGAAGCAAGTAGGCCTACACGGTGATTGTTGCACACAATGTACACGTATCAAGTACGCAGTGAATGCAGTGTGTGTGTGTGTGTTCGCTGATAGGTTTCACCCCTCATAGTCTGTGTGTGTGTGCGTGCACGCACAAGTGTGTGTGTGTGTGTGTGTGTGTGTGTGTGTACGCGCGCGCGCGCGCATCGGGGCCGAACTCCACCATGCATGATACAGAGAGCAGAGGAGAATTGTAAACGTGCAACCATGTAGAGACAGAAATGGCATGGCGTTGTGTAAACAATATAAGTCATCACATGTGCCACATAATCGTTTGCATCATGATTTCAATTTCGACCAAAATAATCATGATTATGATTTTTTCCATAATCGAGCAGCCCTAACTCATTCTTGTCGTTCTTCCAAACAAAAATCTACAGCAACCTGACTACCTCCCCTCCCTTCCCAACCCCTCCAACTTCCCCCCCACCTCTGTTCTGCCACTGTCACAATTCCCCCCACGGACCCCTCTGGACCTCACAAAAGCCACTACAGGTATGAGTAACTCTACATCAATTCACGACCCAATCCCTTCCTCACTTGTTAAGTCCTGTCTCCCTTCTATCTCCCCACTTATCTCCAGAATTATCAGTGCCTCCCTCAGCTCCGGCTTAGTCCCAGATCCTCTGAAACCCGCTGCTGTCACCCCTATCCTCAAAAAACCCAGACTCAATCCCGACATCATGACCAACTTCCTGCCCATCTCCAACCTCCCCTTTCTGTCAAAAATTCTGGAGTGCGTTGTTGCCACTCACCTCAAAACCCACCTCACCTCCAACGACCTATTTAAGACGTTTCAGTCCAGATTCCGGTCACAACACAGCACTGAAACAGCTCTTCTCAAAGTCACCAATGACCTCCTCCTCTCCGCCGACACCTCAACATCCTCATCATGCTCGACCTCACTGCTGTGTTTGACATGATTAACCACTCCACCCTCCTGTCCCGTCTTAAAACCTGTTACAACCTCACTGGCACAGCTATCTCCTGATTTAGATCATATCTCTCCAACAGACAGCAATTCATCCACATCAATAACTGCACCTCCTCCACCACTCCTCTGTCCCCAGCCGCCCCCCAGGGTTCTGTGCTTGGTCCTCTCCAGTCACATGCAGAGGGGGCAAGTGCCCTTTTGTCAAGGCTTTTTTTTTTTTTGTGCATGTGTGTGTGTGTAGGCCTGCCTATGCCCTTTAACAATAACATTTAACAATTAATAATAATTTAGCTAAATAAAATGACCTGGCTGCCATCAGTTACATGATGACCTTTAACCTTGTTCATCCTTGACGTGCCCCGACACGCCCTTACATGCCCTCACTTGCCCTCCCTGCTCTGACGGCTGACGACACCGGGATGCTGCAAACTCTGCAGGAGAAGAACTGACGAGCTTACAAGAGTTATTTATCTTCAAATGTAGGGTAGGGTTTGCAGCATGTGCACGTTGTTTGGTGTATTGGAAGGCAACCGACGAAGTGAAATAAGCATGCTGTGTGCAACGTTACCTGTTACCAGAGTCAGATACTCTGCTGTTACTAACTTGACAAGTAGTGGCCATTAGCCGCTAGTTAACTGAAGAGGGCTGGGGGCGGAGGGGAGTATCAGGGACGGTTTTTGCTATGGGCAATGTGGGTGACCACCCAGGGCATAATCTATGTGAGGGTGCACAAGTGCCCTCCAAAAAAACACCATGGTTCGCCCAGGGTGTAAAACTAGCCAGGACTGCCTCTGGGGAGTATGATCGGCTTCTTGTTTCTGTCTTTCTTTGTCATGGGGGAAGTGTAGTTCGTAGTTCTGTCCACCGTTTAAGAGAACATATGATTTACAGGGCTTTCCCCACCTTTCTGGAGGGCTTATATTTCACTAAAACTATGCAATATGCATATTCACATAATGTTGGACTATTATAATTACAATATTTTAAAATAACGCACTGTATTTCTATATTTTGTAAAGAAAATGTATTCAGAACAGGATTAGAATAGATGTATATTTTCAATATGACAAAATATTGCTTTCACAGCAGCAAAGTTAATGTTTACAACAGCAAAATTATTATATAAACTGAACAATATCTAACTAGGAAGAAATAGGAAAATGTCAGTAAAAAAAATGTCATGTGTATGTGTGCATGCGCTGGGGAATCAGATTTTCTTTCATGATATTTCATTGTGCAGACATGCCTCTAAGGAGAGGAGGTGGAAGCAAAAACAAAAGGAGCTGCATGAGGCTGCTAAAGGCAGTGGATCCCTCACCAGGGGTCCGTTTCACAAAGCAGGTTTAGTGAAAACTCAGAGTCTGTTAACCCTGAAATGAGGGAAACTCTGGGCCCTATTTAGGTGGTCTAAAACGCAAAGCACAAGGCATGCAGCGCATAGGCGTGTCCCAGTCACTTGCTAGTTAGACAGCGCGTTTTCAGACAGTGCACCATGGCGGAGAGTCTAAAAGGGTTAGACTTACTCTGTGAATTAGTCACGGGTGTGTTTTGGGCGTATTATTCAATAAGCTAATCAGAGTGTCACCTGTCATTCCCTTTAAATGAGGCGCGATTGGAGCGCACAGCGGAGAGCTAGTTAGATGGCGTACCTTGTAGCGGTCGCTGGCCTAATACCGGGGTGCCAGTCAGAGGGTCATTCTGACAAAGAAAATATGATCTCTAATTGAACACCAGCAACCCTACAAAGGAATTGGCAGAGCCTCCAACCCCCTCACCAAACAATGGTACACCAGAAAATGAGCAGCAAGCCACAAAACACACAACACGACACAATTCAGCTTCCCCCACAGTGTATTATACAAAAGCACAAGTGCAAACAACAGCCAACAACAATGCAAACAATAATAACAACCTGCACAGTTCAAACCCCAGAGTCACTCTCAGGGCCGTGCCTGACCAATTTGGCACCCTAGGCAAAATATTTGCTGGCGCCCCCACGGTTCGGTTCAAACCTCGGTTTTCAAAAACTACTAAAGAAACATTTCAAAAACTTCCTGAAAAATGCCTGGATTTTATTAATTATTAAACAAATGTTGCATTGCAATAAAGAACATGAACATTACTTAAGTTATATTAACTTACAGTTCACAATAAATAAAAAAACTTGTTAATCTCTTAATAGTCTATATTCTCTAAATAATCTTATTTCCCCACTGGCAGTTTGTGCGTGGGAGGGAGATGCACTTGAGGCTGCGTCACTTGGTGCTGAGGTGGATGAGGTGGCTGCAGTTACATTAGTAGGCCCAGGATTTGCAGCGGTGGGGGACAAATACTTCAGAAGTGCATCTAAAAAGAGGAGATGCATATATTTGACAAACTGGGCTTTTACAATATATTAATCAAATAGCTGTTGATTGTGAAACCATCATGGAATAACCACAATAGCACCTATCATTACAGCCTGCCTTGATCTAATGACATTTTAAACACAGCAAACAGCCAAAATATAAAAAATGCAATTGTAACATCACAAATTGCACAAATCTGGAAATTGGAAAACATAAATATACAGTATATGAATATATGCCTAGTTGGTAAACAGTGAGTGGTTTGTGCAGCAGCACACTAAACATTAAAAGAAAAGTTAGGCCAATATATTCAATTATGTTGCTTAATCATTCCCCCAAACACTTTGAGTCTTTCTTTCCAACTTTCTCTAAGATGGGAGCAGCATTAACTGACATTAACTCTAGCTGAATGCTGAAAGTATTCCTAAAACAAGTGGCTAATGAAGTAGTTGCAGTAACATTGACATTACGTGGTAGAAGGCTAACCATGAGCGGCTAATGAGCTGATGTTAGCTTGCAAGTGCTTCAGTAGCTGTAACTTGCGTTGTGTTTCTACCATTTTAAAAGAAGTGTTCCATCACATCACATCATTACCTCGGTCTCGTTCACGTTTCTCCTCCTCTTCTTCTTCGTTTTTGTACTGCTCCCTATAACTGCGCCCCAGAGGGCTTTAGCCTCTTCATGACAATGGCACCTGGCTGTCAGTTTGTCACTCAGCAGCATCACATTACAGAAGACGGCAGATAGCGGGGGGAGGAGGGAGGGGCGCGGTTAGAAACCGTGGCGAAATTGGTGCTGCCTGCCAGACAGGCAGAAATTTAAATTAGAAATATTATTTCATTATTATTTAAAGACGTATGGCTATATTTACTGTTGTTGTTTTGAAGTGTATTCTTGTCTAATTATTTGAATAGAATGGGGAAGAAAAAAAAATAACACCTCACTCCCTGGCGCCCCCTGGCATGCTGGCGCCTCTAGCATTTGCCTAACCTGCCCTATGGGCGGCACGGCCCTGGTCACTCTCTCAGTCTTTTTACCCCTTCCCCAGTCAGTCAATATTTATTCACAACGAGTCTCTCTAAAAGTGTCACGAGTGAGACCTCCTATTTGTCAGGGCATCTTTGCACATGAAAGCCAGACCGGTGTGTCGGATCTACTCGCGACCCTGTTAACTGGCGACCTTCAGCCGAATGCGTCTGTGGTTGTCGTAGTGACAACAGCTGTTTTCAACCAGGAAGAGAACACGTAGCTGTCCTCGCGAATGCCTCTGTCTTCAGTGTTTCATTACAGTGTCAAAACAGAACATACTTGATCCGTCTTTGGCTCTTGTTGGAGGAACCCAGTCACGGACCGACACTCAGTCGCGGTTTGAATCACACTTGTTATGACGGAATGTTGAAAACAGGAAGAGGCCAAGTTGCATTTCCTGTAGGAATCTAACTCCTATAAATTTTCATAATAGGCCTACACAGTTTCGTCTCTGGTGTCTGCCTAAAGAGACATGTGCCATATTAAAGAGTCGTTCAGCCCTGTGAAACGTAAAAAAATAATATTTTCACGGGATTCGAACCCGCTTCATTATGAGAAAACAAATCACAGGCGCGCAACAAACGAGGTGCGCCACTATTACAACATCATCACATAGACAGATACAATTAAAATCCGACAACATACAGCCAGCTGTGTCTTCAAATTGGGAGGCAGCCAGATCAACTTGTGACCACGCTGTCCATGCACTGAGGAACATTTTACAAACTCACTGCTTTCCAATACAAAAACCAGCGGTTTAAACCCACTTAATTCATAAACCTAAAGTTTATTGTTGTGCTACAGGTCGATAAAGCCAATATTCATATACCCACGCGGAAATACGCTATTTGAAATTAAGCAAGAAAGCAGCAGCTGTATAATAGATATGTCTCCGAGATAAATTATTTATTCATGTTGTAGCATTAAGGCGGTCAAAAGCGTACAAATAGCCTATGGCAAACACTAGGCTGTAGGCTATGTGGTACGAAAGTCCATTATGTCCTGCAAAGGGTGATAGAGTGACGTACGATTAACGTTACCCACTCGCGTGTTGTAAGGATGTGATTTGGAGTGTGACTGAATCTACATGCGTTACATTCTGCCTTTTTTCAAGCTCAAAATATAAAAACACATCGTGATGGAGATTCGAACTCAATCCGCGAAAGGAAAAAGGCATAAAAGACCAACATGTTAACCACGACACCATGGCCAACTTCTTGAGCAACAAGCACTGACCTGTTGTAGTGCAATGGGGTACACAGTCATCTGAGTCACACTCAAAGGTGTCAGATCAACTTGTGACCACAACGTCTGTGCACTTAACCCTCTGCGGTTTTGTGTTGCCTATACGTAACATAGTACTCATTTTTCTGCCCTGTTTACACTCACACAATATATCCCCAATTAGGATTTCAAACTTGCATGTTGTGGAATATATTTAATAAGTATAAATAATGCAGCCAAATAAGTTTTATTCCACCTCATTTTTCCACCATTGGTACTGTGTTGATTCAATGTTCTGTAATGTAACCGAAATTGCACCCCTTATAAGTACATTGTTTGCAAATACCTCAAAATCCGTTTAAGTATTGCACACCAAAACTGCATAACATTAAGGTCCCTCCACCGCTCTCATGTCAGTCAAGAACACAGTTCAAGTCAGTCAAGTCAATTTTAATTCAGGATGATAAGGCCGCAGCGCACCCTTGTGCCTGGCTGTAGCTGCCATGTACCAGATGGTGATGGACGGGGTGAGGATGGACTTGATGATGGCAGCTGGAGCAACTACATCATCTGCTGGTTTACGTGGGTGGTGAACAGGCTGGACATAGAAAGATGCCTGTCACATTTGGCCTTGCCACACACACCCAGTGAAACCAAAGGGAGCACCTTGTGCACTCAATCTGAAAGAAAGAAGAGAAATTAGGTCCTTTGTCCCTTTAATGAACCTCTCAATGTAAACAACTTTGAAGGCTTCCTACCCATTGATCCACTGGTGCATCTGAGGTGTCCCTGTCCCCAGACTCCTTATCTCCACAGATCCTACATAGGTCTGCGAGGTTGTCCATCAAAATAGAAAAAAAAATAAAAAAAAACAAATATTCCAAATCCACAGCGGGTTTAAGTACATGAAAATGTTGCTGAGGATGAAATACCATTGATTGTAGCTTACCAGAGTCATCAATCAGTCTCCTGGCCATTTGCATTCGCATCATGTCAATGCTGACCTGGTCGACATTAAAATCAATGCAGCTGCCTTCAAGTAGCAATTCTGCAATCTTAAAATACAGGGCAGTGGTATTGTTGTTTATGTAAGAATTATTCAACGCTCGCTAGGGTACACAATCTTACTTTGCAGACCAGCACTCCACAGGATGTGGAATCCTGTTGACGGGGATGTTTAACTGTCTCACAAGACCACCTGGACAGGTTTAGGCCCATGCCCTTCTTACGCATGAAAGCCCTAAAGAAAAGACAATAATTCATAATATCTAGTACATTTTGTCGCTGGCAAAGCAGCAACCATTTATCTTATTCAAGATATGAAATGCATGACAATAAATCCTGAAGTTACCTTGTTGCATCCCTACAATGCGTCAGTTGTTTTTTACACACACACACACATACACACACACACACACACACACACACACATATATATATATATATATATACACATATATATACACACACACACACACACACACACACACATATATATATATATATATATACACATATATATATATATATATATATATATATATATATATATATATATACACATATATATATATACATATATATAACAAATATGCAAGGAGCTGTTGCAAGTGTGATCAACTGAGGACAAATTAGGTGCTAAATGGCTGAGCCCAGCAAGCCAAGCTTGTGGCCAATTAGCCCTATGACATCATGGTTAGGGGAACATATATAAAGTTGGGCAATTAGACAATGAAAGAGACAGAGAAGAGGAAGAGGAAGAAGAAGAAGAGGAAGAAGAAGAAGAAGAAGAAGAAGAAGAAAGAGAAGAAACATGGACCCAAAAGTTGTGAAAGAAATCATGGACTACAAAGTTCATAACCACTTTCCTGGTGGACTAACAAAGCACCAGCGATACACAATCAAAAGAAGAGCTTCTACCTTTGTGCTCAAGGGTAAGTAATGTTATATACCATCAACCAAAATAAGTGGCCTACATTTGTTTTCTCAACATTAACATCAACATTAAATTGAGTTTTTCCTTCCACAAGATGGAGTCCTGCACTATGTTTGCAGAAGAAGAAAGGAAAAGGAACATCTCGCAAGGGTTGTGCTGTCTGCAGCAGAAGCCAACAGTATCTTCGAAGAATTCCACTGCAGCAAGATCGGCTCACACTGTGGGGTGGAAAAGACCCACCATGCCATTATTACCCGCTACTACTGGCCTGGTATGGAGGCTGACATTCGGAAATGGGTGAGTCAAAATGGTCAGCCAAGTTTGCCTCAGTTTTAAAGCTAACTTGAAAGCCTACTGTATGATCAACTGAATTCAATCTGAACTCGCATGTTGTATCATTCACTCATTGCTTGGCTAAGGCATATGATATACATCTGGTATATTTAATGTGGCTTCAGGTTGCTCAGTGTCCTGACTGTCAGGCAAAGCGGGCATGTCTGAAGGAAAAAAGCCAATATAACCCAATAGAGGTGAGGTTCTTTGTTCAATTCATTGTTCCGTACTGAGAGAAATGTGCTTACCAATCATTTCTGAGATGTCTAATTTTACTTCAATTCTTTCAGGTAACACAGCCATTTGAGTTAGTGGGTATGGACCTTCTGAAACTCACGGTAACAGAGGGTGGTAATCAATACATTTGTGTAATGGTTGATTATTTCACAAAATGGGCAGAGGCCTACCCTCTGAAGAGCAAGTCTGCAGGGGAGGTCACCAATTGTATTCTTGATTTCGTATACAAATTTGGTGCACCTCAGAGACTGCTTACAGACCAGGGCACAGAGTTCAAAAATCAGGTACAACACTCATCAGGAATATCATGTCTTAGCAAGACATATTGTGAATGCTGAATTTACCAATTTAATTTTTTGCTGCAAAATGAATTTAAGGTGAATGCCAGACTCTGTGAGGCCCTTGGCATCCAGCGGTGTTTTTGTGCACCATACCACCCACAAACCAATGGGTTGGTGGAGCAACTAAATGGCACCATCCAGAGGTAAGTCACATTAGTTGGCAGGTATCATACACTGACACATTAATGGTATAGACCTTCAGTAGTGACATACCATAACACTATTTTCAGGTCTCTCAACAAACTGGCGAGGAAAGACCCCAGAAAATGGGACATGTATCTGCAGGCAACAATGTTTGGACTACGCACCAAAAAACACCTGACCACAAAGTATAGCCCCTACTTTCTCATGTTTGGGAGGGAGGCAAGGTACCCGTCCGAGGTGCCCACGGAGTATGAGGTAAGTGGCTCTTTGTCTTGGCGTCGGGGGTTGGGGTCATGTTTGGCAAATAGCTCAAAATATAACAACACTTTACACACTTTCGCATTTTTGCACTTAGGTGACGGAAGACAGAGTGGAACACCTCATAGACAATGACGAGGTCTATCAAGGACTTTTACATCAAGCAACAACGTATGCCAAAGTCGTACAAAATGTAGAACAGACTCATGAAAAAGTCAGGAAGAGGAAACTTGACAGGGGACTGGAGGAAGACTTTAAAGTTGGGGAGCTTGTCCTAAAAAAAAACATTAGGGAAGAACAACGCAAGGGAGGGAAGATGGCAAGTGATATGTTGGGACCCTTCACAGTCACTGCCATCAAGGGAAAACTGGTCTCTTTAACTAACACCAACACAAAAACAGTGGCCAATGTGGACCAACTTGTCCGCTACCAAGAGCCAGAGGAGAGGATTCCAGCAAAGCTCAGAAAAGCTAGCAGCTCTCCTCTGGCTCACCCCCTGCAACAACCGCCATCCAGTCCCTCCACGCCTGCACGTGCTACCAGCTCCCCTCGACCCTTGCCAGCCACACGTCAAGGCACCAGTCATCCCATCCACAGTAATAGTATGTCATATTGTGTAATGTCAACTTCAGTTTGATCATGCTATATAGGCCTATTCTTTTAAATAACTGCGATGTTCTGAATTTCCAGTTGTCCAAGACATATGGCGTTCGGATATAGGGGAGGTCCTATGGTCCAAAATCGGGCCATATAAACTCTTTACTGCAGATTTGAAGAGCCTGGCACCTGAGAGAGAGTTGGTGAGCGAGGTAATTGTGGATTGTACGCTGCTTCAGACTTTTTGATCTTTGATATGCAAGCTAATTTGATCTTGTATTTCTGTTTTCTTGTCTCTGTGTAGATCCTGAATGGCTATCTTTTGTCCGGTACAAGGAAGGTCCCACAAAAGCGGATATATGTCATTGACTCATTTGCAATGACAGCTATTTGGAATGGCACATCAGGGGGAATAAGGAAGGTTAGGATGGTATTTACTTTCAAAGTTATTGGTTACTATATGATCCACCATCTGTAAATACTAAAATGATTATTTGCAGCTTGATGTGACCGAATGGGACGTATTAATAGGGGCCGTCTGCAAGGACAGACATTGGACTCTCATAGTAAGTTCACTCAACAATACTACTCATTCAACTATCTTTACAACTCTAAGGATCATTTACATTAAAGAATGCTGTCTGTAATAGGCCATGTACCCAAAGGACAGACGGGCCCTATATGTTGATCCCTTCGGAGCCACCCAGCAACAACTGACGCATTGTAGGGATGCAACAAGGTAACTTCAGGATTTATTGTCATGCATTTCATATCTTGAATAAGATAAATGGTTGCTGATTTGCCAGCGACAAAATGTACTAGATATTATGAATTATTGTCTTTTCTTTAGGGCTTTCATGCGTAAGAAGGGCATGGGCCTAAACCTGTCCAGGTGGTCTTGTGAGACAGTTAAACATCCCCGTCAACAGGATTCCACATCCTGTGGAGTGCTGGTCTGCAAGGTAAGATTGTGTACCCTAGCGAGCGTTGAATAATTCTTACATAAACAACAATACCACTGCCCTGTATTTTAAGATTGCAGAATTGCTACTTGAAGGCAGCTGCATTGATTTTAATGTCGACCAGGTCAGCATTGACATGATGCCTTCAAAGTTGTTTACATTGAGAGGTTCATTAAAGGGACAAAGGACCTAATTTCTCTTCTTTCTTTCAGATTGAGTGCACAAGGTGCTCCCTTTGGTTTCACTGGGTGTGTGTGGCAAGGCCAAATGTGACAGGCATCTTTCTATGTCCAGCCTGTTCACCACCCACGTAAACCAGCAGATGATGTAGTTGCTCCAGCTGCCATCATCAAGTCCATCCTCACCCCGTCCATCACCATCTGGTACATGGCAGCTACAGCCAGGCACAAGGGTGCGCTGCGGCCTTATCATCCTGAATTAAAATTGACTTGACTGACTTGAACTGTGTTCTTGACTGACATGAGAGCGGTGGAGGGACCTTAATGTTATGCAGTTTTGGTGTGCAATACTTAAACGGATTTTGAGGTTTTTGCAAACAATGTACTTATAAGGGGTGCAATTTCGGTTACATTACAGAACATTGAATCAACACAGTACCAATGGTGGAAAAATGAGGTGGAATAAAACTTATTTGGCTGCATTATTTATACTTATTAAATATATTCCACAACATGCAAGTTTGAAATCCTAATTGGGGATATATTGTGTGAGTGTAAACAGGGCAGAAAAATGAGTACTATGTTACGTATAGGCAACACAAAACCGCAGAGGGTTAAGTGCACAGACGTTGTGGTCACAAGTTGATCTGACACCTTTGAATGTGACTCAGATGACTGTGTACCCCATTGCACTACAATAGGTCAGTGCTTGTTGCTCAAGAAGTTGGCCATGGTGTCGTGGTTAACATGTTGGTCTTTTATGCCTTTTTCCTTTCGCGGATTGAGTTCGAATCTCCATCACGGTGTGTTTTTATATTTTGAGCTTGAAAAAAGGCAGAATGTAACGCATGTAGATTCAGTCACACTCCAAATCACATCCTTACAACACGCGAGTGGGTAACGTTAATCGTACGTCACTCTATCACCCTTTGCAGGACATAATGGACTTTCGTACCACATAGCCTACAGCCTAGTGTTTGCCATAGGCTATTTGTACGCTTTTGAGCGCCTTAATGCTACAACATGAATAAATAATTTATCTCGGAGACATATCTATTATACAGCTGCTGCTTTCTTGCTTAATTTCAAATAACGTATTTCCGCGTGAGTATATGAATATTGGCTTTCTCGACCTGTGGCACAACAACACACTTTAGGTTTGAGAATGGAGTGGGTTTAAACCGCTGGTTTTTGTATTGGACAGCAGTGAGATTGTGAAATGTTCCTCAGTGCATGGACAGCGTGGTCACAAGTTGATCTGGCTGCCTCCCAATTTGAAGACACAGCTGGCTGTATGTTGTCGGATTTTAATTGTATCTGTCTATGTGATGGTGTTGTAATAGTGGCGCACCTCGTTTGTTGCGCGCCTGTGATTTGTTTTCTCATAATGAAGCGGGTTCGAATCCCGTGAAAATATTATTTTTTTACGTTTCACAGGGCTGAACGGCTCTTTAATATGGCACATGTCTCTTTAGGCAGACACCAGAGACGAAACTGTGTAGGCCTATTATGAAAATTTATAGGAGTTAGATTCCTACAGGAAATGCAACTTGGCCTCTTCCTGTTTTCAACATTCCGTCATAACAAGTGTGATTCAAACCGCGACTGAGTGTCGGTCCGTGACTGGGTTCCTCCAACAAGAGTCCAAAGACGGATCAAGTATGTTCTGTTTTGACACTGTAATGAAACACTGAAGACAGAGGCATTCGCGAGGACAGCTACGTGTTCTCTTCCTGGTTGAAAACAGCTGTTGTCACTACGACAACCACAGACGCATTCGGCTGAAGGTCGCCAGTTAACAGGGTCGCGAGTAGATCCGACACACCGGCGTTACCTCCCCTTCAGACAGTGCTCCGACGCAGAGGAGATGGCAGCAGGCTCCCAGGAATTGTCGTCCAGGGCGTTGAAACGGCCGTCTATGGGTGGAACAGCGGGATGGAAGGGTGAATCCGGATGGTGTGAACAGGCAGACTAAAGAAATGACGGACTTTATACGCTGCCAGGGATTGACAGACTGGGACGGTTTGAGCCTCTTCCTTGTTGAGTCAACCGGTGAGTTCGCGCCATCTTGCATTAAGCAGCCATTCATCCCATTGGGGGTGCGTGTGTGACGCAGGAGAGGTGTGTCCTTAAAGGTGCCGGTGGCCACAACCTACCAACTGGAAAGAGTGAGCGTTTTACAGCTGAGGAGACGATAAATGTATATGTCGACTGTCCCGTCACATCTGATGTCAGATCAAAGGGGATCGGCACGTTTGGCACGCGTAATGGAAACCCAACCTGATTTGATTAACACAGCTGAGTTCACATCCCTCTCAGTCAGCCACAAACAGCCACAGCATCAGATAGGGAGTATATATTCAGCATCTGTCATCTTAGAAAAGCCAAAAGAAAAGAAACAGAGTGAGACTGAGAGAGAGAAAGAGAGAGCGCACGCGCGCACAAGAGAAACGCTGTCAACAAATGTATGTAAATTATTCAATTTATTTTATTTTAACCCGGGTGTGTCGGATCTACTCGCGACCCTGTTAACTGGCGACCTTCAGCCGAATGCGTCTGTGGTTGTCGTAGTGACAACAGCTGTTTTCAACCAGGAAGAGAACACGTAGCTGTCCTCGCGAATGCCTCTGTCTTCAGTGTTTCATTACAGTGTCAAAACAGAACATACTTGATCCGTCTTTGGACTCTTGTTGGAGGAACCCAGTCACGGACCGACACTCAGTCGCGGTTTGAATCACACTTGTTATGACGGAATGTTGAAAACAGGAAGAGGCCAAGTTGCATTTCCTGTAGGAATCTAACTCCTATAAATTTTCATAATAGGCCTACACAGTTTCGTCTCTGGTGTCTGCCTAAAGAGACATGTGCCATATTAAAGAGTCGTTCAGCCCTGTGAAACGTAAAAAAAATAATATTTTCACGGGATTCGAACCCGCTTCATTATGAGAAAACAAATCACAGGCGCGCAACAGACGAGGTGCGCCACTATTACAACATCATCACATAGACAGATACAATTAAAATCCGACAACATACAGCAATGAGTTCGAATCTCCGCCAAGATGTGTTTTAATATTTTGAGCTTTCAAAAAAGGCAGAATGTAACGCATGTAGATTCAATCACACTCCAAATCACATCCTTACAACACGCGAGTGGGTAACGTTAATCGTACGTCACTCTATAACGCTTTGCAGGAGATAATGGACTTTGGTACCACATAGCCTACAGCCTAGTGTTTGCCATAGGCTATTTGTACGCTTTTGACCGCCTTAATGCTACAACATAAATAAATAATTTATCTCAGAGACATATCTATTATACAGCTGCTGCTTTATTGCTTAATTTAAAAGACAGTATTTCCACGTGAGTATATGAATATTGGCTTTATCGACCTGTAGCACAACAATAAACTTTAGGTTTATGAATTAAGTGGGTTTAAACCGCTGGTTTTTGTATTGGAAAGCAGTGAGTTTGTAAAATGTTCCTCAGTGCATGGACAGCGTGGTCACAAGTTGATCTGGCTGCCTCCCAATTTGAAGACACAGCTGGCTGTATGTTGTCGGATTTTAATTGTATCTGTCTATGTGATGATGTTGTAATAGTGGCGCACCTCGTTTGTTGCGCGCCTGTGATTTGTTTTCTCATTATGAAGCGGGTTCGAATCCCGTGAAAATATTATTTTTTTACGTTTCACAGGGCTGAACGGCTCTTTAATATGGCACATGTCTCTTTAGGCAGACACCAGAGACGAAACTGTGTAGGCCTATTATGAAAATTTATAGGAGTTAGATTCCTACAGGAAATGCAACTTGGCCTCTTCCTGTTTTCAACATTCCGTCATAACAAGTGTGATTCAAACCGCGACTGAGTGTCGGTCCGTGACTGGGTTCCTCCAACAAGAGTCCAAAGACGGATCAAGTATGTTCTGTTTTGACACTGTAATGAAACACTGAAGACAGAGGCATTCGCGAGGACAGCTACGTGTTCTCTTCCTGGTTGAAAACAGCTGTTGTCACTACGACAACCACAGACGCATTCGGCTGAAGGTCGCCAGTTAACAGGGTCGCGAGTAGATCCGACACACCCAGCTCCCTCTCCAGCATCCTGAGCAGTTTCATATATGCGGACACTGCGAACAGACCTCCCGGATTATGATGATCATTATTACTGCGATTTCGATCATTCTGATTAATGACTGACCATTAAGACGTGTTTCTGATAAATATTTTAATGTGCACAATAATAACCTTTCACATTGTAATCATATTTTTAATAATCTTTTGCATATGTGTGGCTGCTCCCTGTGTGTCTGAGCAGAATGCACGCGCGTTGTGCACCCGCCTAGAGACGCATATTACTAACTTGTTTAACAGCAAAATACTGCACCGTTGACTTAAGACCAGGGGTGCGTCCCAAGTCTCTTGTTTTATACTGCTAACTCCTAACTCCTTACTTGAACCGGAAGTCGTTCGAGCTCCGCCATCTTTAAGGCCGTCTTATGTCTCTTATTCCTGCCAGTAAGGAGTTAGCATTAGGCGTTAGGAGGGATCTGTTAGGTGCGATGAGTAAGGTAACATGAGAGGTTCCTAATAGTGATGGTGAAATCGAAGCTTCATGAAGCATTGAACCACCTTGACACACCTGCTTCAAGAATGACACACTGCGAAACATTTCATACAGTCAGAAGAGTGACATCTGCTGGCTGTGAGTCAGAACTGCATCTAAGTGGAAGACCATTGGGACTGCCTGTAACGAGGCCTCGCTCCCAGTAGTCACGTGATTGTGGGCGTGCCGAAGCAGGGATCGAAACACTACCTCGGAACACTTGCGCTTCAAAAGATCGACTCTGTGTCGAACAAACTGGCTCGAGTGTAACATCACTAGTTCCTAACAGGAAGTCTTTTTCAGCTTGAGGCTCTGACGTATAAATACCCGCCCCCTACATCTGGCTCATTTGAACAAGATGGCGGAGAAACAGCAAAAGTGTAAGTACCCGTTACATGCATTCTTTGCAATGAAACGCTGTAATTCACATGCCTACGTGACTACAAAGAGTAACGTTAATGATATTTCGTGCAAGACTGTCATGTTGTAATAAAGTTTATTTCATTCACAACCTGTTGCGTTGTTCAGCGGACTGTCGGTGATGTGTGGCTGTTAAATGTGCAGCTGCTCATGTCCAGAACCACACGTGTTGATATAACACCACGCACACACACACACACACACACACACACACACACACACACACACACACACACACACACACACACACATTTGCCCATCATTAATTGTCCTGCATGTCATGTGAGTGGAATAATGTTTAATGGCTTGTAGGTAATATTAATTAGCCTATTAATATTAATTAATATTATTACTTTCATTAATGTTGTTGTAAACTACTGTCATTACCGTATGTCCTGCATTTCTCTCTGTCTCTGTTTCTGTTTCTCTGTCTCTCTCTCTTTCTGTCTCATTGTGCCATACGGATTACTGTTAATTTATTGTGTTGATCTGTTCTGTTATGCAGCAGATCAAGCGGTGCCGCCGTCATCAGGAATGGACGTCGCTTCACGTGACGCTTCAGAGTAAGGCCGTCTCATGTCTCTTATCAGCAATTCTCACTCCTAACTCCTGACTCCTTAAATGTTTTCTTAAGTGGGAGGGACTAAACAGTTAGGTTAGGTGGCTAGGTTAGGTGGTTACCAATAATTTTAAGAGACTTGGGACGCACCCCAGGTTTTTGTTGGTCACTGGCGCATTTGCTTTTTACGCTATCTAACTAGCAACGCGTCATGACTGCGCCTGACCACTCCTCATTTTTAGACCAACACACCCAGAGGAGCGCAAGTTCATTTGCTAGTTAGACGACGATGGCGCAGGGCGTGAAAATGGCAACTGTGCCTGCATCTAAATAGCAATGACACTTGCGACATGGACTATGCGCCCTCCGCCGTCTGCTGTAGACCATCTAAATAGGGCCCTCCGAGTTTTCCGTTTCAAAAAGGGAGGTAACTCAAACCAGAGAAAGAGGGGTAACTCTAGCCTGTTTCAGAGACAGAGGTAACTTAAGCTCTCGGTCAGTTACCGCAGTAACAGACTCTATGAACCTAACCTGGTCGGGACCAGGTTTTTCTCAATGAACCTCGAGTTTCTCTCTGTCTCCGCCCTCTTTCAGAGCCCCACACTCCATTTGATTTCCTCATTCATTCAGTCAGCAGGCGAGTTTTGGCGTAGCGTAGTTCTGCCATCTGTCATTTAAAAAAATCAGAGTCAGTATATTAGAAGTCCATTAGGCACAGTAGGTGGAGACTTTTTTCACTAACATGGCATGGCCTTTTGATAAAGATCCCGTGGATGATTACTGCGCAGAGAATTAAATATTCGTCGGAAGATGGTTATCAGACTGCGCATAGATGTTTTAGCATTTCCAGACAATTATCTTTTTGAGCTGTACCGTTTCACATCACAGTCCATCATCTGCATACACAACCTAATCCGTCCTTACATTTGCAACAAATCGTAGTCATGCTCTTAGATCACAGCAGATATTGTGTGTTGCGCTGCGTTTCTTTGCAAATAGAAGTTTTTTATACAATGTTGGAGATGCTGAGCACTTGAGTAAGGCAACTGTATGCAGGGCGGTCAGAAAAGTGTGCTCATTTTACGGGCATCTGCCTTCTTTCTGTTGGCTGAGTAGAAGTCTGTGTTAGTTTAAATAGGCTTAATTATTTAACAGAACATGATATAGATCAGAAGACATTAGCCTATGTATGGGAAAACAGTATTATGTTGGGGATAAAACAACACAGTCAAACAGCCAGTTATATTAACTTTACAACGTAAAACATGATCAAAATGAGGTACTCCCATGAGATTATGCCGAGGTCTTACCAGTTAAACTGCCAAGTGCGCTTCTCCCCCGCGGGATTGCACCTAAATGTAATAAATTAATAGGCTACCATTCAAGCAGTTTTCCCCTGTAACATTATTGTGATTGCAAAGGACTACATTTAAACTTACGCATTGATCCGAGCAGCAATGTTCTCCCACGCCCACTACCTCTCTTTTGCAGCTGCAGCAGTGTTGCACTTCTTTTTGAAAATGTGTGCGAACTCGCTGTATGAGCACATTAAGATTTCTAATTGTAGTGGGGTGAAAAACGCAGCACTCCTCTTCCCCGTTGCCATGGTGACTAGTCGAATCGGGGCTCTGCTATAATTCAGCTAGTTATGCTGTAAGTTATGTCGTCATAAGGTGTTTTAAAGTCTTGTTCCATGTGCCCCTTTTTAACGTTCAGCATCTGCCCCTCCAAAGGTCTTTGCATGGCCCTGGTCCTCTCCTTTTCATTCTTTACATCCTCCCACTTGGTAACATCATCCGCCGATATGGCCTCCATTTCCACTGCTATGCCGACGACGTCCAGATCTACATTGCCACCAAATCCATCTCTGCTCCACACTTGATAATTGCCTCACTGAAATAAAATCCTGGATGCAAACTAACTTTCTACAACTCAACTGTGATAAATCAGACATGATCATAATTGGCCCCAGTTCCCTCACTAAAACCATCTATAATTTCAGCCTTAATGTTACAAATTCTACACTTTATTCATCTCCACATCTACACAACCTCGGAGTCACTTTTGACAGCAACCTTTCATTTGAACTGCACGGTAATCGTATCACCAAAATCGCTTTCTTCCATCTAAAAAACACAGCTCAGATCCAGACCCGACTACTGCAATAGCATTTTGTATGGTTCAAATAGTCCTCAATAAACTACAGTAGGCCTACATCCAGAACTCTGCTGCCCGTCTCTTCACCCAGTCCCGCTCCTCCGTCCTTCAGAACCTTCACTGGCTCCCAAGTCCTCAACGCATTCAGTTCAAAGTAGTGCTGCACGATTTGATAAAAATGTGCGAATGCGATTTGAGTGGACAATATCACTTTTTGCGATTTCAATATAATTTTTAAAAAAAATGGTATCATTAGTCTTCTTGCTTGATTCAGTGTTTCCCCTAGATTATATTAGGGGGCACTGACCTGACACACTGACCTGACCTGACATAATTATTGTTATGGACAGTGTAAATGACCATCAACAGACTGAGCACAGTCAAACACCGCACAGCAGTGCAGCCCGGCACTGGACACACAGCGGAGCGAGCCTGTGTTGCCTTCAGGCGTTGTTATGTAAATGACAAATTCCAGCACGTGAATAGCACAACACAGCAGCTTGTCAAGTGGGCCGAAACCGAGCAAAATTGCTAAATTTTTCATTTGTTATCATATAATTTGTTATGGAGTCCATGATTTCCCCGTGACACTAACAAATGTTTGCGCAACTGTGCTTGGATGTTGTTTTATGAGGCTCTGGCGGCTTTCAGTTGTCCCTTTTTCTATAACCTTACATGGCTCGGTTTTCTCTCATATGCATTCTTCCTACTTTTCTCTGTGCTGTCTCAAGTATTGACATAGATTGGTCTTGTTGCCGCAAGACGTGCCGACTTTAACATTTAAACTTTTACACAACACGTCTTTTTGTTCAATGTCACCATACCTGAATCCAAAGTATCGCCATATAACAGACGTTAGGGTCTTTTCGCCACCAACTCAGCCTGTTCTTGGTTGTGCTCATGATCTTCTTCTATCTGTGTTTGTCACTGCTGCACACTGGGTGGTCACCTGACCATACGTGCTGCACACACCAGGGGCCTGTATCACGAAGCGAGATCAGCCTTTCCTGGGTTACCCAGACCTATCCTGGGTTGACTAACCCTAACAATGGCAATCAGGATAATCGGTATCACGACACTGGATATCAACTCAGTAACTCAACCCATGGTTGCTTTATCAAGAGCCGTGAACGCGCACGCAGCGGACCAATCACAATCATGAGAGAAGCGCAGCATCACTGAGCGTCCTCACAGAGCACCTTCACAGCGCACCCTCACAGAGCGCCATATGAGGAAAAAAAAGTATTTCTTGTGAGGATTAGAAATTAATTGTACTAAAATGAGAAGGAGAAAAGCAACATTACAGAAAAGGCCAACACCGTGGCAGCTGCAGGAGGAGGAAACATGGGTGGCAACGCATAACGGGATGAATAATGTTTAGTTTTAATTTAGATTAGTTTATATGCACATAATCTTAAAAACAGACAGTATAAAATTTACAAGATTAAAAAAAGAAAAGTGCTGGAGAGGTGAGAAGCCACTAAAAGCTTATCAAAGAAATTCCCCTGTCAAAACATCAATGAAATCACATAATAGAGAAGAAAAAAATAACGGGTCAGGAAAGAAGAAATCAAGGAGAGAGGGAAAAATCGAAATAAAACAAGGTAGTATTAGGTATTAAAGATGCAAGCAGCGTTGGACAGGACCTCGCACTCGCGGCCGTTTCGGCCTCCAGCTTATGTCGTCATTGTGAATTATTTAGAAATATCAAACATATTGACACAAACATCAGAAAATCCTTACAGAGCTGAACATTTTGATGTTTGAATGCTTTCCGTAGCTGTAGGTATGTAGAAATGATGTCACAATATGCAAATTAGATGAGTAAATTTACTCCCATCAGATTGCTGTTCCTTTATTTTGAGGATGAGATGACAAAAACAACACAAAACAAAAGAAATCTACTGTGTAAATATGTTCAAAATGGTGTTTTATTGAGATTTATGACACCACAATATGCAAATTAGATGAGATAATTTACTCCCAAGACAAACTTTAGGTCATGATGAATATTTTTCTCATTTACAGTGTGCCTTTAACTCTCACCACTTTCAAGCGACAGCCTTTTGAAATGTTGAACTGAAAATGGAATATTTTCCTCAATAAACTCTGGCACCTGAAGGGTTAAAATGGAGATTGTGCCCCTGTCATGTCTGCATGTAAGATGTAGACACGCACACACATCATGTGTCTGTGAGTTTGTGTGTGACAGCGGTTGCCATGGTAAATTAAATCTGCGAAGCAGCGTTGGGCGGGACCTCGGCCCCTCGCCGTCGTCCCCCAGCTCAGGTGGTCATTTTTCACAATACAGTGACATGATAAATTAAGTATGTTCTCAGCAAAATGGTGTCTGTCATACTGTTACAATTTAACTGTTCCGCATGTACTGTACAAAACTAGAATCTGTGAAGACAGTACTCCTGGTCTGCTATGTAATCATTATACTGCAAATATATCAATGTATAACTACAAACAAAATTTTAACCATCAACAGAACATTACCATGGAAAAATCATGAATTATAGAGGACAGTGACAGTATGATCTGCAGCACAGATGTAGCTACAGATTTGATTCCTATTCTTAATGACGCAAAAAGTAACACCAGGGAATCTTGTATTTTCAAGTTTTTGCTATCAGGCATTTATTTAGAGTCATTAGGAATGACACACACACACACACACACACACACACACACACACACACACACACACACACACACACACACATGTATCTGTCAGAGTGAAGCCATTTTTATGCTAATTAATGACCATGTAGTTAGGTGACAGCCCAGGCACTTCAAGATGAGTTGACTAATAAGTAATGATAACATAATCAGCAGGTGGCATTTGACACCACAGCAGCAGCACAACCTCACACGTCACACTATCCAAGCAGTGCTGTGTGGAAGTTAACCTGTGAGGTAGTGGAGCACAAAGACTCTGGAGAAGAGTTACTGACATGCAGTAACAGAACGAGAGAGAGAGAGAGAGAGAGAGAGAGAGAATATTAAACGTACAATATGTAATTTTCTGCCGCTAGGGGTCTCAAACCAAAACAATTACAGAAGATGGGGTTGGATGACGTCACGAAGTAGCGTGGGATCATGGGAGTTGTAGTTATATAACGGATACAGACGTTCCTCACTCTGTGTAACTGAAACCGACCGTGGCAGTTTTTATGGCAGAGCGAGCTTCAGCAGCAGAGAAATGCTCATGGACGAGATATATTACTGGAGTTATATTCACTTTATGTTTCACTTTATGCAAACGGGGTCCGTCGACCAGTGTAGCAGCCCGAGCCGATCTGGTACCTAACGTCACACCGGATCATCAAACTCTGATCTAACTATCAGTAGTAACATCACTTAGGCTGACCAAACGTCCTCTGTTCCCCGGACATGTCCACTTTTCACGTCCCGCCCGGGGTGTTTTAATAAACTGATTATAAAGTCCGGTTTTCCGAGTGTTAAAGTCATGGCTCTCTTTTTTAGCGACTGTCTCGCTAACCTCAGTTATTTACACTCTACTCAGAAATGCTACTTACTTTAGCTGAGCGGTCAGCAATCTGCTAGTTACTTAGTTTTACAGTTAGCGATGGCTTCTCCCTCTCTGCTGCTCTCTGTTGCTCAGTGCGTCTTATGTTTAGCTATTCATCTGCCTCTTTTATAAATGCAGTTCATTTACCGGCATCAGCTCAGCATTATAGAAACCTATCGTTAACGTTAGATGTTGTGGTTAGCCAGCCTCCGCTCCACACAGCTCCGCAGCGCTGGTGGCCCGGCAGGCAGCAGTGCTTGCAATACACTGGTGGAAATTATTAATATTTTGATAACATCAGCCAGATGTTTGCTTACCTGTATAGTACACACGCGAGGTCGGCATCGAATTGTAGTCCTCGATGTTCACGAAGCTCTCTCCATCTCGGAAAGGCCACACCAATATTTATCCTGGATTTAGCTCTCCTCTTCTTATCCCAGATTCTTCTGGGATCGCTTGGTTGACCCGTACGTTTCCGTTTTACCGGCTTGTTTACCAGGACAGCTTCGGTGTCAGAAGGTGCAGCAACCCTTCAATGCATAACCATGATCCATGACGAGTTAGCTTAGCCTAGCAACACTAACGTTCACTCTCTGACGTCTCAGCCGGTCTGCTTCTTCTTCTTCTTCTCCTTCATTTAATGTCTATGGTAACTGGAGTTACGCCGCCATTGCGACCTACTGACACGGTCCGTTACTGTTATTAATATTTCATATTTATCTGGGTTTGAAAAATTTTTGGTAACATTTCTGATAATCAAAGTACTCAACTAAACAAAATATATAATATTGGTTTAGTCAAAACAGACACACAAACCTGTGTATTGAGATATAGCATTGTCAGTAATGGAACTGTATTTTCACTCATAATGTTGATAAGTCATAAGGAAATATAACAAAGTGTGATGATCAAACAACACATCCATATTCATTTGAAATATGTACTAGTTAATGTCAGTGGAGAAACTGAGCAGGACTACATGTATTCCAATTCTTCATGAGGTAAAACAGTTTCACCAGGACATCTTGTATTTACAGGTTTTTGGTATCAGGCATTTCTTTCAAAGTTTTTGGAATCAGCACCATGTGCTGGACAATTTGGTAAATGTTATACTTTCATGTGTGTGAGACCACACACATACACACACACACACACACTTCACTCTGACACAGACTGTGAGAGTGAAGCTTTTGTTATGCTAATTAAGGACTGCATGTGGCTGACAGGCAGAGAGCAGAATGGGTTGAAAATCTCCTGAACTAGTCCTTTTAAATGGAAACCGTGAGTCACAGTTTCAATCTGAAAGCATCACCAGATAGATAATTTTGTTCTGAACGCAGTGATATAAAGCTTGTATGCCCCCGGATTAATAAAAGGTGCCTTAGTCACAAGTTTACGATGTGTTGTCACATATCTTGTCTTACAGAGATCATCATGAGGAGTTGTGCTCTGCACCTTCTAACGCTTCAGAAATCCAAACCGTACAAGTTATGAAAAAGTCCTTCGCAAGTAATGTTCACCAGGAGGAGATCTGCAATTTTTGCAAGTTTGAAGCAGTTATGATAAACGGTGTAGGAGCAAATAATTTTTGAGCGACAGAATTTGTGAAAAATGTCATCTTACATTCAAACAACAACGGTGCGCTTCCTGTTGGAGTTAGGTCAGGGGTTGCTGCGCGACATTTGTAGGTCTGTATGAGACGAACGAGACAGTTTTGGTTTGGTCTTTCTAAGTGGTTCCTACCCATCACACCGGGCATTTTTGTGTGCCTAGGTGGCACAATAAATCGTCAGGAGATCTGGAGCACATCACCTGTCTGAGGCCAGCAAATCCAAACCATTCGAAAACTGTAGAAGTTACCAAGACAATCTGATAAGGACACGTTGAAGAATATTCTGTGCGATTTTGAAGCCGATACGATAAACGGTGTGAAAGAAGTATAATTTTTAAGGAATTTCTTGTTTTTGAGGAAAACTCTTACTTTGAAGGGAAATACCTCACTTCCTGTTGGATTTAGGTCATGGGTGCGAGTGCGTGATTTATAGGTCTTAATGAGACGAACACGGCTGTTTTGGTTTGATCTTCCTACGACGTTCCTACTGGCTACAGCAGCCATTTTAGTGTGACAAACGCCTAGGTGGCGCTAGAGAGCCCATTTTGGCACTTTTTGAATTAATTTTTTCATTACATAAAATATTTCACCAGTCCTGACATGAGTGCCAATTTTGATGAGTTTTGGAGCATGTTTAGGGGGTCAAATTCCAGTTTAAAGTCGCGGCGGATGAAAGAAAGAAAGAAATAATGATAATTAAAGCTGCGAGCAGCGTTGATCGGGACCTCGGCTTCACGCTATTTCAGTGTCCAGCTTCCGTAGAAAGTGAGCGTTGCGTTCTATTATGTCAATAGAACGCAAGGTCATTTTTGACAATGAACCCATGACTTGGGAGTAAAACTTTGATGGCTTCTGAAAACCAAACTACTGACGAGGACATCAATCAGTCAGTCAATCAAGCAATCAATATCACAAATCACAATTTGCCTCACAGGGTTTTACAGCATCCAACATCCCTTTGTTCTTAGGACCCAATGAGACAGAAGGGTATACAGAGAGAAATATAGGACAGATGGTAATGACAGTAGCTTACAACAACATTAATAAAAGTAATAATATTATAATTACAATTCTGGTTATTGTGGTACAATATGTTTAACGTATATATTAATATCTAATGGTATCAACTCATAACTACTTAAATAAAATATTGTGTATTTTCTCATATCATGTCCTCAAAAACATATATTCTTTCCTGATATTTGTAACACTATGATTGACTTGCACTTCAAAATAGGTAATTTGTTGTAACCATCCACGTCACTCACTTCAAATCACATTTGTGGAAATAAATGGGAATACATTTAAGGTTATTTTTACAATAATTTAAAACCTCTTCATCTGTTGAAAGCTTGGGTGTACAACTAATGTATGCAATCATTGTCAAGCTCAATTTTACATGTAGAGGGTGTTTATGAAGGTATTGTGTGCTTATATTTCAGAATTGTAGATATAAACCATGTAACCTAATGACACTTTAACATAACTGATGATAAAACACCACACCCATATTAACTTCAATCATGTCACCCATTCATTCAGTCCGTGTCAAACCTTGTATAGTAACATAGTTAGTAGCAGAGATTTACCATCTGTGACACTCTAATCCTGCTGCATATTACTTTGTTACTCAGGACTGTTTTAAGTTGCTGAATTTATGCACAGCATACAACATCCCTCTGTCCTCAGGACCCAGACACAGAAGGGGAGACAGAGAGAGATGCAGACAGGCGGTAATGATAGTAGCTTACAACAACATTAATGAAAGTAATAATATTGTGGAAGATTTTGAGAAAATGTTTACAGTGGAGTTACATTTTAGGACATTGATTAATTAATTTTGAGATATTCAAGTATACACAACAAAGTTATAAACATTTATGATCAAGGGTTAATATGAATTGGCTGTGAAACCTGTGTATTGACATATAACATTGTCAGTAATGGAACTGTATTTTCACTCATAATGTTGATTTTACAAGGAAACATAACAAAGTTTCATAGCACATAGGCATAGCAATACTGATTTTCCATAGATAATGAGTAAATGAGGTTTTACATGTAGAGTTTTGTAATAAAATATACGTTTAAGATGAACACACGTGTTGTGTGCTCTTGGTGATTGATTCCTGTTTACACAAAGACAGTATGATCTGCAGCACAGATGTAGCTACAGATTTAAATTCCAATTCTTAATGAGGCAAAGAGTTACACCAGGGAATCATGTATTTACAAGTTTTTGCTATCAGGCATTTATTTAGGAAAATTAGGAATGACACACACACACAGACACTCTTCCCTCTGCACAGAGACTGTCAGAGTGAAGCTTTTGTTATACTAATTAATGAGAGCTGCAGCTGACACAGAGAGCAAAATGGATTGAAAGTTTGTCAAACTAGTCCTTCCACAGCCAAACCGTGAGTCAGATCTTAAATCTGAAAGCATCACCAGATAGATAAATTTGTTCTGAACGCAGTGATATCTAGCATGTATGTCTCCAAATTAATAAAAGGTGCCTTAGTCACAAGTTTATGATGTGTTGTCACTTATCCTGTCTTACAGAGATCATCATGAGGAGTTGTGCTCTGCACCTTCTAATGCTTCTGAAATCCAAACCATTCAAGTTATGACAAAGTCCTTCGCAAGTAATGTTCACCATGAGCAGATCTGTAATTTTTGCAAGTTTGAAGCAGTTATGATAAACGGTGTAGGAGCAAATAATTTTTGAGCGACAGAATTTGTGAAAAACGCAATCTTACATTCAAACAACAACAGTGCGCTTCCTGTCAGAGTTAGGTCAGGGGTTGCAGCATGACATTTGTAGGTCTTTATGAGACGAACAAGACAGTTTTGGTTTGGTCTTTCTAAGTGGTTCCTACATATCACGCCGGGCATTTTTGTGTGCCTAGGTGGTACAATAAATCATCAGGAGGTTCTGGAGCACATCACCTGTCTGAGGCCAGGAAATCCAAACCATTCGAGAACTGTAGAAGTTACCAAGACAATCTGATAAGGACACGTTGAAAAATAATCTGTGCGATTTTGAAGCCTATACGATAAACGGTGTGAAAGTAGTATAATTTTTAAGGAATTTCTTGTTTTTGAGGAAAACTCTTACTTTGAAGGGAAATACCTCACTTCCTGTTGGATTTAGGTCATGGGTGCGAGTGCGTGATTTGTAGGTCTTGATGGAAGGAACACAGCTGTTTTGGTTTGATCTTCCTACGACGTTCCTACTGGCTACAGCGGCCATTTTAGTGTGACAAACGCCTAGGTGGCGCTAGAGAGCCCATTTTGGCACTTTTTGAATTAATTTTTTCATTGCATGAAATTTTTCGCCAGTCCTGACATGCGTGCCAATTTTGGTGAGTTTTGGAGCATGTTTAGGAGGTCAAATTCCAGTTGAAAGTGGCGTACGCTGAAAGAAAGAATAATAATAATAATAATAATAATAATAAACATTACAAGAACAATAGGGCCCTCTCCTGTTTGGCCGAGGTCCCTAATTAAAGCTGCGAGCAGCGATGACCGGGACCTCGGCTTCACGTTATTTCAGCGTCCAGCTTCCGTAGAAAGTGAGCGTTACGTTCTATTATGTCAATAGAACGCAAGGTCATTTTGACAATGAACCCATGACTTGGGAGTAAAACTTAGATGGCTTCTGAAAACCAAACTACTGACGAGGACATCAATCAATCAGTCAATCAATCAATCAAGCAATCAATATCACAAATCACAATTTGCCTGACAGGGTTTTACAGCATACAACATCCCTTTGTTCTTAGGACCCAATGAGACAGAAGGGTAGACAGAGAGAAATATGGGACAGATGGTAATGACAGTAGCTTACAACAACATTAATAAAAGTAATAATATCATAATTAGAATTCTGGTTATTGTGGTACAATATGTTTTACGTATATATTAATATCTAATGGTTTACATATGTGACAATAATCAAATGTGTATAATAAGAGTATAAGTATGACACACACACACACACACACACGCACGCGCGCGCGCGTATCTGTCAGAGTGAAGCCATTGTTATGCTAATTAATGACCATGTACTTAGGTGACAGCCCAGGCACTTCAAGATGAGTTGTCTAATGAGTAATGATAACAAAATCAGCAGGTGGCATTTGACACCACAGCGCCAATAGTTTACAGTGGATTTACATTTTAGGAAATTGATTAATTAATTTTGAGATATTCAAGTATACACAACAAAGTTGTAAACATTTATGATCAAGGCTCAATATGAATTGGCTGTGAAACCTGTGTCTTGAGATATAGCATTGTCAGTAATGACACTGTATTTTCACTCATAATGTTGATTTTACAAGGAAACACAACAAAGTGTGATGATCCAAAAACACGTCCATACATTTTAGGACATTGATTAATTAATTTTGAGATATTCAAGTATACACAACAAAGTTGTAAACATTTATGATCAAGGGTTAATATGAATTGGCTGTAAAACCTGTGTATTGACATATAACATTGTCAGTAATGGAACTGTATTTTCACTCATAATGTTGATAAGTCATAAGTCAAACTCAATGTTAAAAACTGTAAAGGGGTCTTATGAAGGTGGTTTGAGCTTATATTTTGAAAGTTATAGACATAAGCCATGTCACCTCATGAAACTTTGACTTGTGTGATGATCAAACAACACATCCATATTCATTTGAAATCATGTGACCTAGTGAAAGCTTGAGCGATGTGTCCTGGCTGCTTTGAGAATCTAAGTGCAGCAAACAAACACAAATATGTACTAGTTAATGTCAGTGGAGAAACTGAGCAGGACTACATGTATTCCAATTCTTCATGAGGTAAAACAGTTTCATCAGGACATCTTGTATTTACAGGTTTTTGATATCAGGCATTTCTTTCAAAGCTTTTGGAATGAGCGCCATGAGCTGGACAGTTTAGTAAATATTATACTTTCTTGTGTGTGTGACCACACACATTAACACACACTTCACTCTGACACAGACTGTGAGAGTGAAGCTTTTGTTATGCTAATTAAGGACTGCATGTGGCTGACAGGCAGAGAGCAGAATGGGTTGAAAATCTCCTGAACTAGTCCTTTTACATCCCAAACCGTGAGTCACAGTTTCAATCTGAAAGCATCGCCAGATAGATAATTTTGTTCTGAACGCAGTGATATACATTTTGTATGCCTCCGGATTAACAAAAGGTGCCTTAGTCACAAGTTTACGACATGTTGTCAGTTATCTTGTCTTACAGAGATCATCATGAGGAGTTGTGCTCTGCACCTTCTAACGCTCTTGAAATCCAAACCGTTCAAGTTATGACAAAATCCTTTGAAAGTAATGTTCACCAGGGGTAGATCTATAAGTTTTGCAAGTTTGAAGCAGTTGTGATAAACGGTGTAGGAGCAAATAATTTTTGAGCGACAGAATTTGTCAAAAACGTCATCTTACATTCAAACAACAACGGTGCGCTTCCTGATGGAGTTAGGTCAGGGGTTGCTGCGCGACATTTGTAAGTCTTTATGAGACGAACGACACAGTTTTGGTTTGGTCTTTCTAAGTGGTTCCTACCCATCACACCGGGCATTTTTGTGTGCCTAGGTGGCACAATAAATCGTCAGGAGGTTCTGGAGCACATCACCTGTCTGAGGCCAGCAAATCCAAACCATTCGAAAACTGTAGAAGTTACCAAGACAATCTGATAAGGACACGTTGAAGAATAATCTGTGCGATTTTGAAGCCGATACGATAAACGGTGTGAAAGCAGTATAATTTTTTAAGGAATTTCTTGTTTTTGAGGAAAACTCTTACTTTGAAGGGAAATACCTCACTTCCTGTTGGATTTAGGTCATGGGTGCGAGTGCGTGATTTGTAGGTCTTGATAAAAGGAACACAGCTGCTTTGGTTTGATCTTCCTACGACGTTCCTACTGGCTACAGCGGCCATTTTAGTGTGACAAACGCCTAGGTGGCGCTAGAGAGCCCATTTTGGCACTTTTTAAATTAATTTTTTCATTTCATAAAATTTTTCAGCAGTCCTGACATGCGTGCCAATTTTGGTGAGTTTTGGAGCATGTTTAGGGGGTCAAATTCCAGTTTAAAGTGGCGTACGCTGAAAGAAGAAACTAATAATAATAATAAACATTACAGAAACAATAGGGTCCTCGCCCTGCTGGCCGAGGTCCCTAATTAAAGCTGCGAAGCAGCGTTGGGCGGGACCTCGGCCGCTCGCCGTCGTCCCCCCAGCTCAGGTTGTAGACATCAGCCATGTGACCTAATGAAACTTTGACATGTGTGATGATCAAACAACACATCCATATTCATTTGAAATCATGCCACCTAGTGAAAGCTTGAGTGATGTGTACTAAGACCTACAAATGTTGAATTAATATCTGATTGTATACATATGTGACACTTATCATATGTGTATAATAACAGCAGAATTATGACACACACAGACAGACAGACATAGTCGGCCGAGTTAGCGACATGCAGAGAGGGAGAGAAGGGAGAAAGAGGAGAGAGGGGGGAGAGAGAGAGGAGAGAGAGATAGAGAGAGAGAGAGGGGGGACAGGGAGTGGAGTGTGTGTGTCTGTGTGTGTGTGTGTGTGTGTGTGTGTGTGTGTGTGTGTGTGTGTGTGTGTGTGTGTGTGTGTGTGTCCGTGTCCTTCTGTGTGTGCCATTCTTCCACTGTTATTATATGCATATGATTATTGTCACATATGAATACTATCAGAGATTAAAACATACTTCCCACATGTTGTACCACAATAGCCAGAATCATAAGTCAAACTCAATGTTAAAAACTGTAAAGGGTTCTTATGAAGGTGGTTTGAGCTTATATTTTGAAAGTTATAGACATAAGCCATGTCACCTCATGAAACTTGACTTGTGTGATGATCAAACAACACATCCATATTCATTTGAAATCATGTGACCTAGTGAAAGCTTGAGCGATGTGTCCTGGCTGCTTTGAGAATCTAAGTGCAGCAAACAAACACAAATATGTACTAGTTAATGTCAGTGGAGAAACTGAGCAGGACTACATGTATTCCAATTCTTCATGAGGTAAAACAGTTTCATCAGGACATCTTGTATTTACAGGTTTTTGATATCAGGCATTTCTTTCAAAGCTTTTGGAATGAGCGCCATGAGCTGGACAGTTTAGTAAATATTATACTTTCTTGTGTGTGTGACCACACACATTAACACACACTTCACTCTGACACAGACTGTGAGAGTGAAGCTTTTGTTATGCTAATTAAGGACTGCATGTGGCTGACAGGCAGAGAGCAGAATGGGTTGAAAATCTCCTGAACTAGTCCTTTTACATTCCAAACCGTGAGTCACAGTTTCAATCTGAAAGCATCACCAGATAGATAATTTTGTTCTGAACGCAGTGATATACATTTTGTATGCCTCCGGATTAATAAAAGGTGCCTTAGTCACAAGTTTACGACATGTTGTCACTTATCTTGTCTTACAGAGGTCATCATGAGGAGTTGTGCTCTGCACCGTCTAACGCTCCTGAAATCCAAACCGTTCAAGTTATGACAAAATCCTTTGAAAGTAATGTTCACCAGGGGTAGATCTGTAATTTTTGCAAGTTTGAAGCAGTTGTGATAAACGGTGTAGGAGCAAATAATTTTTGAGCGACAGAATTTGTCAAAAACGTCATCTTACATTCAAACAACAACGGTGCGCTTCCTGTTGGAGTTAGGTCAGGGGTTGCTGCGCGACATTTGTAGGTCTTTATGAGACGAATGACACAGTTTTGGTTTGGTCTTTCTAAGTGGTTCCTACCCATCATACCGGGCATTTTTGTGTGCCTAGGTGGCACAATAAATCGTCAGGAGGTTCTGGAGCACATCACCTGTCTGAGGCCAGCAAATCCAAACCATTCAAAAACTGTAGAAGTTACCAAGACAATCTGACAAGGACACATTGAAGAATAATCTGTGCGATTTTGAAGCCGATACGATAAACGGTGTGAAAGTAGTATAATTTTTAAGGAATTTCTTGTTTTTGAGGAAAACTCTTACTTTGAAGGGAAATACCTCACTTCCTGTTGGATTTGGGTCATGGGTGCAAGTGCGTGATTTGTAGGTCTTGATGAAAGGAACACGACTGTTTTGGTTTGATCTTCCTACGACGTTCCTACTGGCTCCAGCGGCCATTTTAGTGTGACTAAACGTCTAGGTGGCGCTAGAGAGCCCATTTTGGCACTTTTTGAATTATTTTTTTCATTTCCTAAAATTTTTCGCCAGTCCTGAAATGCGTTCCAATTTTGGTGAGTTTTGGAGCATGTTTAGGGTGTCAAATTCCAGTTCAAAGAGGCGGTGGGAGAAAGAAAGAAAGAAAGAAAGAAAGAAAGAAAGAATAATAATAAACGCACCAAAAACAATAGGGTCCTCGCCTTCGGCAAGGAGTCCTCTGTGAGGAGTCCTCTGCCTCTAGGCATGGTCCCCAATAAATACACCAAAAACAATAGGGTCCTTGCCTTTGGCAATGAGAAAAATTTTCATTATTAGGGACCAAGCCTAGAGGCAGAGGACTCCTCAAGTCGTCTGCCTCTAGGCTTGGTCCCTAATAATGAAAATTTTTCTCATTTACAGTAGGCTATGCCTTTATCTCTCACCACAGACAAGCCACAGCTTTTTGAAATATTGAAATGAATATTTTCCTCAAATAACTCTGGCAACTAAAGGGTTAAAATGGAGATTCTGCCGCTGTCATGTCATCAGGTAAGTTTTAGAATCACACACATCATGTTTCTGTGACTTTGTGACAGTGGTTGCCATGATCACTAAGTAGGTGCAGCTAGGGTCAGAGTGAGAGAGTGGTTTGATCTGTCTACGACATGCCTCCAGGCCACAGTGGCCATTTTAGTGCAGCTAGGTGGCGCTAGAGAGCCCATTTTGGCACTTTAGGGGTTAATAATGTGTATTTGCTGTTTCAAATGAAGATTCAGCTGCTGTAATCTGTCCTGTAAAGATTGTGAGACACACAGACTGAGAGCCCTGTGGCTGTGTCTGTGTGTGCAGCCGTTGTCATGGCGATTAATGACTTGGCTGCACCTGCTGGCACACAGACAGCTCATGATCAGCATAGGCTGTTTAACATGGGTTTTAACTCCTCGAACAAATTCTTCTCATACCCAAACCGTTGTTCCATTCAAGAAAATAAAGTGATGGTGAGAGACAGCCACGTCTCGTGAACGTACGTGGCCATTTTTATATTTCTGGAGTCAAATTTGTGGTCAGGAGAGCGAGTATAAAATGTGTTGCACTGCAGCTGTTTCCAGAAATTTCTCCTCTGAGTTTACATGGGAGTGAATGAGAAACAAATTGGCGCTCCCTTCGCTTTGGAGCCACTCAGCAAAAATGTGTACATGTGAGAGATTCCATGTCAACATATCTGTGAGCAGGACACATTTTCCTACATTTTGTGGTATAAATTGTGTCTATACAGTGAAAATTGTGGCCATGGCAGCGAGTTAAAGACAAAAGTTTTAGACGATTTTTAGAGCTCTCTCCACTCTAGCGCAAAACATTCCGTGCAATAGACACCCATTATAAACGGACAATTTCTCCACTTTTGCTCACGGTACTTTGAGAGGCACCGATTAAAAAACAGTAAAAGATAGGGAAAAGATGAAAACATGAGTGAATAGATGAGACCTGTGGCAACATTTGAGAGTTGGAATGGAGTCTGTAGCTCAAAGTATGGAGACGCTGTCAAGGCTAGAAAAAGCCCAAAGATTGGTCTCTTTCTCCCCCCTGCTGGCATTCATTTCCTATGGGACAGCTTTTGAAGACTGTCAGGACTTTTTTCTGACATCTCACCTTCAGGTGCCCACAAAATCCAAACGAATCGAGTAATGAAAAAGTTACGAATAACTTTTGATTAGAAGGAGTTGATCTGGCATCCCTGCAAGTTTGAAGCCAATAGGATAAACGGTGTATGAGAAGATGGTTTTTTTTAGGAGGCAGTTTTAAGGCAAAATCCTACTTTGAAAGGGCAATTACCTCACTTCCTGTTGGATTTAGGTCAAGGGTCTCAGCGCGTGATTTTTAGGTCTTGATGAGACGAACACGGCAGTTTTGGTTTGATGTTTCTACGACGTTCCTACAGGCCATAGCGGCCATTTTTGTGTGCCTAGGTGGCGCTAGAGAGCTCATTTTGGCACTTTAGGGGCTGCTCTGTGAGCAGTCCTCTGCCTCTAGGCTCATTCCCTAATAATAAACACTACAGGAACAAGAGGGCCCTCGCCCGTTTAAGTGGCGGCGGGAGAAAGAAATAATAACTAGAAAAACTTGCATTTCCTAGCGAAAATGCAGTGGGAATGCTCATTGCTGAAAAGAATTTGAAAAATGCTGCTAAAAATGCATGAATCTCACATAAAATGCAGTGTAATGCTGAAAAATGTGGAAGCTGAAACATGTAAAAGTGGCAGAAATAGAAGCTAGTAAAAGTAAAAAGGAGTGGCGGTAGTAGTAGTAGAAGTAGTAGTAAAAGTAGTAGTAGTAGTAATAGAAGAAGTAATAGTAATAAAAGTAATAGTGATAGTAGTAAAAGTAGTAGTAGTAGTAGTAATAATAGTAATAGAAGAAGTAATAGTAAGAGAATAGTAAATGTAGTAAACTCGTAGCAGTAAAAGTAATAGTAATAGAAGTAATAGCAATAGTAGTAAAAGTAGTAATAGTAATAGAAGTAATAGCAATAGTAGTAAAAGTAGTAATAGTAATAGAAGAAGTACTAGTAATAGAAGTAATAGTAATAGTAGTAATAGTAATAGAAGAAGTAATAGTAATATAGTAATAGTAATAGTAGTAAATGTAGACTTAGTAGTAAAAGTAATAGTAGTAGTAGCAATAGGAATAGAAGAAGTAATAGTAATAGAAGTAATCGTAATAGTAGTAAAAGTAATAGTATTAGAAGAAGTCAGAGAAGTAATAGTAATTGTAGTAAACTCGTAGCAGTAAATGTAATAGTAATTGAAAAGTAATAGTAATAGAAGTAATAGCAATAGTAGTAAAAGTAGTAATAGTAATAGAAGAAGTAATAGTAATATAGTAATAGTAATAGTAGTAAATGTAGTCTTAGTAGTAAAAGTAATAGTAGTAGTAGCAATAGTAAGAGAAAAAGTAATAGTAGTAGTAGCAATAGTAAGAGAAAAAGTAATAGTAATAGTTGTAATAGTAATAGTAATAGTAGAAGTAGTAATAGCAGTAGTAGAAGTACTTGAAGTAGAAGTACAAGTAGTAGAAGTAGTAGAAATAGTAGTAGAATTAGTGGTAGAAGTAGTAGTAGAAGTAGTAGAAGAAGTAGTAGAATTAGTGGTAGAAGTAGTAGTAGAAGTAGTAGAATTAGTGGTAAAAGTAGTAGTAGAAGTAGTAGAAATAGTAGTAGAAGTAGAAGTAGTAGTAGAAGTAGTAGAAATGGTAGTAGAAGTAGTAAAAGTAGTAGTAGAAGTAGTAGTAGAAGTGGGTTTGAAGAATTCTCTCGTAGACTTCCATTGTAAAAATTGGTTAAAAAAAGTTTTACAGTGTACAAACTATAAAAGTTAGAAAGCTGAAAAGTAATAGCATCAATGTCCTAAAAGAGCTTAACATTCTGGTAGTTGAATGGTTTTAATAGCATAAACTATGAAGGAGTAGATAGCTGTCAAAAAAGGTACGGAAGAAGAATAATAACTAGAAAAAATTGCATTTCCTAGCGAAAATGCAGTGGGAATGCTCATTGCTGAAAAGAATTTGAAAAACGCTGCTAAAAATGCATGAATCTCACATAAAATGCAGTGTAATGCTGAAAAATGTGGAAGCTGAAACATGTAAAAGTGGCAGAAATGGAAGCTAGTAAAAGTAAAAAGGAGTGGCGGTAGTCGTAGAAGTAGTAGTAAAAGTAGTGGTAATAGAAGAAGTAATAGTAATAGAAGTAATAGTGATAGTAGTAAAAGTAGTAATAGTAATAGAAGTAATAGTAATATAGTAATCCTCGTTGAGCATTCCCACTAATAAAGAATAATAATAAACACTACAGGAACAAGAGAGCCTTCACCCGTTTGGCAGAGGTCCCGAATAAACACAGCAAAAACAATAGGGTCCTCAGCGAGGACTGCCCTGTGAGTAGTCCACTGCCTTCGGGCTCAGTCCCTAATTATGTGTAGGTTAAATTACTCATCACTGGTTCAAGTAGCTACAGTACCTGTACCTGTACATCTGACACTGATCACACCCTTGAATCCCATGAAATCAATGCTGCGCAGATGAATTGCGTGTATTACAATTATCGTCTAACATCATTGCGTCTGATAAATTGGTGTTCTTTGTCATAACGTTTATATATGCTACAATAAAGCTTAAAGCTGACGCCACAATTAAATCATATCAACACCAAATTGATAGTCTGAATAAAATCATCCTGATATTGAGCTGTGTTAGAAATTAACAGCTGTGCAAAAATATATTTCGTTTCCCTCTTTAAAAAACAAAAAGGAAAATCCCTCAAACACCATGAAGTGTAGACATGATCGGCTACTTTCCACATTTCCAGCAGCAAAGCTGTCAATTAGGCCCATTATCTTTAACAGGGATCATTTCCTCCAACAAAAAAATGTTTGCACGAATTAATGGTGCTATTAATGTCCGCAAATGATCAGTTTCTTTCTTATGAAGGGGTGGGATGAAATTTTGACTTCTTTCCACTCCTTTTTGAACAGTCTTTTCATTGTCTGTTGTTGCTTTCTTTTCTTTTTTAATGTTCAAAATAAACTTTCAAATCAAAATCAATCAAATTAATTCAACTTCCCATCATGACTGGGCTGCATTTCTGTCAGCGGAGTCATTTTTTTCCAAACAGCTGATTGGCCACTGGGTGGTGCTTTGTATAGGATCAGATTCAACCGTGAACTTACCCTGCTCCGGAGCAGGATAACCATTCAGAGTAAGTTACCATGGTGATCTACCCCGATAAGAACTGAACCGGCTTTGTGAGACCGAAAACCCCGGGTTAACCCTGAAGTTACCTCGCTAAGACATTAATCCTGCTTCGTGATATAGGCCCCAGGATAGCTTGTGGGCGTGATGTCAACTAACTCCACACACTACAGGATAGTGATGAGCAAAGCTTTTCTTTAGATGTTACTTAATCACGAGAATCAGTTCATTAAAAAGATTCGTTCAAACGATGCGTTCACCTGACTTCCCTGACTGTGTACTGCGTAGTCCGACTCAGTCTCTCTTCGTTGCTGTTGCTGCTGCTGCGTCTGCCCTGCACTGATGAGTCTCATTACTGGCCAGCCTAATGTTTTAAGTTTGTTTATCTGGAAACTAAGTCTGTTAAAACAATAGGGAGGTGTGTGGTTGTGTTCATGTGGCTTGACTCCTGGCTACATTCGCCGTTAGTTTGGAGAAAACAGTCCCTATAGTGTATTACTGAGAAGAAATGATTTAAATCACTCAGGAATCAAGGTTACATTGTTCACTGACAAGCCCAGTTCTACGCAGGGGCAAGAGGGGGCAATGCCCCCTTAAACAAATGTCTTGGCCCCTCAATGCAAATCCGCCGAAAAAGGCACAAAACTGAAAAGTTTTCTCATCTGTCTCCACTCCACTCCGTGCTGTGTGCCGGCTGTGTGTGATCTAACATTACTGTCTGCAGTCGTCAAGAGACCCTCCCCCCAGTAAACACCCAATCACTATCTAGTGTGCAAATGAGCCCAGATGCACCGGCGTCAGGTTCCTCAGTCTCAGTGAGGCAGAATGCAGCAGTAACGTGAAGCTCCGTTAAACTCGTCGTAGCGTCTTGTGTCGTGAGATACTTAACAACAAAGTGTGAGCATAGAGAGCCTGTCAATGCGAACGTTTCTTCAATCACACAAGCGCAGCGAGAGATGAGTGCCTGCTGCATGTCACATACTGAGGACAAATGCCCTGTGTGTGCCAGATCCCTACATAAAGCCCCACCCAGCCTCTAGCTCTGCACGCTGTTTTTTGATGATCACAGCTTTTTTTACAAAGCTTTTATTAACTTTTCACCCCTGCAGCTTTCAGCAGCTCAAATGAGAGTAGAGTGAAGAGAAATCTGTTAAATTGCTAACAAAAACCCCCAACAAAAAGCAACAAAAAATGACAAAAACAAAACAAAATAAAAAAATATAAAATGTTCTGCTCTAGCTAATATCTGTTGTGTTTGTTAGTTCTGTTAGTTTGATAAGTTTTTTTTATACGACTAGCTTTGGTAAATACTGGCTATAGTGAGGTTATTGTAATTATTAGGTTCAAATTTATTTCATATGCCTAGATGCCTAATGGCCATCCAATAAGATAAATGTTAAGATGTTGGTTGTGCCTGGATGAAGGATATTTTTATTTTATTTTTTCTTAATTTTTAATTTATTTTTTGTTTATTTTATTTTTCAGTTTTCCTCCCTGAGGGATTGCCAACTTATTGTGGTCAGGGGGTTTGCGTGCCTTAGTGACCCTAAGAGCTATACCAGCAGGAGCTTAGTCTTTAGGTGGGACACACAAGTTAGACAGGTCTTAGCGTAGAGGCCTGACAAAGTGCAATCCATTTCTTTAGGTTGGGGGTTGGACATGCAGCTAACAACAACCCAATTCCATATAGAAAACACTAATAAGCAGTGAGCGCATTTGAGACCACGGTGCTTTGACACCGTCTATAGGGCACTCACCCAGTGTCCCCACATCCTGCGAGTGAGTGAGTGAGTGAGTAACCTTTATTTGTCAGCTCTACCTATGGCAAAAATGTGCTGGAGCATGATGCCCCCTTCACATTTATGACTGCCCCCTCATATGTGCCTGCTTAGAACCGGGCTTGTTCACTGAGTGAAAAGGGTGTGGTATGGACCCAAATGCAGTACACAGGCGCTCAGGAACAGTTGGTAATGACCTTTATTTTTACCACAGCAAACACGCTACGGAGCAGGTAGAATACACACAGAATAAAGTTTGTTCTTCAGGCTGAAAGCCTTCACACAGTCTCTGGGGCTCAGATGAGGGGAAGAGACGCGGCCGGAGTCGGCCGTGGAACCAAGGGGAAGCTCCTTAGCCCCCGGCTCCAAACAGTTCAGTTCTCTCTTGGTGTGAGGGGAAGAGAAATAGCTTACTTCAGCTGATGACAATGAGGAGGAAGCTCCGTGGCCCGAAGAGCCAGCTGCACGTGCTGAGGTGTCGATGGGGAGAGAGCAGAGGAGTGGTCGGAGGCAGGCGGGGGGGTCGTAGCCAGATGAGCAGTCCGCGAAGGCAGAGGCACCGATGGGGAGCAGGCAGGAGGATAAACGAGGCCAGGCGAAGGAGTCGTTACCAGTCGAGCCGTCAGATACCAGAAACGCTGAGGCAGAGCACGAGGTCAGGGACAGAAGGCAGGTAAGTTTACCGGGAAGCAGACGAGGAGAGCAGGTCGGGAACAGGCAGAGTCGGCAGCAGGAGGTCAGACAGGAGATGAATGCTGGAAAGTCTCGCATGACGCTGAAGAACAATCTGGCAACTAGTGAGAGTGCTGGAGAGGCTTATATGCAGGGCTGATTATGATGAGCTGCAGCTGTGTAGGCAGGTGAGCAGAGTTGGGCTGATAAGGTGGGCGTGGCTGGCAGGTAGAGTGGAGCAGAGGGAGGGAGAGTGGAAAATCACTGCAGCAGAGTGACAGGAGGGGAATGAGAGACAGGAACTGTGACACTGAGTGATTTGTTCACTGAGTGATTCGTTCACCGAGTGATTCGTCATGCGGTAAGCAGTCCCTCCCTGCACCCTGGCTGCCTCGTGACTCGCAAGTGATTCATCGTACACATGGACCAAATTGGCAGTTCCACTCTCAGCCTGCATGCTCGCTGCTGAGCTCAACTGAACTGAGAAATGAACGAATCAGTTCCAGAAGTGATTCAGTTCAGTACGTTCACTCAACAGATTCGTTCTTTTGAACAATTCGTTCGCAAACGACACAACACTACTACAGGACAGGTAGTCACGTTCACACATCTAAAATTATCTGTGACTGTGACCATGAACACAAATATACAGCAGGCAGTTGTCCTCAGTTTATAAGAAATTCAGAACTACACTAGAACATTTATGAACAGGTCTTACTTTACAACTAATTTGTGTGTAACATTAGCATGTTAGCATGTTTCCAATAATTACTTGGACTGACCTAACGTTAGTAGCGTTAGCTTTGCAAGCAAAGGCTGCAGGTAACAGCTTTGCCGTGTTAGGATTATGTTATGTCTTCACTGTGTATCTTCACATAAAAGAATACTCAGACGATTTGGGAGTTATGCCCTTTCTCTATCATTTTCATATTGAGACAACATGATCAATATCTTTTTTTTGTCTGTACGTCCAGTGGCTGGGTCTCAGCCTTTAGCATTGTGCTTATAGGGGGCCAGTAGGTCCTGCGCTGTGATCCGCGGAGGGATACACCAGTGAGCAGGCACAGACGATCCAGAGCCATACCTGTTTGAGCCGGAGCATACAGATGAGGAACTCCATGTGTTGGATGCTGAGCGGGCGAGAAGAGAGGCTGAATCCTCCGCTCCCATTTTGCTGCACAGAATGGGATTCGGTGCTACCATCATTGGGGAGATATCTCCATCAGGAGGAAAACCGCTGCAGAGAGTGCATCACAAGGAATGAAAACTTTGCAGCAATCACTAATCCTGGCGTGATTGAAACTTTTTTTCATGTTCCTAAGATGAACTGGAAAAAAACGCCCCAGGCCTGCAGGAGCTGATGGACAGCTTTCAGTCGGGTGAGTAATATCGTCCGTGTCGTCTCTTTGTTTGCTTTTACCGAGTGACCTGGCGTACCTGTCCCAGAGCCAGCTGCAGTGTTGCTCACCGGTGTATCCTTCCGCGCAAGATGTACTAACCCCCTACAAGTGCCATGCTAGCCGTTGTCTCAATACAAAAATGATAGAGAAAGGGCATAACTCCCAAATCGTCGCAGTATTCTTTTCACATAATAATGCGGACTCAGCAGATGACTTGTTAACTGTTTATTCCTCCCTACACCGAAAGTACACAGTTGCTTCTCATTGTTTCCTGTAGCACAACAAGGGTTACTACATTACCCAGAATAACTGGGAGCCAATACGGTAGCCTTAGTAGCTCAAAATACACAACAGATTAGATTAGATCAGAACAGAAACACGACAGGAGAATTTAATGAGTAATTTTGCCGTTTCCACTAATTACTTGGACTGACCTGACGTTAGTTAATCCTCTCGCTCTCCAAAACAAATGCATGCAGTAATTGCTGACTGCAGTCAGAATTTTACGACACCAGGCTGTGGGTGTCATACCGCTTCGACCAAAGGGTGCTATAATCAACGAAAACGAAAAGTTCTGCACAGCTGCTTTAACATTTATTTACATTAAATCGCAAATCGCAGCCTTTTACGTGGTTATGTATTCGCACAGCCTGACATTGCGATTAGATTAATCGTGCAGCACTAGTTCAAAGTCCTTTTCCTCACCTTCAAAGCCCTCCATAACCAGGCCCAATCTTACCTCACCGACCTGTTGCACCGTTACATCCCCTTCCGCAATCTCCGCTCGTCTGATGCAAATCTCCTCTCTCTACCACGCAGGACCAAGCACAAAACCTGGGGGGACAAATCCTTCTTCACTGCTGCCCCCTCCCTCTGGAAGTCTCTCCCCCAACACAGCCGTAACTGTACAGACTTAAACTCCTTCAAATCTTTGCTCAAAACCCATCTGTTCAGGCTTGCATTCAATCCCCATTCTTGCCCTTAACTGTGTTATACTGCTCTTATGTTGTTTTAATTTTGTTTTTTTCTTGTTTTTGTAAAATGTCTTTGAGTGTTTTGAAAAGCGCTATACAAATAAAATGTATTATTATTATTATTATTATTGTTGTTATTTGTTGCTTTGGTGCAGCCTAAGTTAGCCTACCTGAATGAACTGTAGTCTTATTTTCATTGTCTGTGCTGATTAGGCTACATTCATAAATTATTCTTACTGGCTTTTTGCTTGCTGGACTTTTATTGCAATTGCAATGGCATGGTGAGTAGGCTTAAGCAATATTATGGCCTAATGGTATACCAGGGTAATTAGAAATTCTGCCAGCATGATTTTCAATGCCATCAAAAATACAGGTACTCCTCTGTTTATTAAACCCATTGTATGTAGTGTCCATCACGTGCCACCAGAGGTCAGTCCACCACTACTGGTGGAACAGGCAGCTGAGCTGACAGACACCGCGGGTCTGTTTCACAAAGCAGGAGGTTTAGTGAAAACTCTGAGTCTGTTAACCCTGAAATGAGGGAAACTCTGGGTTTTCCGTTTCAACAAGAGAGGTAACTTAAACCAGAGAAAGCGGAATAACTCCAGCCCATTTTAGAAAGCAACGTAACTGAAGCTCGGTGTCAGTTACTATGGCAACTGACTCTGTGAACCTAACCTGGTCGGGAGCAGGTTTTCTTCAATGAACCTCAAATTTCTAGCTGTCTCCTCCCTCTTACGCCACACACGCAGTGTGATTCATTCATTCGTTCGTTTAGTGTTGTGCGGGTTTCAGCAAGTTTGATCATCTGTCCTCAAGGTAAAGTTGGATCCTAAAGTGTGTTCTAGTTCTAGATATACTTTTTTCGACCATGGCATGTCTGTTCTTGGAGGACCCTGTGGACAAAGAGGCAGTGTTACTGAGGAGGGAGTTACGCATTCATTGGGAGATTATACACAGGCCCAGAATTGACGTATTATCATTTCCAGAACATTTTCTTTTTGAACAGTACCATTTCACATCACAGTCCATCATTTATATCCATAACCTCATCCGTCATGACATAACCAACTTCACCAACTGTGGACGTGCACTTTCATCTACCCAGATTCTTTGTGTTGCTCTTCGTTTTTTTGCGAACGGGAGTTTTCTGTATAATATCGGAGATGCAGAAAATATCAGTAAGGCCACTGTCTGCAGAGCCGTGAGAAAAGTGTCCCTAGCTCTGAAACGTCTATTAAACTCTTTTGTTGTGTTCCCTGGACATAAGCCTGCGAGGGTCATCAAGGAGGAGTTCCACAGGATTACAGGTGAATGATGTAGAAATCAGTTAAAATTTATGATTATAAATTATATTCAGTTAATGACATGGTGCTGCAACCTCAGACTGGGATTAGTCATTTTAATTTCTTACAGGATTTCCCGGTGTGATAGAACCCACATTCCCATCATTTCTCCTTCACAAAATGAAGGAGACTATATGAATATGAAGTCCATTCACAGCATTAATGTACAGGTAGACTGACTGTCTCAAAATGTCAGACTGCATCACACTGCAAAAACTCACAATCATACCAAGAATATGTGTCTTATTTCTAGTCAAAATGTCTCATTTCTCGTCAAAACAAATCACACCTAAAAGTAACTTGTTTTTAGACCATATTCACTTGTTTCAAGTACATTTTCACTTGAAAAATAATTAGATGGGATTGCATCTAAGTGAACTAAATTTTAGCTTTAACACCATTCCACCTGTTTGCATCTGTAGCCTAACATTATTGTGATTGCATAAATGTATAAAATAAATTTAAACTTAGGCTACACATTGACTCGAATAGTAATTTTCTCCCATGCCGACTCCTGTTCCTTCGCTGCTGCAGCCATGTTACTCTTCTTCCTGAAAACAGCTGCAAATTCGCTGTATGAGCTCATTAAAAAATATTGAACTCCAGAGGAGTAAAAAATGCAGACCTTTTCTTGTAGCTTGTTGCCATGGTGAATTGTGGTATCAGGGCTCCATTGATGACGGCTTTTTAAAGTCGTGGTGTACGCGCTTAACTCAGAGTGAACAAACTCTGTGTTGATTGAATCAAATGAAATCACCTGTTCTGAAACCCGTAAACCAGAGTTTCCCATCTCAGAGTTACTCAACTCAGAGCTCAGGGTTAGGCTCAGAGTTTGTTGAACCTCCTTTCTGAAACGGACCCCGCGACTCTAACTGGTGGTGATAATTTTACCATACTCTAAACAGTCACAACAGCAGAGAGAGAGATCATGGGGAAAAACAGGATTTTTTCACATCTAACTCCATGGGGTGTATTTTGACCAAACCAGAATTTGTGATTGTTGGAACCATGGACTAACTAACTGGATGACTAAAAAGTCTAACCAAGATGGCTTTGTTGAGTTTTATTTTGTTTCTGTGGAGTTTGTATGCAGGATTAGTTAACGAGGTAAATAAGCTAACTTATTAGTTTGGTGAAAGAGAGAAACTTGAATGTACAGTTGTATTTCTCTGTTTGATAAAGAACTTAAGTGTAAGAATATAAACTTTCTTATCATTTTCTGGGTTATAGTGATTATCTTTTAGATTAAAAATGCTCAGAGAGCTTTTGGACTGTAGCATACCTGGCGGGACATCGACTGATCAGAAGATCGGGGGTTCAATCAACGGCTCCATATCAATGAGCAAGATACTGAACCCCAAAGTGCTAACATTAGCAGTTACATCAGTGTGTGATTGTAAATGGTTATTGAGTAGCAGGAGGATACAGATACATTTAAAACACAAGAAGTTATAACAGGTAAAGTGAAGAAGAAATATTTAAGATCCTGCACCATTTGTAGGTCAGCAATCAATTTAAAGCAAATCTGTGGCATTGACTAATTTAAGTCCTTTGTACAAAAGGTCAAGTTTTCCTTAAGTTATATCCTTTCCATTGAAGCATGTGTTCAAGATGATGAACGTGGGATCATTTTCCGGTTTGAGAGGACGCTGGCGTTTGTGTCGCTGCTTCTCAGCTGAGACAAAAGTCGTTTAAAGTGCCTTTTTAGTGCCTTTTCCTTCATTTGGATACCGCAATCATTACACTTGACGGGGATTGTTGCTACAGGACAAAGATTGCACAGTTTTGGGACTTACCTGCAGGTTGGTCTGCTGTCGCTGTTGTGTGTCACCAAACAGCTGATGCTCTGTCAGGTTTTCTAGCCTGGTAAATGGCGATTTTTAGTTTGCCTCTTTGCCTGTGTTTCTTCGGCTGTGGGACGCTCCGTCTGCCTCCTGTCTGGATTGTTGGATTATGAGTCTGCTCCAGGCTGGTCTTCCATCCAGTGGTAGCGTTAGCCACCGTTAGCCTCTGCTGAAGATGGGAATATTCCAATACTCCTCCATGGAACTTCGCGACCTGGAGTCAGCTACTCCATTCCCAACGCCATCATGGTGATTAAAGCCCTTGGACTCTTGCGTCACCCTCGTTACATCCATAGGGGCTCCCGATGTAAGTTTATTTACTCCGATTCACCCATTCCCTCCATAACATCCGTATCACGTTCTGGCCCTGGTGCATTACGTCATCACGACAAAGCCCAGGTGCGCGCTTGCTATCTTCGGCCCCTGGCTCGCGTTGACAGCTTTCCACCGCCCATCCAGCCCATGTCTGCAGCTTCATTCATGCTTTTGAATGTTTAATCACTTAACAATAAACCCAGGCTCATTCAGGACATGATCATGGAAAGACACATTGACATCTGTTGCTTGGTGGAAACATGGCAGAAACCACAGGACTTCATGGCTCTTAATAAAGCTACTCCCCCAGGCTATGTATACATACAGAAGCCTCGTTTAAAGGGTGGTGGTGGTGGTGGGCTGGCTGTGATCCATCGATCTGACATCCTCATTAAAGAGGTGACAGTACCCACTGCTACCTCATTTGAGTGTGTTGTGTTTACACTAACTGGTCAGCGTCTGTTCGTGTTAGTGTACCGGCCACCTAAGAAGACCATCCTGGACCGGACTGCCTTCCTGTCTGAGCTTACTGAGCTGCTCACCCGTCTGTGCCATGTCTCCATCCACACACTTGTTGGGGGACCTGAATGTGCATGTGGATTCTGACAGCTGCCCGTTTGCCACTGAATTTCTGGCACTGTTGGACTGTCTTGACTTCACCCAACGTGTGCGTGGCCCCACCCACAACAGGGGTCATACGTTGGACCTGGTATGTTCCACTGGCATGCCCCCAACCAACCTGCAGTGTCTGGACCTAGCGGCATCTGACCACCACACCATTGTTTTCAGTGTTCCTGGCTCCCTGCCCAGGCAGTGCCCCAAACGTACCATTATGTTCAGGAACGTGAAGACAGTGAGTGCTCCAGCCCTATCAACCTTGATAGATGCCCACATGGCTGGGGTCTCCCGGGACCTCACGGCTGATGACCTGGTAGCCCGCTACAACACTGCCTTATCCAATAGCCTGGACTCTCTTGCCCCCATAAAAATCCGGACTGTGTCATTCAACCGCCCTGCTCCCTGGTTCACCACTGAGCTCTGAGCCATGAAGGCCTCCGGCCGACGACTGGAGAGGCTTTACAAGAAAACTGGCCTCACTGTCCACCAACTGGCTTTTAAAGACCACGTCAAGGCCTACAAGGAAGCTCTCTCCCGAACCATGACACTGTACTACTCCACCCTTATTGGGTCCCAGCAAAACCACCCCAGGAAGCTATTCACCACCATCAACAAATGTTGACCCCTCCTCTGGTGCCCCTGATCTCTGCGCCAGATTCCTGGATTTTTTCCAGGAAAAGGTGGACACCATCCACCAGCAGCTGCTGACACCTTCCACCCCACTGCAGGCACCTCAGGTGCTGGACGTTTGGACCCTGATGACTTCGCCAACTACCGGCCAATCTCCAACCTTCCTTTCCTCAGCAAGACCCTGGAAAGAGCAGTTGCAGCACAGCTCCATCAGCACATGCCCAACCACAAGCTCTTCGAACCCCTACAGTCGGGATACAGGGCCCACCACAGCACGGAGACTGCACTGATTAAGATCACCAATGATCTGCTCATGGCTGCTGATGTTGGCCGCATCAGTATCCTGATCTTGCTGGATCTCTCTGCAGCCTTTGACACTGTCTCCCACTCCATCCTCCTCAACCGCCTCTCTACCCACCTTGGACTCACCGGTTCCGTACTCTCCTGGTTCCACTCATACCTGTCCAACAGGCAACAGTTTGTCTCCACTAATGGATCCACCTCCCACCCAGCCCCAGTTAACCATGGTGTCCCACAAGGTTCGGTACTCAGTCCCATCCTTTTTACCATCTATATGATCCCGCTTGGTCAGATCATCCGCCACCATGGTTTACACTACCACTGCTATGCTGACGACACCCAACTTTATCTCAGCTCCACACCAACCACTCTGCTCCCTCCACAATCCATAGTCAACTGCCTTCATGAAATAAAAACCTGGATGACCATCAACCTACTCAAACTCAACACCAAGAAAACAGAGCTCATGGTCATGGGTCCCAAGGCGCAGCTTCAGAAGGTCGGAGATTTTCTCCTCCAGGTGGATGGCTGTTCCATCTCTCCATCCCCTGAGGTCCGCAACCTGGGTGTCATCCTGGACTCTACCCTCTCCTACCAATCCCACATAAAATCCATAACCAAATCCGCCTTCTTTCACCTCAAAAACATTTCCCGACTCCGGCCATCACTCTCAGATTCTGTCGCTGAGACACTCATCTACCACTTCATCTCCTCTCGTCTAGATTACTGCAATGGTCTCTTGTTCGGACTCCCCAACACAACCCTGGACAGACTGCAGTATGTACAAAACTCAGCTGCCAGGGTGCTCACCCGCACCAAACCCTGGCAGCACATCACCCCCACCCTCAAGCACCTCCACTGGCTCCCTGTCAAGTTCCGCATCACATACAAACTGCTCCTCCTCACCTATAAAGCTCTCCATGCCCTAGCCCCACAGTACCTGTCAGATCTCCTCAAGGACTACTCCCCGCAGCGGAACCTGAGATCTGTGGACCTGGGGCTCCTCACAGTACCCACAAGCACAAAACGGACCCTTGGAGACAGAGCTTTCAGTGTGGCTGCCCCAACCCCCTGGAACTCCCTCCCCTTGGCAATTCGCCAGTTACAAACACTGGACTCCTTTAAGTCTGCACTGAAGACACACTTTTTCAATGAGACTTTTGGACATTAATGTGTTTATTTCTGTTTTCTGTTTGTTAAGCGCCTTGGGTTTTTTGAAAGGCGCTATATAAATTCAAGTTATTATTATTATTATTATGAATTTGATCCACTAAACTCATCTGATGCTTATTCAACTTGTAGCCAACTTGCAGTTTACGTGTGATAAATATGGCTGTGCCTCAACTTCCTGGCAGATCATTGCTTGCTAAGTAGCGTTGTGATAGGGAGAAACATGGTATCAGAACTAAGTTAAAGTGTAAGACGGCAAAATATTATTCTTAGCAAAGAGAGGATTTTCTCAGTGTCAAATTATGGATAGACTAACAAGTGTTTTAGAGGGCACTAGAGAGAACTCTACAACACTTTGCAAGAACTACTTGACTCCTCCAATCACTGTGTGCTGATGATCTTGATGAGTAGAGGAATGAGCCTTCATTGAGTATGCCCTGGACTCTGGATATGATGGCTGGAGGTGATCAGGGGAGGAAATATTCTGCCTAAAATTATGGCTGACAGCAGCAGAAAAGAGAGCAGAATTAGAGGAAGCAGTGGGAGTGGGATGGAGAGAGTTGTGAATGAATGATCACAAAGAAAGTCTTCCTGATTGGACTTACGCTGAGCTTCATTTCAATCAGGAGAGACATATTTTTATAGTAAAAGAATATTTATTAACATGTGCATGTAGGAATGCGAAATGTGAAAAGTTTTTGGCAATTAGACCGTGTAAAGATGGCATGATTTAAGGAGGGTGATGAATCCATAGTTAAATGGGGAGCCCCCTAAGAAGAATTAGAAGGGAGACGGACAACCGACCAATTGTCATGAGGTGATCTTTTCCTTACCAGCAGGCAACAGGCTTCTGATAAATAAGTAAAGAGAAAATTATGGGGAGATGCGCAGCTAGAGAAACACGCATAAAGCGAAATGTGAAAGACTATGGAATGGATATATGCATAGTTAAGTAAATGACAGAAATAAACCCTGAATGAAATTAGTACAACTCTGATGGGAAATGTGTGGTAGGAATATGTCTGGAATGACAACTAGGGAGCCACCAACTAGTAGATGATGATGATAGATGCAAAGTAAGTGTTGAAAAGGAAAGCAGCAAGGAAACATCCATCCATCCATACATCTTCTAACCGCTCCATCCTCTTGAGAGTCGCGGGGGGGGCGAGAGGCAGGGTACACCCTGGACAGGTCACCAGACTATCGCAGAGACAGACAACCATTCACGGACAATTTAGAGTTATCAATTAACCTAACCCCAATCTGCATGTCTGAACTGTGGGTGGAAACCCACGAAACCCAGAACATGCAAACTCCAGAAGGACTCCCACACCCGGGATCAAACCAGGAACCCTCTTGTTGTGAGGCAAGAGTGCTAACCACCACACCACCGTGAAGCCAGCAAAGAAACATGTTGAGGTCTAACCACCATATGATCTAAAAGCCAGAGCTGAAGAAAGCTGTGACAACGGAAATAATGGTAATATGCCAGACAGAAAAGCTGAAAAGTGTGTGGTTCTGCAGACCGTGGGTATCTATATGTTGAACATAATAAAAGGTTAGCGAGGACCAAGTGAAATAAAAGGTCATAAGACCAAACAGAAATTAAGGTCAGAAGACCAACTTAAATAAAATGCAAAAGGAAGACAAAGGTCCGGCAACCAAACTTAAATTAAAGTCAGCAATTTTCAGCATGACAGCAACAGAAATTAAGGGTCTGATGACCAAACTGAAATTACTGGTGCGAGGTCCTAGTGACCTGGGCCTATATGTAGAACATAATATAAGGTCAACGAGGACCAAAGATAAAAAAAAAAAAAGGTCATAAGAAAGTAATCATGACAAACAGAAACCGAAAAGAAATTACTGTGTATGAGCATGAGGTTCCATAGAACTTGGGTGCACAGACTGGGGTCCTAACGACCATGTGTAGAACAAAACAAAAGGTCAGAAAAGACCAAAAAAATAAATAAATAAAAGGTCCTAGACCAAACAGAAACTAAGGTCAGAAGACCAACTTGAATAAAATGGTTAAAGTAAAATAAGGTCCGATGACCAAACATGGAGTCCCACAGACCATGTATGAGCATTCAGAGGGCGGTCCCGGAGACCTTGGGTGTTGGTGCATACGGCATGAGGTCCCACAGACCATGATGAAGCATTTGCATGAGGTCCCGAAGACCATGGGAGTGAGAGCATATAGCATGAGGTCCCACAGACCATAATAGAATATTTGCATGAGGTTCTGAAGACTGTGGGTGTCACAGCATACAGCATGAGGTCCCGCAGACCATGATTGTGCGTTTGCGTGAGGTCCCGAAGGACATAGAAATGAGTGAGCAGCATGATAAATGCAAGCAAGGTAAAAAAGAACTGAACCAATATAATTATGTTAATGTTTGACCAACTTGAATAAACAAGTATTACTTGATGGTTCCAAGATCAGCAGATAATAAATTAACAGGGCAGAAATTATGAAAAGATAACCAAGAGTGCATAATCATGGGTGATGTATGATAGTGGATTTTAAAGTGATAAAGATGAGCAATTAGCAGTCAAGCCGGTGTTAGTGCATGATGCAGCATATAATTAGAGGACCATGGATGACTGTGCATACGGTATAAGATCGCATAGACCATGAGTGTTGCGGGAACATGTGATGAATGACAGCAGGCCAAACTCAATCGAGGCACACAGAATTGGAATTATATAAACGAGTGCAAGGAAAATAGGTCTGAACAGCAAGCATATACAGCACAAAAAGTGATGTGACAACCAAACAGAAATGGCAAATGGCTGATGCATGATTGTGACCATCAAGTATGAAGGTGGGCAATATGACAACTATGACAAAGTCTTGATAGAGAGGTAGCAGATGAGACGAACACAAAAGACCACCACCAGCTACATGAATGACTCAGCAAGAAATAAGGGCACAGTGCTAATATGGGCCATACCTGGCTCCCACCAAAAACCCATGGCGGGTACTTTGCTAATCCGCTAATAGTAGAAAAATTCTGCCCTGGCAATTATTGTGGCAGTTGAGATTTATGATGATTGAAATAGGGTCGCCAATGGCCAAAACAGCTTGAAAAAGGCCAGATGGCCATGCTACTGGTTTTATTTGGTAGATATGACTATGTTAAATGTTGCTGTTGGCCCTGCCTTCATATGAGTAGAGGAGAGTCTGCTAACACAGTTTACACAATTTAGAATGCCATGGGCTTGTGCTAAAACATTAGCATGTAGTATTTGTAGGGAAAATGTGTCCAGTGGAAGACAGGTGCTTTGTCTGTGAATGCTGCGAGTTATAGTGAAGCAGATTGTGTAGTTGCGTTTGAAATTGTCACTATTAAGCCATGTTTAATGTGTTTTAGGTGTGGTCGAAACCTCTCTGGAAAAGGCAAGGCAAATTTATTTATAGCACATTTCAGACCCAAAGGCAACCCAAAGTGCTTTACAGATTAGTCAGACGAGTTCATTGTTGACAAATCTCAGAGCAATTATTCATAGAGACTAGCTGAACGCTATAACTCAAAGAATGTAACATATAAAATATTAGCACATGTAAAGAGTTGCCACCTGATGAACAGCTGATGTGAGAGCAGATGTAGACACGCATGCAAACTACACTGAGGTTCCTAAAAGTAGAGGAAGTGAGTTAGTACGAGTATGTAAATGAGTGCATTTTTAATTGTTTGTGCAAGACAGCCTAATAGCAGGGTCCAAAACTAACACTCGCCACTCGCCAATTACGGGTAGATTTTGTGTCTGGCTGGTAAATTTTTAAGACCACTCGCCACTCTGGCAAGTTATTTTTTTACCAGTGAAAAATGCATTTTTTGTTACTGGAGAACGATGCTGGTATTGGCTGGTTTCCTGGCAGAGTAATGTGTATTTCGGACAGAGACGATCTTTGGTCACGTAAGTGCGTCAGTCATGACTTTAACACAGCGTGCCGAGGTGGATAGCTGTTGGTGAGGCGCAGCTCTGAGGCTAGCAGAGCATTAGCTGCAGCATGACTGGAGGGAGGCACAGCCAGCTAGCCTCCACTAGCTTCCCAGCTAGCCCTGGCTCTCCGTTTGGATCAAACCAGAGCACCGAGCCCCAGTTTGTTATTCAGGTTAAAGTGGGAAGATGCAGCAGGTTTGTTGGGCAGTTGAGTGAAGCTGAGTGAAGTGGAGCCTGCAGAGGAAACACCGGGACCATCTGGATGTAACAGTCCGTGGAGGTGCCATTGTGCTCGGCTGCACAGATAGGAAACCCCTCGGCTCACAGGATGTATCACTCTCTCACTCTGCTACTTTGTTAATAGGCTCGTTCGAGATGAACTGCACCTCGCCTGGAAAGTAGACGAGAGCAGGCGGCCGCAGCGGGGGGCGGTGACAAAAAGCTGCGGTGAAGTGGGACAGTTTCCCGACTGCTTCCAGCAGCCTTCAGTCCGTACAGGAAGTCACAGACACACTTACATCATGTCTGGAATGATGTCAGTCCATTAAAAAAGTGATCAGACCCATATATCAGTTTGTTCTCAGTCTCCAGTTGTTTTAATTATGATAGATTCATTTATTGAAATGCTTTACAGGTGATCTGTAGTTTAAGTTCATGGATTATCCTCCATTTGACATGAATTCTCCTGTAAATCAGAATCATATCAGTTTGACTTGTCCCCTCAACTACACAGACTGAATAAGCTGTGTTTGACTATAAGGTTCATATTTTCAAGAAGAAAAATACAAGACAACAGCTTTCATTAAGGCTCAGTCAAATACAGTCAGGGCTTCACATCTGTAGGCTACAGATGTTATTATAAGAATCCTCACATCCTACTGACCACAAGTCTCTGTGTTGCTAAATATTTCAATAATTAAACCATCCAATATTAATATAGTACAGTAGACTCTGTATAGTTTATGATGAATGTATTTAGTCTCTGACAACTAAACTTCACCATCAGTCACACAACATGTTTTCTGTTCATAGAATAAACCTTCAGATCAGACAAATACAATCTTAATCTCTAAAATTCAACAAAAATGAATAGTTTATCTAAAACGTCATCTTGTTGAGTCGACATCTGAACCAATCAGCTGTTAGATCAGGTGAGAGCCAGGCGGTGCAGTCGGTGGAGAGCAACTGCTGGCCTGGCTCTAAAAACTGCAGCCGCCTCGTTCTCGCAGTTTTATGGCCGTCCGTTTTTGTAATATGTCAGAGCAAGTCGCGATGAAGTCAGACACAAAACTAACCGGCATGCATTGTGCGCCGATCGCCGATGATCGAATCTGCGCAGGCATGGCTCATCTTGAACAAACCTATTGTTAATGTACCTCCATGCTCTGAACCCCCGTAGAAGAAGAAGAAGTAAGAAAATGTATCATGTGGCAATGCTGGCCAGGTATTGCGGAGCCTCCCTCAAAAAAACACAAAAAACTAAAGCAAAAGAACCTGCTGAGGCTGAGATTTTACCGACCGATGCCCAAGAGACGGAGGTAATGTTGCTGCTGCTGCTGCTCCCGCCGCCGCCACTGCTCAGTCTCATCCACTGGCAGCATTAAGGGATTTGACTTTTTTTCCTTTAAATTATTAATTATTTGGTTGGCTGGTAAAATATCTGCCTGGCTGGTAAAAAATTTCACTTACCAGTGAAAAAGTTAGTTTTGGACCCTGCCTAATAGTATATTCTATGGCGGTCACCTATAAAACCCACGTTAAAAAATCGCTGAGGGGCTTTTAATTTGAAATGATATAGGATGTGTGGCAAGATAACAGCATGATACGCACGTTAATTTATTTATTTTTATGAATGAAGACGAGGAGAACAACTTGTTTTGCTTGAAATAAGTAAATATTGTGTAAAATTGTGAAGCAGAGGGAATCATGTGCCTGCTTAATATGCTTACTTTGATGAAGCCCAATGACTACTGAAAATCAAGGCCCGCCGCTATTACAGTATTACGACAATTGTTTTCCCATTGAAACAAGGGGCGACAGGAGAATGAAATAAATCACTGCACATTAATGATGCAGTGAAATATTTGTCTGCAGCACTAAATGGATTAGAAGACAGGTCATAGACACACTTAACTTTAACAGTGAGGGTGGCTGTTGATCAGATGGCTTGAACCGTCGGCTCTCTTGCCGTAAGGGATCCAAGTGCACCGGGACTGGAGAGGCTGAAGGCAGAATTAAGCGCTGGTTCGAGGTGGATACTGGCTGCGGAGTGGAGGCTGGCCGGCTGCGAGTGGTGGCCTGTGGTGATGAGGACGCTGACGAGGCAGAGGCTGAGGCATATCCAGGAACTGAAACAAGGTGTGCGTCGAAAGCTTGGCTGGAGTAGTTGGTGACTACACGTGGCAATTCGGGTTTACGTATGCAAAGTGTCCTGAAGAAACAGATCAAGTTACGTGTAGTTTGGGCCCATATCTTGAATCCGTACATGTCACTGAGATTGAGACTGAAGATGGAAACAGAGAATGGAGTTGCGCGTTGACAATACTGACTTATAACGGCCGAGATTGCCTGAACGGGAGGACGTGATAAGTGAGAGATGATTCCACTTCTTCCTGCTGAGGAATCGCACATCGGCTTGTTACAATCAACAAGAGACTGAAAGGAAAAGGTAAGGTAAGCAATTGCCAGCGCAAGGTTTCTGCCTAAAATGATGGCTGACAGCAGCAGAAAAGAGAGCAGATTTGTCCATACATCCCAACCCCAACAAGACAGCTGTATGGTCGCTCCTCCTCTGTTCTGCAGCTGCCTCTGAACAGCAATGATCCACAGCAGGAACAGGACAAGTTTAGCCCAGTTTAGACCAGTGGTTTGTGACAAGATGAAGCTGTTTTAGAATGTTGCAGCGGTGTGAACTGGCCGGTCTGAGCTCAACTTAAGCCAGCTGATGGTGTCACCTGCAACTCAGCTGGTCAAATCATAGGTGGCTGGTTTCAGAACGTAAAGCATGTTACCTGTTTCAACAGCCAATTGGCTTGTAATGAAGTCCGCTGGTCAAGTCAAAATGACCGCAGATGCTGTTTTCGCTTGCTGAGGCAGGTGCTCCATCTCTGTGGAGCCCTGTTCCTGTCCTCACGGCGTGCTAGTGTCAGGCGGTAGGTTGCTGCTGCTGCTCGCTGTATTTGCCTTCCCCACACACATTCTCACTGACTGATTATTTGGTGCTGGTTATTTATATTATTGTGACGTATTTATTATGAATACAGTCCATCTGTTGCTCATTTGTTTATGTTTTTCACTGTTTCATCACTACTACAAATGCAACTGTAGTCTGTATCTCACCATCACTATCCTCTTTCATATTCTGAGAAGCTACAAATTATATTCAGCCACAAAATAAGTCTGAAAAGCTGGAAATCAGAACAGAAGTATCCAGAATTGTTGCATAACAATGACACATCTTCTCATCTAGTTGCATTGATGTGAAGCAGCAGGTTTTTAGAACATTGCAGACCAGCACGTTGCAAATAGTTGCCTGTTTCAACTCTCATCGCAAATCTTTGATGTGAACTGGGCTTATTACTTGCAAAATAGAAATAAGAGCTAGAAAGGCAACTGGAAACATTCATGTCTTTGCCTACGTCATACCCATCACATTGTTTCGGTTTTAGGGAGAGTTATGTGCTTGAACTATTTTTCAATTAACAACCGTTCACTGATCCACAAAGTATTTCTGGAGTATCACTGGGTGTGGCCCCGGTTGCCAGATACACTTTGCACATGTTTTGGTTTTGGTCTCTGAAAAAACATAAAAGCATAACACTTGGCAACCTCACTGTGAAGACAACCCTGACTGGTGTTTGACAAGAGATAACACCAGCACATAACTCCTCCCAAAATGAGAAACTGTCATTTTTACATCTCTGGTTATGTGCAGATTAAACAAATGAGATACGATGTGTAAATAAGCCAGTTTTCAGTCTTTATGTTAAGCTGGGTTAAGTGTGGTATGTCCTGACTTTAACTCTGTGTCTGGAATATATTTGATATTGCTGTCTTATTATCAGTGCTAGCAGTTACACTGGTTGCAATAAAATGTTTCAAAATGTGAAGTGAACTTACTTGGAATGCCAGAGACGAGTTTGAGTGGCCGTAGAACTCTCACTGCTCTTAGTGTTCTTAGATCAAAGTCAGCCCCCACGGTGGCCAGGATCCTGCACACACAACACAGCATGGGATCAAGATTACAGGTACTTTCTATAGACAGCAGCTGTTTGTCTAAAACCATCTGCGGGAAAAGATAATCATCAGTGCTACAAGAATTACTTTAAACATCAGTTCATCATTATCAAATCATCTATGAGGTTGGCAGACAAATTGTGAACAACTGAGGCAGTGCTACTAACTCTTATCATACCAGAGTCTCTCACCACAGCACAAATTGGCTCAATGCAGATATATGACACTGGAATTATTTGTAACAGCTTGTCAACACCGGAGGCATTTCAGTTGTGTTACTCTGACAGACATCTGACAGAACAGAAACACCTCTACTTTAATCAATACAGCTGAATAAATAGGAAGCGTTATGGCATCTTTGCGCTTCATGTCTATTTCTCTCTGTTTTATAGGTGTTACCACGGTGATTGTGTATTGGGTTCTGAGCGCTGCCAACACTTGGGTGACATGTTGATGAAGATTCTCAGTCATCAAGGTCATGGTAATCATAAGTGCTATATTGTAGGCAACTGGACTTGCATTTCTTGAAGATGTTGTCCAGTTGGCTACGATATAGCACTTATGAACTTAGGTGACCTACATTCAGTACTATGCCTGATCACCAGTGATAGACTGTAACTAAATTCACTTACTCAATTACTGTATTAAAGTACAAATTTAAAGAGTTTATAAAATGTTTTAGGCTGCTTTCTGACCCTGACAGATGGCAGCGTGAGACCGCGAGACTACTGTGAGATTTTGAGATTCAACATGGCGGCGCCTTGCTGCTAGATCAGATATCAACAAACTAACGTTAGCCAAACAAATATAATTACCTAACGGGTGACAACTCCAGCCTGCACCATCAGCCAGAGTGGTAGACCTAGAAGAGTTTATCGATCGTTACTACTACGAGTGCGTCATGGAGGGCCCTGCCGACAACCCCAATAAGAGGAAGAAGACCGACTCCGCCACCGACACGCAGGACTTATTATCCTCCGAATTCAGCGTCTTGGAATCCATCAACAAGAAGCTAGAAGTGCTCGGTCTGCTTCACCAGGAGATTAAAGACCTGAAGGTAAGCTTGGAGTTCACTTTCCAGCAGATTAGCGACCTGCAGCAAAACAACGCTGAACTCCGCTCCACCTTAGTGGCGGTCACTTCAGATGTAGATCTCCTCAAAAAGGAAAATAAACTCCTGAAGGAAACTGTCCTCGACGTGCAGTCCAGAAGTATGAGAGACAATTTAATCATTTCTGGCATCCCGGAGAGCACAACAGACAATCCAGAAGTCCATTTAAAGAAGTTTATGGTGACGGCCCTCAAGATCCCGACGGAGACTGTCAACAACATCACCTTTCACCGCGTCCACAGGCTCGGACCCCGAGCAGGTCAGCGTCCTCGTCCCATCATCGCCAAATTCAAACATTATCAGCAGAAAATGCTCGTTAAAAGTAAAGGACGAGAGCTGAAAGGCACTTCGTTCGGTATGAACGATCAGTTCCCCAGGGAAATCAACGAGAGGCGGAAAGTGTTATATCCTATATTAAAAGAGCACAGGCAGAAGGGAAATAGGACCTCTCTTGTGGTAGACAAATTATACATAGATGGTCAACTGTTCCGCAACTCTACCACCACCCCATGGCTCTTCTAAATGAGATAAGTGCCCCTAAAACCACAAAATAAAGTAGAACCATAGCTTAATTACATTATCAAAGGAATATATAAAAAAAAAAAAAAAAGATCAAAAGATGTGTGTATGCATGTATATACAGTCATGGAAAAAAATATTAGACCACCCTTGTTTTCTTCAATTTCTTGTTAATTTTAATGCCTGGCTCAACTAAAGGTACATTTGTTTGGACAATTATAATGATAACAACAAAAATAGCTCATGAGAGTTTAATTTAAGAACTAAGAACTATTCATTTTCCATGGTTTTCTTGATAATAACCAAAATTACTTAAATTCTTACATCAATAGCTATGGCATTGTACCGCCAAAAACACTACTTTTAAGCATTCCATGTTTTCTTTTCTGTTTGCTTTAAACACATGATACACACAATAGTTAATACTTGATTGCATAACCATTGTTTTTGATGACTGCAGCCATGCGTCTTGGCATGCTCTCCACCAGCTTCTGACATTGTTCTGCTGTCACAGCAGCCCATTCCTGTTGGACAAATTCAAACAAATTTTCTTTGTTTTTGGGCTTGTGGTTCTCCATTTTGAGTTTGATGATTTTCCACAGGTTTTCAATTGGATTAAGATCTGGTGATTGAGCAGGCCAAGGCATGGTGCGAATGTTGTGGTTCTCCATCCAGGCTTTAACTGACCTTGCCGTGTGGCAAGGGGCATTGTCTTGTTGGAAAATCCAGTCATTCGAGGCAGGAAAGAGTTTTCCAGCTGATGAAAGAAGACTGTTTTCAAGGGTAGTCCTGTACATGACCTGGTTCATTCGGCCTTCACACAATTGCATTTGCCCTGTTCCACTCAGACTGAAACAACCCCAGATCATGACCGATCCACCCCCATGTTTTACTGTAGGGGCAAGACAGTCTGGGTTGTAAGCTTCTCCAGGCTTCCTCCTAACCAGTAAGTTGGCTGGAGTGGGCATCAATTCAAAATTGGATTCATCACTGAAGAGAACCTTAGCCCAATCATCAACAGTCTAATCCTTGTGGTCTCGAGCAAAGAGTAACCGGGCCTTCCTCTGCCTTTCATTGATGAAGGGCCTCTTGCGTGCTCTGTGTGACTTCAAACCAGCTTCAACAAGTCGGTTTCGAATTGTCCTTGCCGAACAAGTCACATTTCTCGACAGTGCCCACTCATTTTTAAGGTCCCTGGAGGTCTGACGACGATTCCTGACACAGGAACGGATGAGTGCACGGTCATCTCGTGGGGTAGAAAGACGTTTCCTGCCACGGCCAGGTAGCAATTTGGTAGTGCCATGTTCAGCTTGTTTTTTTTGTTGTTGTAATGAACGGCTGTCTTGGAGATCTTCAGTTTTTTCGCTACCTGTCTCTCACTCATGCCAATTTCCAGCAGTGCCAAGATGGCTGCCTTTGTGGCTTCACATAATTCTTTTGTTTTAGGCATTATGTGAGAGCTGACAACTTCTGAGTTGTGCTACGGCTTGAATGTAAGCAGGAAACCACTCTAGGCCTTTGCATGTGCAGTGCTGCTTGTGACATGAAATGGCCTCTTATATACCCTGGGAATAAATTAAGCTTAAGAATGTCAAATGGGCCATAAAGTATTATGTGACCAGCTGCATTTTTTGTTGTGTTCATTGTATTATACGTTTAGTGGTACCAGATATTAGAATGAACAAGAAATTGAAGACAACAAGGGTGGTCTAATAATTTTTTCCATGACTGTATATTGGGGCTGCACTATTCTTCTATAAATAAATAAATATAGGCATGTATATTTCATTCAAAATGGTATTCTTACACATTTCTCCTGCAACAGATAACTAAGCATTCCTGTGAATGCAATGCAATTAATTGTGCGGCCTGGGTATATATATATATGTATATGTGTATATATATCTATATGTATGTATGTATATATGCAGATGTGTATGTATGTACATATGGATGTATGGTTGTATATGTGTACATAATGAACATAACACTGACTTAGTAAAAAGAAGAAGAAAAAAAAAAAGAAAAATCTCACAGGGTGTGAATGTACACTTCACACACTCCACCCAGTATTCTCCCTTTCCTTCTCAATTTTTTTTTCTTTTTTCCCTCCTTCATGTCCCCCCCCCTCCCCTCTCACTCATTCCCCCTCCCTCACCTCACACACAAATACACTCCATGTAACCCCTTTGTTTTTCAGGTTTGTGAATACCTCAACACGCAGGCGCCTCTGGTTGTTAACTGTGCTTACATATATATTCTGATGCTCTGCTCCATAACTCTGCAATGCTTCACCATGACACATCGGTTGACTGTATAACATACACTTAACAATTACATCTACTCATGTAAAATCCAAGCAGAGAGAAACTCACATAGAAACACACAGATTATTTTCCATACCCTCACACAGTATGATAAAACCCCCACTTTGTCAATGTCACACCTAAACTTGGTTTCCTGGAATGTGCATGGCATCCGCTCACAGGCGAAGAAAATTAAAGTGATGGACTTTGTCACAAAATTGAAAACAGATATATTCCTCCTACAAGAAACCCACTTGCTAAAGTCAGAAGAAAAATCTCTTAAAGATCCAAATTTTAATCAAAGTTTTTCATCCTGCTATAACAACAGACAAAGAGGTGTCTCTATCATGGTCCACAAGAGACTACCATTCACTTTAAACAGCATGGTAACAGACCCAGAAGGCCGCTACATCATTATTCAGGCAACAATCTTTAACAAATTATATACAATCGTTAATCTGTATGCCCCTAATAATGATGATCCAGCCTTCTTTCACTCAGTCTTCTCTCTACTATCTAACCTATCAGACAGCTCGACAGCTATAATTGGAGGAGACTTTAACACAGTCCTAAATGCTTCATTAGACCGATCTAATAACTCAGTACATACAAAGCAATCACAATCGGCTAAGGTAATACAGGAATATATGGATGATTTTGGGCTTGGCGATGGCTGGAGACTCAAATACCCATCGAAGAGGGAATATACTTTCTTCTCTCCTGTGCATCGCTCATTTTCAAGAATTGACCTTTTTCTCTTAAATAATTCCATCTCACAAAAAATTACCACAAAAATACACCCTATCATTATCAGCGACCATGCACCAATATCACTCAATCTGCAAATAGAAACCATCCATAGACGGTCCCCAACATGGCGCTTTAATATCTCTTTACTTAAAGACCCAGACTTTGATAAAATGGTGTGACGGGAGTGGGCAAACTTTCTTGAAGATAATGACTCTCCAAATTTATCTCCATCTTTAATATGGGAGGCTGGAAAGGCAGTAATCAGAGGGAAAATTATATCATACTCCTCCTACAAAAAGAAACAGGAATTGCAAGCGGAAAAAAACATTGAGGAAAAAATAAAACAACTAACACAGGAATATGCGAACAATCCAAGTGATCAGGTATGGACCCAATTACAGTGTACAAAATCACAATTGGACAATATTCTATCAAAGAAAACTGAATTTATTATACAGCAACTAAGATATAATAACTTTGAACACAGTAACAAACCAGGAAAATTTTTGGCAAACCAGCTCCAACGTAATAAAGAAAAATCTCTTATAACAACAATCCAGGGGCCGTCCGGAAATTACACACAATCCCCTCAGGAGATCAATCAGATTTTCTATTCTTTCTACCATAACCTATATTCAACAGTAAATAATCCAAACCCAGAAGATATTCAGGCTTTTCTCGACAACCTAAATTTACCTCAATTATCCACGGAACACAGAAATATTTTAGATGCCCCCCTGACTATTAATGACCTGCAGAGCGCATTAGACAAAATGCCAACAGGTAAGGCCCCAGGTCCAGATGGCTTTCCTGCTGAATTTATAAAACATTTCTGGACTATATTAGCACCACTTTTCATCAGGACAGTGACAGAGATCAAAAACAACGGAGGTATAAGACCTCACATGAATACAGCAGCAATCAAATTATTACTAAAGCCAGACAAAGACCCCACACTTCCTTCTAGCTACCGTCCCCTATCACTAATCAACAGTGATATCAAAATTATCTCAAAGGCACTTGCTTCTAGACTGGAGAAAATAATTGCAACAATAATTCATAATGATCAAACAGGCTTCATTAATGGCAGACACTCAAGTAATAACGTCAGAAGAGTTCTTAATTTGATAAGTAAAGCACAACGGGCTAATACCAAAACAATTGTTCTGTCACTTGATGCAGAAAAAGCCTTCGACAAGGTCAACTGGTCCTTCCTATTTGCCACCCTGAGTGGATTTGGCTTTGGAGAGTCATTTATCAAGTGGGTATCAGCCTTATATAATTCCCCTAAGGCCACAGTCACCACCAATGGGATCACATCTATCAGCCTTTATTGGAAAAGCTTCCTAATATGAGCCAGAGAGGGCCGTGATACACCAAGGTGTGTTAAGGGGAAGGTAAGGAACAAGCAAGGGGGAGGGGGCAGGTGCTAGTCCTGAGTTATATAGTGACAGTGCATGCGGAGGAGAAGGAGGGAAAACAAACAAATAAACAAACAAAAAGAAAAAAAAAAAAGGGATAAACAGGCAGTGTAGCTGACGTATTGTGGCCTTGAGGTGGTTGTGCTCCATGCAGATTATCAGAAATAAACATATACATGTCTACTATACTGTACTGAAAAACAGAAACAAAAGAGAAGTCTATACTGAACACCAAAAATGTGAGAGTCTTGGTGGAGGGGGAAAGCCCGCCTGTAGAGAAGAGAGAGCGCAGTGTGGAAAGTTTGAGAAGCAAGTGGGCCCCTTTGAAGTGATCCCATCGGTTCTCTGTGATGCGTCACGGGGCTGAAGTAACGAACATGCATGCGTGTATTTGAACCCTCCCAATGTGTTTATGAAAACCAACACCAGGGTCCAGGGCCGGCCCTGCGGGGGAAGGGGGGCGGCCCGTCACCCCAAGACCACGGGAGCGCCCAGACCCCACGACCAGGGAGCCACAGAGGCGGCAGGACGCCCTGCAGGCCCCAGGACCAGGGGCGGCAATGGCCGGCCCCCCCAGAGAGCCAGAGACACACCCCAGACAGGCGGGACAGGAGGGCCCACCCACCCACCGCCCGACGCGGACCGCCCCCACCCCCCACCCCCTGACCCCCAAGCAACTGCAGCGCCAGGCCCCCGCAATGGTCCCGACCTGGGTCACACTGCACGCAGCAAATCGACCCCCAGCAGAAGGATGAGACACGTCACCAGGGAGCACGGAAGACGAGCCCCACCCAGCCCCCCCGAACCCCGAAGCGCAGGAGCACAGGCCAACCCGCAACCCAGCCAGTATCCCCCCAGACCACCACAGACCCAGAGCCGCCCCCCCACCACCGGCCGCACACCAACGGGCAGGCCCACACTGCACAGCACCAGAGCACCCCCCGCAGGCAGCACCCAGCCCCCGCGCCAGGCCCCCCCAGCCCGGGGGAGGACCCCGAGCCCGCCCAAGGCCGGGAGAGAGGGGCAGGGAGGGACGGGGAGAGGGGGGAGGGAGGAGGGAGGGGGAAGGGCGGGAGCGGAGCGAAGGGGGGGGGCACCCACCCCGCACCACCCAGGGTGGAAACAGCCCCCCAAGGGGGACCGGCCACGCCGCCCCCGGCCCAGGGAGCACGGGGAGACCCCGCCGCCTCCGGGCACACAGGACGAGCAGTCCAGACGCACCGCCCCCAGGGGAAACCGCCCGACCCTGCGACCCCACACAGAGCCAGGGAGCAGGCCCGGATTCAAGGGGGAGAAGGTGCGCCTAACACATGCTTAAGACCTTGAAATCTGATGAACCGCTGTGGTATATTGTGGTGTGAGAGATAGAGGGAATAGGGGTTACATCATTAACAGAAACAGAAACAGGTTACATATGACACAACAGTCTTTACAGACTTGTAATATTTATATGTACAGGTGGCATATGCTCACAGGCTGAGTGGCACTATACAGAGATGTTTAGTGAGAGAATAAATGGTGACCATTTTTCTGTAAAGTATGTTAATTGATTTCTGTGGCCGGCAGAAATTTTCTCCAGCGAAATATGTTCTGCAAGGAGATTCAGCCAGTGGTTGATGTTGAGGGTCTGTTTATCTTTCCAATTGACTAGGATTGTTTTCTTGGCGATGGCCAGAGCTACAAGAAGAGAGTTGCAGTGGCTGTTTGGGAGGTCAATTGTCATCAGGTCACCAATTAAGCACAGGTTGGGAGATAATGGGATCCTGCAGTCCAAAATGGAGGAGAGTTTTTGAGTGACTGTTGACCAGAAGTGCTGTACGGGTGAACATAACCAGAGTGCATGAAAGTAGGTGTCTGCAGTGTTCTGAGTACACTGAGTGCATGTGTCAGATTGACTAAAGCCCATTCTATTCATCTTTTGTTGGGTGATGTGTGTTCTGTGGAGTACTTTAAATTGGATAAGCTGTATATTAGTGTGTCTTGTCATCTTAAATGTATTTTTGCATATCTGAGTCCAGAAGTCAGGGTCGGGTGAAGCACCCAGCTCCTTTTCCCATTTTAAAATTGGTAAATGTATAGAGCTGGTCTTTGACAGTAATTTATAAATCTTGGAAAGGTTCTTCTTATTACTTGGAGAAAGCTTTGTAATATGTTTGGCAAATTCTGGTGGCTGCAAAGTGTCCTGAGGCGCTGAAATTCTCTTCTTGATTGTTTTTATCAGTTGTAAATATTGTAGAAAATTTCCATTTCTTATTTCAAAAGTTTGAAATAAGTCTGTGTATGTCATAAGTATATTGTCTTGGAAAAGGTGATGGAGATGAGTTACTCCCTTCAACTCCCATGTGCTAAAATGGAGAGGTCTTTTGTTGATTTCAAAGTCCGGGTTGTGCCAGATTGGAGAGAGCAAGCAAGGTTCTATCTGAGAGTTAGTGATATCTAGTGTTTTCCACCAGGCTGACAAGGTGGAAGCAATCATTGGGTTCTTGAAACAGTTATGACGTTTCAGTGTAGTGGTGCTAAACGGGAGGTCAGAAAGTTTTATATTGTTACAGTCCGCCTGTTCTAGTTCGAGCCAGGAGTTGTAGTCTTCATTAGGGTATAACCATTTCAGTAGGTATTGTAGCTGGTTAGCCAAATAGTAATGTTTAAAGTTAGGAGCGTCCAAACCCCCTTCCAGTTTGTTTTTCTGAAGGGTACTTAGGCTCATTTTTGCTGTTTTGTTCTTTGAGTAAAATTTTATAATTGCAGAATCTAATGACAGGAACCATTTCGATGTGGGAGTGAATGGAATCATGGAAAAAAAATAGTTAATTTGGGGTAGAATTTTCATTTTAACTGTGGCTATTCGACCCAGGAGGGAGATGGGAAGATTATTCCAGCGCTTCAGGTCACCACAGATCTTATCTAGAAGCGGGCTAAAGTTCAGGTGGACCAAGTCTGATAGTTTGGATGAAATATTTATGCCAAGATATCTTATGTTGCCCACAGGGAGAGAAAATTTTTGGTCTGCAGGATTCCAAGAGTTCTCCGTTATTGGCAGTATTGTCGATTTGGACCAGTTGATGGAGTAGTCCGAAAGTTTAGAAAAATTTGTTATGAGATTAAATACTTAATGTAAAGATGATTTCGGTTCTTGTAGGTAAAGTAAAATGTCGTCGGCATATAGATTAATTTTATGCTCTGAATTGGCGGAATGGATACCTCTGATCTTGCTGTTCTGACGGATTGCCATAGCCAATGGTTCGATGAATATTGCAAACAGTAGAGGTGAGAGTGGGCACCCTTGTCTGGTACCTCTCTGCAAAGTGAAGCTTTTAGGCTAGTCTCCAGGGAGGGTGGGTGATGGTCACAACCACGCATTGTGGGTATAAAATACTTGACTGCAAGATTAACAGTGCATCAATCGTCACAAGAAGCTTGCACCCTTTTGTGGCGCTAAGCTATGAAGACCAATGCAGACAAGTAGGAAAAAAAAAATATATATATATATATAAAATGTTTTATTGTACATTTAAACTACCCACAAGTTTATATAAGCACAGCTGAGACAGTTAATCAATTAATCAATGAGGTAACTGACAGAAAATTTATTGTCAACTATTTTCATGATTGGAGTCTTTTTCATGTAAAAAACAATCCATGGTTCCAGCTTCACAAATGTTGAGATTTTCTATTTTTATTTTGTTTGTTTGTTTGTTTGTTTGTTGTATCATTTTAGTAATGTTAATTTATTTTTAATCAAGCTGAGATTTGGACTGTTGGTTGGACAAAACAAACATAACTGAAGGTGTCTCTTGAGGCTCTGGGTCATTGTCACGCCACTATTTCCACTATTTTTTACAAACCAAACAATCGATCAGTTAATGGAGATAATAATCAGCAGATTAATCCATAATAAAAATAATCATTAGTTGCAGTTTGGCACAAAGCGTTCAAAATTAGTTTCACCCCACCCAAGTACAACAATAAAATCCTGTTTATGAGTCATATAATATAATATTGCAACAGTGACAGGGGACTTTTTTATTTTTATTTTTGCATTGAGTATTTACTTGTAATACTTTAAGTACATTTACCCTTATTATACTTGCATACTTTTACTTACGCTAAGTACAGGATCTGAATTTTGCTTCCAGCGCTGCTGAACACACCCTGTGTAGACACAGATGGAGCACAAATGCTGCTGCTCTGCAAATGTGCTGCTTTCACTTCGAGGGCTTTGTAGAGATGTGTAAGGCACCATAAAAGGTTTAAGAGCTTGAAAGTGTTGGATTTGTTGAGTGGCTGCTGGATTTGCTTCACTTATCAGCCCAAAAAAAACTAATGATTGAGTGGCTAGTAGATTTTGGAATCCACCAGCCACAGTGGCAGGTGGACAAAAAAGTTCATTTCTAACATTGTACTACTAAAAAAGTACCAATGACCAATGGGGACGGCAGTAACTCAGTCCATAGGGTCTTGGCTTGGGAACCGGAGGGTCACCTGTTAGTCCCATCTGGACCAAATATGGAGTGTGGATTGGTGGCTGGAGAGATGTCCATCACTTTTCAAGGACCCAAAACAAAATTTGCCACATGCCAACCTGATTACGGTACTTTTCTACACACACACACATTGTAACTGACCCCATGGCTCACATTTTTGGTTATTAAATTTTTCCTTGTTTATTTGGGTTTCCATCATTTTATAAATTTAGGTTAGATGGTCCGTGATCATGTGGGTTGGCGCCCCCATAGATATGCACACCTGCAGTAACTTTAAATTAAGCCGAGGAGAACTGTGTATGGATAGCGGAGTAAGCTGAACTGTTTGGAGACACGGAGACACATAAATGTGAAGTTTGAGAGTGCGGTAACGGTTCTGGAGACAAGGAATCATCCACATGTTTAGATTGAGTCAGCGGTATTGTTTGGAGACGGAGTAGGCTGCATGTGAGGATTGGGAGCTGTGCCAGATAATTCATTAACGCCCTTGGTGAGTGCAGGGGCGTGTCTAGAATTTTTTTCTTGAGGGGGAAATGTAGGGGCACAGACTGGAAGGGTGGCACACTGAAATTACTTTTTTTTAAATGCCCCACAGTCTTAGATCATAATAAACGGTAGGCTGAGGTATGAATAACAGAACTATTTTATTTACCCAAATAATGCACAGAACAGTGTAGCATCCAGCATTTAGAAATCTTATCTGACTGAGTAAAATGTTTTTTGTTTGTTTGAGTGGGTTGATCTGTACTCTGGAAAAGTATTCTCAGTGGTCGAATTGTTCATTTTTAACAAGGGGGATGCAATGTGGCTTTGATTTTTTTTGCGTGCACACATCATCAAATATGACAGCACAGATGTGCAAAATTAATCAAGACAAAGAAAAATGGCATGACCTATACCTGCTGCCTTTAAAAACACAAATAATGCAGTAGTATTGCTATTGCAGTACAGACAAAACATTTTAGAGTATTAGTTCTGTAATATTTGTGAAAATTAATCTTATAGTCACTCTTATCCTATAGACGTTTCCCTGTCCTGATACCTGCCTGGTTTCTCCCTGTCCCTCTTCTATCTATTGCAATAATATAGATAATAAATTTGCAAAGCAAAATTTATAATAGGATTAAGAATAGTAGTGGTGACATAGCCCTGGAAATTGATCGCAAAGCCACTTTTATGTTCTAGATATTTTCTCTCAGCCAGTTATAATCTCTTCTCACCTGTGAAGACCCTGCATGATCATCCTTGCTGGCCTCTGGTCCACTGTCTCCTCACTGACCCTGCTCTTTATATTGTGGCAATAAAGATTAAAAACAATATGAACAAAACAATAGTTAGCACAAGTTTTTATTAAAGAGGAGCACAACATGTAATACAGCATGTAATACTCTATGTCCTATCACTAAGAGGCAAAAAGACAAAAATAAAAATAAAATAATGAAAAAAAGAAAGTATTCAGTCTTTTCATCTACCTTCATATATTTATTGCAAATATTTTGCATCAAACTGTTTCTCATGTGCTGAAAAAAGCAACTGATTTTATTATTCTAGTAGGCTACCAAAAGTTTAATTTGCCCTTGTAATATTAATGATTTATGTAGGATACAAAGGACACAGAATGATGCATAGGGACATACAAAAAATAAGGAAAGTTTTCTAACCACTGCTGTAAGCTTCAACCACCCATAGATGCAAATATTACTCCAACTTCAGTTATAGCTGCTGCTAGTACTATTCCTACTTTTACCACTACCGGTTAGACTACTCAATCAATTTTAAAGAGGAAAGGAGGAAAGGCTTCGATAGTAAATGTTTATCTGTAAATTCTGATTGATCAAAATAAGTTTCTACCATAGTGAGTAACCTTATGAACTTTTACAGAAGGTTTAAGCAAACATATGGCATAGTTTTTTTATGTGAACAGACTGCTGTTATATACGTTGAATTGTACTGATGAGCAACCTTGTTTCCACTGAGTGTGAGCACTGAAACTAACAGTCTGCTCTGACATACAGTCATGTAATCCAGTGTGGGACAAAGTTGTATAATCATATTACAAGAAACAACACATTTTTTCACTCACCACTCTGCATGTACTCGGAGAGTGTAGTCCTAATAGTGTCCTGCCAAAGCCTCATTAGTATAACAAACTACATGCTGTGTGTGCATCAGTCACAAAGCACAACATGTAATACAGCAATGATCCCAGTGTGTTGGTATGCACAGCAGTGGGGAGGGGTAGGCATAGGAATAACAGAAGTTCTAAATGTAAATGTTAATCATTCACAGCAGAAGTTCTTTATACATTTGACAGGACTCTTCCTGGCTGAGCCACTACGCAGCAATAACTCTGTCTGTTTCCCCCAGGGGTTTCTGCAGACTCAAGAGAGTTATGTCCAAAATCCACCATTCTTCCTGCTCCACGCCATCTGCCTGCATGTCACTCTTTACAGCAGTGACACTGTAAAAGAGACTCTCTCCATTGGTGAGCATTAGTGACTTAGTTAATAGTTTGACATTTTGGGAAATACTCTTGGTTGCTTTCTTGTTGAGTTTACCTTAGCATAAAGACTGGAAATAAGCCTCAGCCTGGTTTTGTCCAGTGTTAACAGAATTTGTATGCACCTACCGGCACCTCTAAAGCTCTCCGATTTACGTTTGTGTTTTCAGCATGTTAATGATTTTGTTGTCTCACCACCTGGAGGAGTAATCTGTTATAGTTCTTAGACCTTGCCTTTCTGAGATTGCCTTCCTGGAATTGTAGTCCCACTTCTCACATTGTAGGCTGGTGCTTTATAATTGTCCATGTTTCCAGACTGCAGTAATAATTTGTAAGCTGCAGCGTGTTTGTTTATGGCATCCCAGATGGTTCTGCTAATCCATGATTTCTGACTGTGAAATAATTTAACTGAATTCATTAATGTCATTGGTGGCGCTGATGGTGGTGTCCTGGAACATGCTCAATGAATTAATGTAACTATACAATGAAAACCTGTGGATGTTAAACATGTTTGAGGTGGCTAATACATCATAATGAACATTTATATTCTGTTTTTTTTCTTTTGTCAAAGTCAAAGTACATTTTCAAACTATTATTTCTGGTTTCTTGTCTAGGGGGAAACCAAAAAAATTCAACAAGCTATTCTATGTTTTGAGAGGCGGCTTTCAATAAAGTCAAAGAACTCGGGGAAAAAAACGCCACTTCTTCCCAGTGCAGCTCCAGCTTTCAGCTTCTCACAATGCATCAGACAGCCGTACCTGTACCTTTTCATCAAAACACAATAGACACCAGTAATACCAGAGAAAGACAGTGGTTCCAAAGAAGTGACACAGGCACTGTTTTGTAATGTATTAACTGTAATTAAGTTGATGAATTATACATTTTTCAATGACTTGCCTGAGCATGCTTATGCCAGGCTTCCTCTGCACTTAAATGGCACTATACTGCACTACTACAAATTTCTAGTGCATCAAAGTGATATCTCTGACAGCTCTTTTTGTTGTGGTTAAAAATCTGAGTAATAGGTCACATATAGTCATCATAAGCATATTGCATGTGAGAATATGTTACTATTTACTATTTTATCACGCCAAAATGACAAATCAAAATCAAAATGGCCAACTTCCTGTTTGGAGTAGACCATTGGTGGCAGACTTTTTTGTGCGTCTGGGCAACGTACACATATATACACATTTTCACCTTCCTACTCCAAAAAAACTCCCCCTGGGGAGGGGTTTTTGAAAATTTCAAGGGGGCACTATAGAAGCATTTTGTCCCCCCCTCCATGGGCAACACCCCTATCAGATGCAAGAGCTCGCCATTCTTGACCTGTGTATCAATTTTCATAAGGAGATGATGTCACTGAAGCCATCAAAAAGCCAAACGTATTTAGTGGCGAGAGATCGATAGTCGCCACGCCGCCACGTGGACACCATTCGACATAGCTTCACAGCGTTCATAAGGTAGCTTCACCAACTTGTTCTGCATGTATTAGAAGTGGAATGAAGTTGATGAGGTCAAGTTTGTGTCATCAGTACATGTTAAAGTAAAAACTGGTCACTTCCTGTTACCACCAGGGGGTGCTATGAGTAAGGTGGGATATTAATATATCTGGCCGTTCAGGGCGGAGCCATCATCATGTCCAGCAAGTTTGAAGCTGCTGAGATCAAGTATGTGAGCGTGAGATCCGTTCGAATTTCAATGGCGAGTAAACGAAAAGTCACCCAAATTTTTCGTGCCCTAGCGGCCACGCCCCTTCACTTAGAGATAAGCTTTTAATAACTTTCCATATATATATATATATATATATATATATATATATATATATATGTATGTATGTATGTACGTATATATGCAGATGTATAATGTACAGATGGATGTATGGATATATATGTATATATAATGAACACAACACTGACTTAGTGAAAAGAAAAAAAAAGGAATCCCTCTCACTCAATCCCCCTCCCTCACCTCACACACAAATACACTCCATGTAACCCCTTTGTTTTTCAGGTTTGTGAATACCTCACGACGCAGGCGCTTCTGGTTGTTGAACATGCTTGTATATATTCTAAAGCTCTGCTCCATAACTCTGCGATGCTTCACCATGACACATCGGTTGACTGTATTACATACACTTAACAATTACATCTACTCATGTAAAATCCACGCAGATAGAAACTCACATAGAAACACACACAGATTATTTTCCATACCCACACACACAGTATGATAAAACCCCCACTTTGTCAATGTCACACCTAAACTTGGTTTCCTGGAATGTACATGGCATCCGCTCACAGGCGAAGGAAATTAAAGTGATGGACTTTGTCACAAAATTGAAAACAGATATTTTTCTCCTACAAGAAACCCACTTGCTAAAGTCAGAAGAAAAATCTCTTAAAGATCCAAATTTTAATCAAAGTTTTTCATCCTGCTATAACAACAGACAAAGAGGTGTCTCTATCCTGTGCATCACTCATTTTCAAGAATTGACTTTTTTGTCTTAAATAACTCCGTCTCACAAAAAATTACCACAAAAATACACCCGATCATTGTCAGCGGCCATGCACCAATATCACTCAATCTGCAAATAGAAACCATCCATAAATGGTCCCCAACATGGCGCTATCTCTTTACTTAAAGACCCAAACTTTGACAAAATGGTGAAACGGGAGTGGGCAAACTTTCTTGAAGATAATGACTCTCCAAATTTATCTCCATCTTTAATATGGGAGGCTGGAAAGGCAGTAATCAGAGGAAAAATTATATCATACTCCTCCTACAAGAAGAAACAGGAATTGCAAGCAGAAAAAACATTGAGGAAAAAATTAAACAACTAACACAGGAATATGCGAACAATCCAAGTGATCAGGTATGGACCCAATTACAGTGTACAAAATCACAATTGGACAATATTCTATCAAAGAAAACTGAATTTATCATACAGCAACTAAGATATAATAACTTCGAACACAGTAACAAATCAGGAAAATTTTTGGCTAATCAGCTCCAACGCAACAAAGAAAAATCTCTGATACCAACAATCCAGGGGCTGTCCGGAAATTACACACAATCCCCTCAGGAGATCAATCAGATTTTCTATTCTTTCTATCATAACTGATATTCAACAGTAAACAATCCAAACCCAGAAGATATTCAGGCTTTTCTCGACAACCTAAATTTACCTCAATTATCCACGGAACACAGAAATATTTTAGATGCCCCCCTGACTATTAATGACCTGCAGAGCGCATTAGACAAAATGCCAACAGTTAAGGCTCCAGGTCCAGATGGCTTTCCTGCCAAATTTATAAAACATTTCTGGGCAATATTAGCACCACTTTTCATCAGGACAGTGACAGAGATCAAAAAGAACGGAGGTATAAGACCTCACATGAATACAGCAGCAATCAAATTATTACTAAAGCCAGACAAAGACCCCACACTTCCTTCTAGCTACCGTCCTCTATCACTAATCAACAGTGATATCAAAATTATCTCAAAGGCACTTGCTTCTAGACTGGAGAAAATAATCGCATCAATAATTCATAATGATCAAACGGGCTTCATTCATGGCAGGCACTCAAGTAATAACGTCAGAAGAGTTCTTAATCTGATAAATTAAGTACAACGGGATAATACAAAAGCAATTATTCTGTCACTTGATGCAGAAAAAGCCTTCAACAAGGTCAACTGGTCCTTCCTATTTGCCACCCTGAGTAGATTTGGCTTTGGAGAGTCATTTATCCAGTGGGTATCAGCCTTATGTAATTCCCCTAAGGCCACAGTCACCACCAACGGGATCACATCTAAAAGCTTCACTTTGCAGAGAGGAACAAGACAAGGGTCCCCACTCTCACCTCTACTGTTTGCAATATTCATCGAACCATTGGCTATGGCAGTCCGTCAGAACACAAGATCATAGGTATCCATTCCGCCAATTCAGAGCATAAAATTAATCTATATGCCGACGACATTTTACTTTACCTACAAGAACCGAAATCATCTTTACATTAAGTATTTAATCTCATCACAAATCTTTCTAAACTTTCGGACTACTCCATCAACTGGTCCAAATCGACAATATTGCCAATAACGGAGAACTCTTGGAATCCTGCAGACCAAAAACTTTCTCTCCCTGTGGGCAACATAAGATATCTTGGCATAAATATTTCATCCAAACTATCAGACTTGGTCCACCTGAACTTTAGCCCGCTGCTAGATAAGATCTGTGGTGACCTGAAGCGCTGGAATAATCTTCCCATTTCCCTCCTGGGTCGAATAGCCACAGTTAAAATGAAAATTCTACCCCAAATTAACTATTTTTTTCCATGATTCCATTCACTCCCACATTGAAATGGTTCCTGTCATTAGATTCTGCAATTATAAAATTCTACTCAAAGAACAAAACAGCAAAAATTAGCCTAAGCACCCTTCAGACAAAACAAACTGGAAGGGGGTTTGGACGCTCCTAACTTTAAACATTACTATTTAGCTAACCAGCTACAATACCTATTGAAATGGTTATATTCTAACGAAGACTACAACTCCTGGCTTCAACTAGAACAGGCGGGCTGCAACAACATAAAACTTTCTGACCTCCCGTTTATCACCACTACACTCAGACGTCATAACTGTTTTAAGAACCCAATGATTGCTTCCACCTTGTCAGCCTGGTGGAAAACACTAGAAATCAAGAACTCTCAGATAGAACCTTGCTTGCTCTCTCCAATTTGGCACAACCCGGATTTTGAAATCAACAAAAGACCTCTCCATTTTAGCACATGGGAGATGAAGGGAGTAACTCATCTACATCACCTTTTCCAAAACAATATACTTATGACATACACAAACTTATTTCAAACTTTTGAAATAAGAAATGGAAATTTTCTACAATATTTACAATTGTTAAAAACAATCAAGAGGAGAATTCCAGCGCCTCAGGACTCTTTGCAGCCACCAGAATTTGCCAAACATATTACAAAGTTTTCTCCGAGTAATAAGAAGAACCTTTCTAAGATTTATAAATTACTGTCAAAGACCAGCTCGACACATTTACCAATTTTAAAATGGGAAAAGGAGCTGGGTGCTTCACCAGACCCTGACTTCTGGACTTAGATATGCAAAAATACATTTAAGATGACAAGACACACTAATATACAACTTATCCAATTTAAAGTACTCCACAGAACGCACATCACCCAACAAAAGATGAATAGAATGGGCTTTAGTCAATCTGACACATGCACTCAGTGTACTCAGAACACTGCAGACACCTACTTTCATGCACTCTGGTTATGTTCACCCGTCCAGCACTTCTGGTCAACAGTCACTCAAAAACTCTCCTCCATTTTGGACTGCAGGATCCCATTATCTCCCAACCTGTGCTTAATTGGTGACCTGATGACAATTGACCTCCCAAACAGCCACTGCAACTCTCTTCTTGTAGCTCTCGCCATCGCCAAGAAAACAATCTTAGTCAATTGGAAAGATAAACAGACCCTCAACATCAACCATTGGCTGAATCTCCTTGTAGAACATATTTCGCTGGAGAAAATTTCTGCTGGCCACAGAAACCAATTAACATACTTTACAGAAAAATGGTCACCATTTATTCACTCACTAAATGTGTCTGTATAGTGCCACTCAGCCTGTGAGCATATGCCACCTGTACATATAAATATTACAACTCAAGAAAGACTGCTGTGTCATATATGTAACGTGTTTCTGTTAATGATGCAACCCCTATTCCCTCTATCTCTCACACCACGATATACCACAGTGGTTCATCAGATTTCAGGGTCTTAAGCACGTGTTAGGTGCACCTTCTCCCCCTTGAATCCGGGCCTTCTCCCTGGCTCTGTGTGGGATTGCGGGGCCGGGCGGTTTCCCCTGGGGGTGGGTGCATCTGGACTGCTCGCCCTGCGTGCCTGGGGGGGCGGGGTCTCCTTGTGCTCCCTGGGCCGGGGGCGGCGTGGCCGGTCCCCCTTGGGGGGCTGTTTCCACCCCAGGTGGTGCAGGGTGAGTGGGCTCCTCCTCCCCCCAGAGTTTCCTTGGGGCCCGCCTGGCCCGCTGTCCATGGGCGCTGGGGGCCTCGCGGCGCCGGGGTCTGGTTGGCTCCACCTTCTAGCCCCTGTCATCCATCCCTCCAGCCTTCGGGCCGGGCCTACACTGGCCTGGCCTAAACCACATTTAGTTCACTCTCCACACACATTCCACAGTTTTTAACGCACCACATACACTCACTCTTCGAGGCGCAGACCACGGATGGATTGGGGGGCTTCACGATGGGGCAGGCTGTGGGACAGTGGTGTCCGGTAGCCCTCCATGCTGCCCCCCGGCCCATCCTTTTCTGTCCTCCAATTTTAAAGCACCACATACACCTACATCTTGGGGGACAGATGGGAACAGGTTCCAGGTGCCTTATGGCTGCACGGGCTGCAGGACAGCAGTGTGCTGTAGCCATTAGCCTTGCCCACACCTGTCTCCTATGTCCCTCAATTTTTTTGCACCACATCACACTTATGGGCACTCACATTCACATTCACGGTGTAGGGTTAATGTTTCTCTGTCAGGGATCGGAGAATAATAGTAAGAGGGGGGGTGGTGGGTTAACACACACTGTTGATACGCATGGCGTGGCTCATGGGGCCCGGCCCTCCTGGGCAGGGGGTTGGAGCCAGGGAGCCCATTTACATCATGGTGGTGTTGCTGGGTTCCCGGTGTCTGGGGGTTCCCGTGGCCCTGTGGTGGGTGGGCCGGGTGGCGCCCTGGGGTCTCTGTGGGTTCCTGCCGGGGTTCTGCCTCCTGACCGTCCGCGTCGGGCGGGCGGACCCTCCTGCCCCGCCTGTCTGGGGTGTGTCTCTGGCTCTCTGGGGGTGCTGGCCATTGCCACCCCGGGTCCTGGGCCTGTGTGGTGTCCTGCGGCCTCTGTGGCTCCCTGGTCGTGGGGTCTGGGCGCTCCTGCGGTCTTGGGGTAACGGGCTACCCCCCTTCCCCCGCGGGGCTGGCCCTGGACCCTGGTGATGGTTTTCATAAACACATTGGGAGGGTTCAAATACACGCATGCATGTTCGTTACTTCAGCCCCGTGGCACATCACAAAGAACCGATGGGTTCACTTCAAAGGGGCCCACTTGCTTCTCAAACCTACCACACTGCGCTGGCAACTCTTCTCTTCAGTCGGGCTTTCCCCCTCCACCAAGAATCTCACATTTTTGGTGTTCAGTATAGACTTCTCTTTTGTTTTTGTTTTTCAGTACAATATAGTAGACATGTATATGTGTATTTTTGATAATCTGCATGGAGCACAACCACCTCAAGGCCACAATACATCAGCTACACTGCCTGCCTCCCCTGTTTTTTTGTTTGTTTGTTTATTTGTTTGTTTGTTTTTCCTCCTTCTTCTCTGCATGCACTGTTACTGTATAACGCAGGACTTAAGCACCTGCCCCCTCCCCCTTGCTTGTTCCTTACTTTCCCCTTGACACACCTTGGTGTATCACGGCCCTCTCTGGCTCATATTAGGAAGTTTTTCCAATATAGGCTGATAGGCTAGTCTACAGGGAGGGTGGGTGACGGTCACAACCACGCATTATGGGTATAAAATACTTGACTGCAAGATTAACAGTGCATCAATCTTCACAAGAAGCTTGCACCCTTTTGTGGCGCTAAGCTATGAAGACCAGTGCAGACAAGTAGGGAAAAAATAAATTAAAAAAAATTAAACCCTCTGCAGCACACAAAGACACCAATGATATGTCATGTTTGTGTACATGAAATATAGACCACAGCAGTGAAATTTCAGGTTAATCCAAAGATAAGTGTCTGATAAGAAGTACTTCCTTTCGCCACTAGGTGGCGCTATGACTATCACGGTATATTGTCATATAAATGTGTTCAGGGTGGGACTAATATGAATCATGTGAAGTTTGGTGGATATCGGACCATTTACTCCAAAGTTACAGCAATTTCCTGTTTCACGGCAAGACCTCAAAATTAAACCCTCTACAGCACACAAAGACACTAATGTTATATCATGTTTGTGTACATCAATTATAGACCACAGCAGTGAAATTTCAGGTTAATCCAAAGTGTCTGATAAGAAGTACTTGCTTTCGCCACTAGGTGGCGCTATGACTATCACTGTATATTGTTATATAAACGTGTTCAGGGTGGGACTAATATGAATCATGTGAAGTTTGGTGGACATCGGACCATTTACTCCAAAGTTAGAGCAATTTCCTGTTTAATGGCAAGACATCAAAATTAAACCCGCTTGAACTACGTAAGCCGCGACTACAGCTATGGCTGATTGCTCTTCGTCGCAATATCAACACCGTCAACATCCATGCACTCCGGGTCTGTCGTGAACACTTTTCACCGGAGAATTTCAAATGTCCAAAAGGCCAGAGACGTGCACGTGCTCGCGCACCTCCGGGCAAACAGAGCATAGCCACTGTTTATGGTATTAAAATATACTAAATGATGTTGTTGCGAGTGAACTCTGGATGTTCCCACTTCAGGGCACTTGGATTGTCGCGGACGAGCAATATGGAGGAATATTACAAAGTTTTTGTGTAGTTTTATGGACCTTTTCGTGTCGGTCAGAATTGACGCCCATTGTAAGGATTTTCGCTGCAGGACTGGCTCACCGGGGGTCTCCAGGTGCACTTTGAGGAAGAAAAAACTACACCGGATTACTCATCAGCATGAGGGTGAGTCCATAATGACTGAATTTTGTTTGAGGGTGAACTATTCCTTTAAAGTGATTCACTGCTTTTATAAGAATGAATTAAATCGTCGCTGAACGATAAAGTGTTAAGTGATTGCCCTGCTGGGTAACTGTGCTAAATGGGTGAGCCACCGTGCTCATCTCTGTGTGGGTTTGATGAAACTCTGAAACTGCTGCAATATGATTGCAAACTATGTTTTACCCTGGGTGCTCTGAATGGTTATGAGCTTCTGAAGCAAAAAGACAGGCCACTCAGTGGGCGGTGCTTAACTGTCACTTCCTGCCCTAATCTTCTACTATTTAGTAGCCTACTCCCTCAGAGTAGCGCCTTCTCGGGTTACTCTGCCCAATTACATTGAATTTAAAATCGAACAGCACCCTCTTTAGGTTGCTGTGCCTCACTACATTGAATATAAAGTAAACAACGCCCTCTTTAGGTTGCTGTGCCACATTACATTAAATTTACAAATTAAACAAGTGCCCTCCGTGGTTGCTGTCCCTCATTGCATCGAGTCTGCAAATTGTTTTTTTTTAAAGATTAATTTTTGGGCTTTTTGCCTTTAATGAACAGGACAGAGTGAAATGGGGTGAGAGAAAGAGTGGGGGTTGACATGCAGCAAAGGGTTGCAAGCCAGAGTCGAACCTGCGACCGCTGCAGCGAGGCATCACCTCTACACATGGGGCGCCGGCACTATCCACTACGCTACCGACGCCTGAGTCTGCAAATTGAACAGTGCCCTCTCGTGGTTGTTTGGTTAACTGAGTTTGGTTCACAAATTCAGACTGTGTACAATTGATGAGAGTCTTAAATAACCAGCATTGATTTAAGTTAAGTTTTGTTAACTTTGCCATCCCATTACCTTATGTTCTTATCATTACACAAAACATTTCCTTTTAAATATTAAGCCTGATTTCATTTTAAAGGGTATTTAAACACACAGAGTGTCCTACCATTCATAAATAAGTGGCTTATTTCTGTGTTTGGATCTAAATTGTGATTAATTACAAATTGTACTTTTTGATTAATTTTTTTTTCTTCCTCCACAGGAAATTTTAAATAGACTAACCACTCTAGTTACTGGAAACTCCCCAGTTGCTATCGACTGTTTATGTAACTGTTAACTGCAGAAAATTACTTCCTCAAAGGGAGAATAATTATTTTTCATCTCAAACGAAAAATTTAAATTTACCAATCTGATTTTCTATAACTATTAATCGCACTATTGATTTGTAAAGCTAACTGACATACACACATCTATCAATCTATATATAGAGAGAGATAGAAACCAATCTACACACATTTGATATCATCAATAAAACTCAAATTAAAATAAAACAAAACTTAATAACATTTTGAAAAAAAAAAATTATAATATATATATATATATATATATATATATATATATATATATATTTTTTTTTCTTTGTCTTTCTCATACTACACTTCGTGATAGACTCTCTCAATTTGACACGCTTTGTGTTCCCACTGATCTGTACCTAAAGGTCAAAACTCTGTAACCAAACTCCTCGTACCTTAAGCCTAAGCTAAAGCCAACATGGCTACAGGTCACTCTCCTGAACCCTCAAGCCAGGGAGACCCCCTTGATGAACTCGAGCCAGTGTTGGTGGACATAATTAAAGACTTGATACCTGGCTTCATAATTGACATCTAGAAAACTGAACCTTCTGAACTTGAAGCTACGTTGTCGCTATTGACAACCACAGCTCTAGTCACCCCACTAAAAGGCCAGGCACTAACCAAGATGTTAGGAAAAATGGCAGTTGTGATGGCAGCTGAGCAGAGAGCCCTCAAACAAACACTTGAGAGCACTCACCAAGCTCTGGCCAAAGCAGAAAGAGACATTAGCGAGTTGAAAGCTCGGCCCAATACTTCACAGGGGGACGCTGATGGTGCAACTTCAAAAGATGAAGAGAATGCTGAACTGCAAGGAAAGAACGCAGAGTTGGTCAGCCACCTCCATGATCGTGACGCGGAACTATTTGCAACCATGCAAAGGCTCGCAATAGTAGCTGAAGAACGTGATGATGCTAAGAGCCTCCTCAAGAAAGCCCTCAATGAAATAAGAGACTTGAAAGCCCAAGTCAGAGTCCAGTCTAAGTATAAAGATATGGATCAAGAGCAGATCCGTGATCTGCAACAACAACTGGCGGACGCCAAAGACAGAGTTGCGGAGTCGCAACACCAACAGTTTATCAAAGAAGAAGAACTGGCAGATGCAAGGAGAGAGTTACAGCACTCCTTTGAACAGAGCCAAAGCCGCAGAGTCTTTCTTGATGAACCTCCCCTTGAAGCCAAAAGAGATACTAAGTCTTTGAAATCCTCTCAAGAAGACCTACTCTTGCAATCTTCTCCATTGTTCTCGCATGAACATGCCTCCCGTTCTCGGGACATCCGGCCCCAAGCTGATCAAACCGGGGGGGCCTTCACTCGACCTCCCGACCCAGCGAATGGCACTCACCTTGCGCAGGGTCCCTCAAGCAGGGACCTGCCTTCATGACCTGCCCCACTGTTTCCACCTGAGCAGGTCTCCCATTACCGGGACACCCAGGCACCACTAGAACAGGTAAGTAACATTTACGCTCAACAGCGGCACCCCACCCGGCTGTGGGTGTTCATTTTGGCCCGGGACCGCCGAGAAAGTGACCGACATAAGGTACAAGACACTTACCTCCAGGACAAACAACCACCAAAGCAGGATCCACCTGAAGAAAAAGCAAAGAAGGACAAGGACTCCAGAGGTAAGTCTACAAAAGTTGATCTTAGCAAGGAAGAACTCGACACCATCGACACCATCAGACACCACAGAACATGAGTAGAGAAAAAAAGGATAAAGCAGATCTCTTTTCTGTCACCTCTGCATGGTCTGAACCCTCCCCTCAGGCCGTTTTGACGCACTCACCTGAAGCAGAGGCTGAAGAGAGCTACCTGGACCCCTGTGAACCCGAGCCCGCACAGCTTTCAAACCAGGTCACGACAGTCCAGTCCAATTCCCCTGAACAAAACTTGTCTCAGTTAACACCTCCCAGTGCTGTCCTGGTGGTTCAACTGGACTCCCCTCCAACAGTTCTTGTGCCACCTCACCGAGAAAGGGGTCGCTCATAAATTCTATCTGTCCATGACACTTGAAGATGAACTTGTGCATGAAGCACTCCTTGATACTGCTGCAGATATCACCTTGATGTCAGCGACCCTGTTAAATACATTGCGAGCAATAGCACATCGCTCCGACAAGGAGTTGAAACTGCAGACCTGCTCCCTCAAGGTCCAACCATATAGTCAGCATAGCACCACCTTGAGAGCCATGGCACTGGTGGAGCTGACTATCGGACCTATGACTCTTGTCCATCCCGTGTACGTGTCATCTCTCGACACCATTCCTCTTCTAGTCGGCAAGGATCTTCTCAATCGGTTTGAACCACTAATTAATTTCCAACGACGAAACATCTGGGCACAGGTTCATCAACCTCTGCCTATCTCCCTTCCTCAACACGATGCAGCTCAGTGCTGTGTTCTTGACACCGAGTCAGTGTCGCTGACATCACCATGGCATCAAAACAAATCGTTGGCACAACGAGACACCTTCCTGTGTTCATTCACTGATTCTGATAAAGAAAGTGAATACTGCCCAAAAGTGGTGAACGGCATCAAACTTGAAAATGCCAACATCAACGGGACACCCTGGCAACTCTGCCCAGACGCTTTTCCCATCCCTCCCGCCCCTGCGGTTTATGCAATCACTCAGGCTCGAGCGGCAGCCTCCGCTCCGACTGCCACGCCTGTGTGTGTTCCCCTCGCAGTCACTCCTGCCTTCACTGACTCTGATCTGGTTTCCCTCCAGTCTCTTAATCCTGCCATCAATAAAATGCTGCTGATCTTGAATCCGTTCCCGGCCTGCTGCACCTGTATAATGCGCATCCTGCGCTACGTGTCGTCAACGGCCTTCTAGTGCATGTCTCCGATACACTCGCTTCACCTGCGTTTGTGTTGCGTCGGAGCCACAGGGGGGTGATGCTAATGCATGCCCATGACTCCCCATGCGCAGGACACAAAGGAACTAAATCAACATATAAAGCTCTCCAGCAGGTGGCATACTGGCCACACATGCAGAAAGATGTGGCAGACTACATCAGGGGCTGCCTGGTCTGCTACCAGTTTCAACCATCAAGACCGCTCCACAGAGCTCCCTTACAGCGAAGAGGCATTGCCTTCCCATGGTCAGACTTGCAGATTGACTGGGTGGGGCCTCTAACCAAATCAACCCGAGGAAACAAATATTTCCTCACAGTCACTTCCGCTTTCACCAAATGGGTGGAGGGCCTGCCAGCCCCAAATGACACAGCCCAAACCACTGCATACTTACTGATGAACCACATCTTCTCTCGGTTCGGTCTGCCCAGTCATGTCGACTCAGACAGGGGGACACACTTCACCGCTGAAACCATGCAACATCTCTGGGAGATGTTGGGCGTGAAGGCCAACTTCCACGTCAGTCATCACCCTCAGGCTTCAGGACAGGTAGAGCGTGCGAACCGAACGATACTCCAAATACTAAAGTAGTATGTGGCATCCAACCACAAAGATTGGGATGTAAAACTGCCTTTGGTCTTGATGGCCATCAGGGCCACTCCCCACCAAACAACAGGAGTTTCTCCTTTCCAAATGATGACGGGTCGACAAATGACCCTCCACCCTACACCACCTATACCAGCCAGGTGAGGCTGACATCACAACAGCATATGACTGACTTGAACAAACACTTAAAGGCCACATTCGCCTTTGCCCAGAAAAATCTAGAAAACAGTGTGGAAGGACGCAAGGCCAACTATGACCAAAAAGTGTCCTATGATGAACTCCAAGTTGGGGACAAAGTCTGGTACTATATCTTTGCTCAACCAACTGGAGCAAGCAACCAGGGCCCAAGAAAACTCGGTCGCAAGTTTCTTCCCCGCTGGGAAGGTCCTTACATGATCACAGAGAAGCTCTCACCCGTCGTGTACCAGATCCGAATCAAAAGAGGCCAGAGAGAACCAACTCTCAAATGGGTTCATCGTAACCAGATCAAGCCACACAAAACCCTCATGGGAAGTAACGGGGACGCCAATGTCTCTGTTTAGTTGTGAAAGGAGTAGTCAAATATTTGGGGTGACAATTACTAGTGGAAATTAAATCGTGAATTGCTAAACAATAGACAGAGTGCCAGTATTGTGTAACACCAGTATCAAAACTACCTTAAAGCCAGGTATCTCATACTTTAGTCTGACACCAACAGCTTCACCACGAGTTACTGTCTCTCCCTCTCTCCAACCCGATCTCATCTTTTTTTTATTATAAGTGGGGGTGACACTATATTTCACCCGCTACTGGTTCTGCAATCTAACCTACATAACACAGTCCAAATTCCTCCGTAACTATGTATGTTTTCCTCATCAGGATGATTTGGCTGATCACCCTCTTGACCCTCGGCCTGATCACCGCACCGGTGCTCCCTGAGATCATAGAACCAGGACCTGACTCTGGGATTGTTCTGAGGGAACAGTCCAGGCTGCTGATCACTGACTGTCGCCTACACACACAAAGGGTGTTTGTTAGGTTAAACCCCCTTGAGGTATGTAAAAAGAACGTCCCCGTCACAGCTCAGCTAACCAGTTGTGCTGGCACGAGCTGAAACAGGGAGGTTATACGCCATGCCGAGGCAGACACAACCCACATGTTGCAGCAGCTGAAGAAGTTCACCATAACCCAATCAGAACTAGGTGGACACAACAAGAGGTCCAAACGGTTTATTGGTGGGCTGCTAACCGCAGCTGCCACCATTGGCTCTCTTTTCAGCATTGGACTCTCCTCAGTCAATGCAGTAAGTCTGTCCACCATCAAGCGCCACATAGGTGAACTCCAGGACGAAATCCCAGACATCAAAGCACAAATTACCCAGCAACAAATCCAACTACAAACCATAGGACAGACAGTGCGAGGCACCATCCTAGTGGTAAACACCCACAGTGAGATGTGATGGAAAATTCTGGTATTTGGTAATGTTACGATGAACGATGTGTGTTGCTCACTAACACCTACTGTGACAGCAATGAGAGACATCAAGGTCACGAGCCAGGGAGGCTCAGGCACCAAGATTATGAGCCAGGGAGGACACCAAGTGTCCTTGTTAGTCTCAAGAGATGTTGTCTTTTAGGAATGTCAAGGCGCCACATATTTGACTATTGATGTGCATGTGTTTTGGGTAACTATAAAGATAGAGGGCTGGAGGACATTCGCCAGCTCTCACTCTGACTGACTGTTCATGCAGTTTGTACTATTTGTGAGACTCCATTCATGAATGCTCATTAAAACTCAAGAAAGACAGCCGACGTGTGAAGACTCTTCATTGGATTGTTTATTGATCAGTGATTTTGCCACCACAGAGACAATAAACAAAACACTCTGTGCGGTTAGTTCTCTCCTCTCTGTTGTACAAGTTGATTATGCTCATACGCAACTCGTTAGCGCGTTAATGTCAGACATGCTGCGAGATATCGGATCCTCCGTGGACAGCTTAGCTATAGGTAGGATTCCTCCATATCTCGTCCCTCTTTCTCTGGTACAGAGGCTCCTGACTATGGCTAAGCGAGGTCTGGTCACCCCCCTTCAAGCCCATTTGGCCTACACTTTAGGTAATGCGATCCCAATCTACGTCAATCCCAAGGACAGATAATTGGCTTTCATTATCAACCTGCCAATCGTGGCCTCCGAAAACATCTATTGACTTAAGGATGTAGTAAACATCGGATTCTGGCAGGGAGACGTGCACGTTAAAATGCAGACCTCTCCAGTCGTCGATTACCATGATAATAGTCCGGACCTATACCTAGCACCAAATTTGCGCATGTGCACACTGACCAAAGATATCCACTACCTATGTCCAGTTAGCCGTTTATCCGCGATAGCACGGATGGGATATGTGGCCTCAAGCCTATGACACCGGATGCCCGATGCCCAACAACGGTAGCACCCCAATCTCAGGTCACTGACACTCAGGCTGAGATTGTAAGAAGCCGCTGGCTTGTCAACACTCCAGCTAGTACTGCTGTTCTCACATATGACCGACATGACACCGCCACTCGTGTTGTGCTGCCCGGCCAGACGCTGTGGATCACTGTACCAGAGAACGCCATTTTACATAAAGAGGACTTAGCCCTTTACGATCTGAACCCTGATCAGTATGAGAGTCAGATAGAGGTCTCTGTGTTCTTCAGCCAGCACACCTTGGAGTTAGATCCAGACACAATAACTCAGGTACAATACAAAGGCACTCAAATGATCGATATTACTCCGGTTGATGACGTGCTCAAGGAGATTGCCTCATTTAGCCAGGTCCCTAGTCCACCCTTCAACCATGCATGGTCGACCCCTGACACCATACTTGCCGCCACAATAGGCCTAGGATACTTCCTGATCTTCGGGATAGCTTTTTTCTACGTTAAATGCTCCCAAGCCCTACAGTGCAAACTTGAAAAATGCCACAGGGGTCTAGAAACTCTAGCCAAATCCAGAAAGTCACGAAAAGATAATCAATCAAACTGAACTGCAGGAGGTTGAGGAAGGCAGGGACTACAGTGGAATTGGTACTCCCCTGGCCCCGGCCATCCTGGACCTGGATTTCTAAGGAGTGAACCCCGTACAGGACTTGAGCATCGGCTCACGGGGTCTAACCATCAATATGCACCATCTCGGCAATCCAAGGTTCCCGGGACAGTCAACATTGGAATCGAGTGGGGGAATGTAGAGACATACCGATGGATGCTAAAAATCATTATCCTGTCCCCTAACTTACCCCGACCAAGAGAAAGACAGTCCGTCTGTCTCCAAGGACATCATGTGAAGACTATTCAAATCAGGACATTAACTTACTTCCTTTTTCACCCTGAGGCGCTAGTTTTATTACCAACTCTGCTTTGAAAAACAATGCACCTTTTGATGACCACATTCTGCCACTTACATGTGACCCCGGGGAGAGACAAAGGTTCTATTGCGACGGACTGAAACGTATGTGTCAGATCCTTGTGTCTCTGTATTACCGTGTAACGTGCTTTGACTTAAACATGGCATGGTTAGGTTCTGATATGAATAGTTCTTTGTTAAGACCAAAGGTTTTGGTATGTGGCATAACTAAATGTTAATTTCAACTCCCTAACATGTAGCCATATTGCCACCTCGTGGCGGAGTTAGGAAGAGTTACCGTAAGGAAGTCCACTTTCATATATATATTTAATGAAGATATAATTAGGTAGTATTAATCAACTTGTTGCACGACTATGTGTTCCTTCATTGATTCTGTTTATCATTATATATTGTCATTGAATTAATCAGAGTGTGTGTCTTTGACGTAGGCTAGCTGATATCATGGCATAATAAGTGTATTTTGATTTAATATTAATCTGTGTGTGTAGTTAGATAAAGAAATAATGTGGACCATAGTGGGAAGAGTATGCGTCAGCCGCGCGTAACATATTAAAGTATACGACCTCGTATCAGGAAAGAATTAAAGATTTCCTCTGATTAAGATCTTAAAAAGATATATTCTTCATCACGAGGAAAACCTCCTCTCCTTTGGATCAGGATCGCCGCCCACTTTTTGACCTTGTGAAATACCCGGGGGCACCGCCTGATCCAGGCTCTTGCCTCTAAGCTTTTGTCTCCTTTTTCTTCTTCTCTTCTCTTTTATTTTCGCTTCCTCTTTTTGGTCTCGTTTCTGTGTTTATTTCTCTTATGTTACGCGCTCTTAAATTTTAACTGTTACTGCAATTTTTCCCTTGTGTTTGTCTGCCGTATTTGTTCACAATTTTACCTTTTCAGTAGTGCGTTATTGCTTTTATTACGCTTTTAACACGTTATGCTCACGAGCAAAGTTATTTTTACGCGTAGTAGTAAATTTGACATCAATGTCGAACAGCCAGTGATATTGTTGTCACATTATGATAAACGAGTAATCAGAACGAAGCAGACCGGCACCTGTCAACCACTCTCCGCTCCAGATTCCCTCGGAACCGGTTGTCCACCACTTGCCATAGTGGTCCTCCATCCAGCCAAGGCCTTCTGCAGTGTGGACCAACCACTGGGTACCCACAGGACATCGCAAACTCATCTGCTCCCTCGGCTGTGAAACTGCCGTGCCATTCTGCTGAAAAATCCCGGAGCTCGCGACAGTCCAGGGACCGCTGCTGAAAAGTAGGCCCAAAACTTCCATAATCCGAGCTAACCGCTATGCGGTGAAGAGAGAGGTTGAACAGGAGGCTTAGTTAAATTATCCCAATTGTAATCTTAGGTTTCATTAGGTCTAATTGAATGGTTTTGCGCATTACTGCGGTTCCCGTTTATCATAGGCCGTCTCAGTGTTACTCTCCCACTATCGCCTAACTAAACAAACCAAAAGAGTGTTACTTCTCAGTTCATTCATATATATTGTTAATTTGTGTTGTTATATAATCATCGTTTGCTATTCATTTACTCAGTGTTATCCATTTAGCTAAATAAATCTTGTTTGTGATATATATCTGTGTACAGGAACAGAGATCACTGTCTAGAGGAATCATAACCCAGATATTGAGATTGATTCATTATTGATAAGCGTGCTGACAAATTAATAAGTAATTCCATTTTAAGTCCATTGCACCCAGATTGTGGAATGCCCTCCCACAGAATTTGAGAGCTGCAGCATCGGTTGATATTTTTAAGAAGCATCTTAAAACCTATCTGTATAGGCAGGCATTCTTTAACTTGTCTTAAGTGATTGAGGGTGAATTCCAATTCCTGTCTTAACCCTCAATCTTAACCCTCAATCTCAAAAATGCGCATTCCCGCGAAGTGCAAGTGCTGTCCCGATCAGAACGTTAAGTTGAGGGGCAAGTTTGAGGGTTGTATAGCCCTCAATACTGAGATTCTCCGACACCACCCTTGGGAGCAAGGGCTACCCAGAATGCATTGCGTATTTTCAGCAAATAAACATAGCGTCCAAAGCGGCAAAGAAGGCATGCTACAAATGTAAGTATTTTCTTTGTTAATGGAGATATAAATTTTATGAAAGCCATTGTATTATCTTAGTTTAGGCCCATTTTTTGGATTATTTACCTCATTGTTGCATAACATTAATTTTATTTTACGATCTTTTGTCAATAGCAGCCGGTGCGGACAAGCCATGTTGCTATCGTTTAAGTTAGTTAACGTTACAAAATGGTCATTTTTCTCGGTGGTAATGTAGTTGTTTTATCAAGATAACAGCCTATATAACATGCTTGTGCCGATAATGCTGGTGTGTACCTTTCAATAAGCCGTGGTATGCGGTGACAGCTGAATATGTCCGTGTTTGTGTTATTTATACAGATTATTTGTTTTATAACTCTAACCGAAGGAATAACTGACAGTCCACAACAATTTCAAAAACATGGACCTGATGGACCCGTCGATGATAGCTGCGTTTGTGGCTTATGATTAAACAGGCAGGGTTAACAGTGGAATTTAAAAAAAAATAATAAAATAATGTTGTGTTTCATTTCAGGGACTACAGAGACAACGCGGGCCCTGATTCATTTCAGGGCCAACAACAAGCAAGGGTTTTTAAAGAGCAAGCAGGCCCTGAAAAAGCTCTGGGAGTGAGTAATTTGTGGCTTGTTAACTGTTCATAATAATAAGATAATGCTCAGTGACAATTGCAACTGTTGCCTAAGTGACCAGGCATTCTTTTTTGAATATGAACTGTTCATGTTCAGGTCTAACGTTACTAGATAGCAATGCATGACCTCTACATCTTTTTAACTGTTCTGTCATAACCTTACACTTATTTGTTGCTATTACACAGGCAATTCATCCAAGAAGCTGGCCTGGTGGGGAAAGTTGAGCCCCACCAGGCAGCCAAAAAGTGGGAAAACTTGAAAACAAGGTACAAGGTAATTTGAAAATCCCTTATTCCATCCTTAAAAATCTAATTTTTCAGTATGTGTAATTTGGAGCAATAATGTGTATGTTTCCTCATTCTCTTTCATTTGTTTACCTTGACTCCTCTTGTTTGCTGTTTTCTCTCTCACGAACTCTTCTTGTGCTCCTCTCCTCCTGTTTTTTTTAATCTTCTCTTCTCGCTCTCTCATACATTCTCAACATACATTCCTCTTCTCCCCTTTGTGAGTTGCAGGAACTAAAAAATCCCAAGACAGGGTCTGGCACTGATGGTGGGGAGGAGACGGCGGCTACCTGGCAGTATTACCAAGACATGCACGAGGTCCTGGGTGGCCAGCCATCAATTGACCCTCCTCTGCTGGTGGCTTCATTCATCCCAGAAGAGGACCCCACATCTCTTCTTTTGGTAAGTTTGAAAGACTAAACAACGATCATATTTCATGTTTTTTTGTAACATATACAGGTGCATCTCAATAAATTAGAATATTGTAAAACGGTTCATTATGTTTGTCATCTATTCCAGAAAGTGAAAAATATGTATTAGTACATATTTCAATGGTGTATGAAAAAAAACAAATATATTTTTTGCACTTTCTGAAATAACTGACAAAAAACCCTGGACTTTTTCATGACATTGTAATTTATCAATATGCACCTGTATGTGACTCATGGCCATGTCACCTTGCTCTTTTCTTTCTTTAATTTTCTCAGGAGATTGTTGATGGTTCGTCCACTTCCGCCTCTGCCACAGCTGATGGTGCCTCCTCCCCATCCACTGCGTCGACCTCTGCTGTGAACCCTGAGTCCTCCTCTGCCATGTCAGCTGCAAGCCCCCCAACCCCTTCCCCCCGAAAAAAGAAAAGAAAATCCAATCACATCGTGGATTTTTTGAAGGCGGAGAGTGAGAGGGAACAGAGCCGCCACGAGGAGAGCGAGGCCAAGGCCGAGCGCTTCCTCACACTTTTTGAGCGCATGGTTGATAAAATGTGATTGCATTTTCTTCAGGATTTGAAGAAAATTTAATCACATTTTATCAACCATGCGAAGTGTTCTCAGGTTGGATTTGTTTAACTGTTTTTTGCAAATTTCTACCTCATTGTTTTCTAATTTAATGCTGTGACTGTTTACAACTGTTTTTGGAGAGTGTTGTGTTGCTGTAAAGTTTGAATTTTATATTGTAATAAAAAATTGAGTTTTATCAGATTGTGGGCATAATTGTTCTTATGTAATTATACTAGATTGTCTCACATAGCAAGTAGCAAAGTTACAAAACAAACTATTAGAAAAAACAAATTACTGGTAAATTTATATTAAAGTATTTATTTTGACAAATATGTTAAAAAAATAACAAATGTTACATATCCATAACTTAAGATGTGTAACTGTGCGTATAAAAGAAAATGGCCAACATGCCAAATGTTTTCAACAGTAAAAACTATATACAGCACTCAACAGTATTATACAGCACTCATAACACAGTATATACATCACGCGTAACATATTGCAAACTATATACAGTACTTTGCATTTTTCTGGATCACAGACAGCAATTATTACTGTGGGCCCTGTTGGTCCTGGCCAGAGATTAATGCAGCCAGTTGGTCCCTTTTGGCACTTCCAGAGCTTTCATTAGCCACTAGGGCTTCGTGGGGTGGTTGAGGGTCAAAGATGTCTTGTGCCACATCACTGTCTGGCTCCAGCATGTCACCATTTTCCAAACACACATTGTGTAAGAAGGCACAGGTAGCTATGACCACAGGGGAGAATGCTGGCCTAACCTCTAGGGCCTTGAAAAGAGTAGACCTCCATCTCGTCTTCAAGACACCAAAAGCCCTTTCAATGATGCTGCGACCCCGGGAATGGTGATAGTTGAAGCGGGACTCTGTGCGTCCCCTGACAGGTTCTTTGTAGGGTGTTATGAGGCTGATTGGTTTGTCCAGACAGGGATAGCCTCCGTCGCCAAGAATAATGTAATCTGTGGGAGGGTACTGGTGTGTCCTGTAAAAAGTGCTGTTTTTCAGGATGCGTGTATCATGCACTGACCCCAGATAACCGACAAAGATGTCCAGAAACTTTCCCTTGGAATCGCAAATGACCTGCATATTTATTGAGAAGGAACCTTTGTAGTTTAAGTTATCTATTCTGTGCTGAGAGGGAGGTTTGACACGAAAATGGCAGCCATCTATTGCACCAACAACACAGTTTAGGACAGGGGTTCCTGAAAGCTGCCCAAATCCTTCTCCAACTGCGTCAAGGTCTTCTGGCTGTGGGAAATGGATGGCCAGCTTCAGGTTACGCCAGATCAGTCATGCAACTCTATGTATTACTCGGTGAACAGTGGTATTTGGCACACTGAAGACGCTGGAAACAACCCGATAGGACAATCCGTGAGGCAGCCAGTAGACATATATCAGGACCTCTAGTTGAGAGCCCCAGCCATGGTCCTGTTCCCTCTGCAGGAGTCTCTGCAGACCCTTAATGGCTCTTCTGGTCAGACGGAAGTCCTGCTGTAGTTCCGCAGTATAGGCACGTCCTGGTTCAGCTTGCAGTACACCATAGCATGGCCACTCTAGAAAGATCACATTAAAGATATTATACATCTGTGTGTGCAACATATGTACAATAGAGCATCATGCAATATACACCAGCACTTTACAAACGGGCAATGTGCAATGACACTGGCAATTTTTGATACATCTGCAAACATAGTTTATTGTTTGTTTGTTTTATTTTATTTTTTTATTTGTCTTACTGATCGTGTACAGCTAACATCATCCTGCCTATGGACTACAGATGTAAATTATCCACTGGCCACATACTTATATACTTTTATGTAAATGTTTCGAAAGATGTACTGTCCCTAATGCTTTAAATACATATATTTGAAATAATCTGAAATTACAAGGTGACACTACAAAAAAACTTATTTTAAAAACACAAAATATATACTTTTTAAGTAAAATCCTGTTTAAAAAACAGTTTTCCCCTCCCCCCTCCCCCCACCCAAACTGCATCTGCCTTTCCATACCAAATAAACAGACTAGCGTTTGGAACAATGCATGTGTAGCATATTCTATTAAATCTGCACGCAGATCATCACACAATAAACACAAATCAATAGCGTTAAGTAACAGCTCCCTTTATTAAAGGCCTCATCTCAAATGAATGGATACAATATTACCATTGAACCAATGTGAAAGTTAAAGTTAGCATGTGGTCAGCTAGATAAGCTAGCCTACAACAATACCTAAGTATTTGCAGTCTATTCTACATACCTGTATCTGATCCATCAGTGTTCCCATGCGTCGGAAGACTCTTCTCTTCGTACTGCTTTTCTTTTAGCTGTGGACAATCTCAAAAAGATGCCCAAAGCCCATGCAAAAGACATTAGCAGAGCTGCAGATGGCATTGTCGCTGATCCTGTAAATGCTTCCTCCTCCTTCTTCTTCTTCTTCTGAATTGACAGACTGAACGCCGCTTTGGCGTAATGCTGCCCCCCACAGTCTGAAGACGTATCTGCATTTAAGGGGTGTCCCATTTCTAATTCACAAAATAGCCCTTAACACTTGGTTTTGAGGGCTACTAAGATTGAGGGTTGAGCTTGAGGGTTAAGATTGAGGGCTAAGATAGGAATTGGAATTGGCCCTTAGTTTTGCAACAACTGTTTCATTTTTTGTGTCTCTGTATGTGACCTGTATGTTTGTATGTATGTATTCTTGTTGGTATTTTAATCCTGTGAAGCACTTTGTGAGTCCTCTGTGTGAGAAGTGCTATACAAATAAATTTTAATTACTTACTTACTTAATTTACGGAGTTATTAATTTGATTAGTCGCTTCCCTTCTTAGAAGGGTGGTTCCCCGAATTCATTATTACGAGTGCAATTATTCTAAAAAAAAATGTATTTCCCCTACAATTGTTATGTAAATGTGTTCAGGGTGGGACTTAGATGAATCATGTGAAGTCTGGTGGACATCGGACCATTTACTCCAACGTTAGAGCAATTTCCTGTTTCATGGCGAGACATCAAAATTAAACCCTCTGTAGCACACATAGACACTCATGTCATATCATGTTTTTGTACATCAGTCTTTGACCACAACATTAAAATTTCAGGTTAATCCAAAGATAAGTGTCTGATAAGAAGTACTTACTTTTGCCACTACATGGCGCAATGACTATTGCTGTATATTGTTACATAAATGTGTTCAGGCTGGGACTAATATGAATCATGTGAAGTTTGGTGGACATCGGACCATTTACTCCAAAGTTAGAGCAATTTCCTGTTTCATGGTGAGACCTCAAAATTCAACACTCCGCAGCGGGCACGCCATTCATCATTTGGCTGATCCTGTAATAACTTTTGGTCACAACGTAGTCAGGCTCACATAAACCAAGTTTGGAGCAATTCTGATTAAATCTGTAGGACAAGTTCATTAAAGTACAACACGTGTGAAATGACAAAAATGACCACGAAATTCAAAATGGCCGACTTCCTGTTGGGTTTGGAGCATGTCTCCAAGAGGCTTTTTTGTACGTGATGGAGTGTTACAGGTGCCTACCAGCTTTCATACATGCAGGTCAAACCAGCTTTGGGGGCTGCTTAATTGAAATATTCTAGGGGGCGCTGTTGAGCCATCTTGGTGCATCAAAGCACAAAAATCACATCAGACAACAGGACTTGCGACCTGTGAGGTGTATGCCACGTTTGGTGAGTTTTCAAGCATCCCTTGTCCCTTCAAAACAACATCGTGTTTGATGGCGAACAAGGCGGTGCCACGGTGACAGCGTTTGATGAAAACTCAAAAGCTTCATTTTAAGTATCATCAAGGTCTAAGGACTTAGACCAGCAAGTTTGAGGTGGGTCTGATTAACCTGCTAGAAGAGGGACATCAAAGAATGTATAAAATAACTTTCTGTTGCCAGTAGGTGGCACTATGGCATTGATTCAAAATTCTTCTGTAGATGTGTTCAGGGCTGGACTGTCATCATATGTGTGAAGTTTTGGCAAGATATTCCCATGTGGAGTCAAGTTACAGCAATGTTTATCATCACAGCGAAACATCAAAGTTCACCACCAGGCCGTGGCCTCGCCCTTCGACGAAAACTCACAGTTTCTACAATAACACAATTTTGACCAAGTTTGAGATGGATCTGGTCAATTCTGTAGGAGATATACATTAAAGTCTAAAACATGACATTTCCTTGTGCCAGTAGGGGGCGCTATTTATCTCTAATTATTGACATGTAGATGTGTTCAGGATGGGACTGGCATCAATCCTGTGAAGTTTGGGCAAGATTGGACCATGTATGCTGGAATTATAAACTACTTCCTGTTTAATGGTGAGACCCCTAACTTTGACCCCATCCCACGGTCACACGCATTTACAAAAACTCAAGCTTTTGATAACTTTTCATCTTCAAGGTCTTGGGATGGGACAGACAAAGGTTTGAAGTCGATTAGATGAAATCTCTACTACTAGTTCGTTCATTTATGACCCCTGGAAATGGTCAAAAATGCATCAAAATTCCACAGTAAATTCAAAATGGCTGACTTCCTGTTGGGTTTAGAGCATGTCTCCAAGAGGCTTTTTTGTACGTCTCAGAGGGTTACATAAGCCTGCCAAGTTTCATACATGTAGGTTAAACTAGCTTCAGGGGCTGTTTCCTCAAACATTTGTAGGGGGCGCTACTGAGCCATTTTTTGGAACCCGCGCACGAGACACTTGAAATATCAAATTTTTCACCAGTTCTGAGATGTGTGCAAAGTTTCATGAGTTTTCGGGTATGTTAAGGCTCCCAAAAAGGCAATTCATTTGGAGGAAGAATAATAATAATAATATTAAAGCTGCAAGCAGCGATGAACGGGCCCTCGCAGTCCGCGCACGTCAGGGCATGCTGCCGTCGGGGGGCATGCACCTACATGTCTTGTCAGCTGTAATAAATAAAAACAAAATTTCCAGTATACAGGTAGGCACCCAACCCACGTATGTATTTTTCCAAAAAGTAGAAGCTGAATACATGCCCAATAGTTCAAGGTCTTCTGACTCTTTAAAAGTTGACATGGTGTCTCTAGCTCAAAGTATGAGGGACAAGAAGAGGTTGAAAGTCAATAAGTTTTGAAGAGGATTTGGAGATTTTCCAATTTACTTCCATTCACACTAATTACACTGCCACCAGAGCGCCACCTATTGGCCGATTTGCACCGAATTTTGCACAAACCCTCATCGGGCCATGGACCACAATCAGCAAAAGTATTGTGGTAATTGGACTGTATTTTGTCAAGATATGAAAGACTGTCTCTTTTGAAAACAATATGCAGGAATTTGTTGTTTTATTTTTTGAGCGTTTTTTGGACTATCAAAATTCTTTTAATAACTTTTTGTCAGGAGGGTCCACAGATGCTACATGCAAAGTTTGGTCAAATCGTCTAGGAGGAGTTCGAAAAAGTACGTTTTTCATTTTTCGCGATTTAGCGAATGAAAAGTTACAGCAAAAGTAGGCGTAGCTTACACCACACAATTCAGCTGAATTCAGAGAACACGTAAATAGAAGGTTTAACAATGTGCGACATATCATGTGGGAGTTATTAGCCAAATACGCTTTTGCATTGAAAATAGCACCACCTGCTGGTCATTTTTAGTGTGTGAGTTACAGGTGCCAGTCTATACCACCCCTATCAATTCTATTTCCATGAGTGTTATGGTGTTGGCACAGTGCCAAATATTAAATTAGACGGCCACCAGAGCGTCACCTAGTGGCAGATCGGTAAGTCCTTCGTCTGATATACTCAGGAGGGCATTGACAATAATGATACCAAGTTTCGTGTTAATCCGCCCAACCGATGTTGAGATATAAAATACTTCAATTTAAAGAGCGCCACCATCGCCTGACATTTTGCACAGAGCCTCAGGGGCTCATGGGGAAGTAGTAAACTGAGTTTCATGTCATTCAGACACACCAATGTGGAGATATGCAACATTTCCTGTTTTGTACCAAATCTGCAGGAAGCTGCTATTTAAGGACTTGAGTGTTCTTTGGAATATCAAAATTCTTTTACTAACTTTTTGTCCACAGATGCTGTGTGCAAAGTTTCATGCAAATCGGTGAAATTGCCTGGGAGGAGTTCGAAAAAGTAGGTTTGCGACATTTTGCGAATTTGCGGAAAAAAATGGTATGCAGAAATGGGCGTGGCCTATACCACGAGATTCAGCACAATTCACTGAACGCGTGGATATAAGGTTTTTGAATGTGCCACAAAGTATATGGGAGTTATGACCCAAATCGCACTTTCCTTGATTGTAGCGCCACCTAGTGGTGACCATGTGCAACCACCCAAAAATATCGAATTTCGGATGTGGCCGGATGAATGTGGAAAGTTAGAAGCATTTTGAAATTTGCGAAAGGGGCAAAATTGGGGCACAAAGTCGGGTAAAGAATAATAATAATAATAAACAGCACGATTTCAATAGGGTAGTTGGACGACTTCGTCGTTGCTCGGGCCTTTGCTCTCCTGCGCCACCGCGGGGGGCCAGCAGCACGCATCACTGAAGCGATTACGTGAAAACTCAGAGTAAGTTAACCCTGATGTGGTGTGACGTTTCATCTTCCTACTCCAAAAAAACCCCTATGGGAAGGGTTTTTTGAAAATTTCAAGGGGGCGCTATAGAGGCATTTTGTCCCCCCCATTGGCGACGCCCCTATCAGATGTAAGACCTCGCCATTCTTGACCTTTGTATCAATTTCATGATGATATGAGGTTGCTGAAGCCATCAAAAAGTCAAATGTATTTGGTGGCGAGGGTGGCAGCTCTGCCACACATTCTACGTTTACAAAGCTTTTTTCAGCTTTTGTCACAAAGATGATTATTCTACTTTATTATTGAGGTCGTAGCGGGTGGTATTGGTGTACTGGAGTGCAATATATTTAAAAGTGTTCCTAATATTTTGTCCCCCTCAATCAAAGAAAATTAGGAGGCCACCCCAGTACACCACCACCATTCACTATGACCTCAATAATAAACAAAGTAGACTATCCACTTTCTAGACGATGTCAACAATAACCGAAAATTTATAAGCTTCAGGGAAAAAATCATGGTACAGTCGTTCTACTGGATTGCATTAGATTACACAGGTGTACACAAAGTGGCCAGTGACTGTATGTTACATATGTAGCGTATTTCCTCAAATAGTAGCCGGGGCTGCTATTAACAAAAAATTAGTCTGGGACTAGGGTACAAATAGGGGCAGGCTACTATTTGAAGGAAAAAAAATCCCAACCAAATTTGAAAATACAAATACTGTATTTTTTTTTTTAATTTAAACAGCAGAAATATTTATGTAAACTTTTCTTTACAGTAAAAATGTATATTTTCTATATAGTATTACAAATAAAGTACTGTATTATTTACAGTAGCAAACTTTAAAAGTAAAAATAGTTTTGGGTGTTTTGTAAATCACCACTATTTACTATTTACTACCCCACAGTGTACTAGTTGTCTTGCCTTGAAACAGTGAATCATTTCATCCTCTGTCCCATCTGCAGCCACCGTGATGCCACACACCTTACAAGACAACATTCCACAAATTCATTTTAAAACTAGGCTACATTCATAATTGTGACTTTTTATCTCACAATATTGATTAGGAATGGCAATTTTTTTCCATTACTGGCGAAAATGGGCTTCCATAGTTAAAGATGGTTACGGTAAAAATATCAGTGCCAGAGGCGGTCCTGGCTAGTTTTGCACCCTGGGCGAACCATCCCTCAGCTCCTTTGATATTTCAAAGGAATAAATTACTTATTGACTTATTCATACTTCAAAAACAGCATCAATTAGTGATTAACATGGGGGGGGGATCAAAATAAAAAAAAAAAATAATATAAAAATCAACCAGTCACCCCTCCTCCCCTGACAGTCCCTTCATAAGTAAAGAGCAGTCCCTAAAGTGCAGTGAGGTTTGTGGACCGTTACCTGCCGCAATGACAGAAATGTGAATGGCTCGATTCTCCTCTGACACGCCACATACCTGTGTGCCGCCACGGCTCGGTTGTCCAGGTACTACTGGACAGTCATGACACCAACGTAAGAGGAAATTTCTGGACCTGGAGTCGGACTCCTCTGTCGCCGTTGAGCTGTTATCAGTGGCGTCCCTAGGCTAAAACATTCGGGGCTAAAGCCCCGGATGTTTTTTAATTAGCCCCGAATATTAATTTTCAAAAAAAAAAAAGCGTTAGGGTTAGGGTATTTTTTTATTTTTTTTAAATAGCCACTACTTTGGCTTTGGCACACAAGTGGTTAACACCTCCAGGTCGCACGTGACGTCATTCACCCAAAACAGCAGCGTCAGGCAGCAGGCGCACTTGACAACAGGCAGGCTTGACAACAGCAAGCTGTTCAGCTGTCTTTGGGATGTCACAAAAAAAGATTTCCATGTTTTTCCCCCCAAAGGTGGTCAGCAATCAAAGAGGTAATGGGAATAGAAATTATGTAAAAATGTATAATTTCGAAAAGAGTGTTGCAGCTGGAACTACTAGAGGGAAGTAGCTAATGTTAGCTAGCTAGCAGCTAGTTGATATTACATGGGAAAAAACGATCTGTTATTATTAACATCTGTCTGTAAATGCAATTGTAGTGTGCAAGAATTGTGTACCTAAAAATAATTAAGCTTGGGCTTCTTCTAGAGGGGAAAGTAGCTAAAGTTAATGCTAGGCTATAACGTCGAACCATCTTGTTTATTTTCTTTTTCATGCATGATAGCAGCTAGCTAGCAGACAGGGATCCTGCACAGCCTGCCTCTTTTACTGTAGCTGCTAATGTGTTAAATGGAAAAACAATGTGTTGTTACCTAGCTAGCTAATGTCAGTACATGGGTGCAAACTAAATTCAAAATGGGTCATTCATTTGATGATGCCTTAATTCAATTCAGTCCAGAAGAGCAGGTACCTGTAGGGTATGTGGAGAATGCTTCTATGTCTAAAAATTTTGGAAAATTTTTCAGAGTGCGCACATCTGCTTAACTCTTCTGGGCTAAGCCCCGGATGTGTCAAAATCCTAGAGACGCCCCTGGCTGTTATCTTGCGTTTGTCAGGAGCTCTCATGTTGTGAAGGTCTTGTTGCCATCCTCTGCAAACCAGGCGTCACGGCGTATTCCCCCGACATTTGTTCGGAATATTTCAAAACTTCTAGCTTTAAATTAAGACTGAATTCGGTCTTGTCACCATCTTATCTGTTTACAATCAGCTGAGAGTGCGCAACAGCGCATGTGCCTTGATGAGGGTTTATGTGTGTGTGGATGTGAGTCTCTGTGTATGTGTGTGTAATCCAGGTCTAGCGCCCTATAAATGCCAAAATGTCAAATAACCATCTCTGGTTTATAAAAGAGGCCGGCGTTTATTTATTTATTTTTTTTAGACCCGGTTACTAAAACATGTCGGCTTCTAATAGGGGCCTGGTTTTAAATTGCTGAAATACAGTATATTGATGGTGGGATGGGACAAGAGTACGTCTCAAAATAATCACCGGAACACAGGGAGAACAGGCTAACTCCACACTCATAAATCACCACAACTCCTGAGGGAACAACAACATAAAATGTTCACTAGCAGTCTGTTAATTCCCAACAATGAGAAGTAATGCCAGTCACTTCACTATATGCTCTGGGCAAGCACTTATCCATAACATAACCACAACAACATTTACATTTTAGCATTATTTACCATGCTTGGGTTGGAAAGCGTTTGAACCATTCCTGAGCTTCTGCGCTCCATCCTTTCACTGTAGTCCTCCGGTAAAAAATGGTTGGCGCAAACAAACATTTTCCGGACCATTTCCACAGGCGTGTGGGGGTCGAAGTCCAGCACAAATAGCCATTGTTTCATCCTGTCCGTATTTTTGGTTGGTACGACGTGAAACGTCACTCTGTTCCATGTCTTCAGCTTGTTACAACAACCTTTTCCAATACATGTGTAAACCATGATTTACAACAGCACTCTGTAAACTATCCTCAAACTTTCTGCTGCGTCCAGCTGAGGATACCGCAAATGCATGCCGAGCAATAACTACAGCATTGTCTCAGCTGCGCACTGTGTCACTCGGCCCAGTGGTTTACTCAAGAAAGTAGTTCCGAGTATTTGCCTCATGTGTCATAATGTTACTTAATTATACATTATTATTTCATAGCGTGGGGAATGTGGAAGCCATGTGTTTTCTATTAGAGCGTTTCGGAGTCATTTGATGGTGTATTTGATTAGTTTTAAAGGAAAGAGGGGGCTGTACCATTCAGCTCCATTTTGTGCGCTGAGCAGAAGGCATTTTTCAGATCTTTTTAAATTTTAGCCTTCCGAAAAGGCTCGACAGGCAGCATGCAAAGTTATAACTCGTGTTTTCTTTTTGTCTTCTTTATTTAGATAACAAAATAACCACAGGTCATAAACCTGAAACAATAAGAAACAGATGCAAAATGTTACATGTCATGTCAAATGTAAAACTGTGATTACTGAACAGCTGTTTCCACTTTCCACACAATAAATAGAACATAAGTCTTGAAGATGGTTAATTATTTCTCCATCAGCTATCATTCTAAACAAGACTGTTGACATACATATAAACATGAATCTACCTACATATTATTTATATATTTAACAATGTCAAACACAAGACAGAAGACCCAAAGCAACCACATTGACTACAGCCGTTTCTCAATATGCGTTCTTGTGTGGACTTGTGTTCTCGTGGACTCGTGACACGTCATCAGTCACAGCCCAAGTACTGTTCCAATTCAAAGTTCACATCTGGCGAAGTTCAGTCCAAATTCCCGGAAGTGTTCTCGCCACGCCCATTTCACCGGGGATGCATCGGAGCAGACTTGTGTGGACTTCAGACAGACAGCTATCCCAGCATGCATTTCGCAACAATCATCGGAAAATGACAAGTGAGGGTAACGTCAGACCCGTGGTCGATGTTTTAATATAGAGCCCAGTTGTGACTGAGGTCCGCTAGCAGCGCTCATAGATAATAAACGTGTGTATGAGCGCTCAAGCTGCCCCAGAGAGCAGCCTCTCTCAGGTAGTCCTTTTAAAATTCGTGGCTGATATCTCTGTAGTGGTTAAATATGAAATGAAATTTGTTCGGGGGATGTCTAATGGGCAATATTCAGTCCCAGACAAGATATATTCTTATATTATTAAATGTTGTAACATATTATTGTTCTTTGCATTCTTTTGCTTATTTAGGTCTATGTGTTTTTACCATTCAATAATGATTTTAAGAATTTATTGTAATTTATTTATTGCATTTAAAGATTAATTGTCTTTATTGTAGTATTTATTCAACAGCATTTTAAATAATGATTATCTGATATGAATCGTATACCTGATGTCTGAAGTGTGGCTGAATAAACTTTTCCTCTTCACATCTGACCTGTTTGATCCCATTTATATTGGTGAGGATGGACTAAATGAGAAACTGCTGTCAGTATAATCCAGTACAGTTCAACAGCACCACAATCTACAACTCAACACTTCAATAAAATGTCAGACTTAATACAATATTAAACTGCTGTTGTTTTTTCTAGGTGAACCAAGTAATCTGTCAAGTCTCCCATTAAAAATAGACAGAAAGCATAATGGTGAGACAAATGTAGTGATGGACAGTAACTAAGTATATTTACAAGAAGCTACTGTACTTAAGTACAAATTTGATGTGCTTTGGGTATTTCCATTTACTTAGAGGGAAATACTGTACATTCTACTCAAGCTACATTTATTTGATAGCTATAGTTACTGTTCAGATAGTTTGTTTTATATGTTGTTGTTTCATATTTACAAGTTGCTGTGTGTTGTTATAGATCAGACTAGTGCACCAGTGAAAGGTGATAAAATTAGTTCTACCATGACAACATTTAAATGCTGTTTTCATGAAGCCTACGTTTATCAATTAATACTCAAAACATATTCATGTATATGATGATCACAACACTTGAAATTGGGTCACTCTGCATTATGAGTACTTTGAACTTTTAATTTTAAGTAGGCCTACATTTTGCTGACAATATTTTTTACTCAAGTCAGATTTGGTGTGCAGCACTTTTACTTGTAACTGAGTTTTTGTTCTTTGTTGTGATATTCCTGGGTACTTTGTCCACAACTGGACAAACATATCGAACAGACATGCAAGCATCGCACGTCTCATCCTCATTCTCCACTGTCTTTCTAGGATCTGCCTCCTCAGCTGGGCCCTGTATCACGAAGCAGGATTAATGTCTCAGCGAGGTAACTTCAGGGTTAACCTGGGTTTTCGGTCTCATGAAGCCGGTTCAGTTCTTATCGGGGTAGATCACCATGGTAACTTACTCTGAACGGCTATCCTGCTCCGGAGCAGGGTAAGTTCAGGGTTGAATCTGATCCTATAAAAAGCACCACCCAGCACCACCCAGCTGTTCGGAAAAAAATGACTCCGCTGACAGAAATGCAGCCCAGTCATGACAGGAAGTTTAATTAATTTGATTGATTTTGACTTGAAAGTTTATTTTGAACATTAAAAAAGAAAAGAAAGCAACAACAACAACAGACAATGAGAAGATTGTTCAAAAAGGAGTGGAAAGAAGTCCAAATCTCATCCCACCCCTTCATAAGAAAGAAACTGATCATTTGCGGACACTTAATAGCACCATTAATTAGTGCCAACATTTTGTTTTGTTGGAGGAAATTATCCCTGTTCAAGATAATGGGCCTAATTGACAGCTTTGCTGTTGGAAATGTGGAAAGTAGCCTATCATGTCTACACTTCATGGTGTTTGAGTGATTTTCCTTTTTGTTTTTTAAAGAGGGAGACTAGGTTTATTTTTGCGCAGCTGTTAATTTCTAACACAGCTCAATATCAAGATGATTTTATTCAGACTATCAATTTGGTGTTGATATGATTTAATTGTGGCGTCAGCTTTAAGCGTTATTGTAGCATATATAACATTAAGACAAAGAAGACCAGTTTATCAGATGCAATGATGTTAGACGATAATTGTAATACACGCAATTCATCTACGCAGCATTGATTTCATGGGATTCAAGGGTGTGATCAGTGTCAGATGTACAGGTACAGGTACTGTAGCTACTTGAACCAATGATGAGTAATTTAACCTACACATCATTTTATTTGCTACCTTGTGTTGTCTTGATTTTTCCCTCTCTCCTCCTCTATTTCTTCTTTCCTGACACGTTTTTTTTTCTTCTCTATTATGTGATTTCATTGATGTTTTGACAGGGGAATTTCTTTCATAAGCTTTTAGTGGCTTCTAACCTCTCCGGCACTTTTCTTTTATTAATCTTGTAAATTTTATACTGTCTGTTTTTAACATTATGTGCAAATAAACTAATCTAAACTAAAACTAAACGTTATTCATCCCGTTATGCGTTGCCACGCATGTTTCCTCCTCCTGCAGCTGCCACAGTGTTAGCCTTTTCTGTAATGTTGCTTTTCTCCTCCTCATATTTTAGTAGAATTAATCTCTGATCCTCACATGAGAAATACTGTTTTCCCCTCACATACGGCGCTCTGTGAGGACGCTCAGTGACGCTGCGCTTCTGTCATGATTGTGATTGGTCCGCTGCGTGCGCGTTCACGGCTCTTGATAAAGTAACCCTGGGTTGAGTTACTGAGTTGATATCCAGCGTCGTGATACCGATTATCCTGATTGCCATAGTTAGGGTTAATCAACCCAGGAGAGGTCTGGGTAACCCAGGAAAGGTTGATCTCGCTTCGTGATCCAGGCCCCTGGGCAGCCTCCTCAGCCTGCAGGTACAGCAGTCCCGCTGCAATAACTGAGCCAAGATGCGTTCTCCGATCCGTTATTGATTTTTGATTTCCATCTCACCAATGCTCACGATCACAATAACCACCAACTCTCCACAAACTTTTCCCCCTGCACTTGACTTTTGATTATAATCAGAAGCCAGCTGCGGGGAAAAGGTTTTAAAAGACATTTTATGAAAATATTTTGGCTATTTATATGTTTTTGTGTGTCAGTTATATATGTTGAAACGTTAAAAACATATACATATTGATTTCTTACAATGTCTATGAAAAGACGCAGGGCTGGGCTGTGTTTGTATTGTTTTATTCTAAATGCATGTATTCAACACAGCACAACAGCCAAGGCGAGCGGAGGTGGTGACATCATCAAGTTCGCTGCTGTTCCAAAAGCAGAAATGACTGTACTCCCTTCCTCCCGTCCTCTCGTTCTTGGGAAGTCCGGACTTTCGCGTGGACTTGCCAAGTCCGAACTTGCCAAGTCCACAAGTCCGAACTGCCGAACTTAAGTATTGAGAAACGGCTTACATCTCCCAGAAAGCCCAGCGCTCTGAGAGCATGCGCGAGCAGCCTCTAAGCGCGGACATGTCAAGACACGGTCTGTGTTTACGTAGTGCACCAATACGTTACAAGACACGGGAAAACAATGCTCTACAACAGACTACGGAGTCAAAGTCGCCGTTCACCACGCCATCGTCCACATTAGCTCACCGAGTGTTCAACCACCGGCATGTCTCGGCTAACATCGATCACCGAGAATGCTCCCGGGAGTTAGCCGAGTGCCACCCGAGACAGATGTGCTACACACACATTAGGGGCTGAACGCTTATAACACTTATAAACCACAAATTATAAGTTACCTAAAACACGTCGGGACAGCGTGGTGAACGTCAACACACAACCATTTATTTATAATGCAACCGTCGTTGGCAGGCTGTTTGCAGCTAGCAGTTGTTCTGCTTACCTGAGCGATGTGTTCTCCTGCGGAAAGTCTTAATACAATGAGCCGTCACCGTGAAAACAAGAATAGCCTACGTACGCACCCACGATTAACCCCTTAAAGGTTCTCAGGCGTACAACACAACCAAAATGAATGTTTTAACCAAACAATTTACATGGCAGGTATCTCTGTTAAAGGAAGAGAGTGGCTGCAGCAGCTCAATAAATTCTTTACATTTCTCATCAGTAAACATTAGTCACAATAATGTGACCAAGTGATGAAGTCTTGACAGGCAGCTCTGTCCCACCAATCTCAAAACAGCAGGCAAACAATTAAAGGTAATGTACTAGGGATTATTTGCCAAAATGTCGAACTATCCCCTAAAATGTAACATCACTTTCTTTTCATATTGGCCTTTAAGAAAGTCATTAAATGTTGTCCAGTGTTTTTTAATAATTGGGTGAAAATGAAATTTAAAACAGACCCATGATTGCTCCTCAATTTGGTTTTATTCATATTCCACATATTAAACAAAGTAAAAGTTTTCTCAGTCTTTCAGCTTGAGTAGCTTTTACCACCAACAGATGCTGATTACCACACATCTAGTCTCCTAACATCCTGTTGAGTAGATGAACGTGTTTGGAATAGACCATTGGTGTCAGAGACTTTTTTGTGCGTCTGAGCAACTTACACATATGTACACATTTTCATCTTCCTACTCCAAAAAAAACCCTATGGGGAGGGGTTTTTGAAAATTTCAAGGGGGCGCTATAGAGGCATTTCGTCCCCCCCATGGGCGACGCCCCTATCAGATGCAAGAGCTTGCCATTCTTGATCTGTGTATCAATTTTCATGAGGATATGAGGTTGCTGAAGCCATCAAAAACCCAAACGCATTTTATGGCGTGGGCGGCACCATAGCGGCCACGCCCCTTGACATAGACAAAATCTTTTAATAACTTTTGATCAGCATGGTCTCAGGGTGATCTGTACCAAATCTGAAGTTGATTGGAAAAAAATATTTAGGAGGAGTTTGTCAAAAAACGAAGTTGTCGAAATCACAAAATCGCCACCAAAATGAAAAGTTTAAATCAGAATGTCCGACTTCCTGTTTGGAGTAGACCAATGGTGGCAGAGACTTTTTTGTGCGTCTGGGTGACATACACATATGTACCAATTTTCATCTTCCTACTCCAAAAAAAACCCTATGGGGAGGGGTTTTTGAAAATTTCAAGGGGGCGCTATAGACGCATTTTGTCCCCCCCATGAGCGGCGCCCCTATCGGATGCAAGAGCTCACCATTCTTGACCTGTGTATCAATTTTCATGAAGCCATCAAAAAGCCAAACGTATTTAGTGGCGAGAGATCGATAATCGCCAAGCCGCCACACGGACAACATTAGACATAGCTTCACAGCGTTCAAAAGGTAGCTTCACCAACTTGTTCTGCATGCATTAGAAGTGGAATGAAGTTGATGCAGTCAAGTTTGTGTCATCAGTACATGTTAAAGTAAAAATTGGTCACTTCCTGTTACCACCGGGGGGCGCTATGAGTAAGGTGGGATATTAATATATCTGGCCGTTCAGGGCAGAGCCATCATCATGTCCAGCAAGTTTGAAGCTGCTGAGATCAAGTAGGTGGGCGTGAGGTCGATTCAAAATTCGATGGCGAGAAAACGAAAAGTCACCAAAATTTGTCATGCCCTAGCGGCCACGCCCCTTGACATAGAAATAAGCTTTTAATAACTTTTGATCAGCATGTTCTCGGGATGATCTGTACCAAATGTGAAGTCGATCGGACGAAATCCCTAGGAGGAGTTCGTTCAAACATGTCAAAAATTCAAATCAAAATGGCCGACTTCCTGTTGGGTTTACGGCATCGGTCCAAGAGGATTTTTTGTGCGTCTTGGCATGTTCTATTAGCCCACCCATTTTCATGCGTCTAGGTGAAACTCACAGGCGGGGCTCGAGGCACGAAATTTTCTAGGGGCGCTTTGTCGTCATTTGGCCCCATCCACATACAACACTGCCAAAATATCAAATTTTTCACCAGACCGAACGCATGTGCCAATTTTGGTGAGTTTTTCTATCTGGGAAAGGGACCAAATTGGAGATTAAAGGTTTGTAAGAATAATAATAATAATAATAAATAATAATAATAATAAACAGTGAGATTATAATACGGTCCTCACGGACGACTTTGTCGTCACTCGGGCCCTAATAATAATAAACAGCGCGATTATAATCGGGTCCTCACGGACGACTTCGTCTTCGCTCAGGCCCTAATAAACAGCATGATTATAATAGGGTCCTCACGGACGACTTCGTTGTCACTCGGGCCTTAATAATATTAAATAATAACAATAAACCGCGATTATAATAGGGTCCTCACGGACGACTTTGTCGTTGCTCGGGCCCTTATAAAAAATCCTTGCATTTCAATAGGGTCCTCGCACTGCTAGGTGCTCGGGCCCTAATAATTATAATAATAAACAGCGCGATTATCATAGGGTCCTCACGGACGACTTCGTCATCGCTCGGGCCCTAATAATAATAATAACAAAAATAGTAATATTTTTTTATACTTTTTTATATAAAAATGTAGAAGCAAAAAAAGTCAAGGTCTAAAGCCATGCCGAAAGCTCGCGACCTCGCTCTTTTCTTCTCGAACGGACTTTCTTGTCTTCCATTAGATATCAAAAACTCAAATACTCAGAGATCAAAAAAATCACTGGAGACAAGTAGAATCAGATGCAACTGAGTTTAATGTGCTCGCAGGCAACAAACACATCACAACTCAATGAGTCAAGCTCCGGAGCAAGACTGGAATTTCTTTGTTTGTGCTCGCTCTTGCGCTGATCATAAAGGTGTCACATTTCTGCTGAGATTACACTTTTTTCTGCTGAGTTTACACTTTTTTATATTAATTTTTTTATATTAAATATATTATTATTATATATTATATAATATTAAACCAGTGTGTAATTTGTCAGTTGCACAGATTATATTGCTTCAACATGTATATTTTAAAGGTCAGTTTAAAGGTACAGTACGAACACTATAGTAAATACTACACTACAGCAACTTTAATCAAAGAAAGGCAGCACAAAGTGCTTCTCAATAGGGCATTTTCAGCACTGAGTGCGTCACATGAAAATAGACATAATGGACATAAAATAGACAAGGCAATTCAATATAAAAGGACATTTAAATTGATAATATTTTGATGATTCTACGTTCAATGTTCACAATATTGCCATTTTATATATGCCAAGGGGAAGAAGCCATGATACATTGAGTAAATTCAATATATTGCCCACCCCTAGGTAAGGGTTAATGCTTTTCGCTGTTCCAGTACATAATGTCACATAAGACTGGACATTTTAGAATGTATAATTTGCCTCAGGTAAAGTTTTCTGCAAAAGTACTGTGCACAGCACTTATTAAAAAGAATAAAATACACTCTAACAGGGCTTATTCATCTACAGTGAAACCTAATCAATTATTTATTTGTTTCAGCCTTTCTCTTCAGTAGAGGAGATTAGAGAGGAGCTCACTGTACAAACGCCACAGTCTGGCTTTTTTCAGTAGATTTGTGCGGGGCTGTGTGCATTAGCTCTGACCACAGAACCATAATTACAATGTCCAGTCCAGATTATGATAACCGTCTATATAATCAAAGCAGCCTGATTGGCTGGCTGCTATCAGTGTTCAGTGTTTACCCAATGGACCCTGCCCATGGGGTTGGGCCTGGGCCAGCCTGAACCAGCTACATGGGCTCATCCCCCTGCAGGCCCACCACCCACAGAGGGATACAGAAGGGAGTGGTGTATTGTGCATCGGGCAGCAGACCAAGGCGGGGGCCTTGGCGGTCCGATCCTCGGCTACAGAAGTTGGCTCTTGGGACATGGAATGTCACCTCTCTGGCAGGCAAGGAGCCAGAGCTTGTGGAAAAGGTTGAGCGCTACCGACTAGATATAGTAAGCCTCACCTCAACACATAGTTCTGGCTCTGGAACCCAAGTCCTTGAGAGGGGTTGGACTCTCTCCTTTGCTGGAGTTGCTTCGGGTGAGAGGCGGAGGGCCGGGGTGGGCTTTCTGATAGCCCCCAGGCTCTCTGCCTGTATGTTGGGGTTCACCCCAGTAGACGAAAAGGGTTGCTTCCCCGCGCCTTCGGGTTGGGGAACGGGTCCTGACTGTTGTGTTGTCTGCGCTTATGCGCCGAACAACAGTTCAGAGTACCGGCCCTTTTTGGAATCCCTGGGACGGGTGCTCGACAGTGCCTCGACCGGGGACTCCATTGTTCTGCTGGGGGACTTCAACGCTCACGTGGGCAATGACAGCAGGTCCTGGAGTGGCGTGATTGGGAGGAACAGCCTGCCAGATCTGAACCCGAGTGGTGTTCAGTTATTGGACTTATGTGCGTGTCGCAGGCCATAACTAACACCATGTTCAAACATAAGGATGTCCATCGGTGCACGTGGCACCAGGGCAGCCTAGGTTGCAGGTCAATGATTGACTTTGTAGTCGTAGACCTACAGCCATATGTTCTGGACACTCGGGTGAAGAGAGGAGCAGAGCTGTCAACTGATCACCACCTGGTGGTGAGTTGGATCAGATGGTGGGGGAGGACGCCACGCAGACCTGACAGGCCCAAACCAACAGTGAGGGTCTGCCTGGCAGAAGAACCTGTCCAGATGATCTTCAACTCTCACCTCCAGAAGAGCTTTGACCGCGTCCCAAGGGCAGAGGGGGACATTGAGTCCAAATGGGCCTTGTTCAGCTCTGCCATTGTCAAGGCGGTGGTTGCGAGCTGTGGCCGCAAGGCTGCTGGGGCCAGTCGCAGCGGTAATCCCCAAACCCGCTGGTGGACACCAGAGGTGAGGGGAGCCGTCAGGCTGAAGAAGGAGGCCTACAGGGCATGGTTGGCCTGTGGGTCTCCGGAAGCAGCTTACGGGTACTGGCAGGCCAAGTGGAGCGCAGCAGCGGCAGTCGCAGAGGCAAAAACTCGGGCGTGGGAGGAGTTCGGTGAGGCCACGGAGGAAGACTATCGATCGGCTCCAAAGAGGTTCTGGCAAACCGTCCGGTGCCTTAGGGGGGGAAGGCGGCAACTTGCTCACACTGTTTACAGTGGGGGCGGGGAGCTGCTGACGTCAACTGGGGACATTGTCAGGCGGTGGAAGGAATACTTTTAGGAGCTCCTCAACCCCACCAACACGTATTCCAGTGAGGAAACAGAGACGGGGGTCTCGGGGGTGGGTCGTCCAATTTCTGGGGAAGAAGTCGCTGAGGTAGTGAAGCAACTCCGAGGTGGCGGAGCCCCGGGGGTGGATGAGAGTCGCCCTGTAATTCTAAAGGCTCTGGATGTTGTAGGGCTGTCCTGGCTGACATGCCTCTGCAACATTGTGTGGACATCGGGGGCAGTGCCTCTAGAGTGGCAGACTGGGGTGGTGGTCCCCATTTTCAAGAAAGGGGACCAGAGGGTGTGTTCCAACGACAGGGGGATCATACTCCTCAGCCTACCCGGTAAGGTCTACTCCAGGGTGCTGGAGAAGAGGGTCCGGTTGATAGTTGAACCTCAGATTGAGGAGGAGCAACATGGTTTTTGTCCCGGACGCGGAACCGTGGACCAGCTCTTTGCCCTCGCCAGGGTGCTGGAGGGGGCATGGGAGTTCGCCCAACCTGTCCACAAGTGTTTTGTGGATTTGGAGAAGGCTTATGACCATGTCCCCAGGGGCATCCTGTGGGGGGTGCTCCAGGAGTATGGGGTTGGTGGCCCCTTGCTAAGGGCCATCCAGTCCCTGTACCGAAGGAGCGTGAGTCTGGTTCGCGTGGCCGGCAGTAAGTCTGTTCCCCGTGAGGGTTGGACTCCTCCAGGGCTGCCCTTTGTCACCGGTTCTGTTCATAACTTTCAAGGACAGAATTTCTAGGCGCAGCCGAGTGGTGGAGGGTGTCGGGTTCGGTGATGGGAGGATCTCGTCCCTGCTTTTTGCGGATGATGTGGCCCTCCTAGCTCCATTGAACAGTGACCTCGATCTCTTGCTGGGACAGTTCGCAGCCGAGTGTGAAGCGGCTGGGATGAGAATCAGCACCTCCAAATCTGAGGCCATGGTCCTCAGCCGGAAAAGGGTGGATTGCCCACTCTGGGTCCGGGGGGGGCTGCCTCAGGTGGAGGAGTTTAAGTATCTTGGGATCTTGTTCACGAGTGAGGGTAGGATGGAGCGGAAGATTGACAGGCCGATTGGGGCAGCGTCAGCAGTGATGCAGGTGCCTAACCAGTCCATTGTGGTGAAAAGGGAGCTTAGCCAAAAGCTAAGCCCTCGATTTACCGGTCGATCTACGTTCCAACCCTCACCTGTGCTCATGAGTTCTGGGTAGTGACCGAAAGAACGAGATCGCGAGTACAAGCCGACGAAATGAGTTTCCGCCGCAGGATGGCTGGGCTCAGCCTTAGGGATAGCGTGAGGAGCTCGGACATCTGGGAGGGACTCGGAGTAGAGCCACTGCTTCACCACATTGAGAGGAGCCAGTTGAGGTGGTTAGGGCATCTGGTAAGGATGCCTTCCGGACACCTCCCTTGGGAGGAGTTTTGGGCATGTCCTACCGGGAGGAGACCTCGGGGCCGCCCCAGAACACGCTGGAGGGATTACATCACCGGGCTGGCCTGGGAACGCCTCGGGGTTCCTGCGGAAGAGCTGACAGAAGTGGCTGGGGAGAGGACTGTCTGGGCTTCTTTGCTGAGGCTGCTGCCCCCGCAACCCAGACCCAGATAAGCAGAGGACACGAGAACGAGTACGAGTAAAGTTGACCTTTGACCTTTTTGACATAAAATGTCATCACTACATCGTTATATCCTATTAGACATTTGTGTTAAGTCGTCATATTTAGCATAAGAATTCTTGAGTTATGACCATAAACATATTTTGTGAGGTCACACTGACCTTGACCTTTGACCTATGACCACCAAAATCTGATCAGTTTATCGCTGAGTCCAAGTGAGCATTTGTGCTAAAGTTGAAGAAATCCCCTTGCAGTGCTCTTAAGATATTACATTCACAAGAATGAGACAAATGAGGTCACAATGAGTTTTTCATTGAGGTCAAATAAGCCTCTTTCCCACTGCACAAAAAACTCCACTAACATTTGGCTTTTAAATGCAGTGGGAATGGTTTAAATCAGCATTCACACCTGGATCAAATGAATCTGCAGTCGTCACGGCAATGGTATTTATCACCTCTGGCTCCGATTGGCTGAACAACCGGGTGATTGTGTTCATTTCAAGCCCCAACCTCCGGTGGAGACAATTTAGACCAATGCGGAAGTGCCAAAAACTGCAGTTCACCAATTGTCCACTTGAGGCTGGCTCCGGAAGTGAGCAAATTCCCATAGACCCCCATGTTAAAATGCCCAGCTTTAGAGCAGAAATAAACATGTTTACAGCCTGGTACAAAAAATGGTTTTGGTCTACATAGTTAATTTCCCCTTTCATGACAACTCTGAGGGAGGTGAATTTTTTTCTAACTCCTCCGTTTAAATGTTAAGGTTTGAAATTGCGCATAATTGAGGGGGTGGTCACTTTGAGTGACAGGTCGCACCATCACGGGTGGCTAACTAGCATGCTAACTAGCCGCTAGCTCTGCTGTGCTGAGCTGAGCTCAGACTCGGCCGTCTGCTCGGCGTCATCTCAGCCAATTCGTGCCCATGTTCAAGGCATTGAACCTGTCCTCTCAGCCGTGTCTGTGCCTTCTGGATATTTTTTCAGGCAAATATTGGAGTAATATGGCTTGCTGTTCGATTAAGTATACCGACAGACGGTCCAAGAAATCCGTGCTCCAGGTTTTTCGGTAAGTGAAATTTGGAAATTCTAGTATTATTTTAATTATGTTTATATGTTAGCATTAATTAGCGGGTATCGGTGTCTGCGGTCACTACGGTCACCACTTAGCTTGTCAGCAGCGTGTATCGGTGTCTACGGTCACCACCTAGCTGTCAGCTTATTATTATATTATTAAGCCTTTATTTAATACATGTAAAATAACGTTGATACCGGAGGTCTCATTTTCAAGTGCGACCTGTATCACAGTAGCAACATCCACATCAAGTTACAGAGCAGCAGACAATACGATACAACACAAGCTTAGCTCGTTAACTAGCTAACCAGCCAGCTAACGGTTAGCCTTCGAGCAAGACGCCAGTCCGGGGATGCTTCGAAGTCAGAGCCTGACAGAGAAGTGTTAGATTTAACGTTAGGCATTTAGGGAGAGGATATTTTGAACAAAAGGCTGTATGAGGTTTGAAAATAAAGGTCCACCACGTTAGTTAGCTAACGTGATGCAATGTTAACGTTGTCATATGAGCAGTGTAACGTTAACGTAACATTAAGGCTATAACGTTACTTGTCTATGTAAATTAAAAAGTGGCGAACTGAGTGAAATTACAATAAGATTTGTAACGTAATTTTAAAAAAAGCTAATGTGACATTTGACTGTCACACATAAAATATTAAGAAGATTAGTGTATGATATAGACCTGTAGTTACACACCAATAAATAATGCACAGACAGAATATGGGGACTGTGATGGTCACCACCTTTTTGTTTTGCTAAATTAAATTGATTATGATATGTTGAACATTGAAGTAATTTAAACTGTATTGTTTGCATGTAAATGTGTCTGCAAAGTAGGTAGCTAACACATATATTTCTGTGTAAAGTTTTCCTCTAGGTGACCCAGACAGACTGGACCAGTGGACACTCAACACGAGGAGACAGAACTGGACTCCAAACAAGACTTCCCGTCTGTGCAGTGAACACTTTGAGAGTCGTCACTTCAGCACTGACTCCAGGATAAAGACACCTTTTTTCATACAGTACCTCACAAAGAGTCAAGAAACTTATTAGTTTAAAATGATGAATTATGCTTCCGGCTCCACCCCCTCTTGAGACGGCAGCATAATCCACCGTCTCCTCCGACAAAATTAAAAAATACCCTGCTTATTAGACGAAAAGAACATACAAAGTGCTACAAACAGTTAGATAGCGGGGAAGGATGGAAACAAGAGACAAGAGCAAGACTAAAAAAAATGTGGCCGACCCAAACGAGAAGGACAACGATCCACGAGGCGCAGAGGCTAAAGCTAACGGAAAAGACAGTGAGCAGCTGGAGTTGAGTGGAAAAACTAAGGTGAACATGGAGAAGATTTTGCAGGAGATTCGGGACTTTCGACAGGAAAACAACCGGCAGCTGGGAGATATTAAAGAAGAGATTAATAAAACCAACCGGAGAATAGGTGAGATTGATGGGTGATTGATGCGTTGGAAAGCAGGCTGCTGACTATGGAGCATGCATTGAGAAACGTGCTGAAAGTTCAAGCTCAACACGCGGAGAAACTCATCGACCAGGAGGGAAGAGCACGGAGAGAGAATATTAGGCTCTACAACGTACCAGAGGGCGAGGAAGGAAACTCAATGGTGACTTTTGTGGAAAAACTCCTCAGAGAAAAACTGAACATCCCCCTGTCCACGGAGCTGCATATTGAAAGAGCACACAGGGCGCTTGGCCCGAAGCCTTCAGCTACCGACAAGCCCAGATCCATTGTGATTAAATTCCTCCGGTACAAAACGAAGGAAGAAGTTCTCCGCAAAGCCTGGGAAATGAAAGAGATTCATCTGAATAACCAGAGACTCTTCTTCGATCACGACTACCCGGCCGCAATACTGAACAAGCGAAAGGAATACAACGAAGTGAAACGTGTACTGAAGGAGAAGAAGATCCGCTTTCAAACCCCTTATCCAGCCAGACTTCGGGTCTTTTATGAGGACGGCACCCGAATCTACAACACGATTAGCGATGCCACGACGGATATGAAAGAGAGGGGCCTCCCAGTCACGGTTATACCGCCGCCAGAAGATCCACTTCACCACCTGGACCTCCATGCTCGGCGCACGTCAGGAGAGGGACGGTCAACAAGGGATTTCCCCAGGAGAGCGGACGCATTGGAAAGGCTTCAGGTATTCAGGAGGGATCCCCCCTCTTAAAAAATGGACAAAACTGTCCCGGATTAAAGCCCACATATGAGGTAACTCTGATAACGAAAAGCAAACTGTAGCTATCCATTACATCATGTACATTATGTTATGATGAAGGAAATTGAACAGTTCTGAGGCGAAATAAGCAAATACTTTTCTTGGATGGGAAGATACTGCTCTCTTTATGTTTTCCATGTTAAAAGACCTACAGGAGACACATCTGGACAATAAGGAACATGAAAAACTAAGAAAAATGGGATTCAAAAAAATCTTTTTTTCATCCTATAAATCTAATCACAAACGAGGGGTAGCCATTTTGATCTCAAACAAGATTTCATTTGAACATACATACGAGCAAAAGATAAGGAGGGCAGGTTTATTCTAGTGAGGGGTGCAATTGATGGGAATGAGATCACCCTCTTTAATATTTACGCTCCTCCTAGTAGTGACTTCTCTTTTTTCCAAAAGATATTTGACATCATAATAAGTGAAACTGTGGGAATTCTAATATGTGGAGGGGATTTGAATATTCACTTACAACCAAATTTAGATGTGTCGAACCATACTCACACTCATAAAGCAGTAGCTAAACAGTTCAATAAATTACTGAAAGACGTCGATTTGATAGACATATGGAGAGACATGTACCCCAAAAGTAAGCAATATACGCATTTCTCTGCCCCTCATTCTGTGTATACCAGAATTGATTATTTCATCACTTTCGGTAAAGATAGATCAAGGATTAAGGACGCAGATATAGGATCGATGGACCTGAGTGACCACGCCCCAATATATATCACCTTAAACTTGGAGAATAGCCCTAGAAACACAACATGGCGTTTCAATTCGAGCCTTCTCAATGACCCGACATTTAAAAAGCAAATGAGCACGGAAATTCAAATGTATATAGAGGATAATGTTACTGAGGACGTTTCACCTCCTATGGTATGGGATGCAGCAAAAGCCGTTCTGAGAGGCAAAATTATAGCTGCGGCCTCACTGAAAAAGAAAAAACGTCAGAAGAAACTACTAGATCTACAAAACCAATTAAAATTGTTGGAAAATAAACATGCACAGGGCCAAGACACCAACATACTACAGCAGATAAAGAAAATTAGAAACGAAATAAACATGATTCATACACAAGAAATTGAAACAAAAATGCTATATACTAGACAAAATTACTATGAGAACGGCTCTAAGTTCACAAAACTATTAGCAAGAAAACTGAGAAAGAAAGAGGCGGACAGCACTATATACAAAATACGAGACCCTCAGAAAAACTATATAGAGAACAAACGGGACAAAATCCAAACAATCTTTGAACTATTTTACAAACGACTATACTCCAAAATGTCCGAGGATAATGACGACCAAATTGACTCCTTTCTGGAGACACTAGAACTACCAGTGTTGACTGAAGACCAAAACAAGGCCTTGAATGCTAAAATAACTACAAAAGAATTAAATGAAGCCATCACCAGATTAAAAACTAACAAATCACCAGGAAGTGATGGTTTCACAACCGAGTGGTATAAGGCATTTAGAAAGGAGCTCATGCCTATTCTGCTAGCAACATGCAACTGGGCTTTAGAGAAAGCAGTGACTCCACCCACGTGGAAAGAGGCCATCATATCTCTTATACCGAAAGAGGGAAAGGATAGGATTGAATGTGGATCTTATAGACCGATTTCCATCCTTAATGTTGACTATCGTATATACACATCTGTAATGGCAAGAAGGATGGAAGAATTCCTCCCCACTTTGATTCATAACGACCAAACAGGATTTATACGCACGCGTCAAACACATGATAATATGAAACGTACACTACATATTATGGACCATATTCGACAACACAAAGTTAAGGCAATGATACTAAGTTTAGACGCAGAAAAAGCCTTCGATTCGGTCAGCTGGCAATATCTTTATAAAGTTCTAAATAAATTTGGTTTCAATGAACCGGCAATAAACGCTATAAAAGCTATTTATGACAATCCTACGGCAAAACTCAAAATTAATGGTCACATATCCCATCCTATTACATTAGAGCAAGGAGTGAGACAGGGTTGCGCTTAGTCCCCACTCCTTTTTGCGATTTTTCTGGAGCCACTTGCTCAATATATTAGACAGAATGATAAAATTAGTGGTATTACAATTAATGGATAGAACATAAAATAGCATGTTACGCGGATGACGTCCTCTTATATTTAAGACAACCTGAGACATCTTTGCCTGAAGTGATGAAATTCTTACAAGGTCTTGGCCCACTATCAGGTTATAAGCTTAATATTAACAAGACCGAAATTCTTACATACAACTTAAGCCTATCTGATAAATTTAAAAATGCATATCCATTGAAGTGGAAAACAGAATCCTTGAAATATTTAGGGGTGATTTTACCCAAGGACATATCAAGGTTATATGAGAAAAATTATGACCCTCTACACTGTAAAATTAAAGAAGACCTTGCAAGGTGGAATCTTGTACCCTTCCTGAGCTTGAGCTCGAGAATAGAAACAATCAAGATTAATGTTTTACCAAGATTCTTATATCTTTTCCAGGCCCTCCCAGTTACAGTTACCCAAGATAAATTTGCAGAATGGGACAAAATGATCTCAAGATTTATATGGCAAGGAAAAAGACCACGAGTCTCTTTTAAAACGTTACAGCTACCCAAAGAAAAGGGAGGCTGGGGTTTACCATCCTTAAAAAATTATTATAACGCAGCACAGATCAGAACTTTATTGTGCTGGTGTAACCCATCCTACAATGCACAATGGAAGGATATTGAAACTAAAATAATACCCGGTATCCATATACAGGCCATATTGCCAGACAAAAACTTGCCAAGATACATAGATGAACTAGAAAACCCATGGGTAAAATCAGTGCTGAAAGTCTGGAAAAAGGTTATAAAAAAACATGACCTAGAAGAGGATGTTAAAATCCTAAGTTGGTGTGCATATTACTCCGAACACTCTCGACCATAGATTCAAATCCTGGATAAAAAAAGGCATAACATCTATGAGTGGCATCGTAGAGAAAAATGAAATCATGTGTTTTCAAGCTCTAAGAGAGACGTACACATTAGAAAGAGAGGATCAATTCAGATTTTTTCAATTAAGAAATTATTACAATCAAAAGGTCAAAAAGACTGATACTAAAGATGCCAATAAAGCCTTTACCCAACTTTTCATAAATGCATACAAATCAGATAAAAATAGAGGGATCATATCACAACTATATAAGTGTCTCAAGGCTCTGGAGAATCACTCCACTGAATATATTAGGGAAAGGTGGGAGAAAGGAGGTTTACAAATAACAGAGGAAGAATGGCAGGATATATGCTCTTCTCAGTGGAAATGCACAAAATCTCATGCATGGAAGGAATTCGGCTGGAAGAATGTCGCAAGGTTTTTTATTACCCCACATGTGAAGTCACATTATGACAATGGTAACTCTCAATGTTGGAGAAATTGTGGATGTCGAGTTGCAAACCACTATCATATTTTTTGGGCTTGTCAAAACATATTGAAATACTGGACTGACATACATAGAGCCATACAGACCATCTTTAATATACAAATACCTTTTGATTTTAAAACCATATACCTGGGTCTTCTCCCCCTAGAACTGAGAGGTATTGATACATACTTAATGGGTATATTATTGGTGGCTGGGAAAAAGGCTTTAACCAAAAAATGGATGATGGCTTCGGGGCCTACCTTAAACGATTGGATAGATGTGACTTTTGAAATATATAAGATGGAAAAGATCACCTTCTCGCTAAATCTTAAAATGGGTTGCTTCTTACAATGCTGGGAAAAATGGATGCTGTATATTGGACCCTTGAGACCCGACTTTGTTATGATAATGCATTGAAAGAAATTGTTGTTTTGTTTTTTGTTTTTCCTTACGGATATATACATATATGCCTATCTCAAATACATTCACCTCGGTGCCTGTTTTGATCATTATAGTATGCTTATGAAGGTGTGAAGCCAAACTGCTGTATGTTCCTTCTACTTTATCTCTCTCTGGATGTATATAGTTACACGTTTATTAATTCCCATTTTGTTTTACTTCTATGCTACATATACATGTATGTTTATATGTGTGTAAGGGTGTGCTTAAGTATATATGCACAGATGTGAGGATGGTATATATGAATATGCACATGGTTTTGCTTGTTTGTTATTACCATTTTAAGTCAACTTTATTTTTCCCTTTTCAAAAGTAAAAAGAAGTGGACTATAAGCCGATATAACAGGAAGATAGGCTGAAAGACAATTTATATATGGTTTCAGTACCTCTGGAAGTGTATCCCTATTTTCACTCTTTTTCTCATCTTTGGAGATTGTAATATCTGTGTGCACTTCGAAATAAAAAGAAAATTAAAAAAAAAAAAAAGAAAAAAAAAAAGATGAATTATTGTCCATAATACAATGAAATGCATTACATATATTACTAATTGTCATACATTACTAAGTACTCGATTAGGGCACAGCTTGCTCTGTACTATTACTGATAAGGTGAAATGACAAACCAGTGCAGTTTAGTGTTCCCCTGATGCAGAAGGCCAAATGAAGATTTTTATCAATTAAGGAACATGATATGTATTTACCAACTTTAACATTTTAGTGCATTTTATGCAAAGACCCTTTATCAAAGTGAGAATTACTACCTTTTTCCCCACACACAGTCTGTGAAGAACCAATGGAAAAAATATTCTCATAATGAGACAGCCGAACATAGCATGAGCTCACAATGGCAGTGAGCTTTGAGAACAGTTCGGTTTCCTCTTGATAGCAACAATTATGTTAATGTGGATGAATTGCATATTGTACATTCATACTCCAGTTGTTTTGATAGTACAGTTAAATTTAAAATCAAATTCAAATATAAAGTCGAATATCTACAGAATTTAAACACAAAACTATTTTATGAATGACAGCCACTTACTCAGCAATAAGATCATTTTGGTGGTGAGTAGGCTTTTAACCAAGACAGGCTGTAGTCAATGTTTTGTACCTGTGTTTTTAACCTGTCATCTTTCTGTCTTGTAGGACACTTGAGGAAAGTTACAACGCCTCGACCAATGTGATATTTACTCCACAGTAAAGAGGTTGTTTCACAAGAAATTAAGATTTTGCAAATTATGACACTGGGTCCTAATTCATATGTTTTATAATTACTGTTACAAATCTTTTCATTTATTTCATGTGTACTTTTTGTAACCTTTTAATAGTGATGATTTCATGGATGCAAGCTTTGACTTAATTTTGTTAAACTGTTTGTGTAATGGTTAGAATTTTTGTGATATAAAGTGGATCAGACAAAATTTACTTTAGAGTAAAAGCAAAAAAAAATTGAAAGCTGTCATTCATCAGTTTCCTGTGATGATTGGAAATGTAGTGGTGATTTAAACCATGAACAAAATATAATCGTTATTAATGGCATCTTAATGTTTTCATTTATGTCTTAACATTTACCCAAGTTTGCATTTATCTTAGCAGAATGTAAAAAAAAAATGAAAAGCTGATGTTATGTGCTGGTTTTGTTTTAACATTTCTTGAAGACAAATGAAGAAAATTCACTGAGAAACGATTCTCCTTTTGTGAAAAACAAGGAATTATCTGTACACTGAATAATTTTAAGTCCTGTAGGAGGTATTATTTATTTGTGACATTATGACATATGAGAAGGTTCTGTGGGTATTGCTTAGTATTGAGGCTTATATAGTGAGTCTCAAAAAACCAACAACACATAATTGGCTGATTATCTTTCTGTTTGCCTCACTATAAAAAACGTCACGATACCTTTGCCTGAGGAAGACCCTCTCAGAGTTGGCAACATAGCGAACAAGTGACACCTTCTTGGGGGCTTCAAAACTATTGTGTCCAGCTAATTCTTCGTTTTTCATTTTGAGCCCTTTTATCCAGTCACAGTCTTCTGTGTTAAAACTAGACTTCTAATAGAGTAACAAACAAAGATTACTCTCCAAAATCTTCTCAGGCTCTGCTGCTGGGTGTAAGGTACTAGTTATCTTTAAGTACAGAGTTAAAATAATCAGGCCCATACAGAATTGGACTGCCTAATTTTTTGTCAGTGACAATGTTAAACATTAATGCTTTATGTTTTATCTGTAGTGTATGGTTTGTTTGCCCTTTCAATTGACAGTCAGATTTGATTGTGAAATACAACATTCAGTCAGTAACAAAGGCAAAAGGAGTGCAAATATAAATAGAATTTATTGAAATTTTAAACAAGTTATAGATGTATATAAAAACTCAACATTGGCCATGACAGCCTGGGCTATGTTCAGGCCTAACAAAATGTGTCCTAAAGGCCAAATTCAAAAGCAGTGACAGTGCCAACTGTAAGCAGTTCACTGCATTTGGAGGTGGTCTTAAAGACAATTAACTAATTTACTTAAAAACATATAATTTCTCCTAGGTGTGAGATGACTGTGTCTGATGTGAGGGTGCTCAATTATGGCACCATTTAAACTATGAACAAATGTAGCCATAACACTGTAAACACATTTCCTGGCCTTATCAATCTTTGCTGGATTGCCACCAGCCTCCCACCTGCACCTTTGGGCCAATGAAGAAAGTACTATCTTAATGCCAGGATGCTGGAGGTGAAGCTGGTGCAGGTCCTCCTTCATCATGCTGACCAGCTTGACACTGCTGACCTTCCCCGCCACAGTGGATGATGAGGACATCTGGTGCTGCTCTTCCTCGTAGGGAGTGGGGAAAGAAGGAGAGAAGGCCTCTCTGCGGTCCCCCCCAGCCAAACCAGCAGACATGGACGCCCGGCATGCTGAGGGTGCTTCCCAAGGTCTCTGCAGCTCTCTGGACATCACGCCGGACATAGCTGTCACCAGTGCTCCACACTGTGCATATGAAAGTAAAATGAGTGTAATAAATAATAAGCATTATATATTTAAAAAAAAAAAAAAAAAAAAAAAAAGTTGAAGCGTTTTTTTTTTTTAAGATAACAGCTGAATCATTGTTTCAAGGTTTGTTGTATAACGTTAGTTTAAGCTAAATTCAACTTACCTCAAGTTTCGTGAGGGAGCTGCCACAGGGCTAGCCAAAGTAGCGTACCTTCTTAGCCTCGTAGCTTGTTAGCCTAGCTTGTTAGCCTTAGCTAACTTAGCAGCGCCGAGCGAGGTGGGCGTGTTTAAGCAACCAGGCTTCCTTCGGCCCGCCTCTTTGCCCATTTTTGATTGTCCGGGAGTTGGGCAGAGTCAGGCACTGCCAAGATGGCGACATCTAGAGTGGAGTTTATACGAGTGACGTCACGGTGACTACGTCCATTATTTTTATACAGTCTATGGTTCATTTTAGCCCCCTAACTGCAGAGATCCAACGATTTTTTCTTTGCCCAAGCAGCGCACCGAGTTTGAAAGAGAGACTGAGTAAGATAAAAAGAAGTAACCACTGTAACTTTTCTTTCCTCCATGCTGCTGTCTCATGTCTTAGAAGGGTTAACCCGTGTTTTTACCTGAGTTACCTGTAGTAGCTACCTGTGGTATTAGATGTTTGTACCAATATATAATTTGAGGAAACTCAAATTACAATATATATAAACTTTATAGCAGGCCCGGACTGGCCCACAGGAGAACCGGGCAGTTCCCCGGTGGCCTGGCCCGCAAGTGGTCTGCTCTGGCCTGCCTGTCTTTTTTTTTTTTTTTTTTTTTTAAGGCATGCTCTGCAGTGCAGGCTGTGCAGCACAGGTGGCCGCGCCGGCTGGTAGAAATGATAGGTGCTTGTCAGCATTTGTCACAACGATTGTGCAGACTGTGCAGTAGGACCTCTGCTGCTCAGCAGTGCCATTACAATGGACCGCAAAAAGAAGAAAGGTGGAGCTGAACGGGAGAGAGATAAAAAAATAAAACAGGGCCACTGAGGAGCTGGCGGCAAAATGTCATAAACTTACAGATATGTTCAGAGCCCCCCCAGTCCCCAGCAGCAGCGTGACGTCATCAAATGATGATGCTGCAACAAGTAAGTTACTGTAACATAGAAAAGTAAGAAAACTGGTTATTCTCAACATGAGGTCCGGGGAGGATGGGGAACGACCCGAGGCCAGATAAATGATTGATGATAAGCTATAAGAGCCATTTGGTTCCATTTTGTACAGAGCAGCGTAGGCTGATACAGTTTGGGGACCCCTCTTAAGGATAGGCTCTTACCTGTCTAAGTTCAAAAGTTTTCAATATCTATCTAATGTTACTGAAATAAGATGAGATAAGTTGAAGTTGCTGCTGACTTATATTTTTACTTGTTTTACTGTTGCATTTAATATGGGTGTTGTCATATTGATTATGATAAGCTGACATCAAAATGATTTGCTGACAAAATAATACAATCATGTTGTTTAGTTCAGCATAATACCCATTCATATAGGAGTCCTGGTTTAGTAAGGGGCACATTTAGTGAGGCTAGGGAAGAGAAAAGCACTGGACTGAAGGACTATGAGTAGGGTTGCTGTTACAGTTGTGTTTAATAGAGTTGTTGTGTGACTTTCAGCCTGGAATAATGACCTTTGGTGATTACTTAGCCCATATATAACAACAAGATTGTTGAAAGGGACGCTGAAGGCAGTTGCTCACTATTGATGGACAGAAATCTTAATTCAATGTTTCTCAGCCCAACTGATGAGACTGAACTCATAGATATTGTTGGTAACTGCAACAATAAAACTTCCACAGACTCCAACGAAATCGATATGACAATAGTCAAAAAGGTAATAGAAGGCATTGCAAAACCACTTACACATATTTGCAATCTGTCTTTTCAAACAGGAACATTTCCAAGCAGTATGAAAATAGCAAAAGTAATTCCAATATTCAAAGCAGGAGATAAACATTTTTTTTTTTACAAATTATAAGCCTATTTCTCTCCTCTCACAATTTTCAAAGATTATAGAGAAGCTTTTTGCGGCCAGATTAAATAGATTCATTGAGAAACATAATCTCCTCTCCGACTGTCAATTTGGATTCAGGAAAAATAGATCAACTTCACTTGCATTAATGGAGCTCATAGAGGAAATAACAAATTGCATTGACAAAAGAAAATATGTAATAGGTATTTTTATTGATTTGCAAAAAGCGTTTGACACCATAGACCATGAGATACTCACAAGAAAGCTAGAGAATTATGGAATAAGGGGCATTCCACTAGTATGGCTGAAAAGTTTCTTGGGAGAGAGACATCAATTTGTCCAAATAGACAATTATGTATCACCTCTTAGGGAAATACTATGTGGGGTGCCCCAAGGATCGGTGTTAGGACCCATCTTATTTAATCTGTACATAAATGACATCTGTAAGGTATCTAATTTCATGAAATTTGTGCTTTTTGCTGATGATACCAATATCTTATGTTCTGGGGAAAATTTACAGCAGCTTTTGAAGGATATCACACATGAAATGAATAAACTGAAATCTTGGTTTACCACAAACAAATTATCTCTAAACTTGAACAAAACAAAACTTATGTTATTTGGTAAACGTAAGACTGTGATTCCAGTGCAAATTCTAATTGATGATGTTGCTATTGAAAAAGTAGAACAAAACACATTTCTGGGTGTGATAATCGATGAAAAAATCTGCTGGAAACCCCATATTAAGCATGTCTGTTCAAAGGTGGCAAAGAGTGTTGGTGTCATCAGAAGGGCTGGACATACCCTTAATAACCACTCTTTACTTTTGCTGTATCATGCCTTTGTTCTTCCATATTTGTCCTACTGCGTCGAGGTCTGGGGTAATACATACAAAACAAATTTGTCACCTTTAGTTATTTTGCAGAAAAGAGCCATCAGGTCAGTATACAACAAAAAATATAATGAGCACACAAACCACCTGTTTTTGAAGGCTGCTTCTCTCAAATTTCCAGATCTGGTCAATCTCTCAACTGCACAAATAATCTACAGGGCAAAGAACCACTCCCTTCCACATAACTTACAAACCATTTTTAGTGAACGGGAAGGGTGTAAGAGATATGACCTGAGGGGAACAAACAAATTACAACAAAAAGGAGCAAGAACAACGCTTAAAAGTATGTGCATCACAATTAAGGGATCATCTCTGTGGAATGGCCTGTCTGAAGAGGTCAAAACAAGCAAAAATCTAAAACAATTTAAAAGAAGGTTCAAAAAGGAAATATTGGAATTATATAGCAAGGAGGAATTACTAGAGTAGTGAAGGGAAATGGAAAGGGGGCACTGAGAGCGTATGTGTGTTGATTGTATTGTGTTAGTTTATACTTGTGTGTTGTGTCGACTGGGGTTGGAAGTTATAAGCTCTGCTTCGTCCATCCCCCTTTCAGACCAGTGTATTGTTATGTCAATTGTTGTCTTGTGGATTTTTATTGAATTCTTATTGTGTCATGTTGCATGTTGTGTCTCCATGTGTAATGTATGGTCTGGTTTGAAATAAACAAAAAATAAATAAATAAATAAAAATAAAAATATGTGTGTACGTGCGCACGTGCACGTGTGTGAGCACGTAATTCGTAGATTGGGTGGCCTGGGTGGATGTATGACTCCCGGCCTGAATTTTTGTCCCAGTCTGGCCCTGCTGTATAGTAATAAAAACAGAAAGCACTTGTGTCAATTATTTACACAACACGATGCATTTATAATTTTAAAAAGACTGCATCCTCCCCCTTCATCTGCTTCACAATTGTTTGGTTCATGTCTGCATACACCAGCACACAGCAGCTCTGGGCAGGACTGACTGTCGATCAGTTGAAGTGTGTCAGAGTAGAGGAAAGCTCCAGTAAGTAATTACTACAATAGTTCACTACAATCAGCTAGGGCCAGTCCTTTTGATACAGGGGCACATACAAGTAGGGTCAAATATCTAAGTCTGAACAATAAGATATATATGTATATATATATATACAGTATATATACAGTATATATATATATATATATATATATATATATATAAATATTGTTCCAAACCCTGTAGGGGGCTCCGGGGGCAAGCTCACCCTGTATATATTTAATTTAAAGGCATCAATCTGGTGAGTTCGGAGAGCCAAGTTATAATGTCAGAATATGCCTAGATCTCAACACCTTTGTGCTTTTTATGTGTGAAAAATGTTGTGAAAAATGTTCTATTATTACTGATAAAAACACTAGTGGTATGTTATGGTGAAGGGTTACACTTAAAATACGGCTAAGGATTAGTGGTTAAACATTTCAGTAATCAAAAGAAAAATGACTGATGTACTGATGGAGGGCTTTTTTATTCTTTAAAATCATGTGCAGACAAAATATTCTTTTAAAACTCTCACTCACAAACATAGTTACAGACACACAATACAATACAAAATATGCAATACTTAAAGAAAACAAAAGGTAAGACTCAAATTAATTTCACACAAACAGACACAAATTACTGCTTTCCTCCCTCCCTCCCTCCCTCCCTGTCAGTATTCCTCAGTATTCTGTTTAGAAATGCGTTCTGTTCTATCAACTCAAGCTCATGTTAGGAGAGCGACGGCTGTGGCGAGGCCAGGGAGGGTGAGGGGGAGGGAGGGGGGAGCCAAAGAATTCTCAGTAGGCGCTCCAGACGGTGTGCTACAGAGTGACGTTCATTTACCAGAGGCATTTTATATCTGGCTGACTTTTAGAGACTATGGCAGGGCAAATTAGTCAATGTATGGGAAACACTGTATTTAAACACTGGAAGACTTGTGCCCTTTTCCTCCTTGTGTGGTGTATTTTGCATGATCCAGTGGGTGCACCTCTTTAAGTGGTCTGACCGGTAACCTGTTGAGACGATTTAGTTCCACATTCTGCGTTGCCCCTCCGACTCTTCGGTGGGGGGGGGGGGGGGCCACAGGGCCCTGCTGCTCTTCAAATGCCGGTAAGTTTGTAGCATGTGCAGGTTGTTTGGTGTATTGTAAGGTAACGAAATGAAATAAGCATGTTGTGTGCAACTTTACCTGTTACCAGAGTCAGATACTCTGCTGTTAACTTGACAAGTTGTGGCCATTAGCCGCTAGTTAACGGAGGAGGGCGGTGGGCGGAGGGGAGTATGATCGGCTTCTTGTTTCTGTCTTTCTTTTGTCATGGGGGAAGTGTAGTTCTGTCCACCGTTTAAGAGAACATATGATTTACAGGGCTTTCCCCGCCTTTCTGGAGGGCTTATATTTCACTAAAACTATGCAATATGCATATTTACATAATGTTGGACTATTATAATTACAATATTTTAAAATAATGCATTGTATTTCTATATTTTGTAAAGAAAATGCATTCTGAGCAGGATTAGAATAGATGTATATTTTAAATAAGACAAAATATTGCTTTCACAGCAGCAAAGTTAATGTTTACAACAGCAAAATTATTATATAAACTGAACAATATCTAACTAGGAAGAATTAGGAAAATGTCAGTAAAAAAAATTTAATTTTAACAAACTAATATATTGTGTGTATGCATACATCTATAAATATATGTATATATCTGCGCAATTTAAACAATTAATTAGCTTTCTGCCTTGCGCAAAGTGGATACTCAAACAAATTGAATGTAAGCATAAATACATTATGTTATATTGATTACGTTATTACTTTATTCTTCTTATTATTATCACTTTATTATTATAGCACTAGGAATAAATAATGAAGGACAGATTCTGGATCAGCACCATGGAGCAAACTTTCTGGAAAAGGATTGAAAAGTCACTATGTGTGTACGTGTGTGTGTGTGTGTGTGTGTGTGTGTGTGTGTGTGTGTGTGTGTGTGTGTGTGCGTGCGTGTGTGTGTGTGTGTGTGTGTGCATGTGCTGGGGAATCAGATTTTCTTTTATTAATCATGATATTTCTTTGTGCAGACATGCCTCGTAAGGAGAGGAGATGGAAGCAAAAACATAAACAAAAAAACAGCTGGCATGAAACAGCTGATCTCTAGCTGATTGTTACTGCCACATTAATTCATCGTTATTGTTTAGAAAGTGCTGCTGATGTGTAGGTTATGTATCACACTAGAGGCTGATGCTGTTGTGTAAACAACATGCCCATCACACCTCCTTTGCTGTGGTTCTGTGTTAAAATGCAAAGGCAGCGCAAAGAAGAGATTTTGTAGCGGCTCTATAGTGCCATCTCTGTGTAAAAAGGATTCATATCAAGTTTAAAAGTTGGGAATGTGTCAGTGTGTCAATATTGTGTTTACTGCGTGTTGAGCTGCCGCCAAGTGACCAAAAAAATACATTCATTTGTATCTTTAGGGAGGTCAATTTTTAATGAAACAGCTGACTAATTTTGATTAATTTTGATTTTTTTTTAAGGTTAGCTGACTGTCAAAAGAACTGAAGGAGAAAAAGGCAAGGGAGAAGTTTCAGCTAGTTGCAATCTACAATCCTCACAGGCCTTCCACTAAATTCTACACACTGCTTTTGACTGCTTGTTGTGTGTGTGTGACAACAGTATTAAGCAGCAAAACATAAATTAAGGGAGTCGAGTATAGCTTCACAATCAAATCAGCTTTCTTTCAGCCATCAAGTTGGAAACAAACACATCCTTCCTCTTCTCAGTTAAAATGCCGATCACAATCACACAAGGTGTACCACCACCTACTTCATACAGTGCAGGAGATTGAAATAGAGCTGTGGAATATGAATTCAAACTAAATATCAGCACTTCACACTCAGACCTCTAGTTTCACAGACCGGGCAAGGCGGAAGTGCAGCGCCCTCGCCCTTCAATGCGCCACATGAAGGCATAATGAGAGTTTATTTAATTCGCCATGGCAGAAGAGAGCAGCAGCGTCAGACAGCCAAACTTCTCCCAGGTGGAAACTGATGTTTTGGTCAGGGAGGTCCAAGCTTGCAGTGTTTCCGAATATACGGAACTGCGAGCAGACCTCCACGGGCTGATGATGCAAAGGTAGCCTGGGAGGAGGTCACCACAATTGTAAATCAATGTTGCGTTTCTCTCGTGCTCGTGCGCGTGCACGTGTGCTCTCTCTTTCTCTCTCGCAGTCTCACTCTGTTTCTTTTCTTTTGACTTTTCTAAGATGACAGATGCTGAATATATACTCCCTATCTGATGCTGTGGCTGGTTGTGGTTGGCTGAGAGGGATGTGAACTCATTACTTTGCAGCTGTGTTAATCAAACCAGGTTGGGTTTCCATAACGGTTGCCAAACGGTGCCAATCCCCTTTGATCTTACATCAGATGTGACGGGACAGTCGATATAAAGATACATTTATGTGCTGATTGCAGATAGTTGCATTGAATAGTGGTGTTTGTGGGTATTTATTGCATCGTTAATGTGCCTGACATTCTGGAAACCTGCCTGTGAGGGTTTGGTGACACGTGTGTGCACTGTCCGCTGGTCAGCCAAACTTCAGCTTACACCGGCTGCGCTCCGCCTGCACTGACAGTAGACCTGGTTTCAGCTGGCGAGCATTTAGCGCACCTCCGCAATTCCTCTGTTAAACTAGATACTGGCAGCTGAAGTGTCCCTTTTCCATACAATGCAACACTACTTAGGCACCTAGGAGCGCCCAACCACTTCCTAATATAGGAGCTAACTGACCTTTCAGTTCTCTCCACAACGGATATTGGAATTTCATAAATTGACAATGGCCACATTAACCTAGGATATAGCCCAAATTGTAAACACCACAACATCAACTTTCCTGGAAGTTCTGATTTATTTATTCTATCCAATCCTGCAGCCACATCTTTTCTAAATTTCACCACTTGTTCTTCATCATTCAACTCTACATTGTACCACCTACCTAAGCTCTTTACTGACTTTTCCCTAATTGTTGGGGTCTCCTCATCATCTATGACAAACTTCCTGTCACTTAACTTTCCTCTAGATATCGAGATGCCCCTAGACTTATTAGGCTTGATCTTCATGCTGGCCCACTTCAGGTTCTTATTTACCTTCTCTAGTAGCCTCTTTGTACATGGCATTGTTGTGGTCAACAGTGTCATGTCATCCATGTAAGCCCTAAATGGTGGAAGATGCAACCCGTTCTGCCGTCTCGCTCCACCTACCACCTACTTTGAAGCCCCGATGATTACTTCCATCGCCATAGTAAATGCTAATGGAGAAATTGTACACCCTGCCATGATGCCTATTTCTTGCCTCTGCCAACCTGTTGTGAAACCTGCCGTAACACAACCTAATTTCCTGAAAATAAGCTTTCACTAAGTTAACAACTATGACAAACACATATATACATGCCTTTTGGATTTTTTATTCCTTATTCCATGTCCGCCTATAATTCATGTGTGTTTAGGTGTATATATTTTTTAAAAGGAGCAAGGTACTGATAAAATCTTTGCTGCATCGTGTGCAGCAACTGTCTGTGAACATTCAGTCCAAATTTGGTGACATTCTGATAATTATTTCCTGAGATTCGTGTGATAAGGCAGACACTGTCCCTTTTGAAGAAGCCTCAATTTTGACTATTTTCAATTTTGGGGAGGACCCAAAGATCATCCAAAAAATTTATTAAGCTACTAGATACGCAGGTCTATCATACCAAAATGTAAACTAGAGACATAGAGGAAGTCAAAAACACCAAAATTGTGTGGTCCCTTTAAGTGATACCAATTTGTGAAAATTAGCCTTTTGACCCCTGGACTACTGATTGTGTTTTATATTACAATATGGTGTGGAAAGTGTGAAATACTATTTGGACTAAATGCATAAAAACTACTTCAGTCATCAAGAGAACACCATAATCAATTTGTAAAATAAAAAATTACGTTAAGAAATTGGTTCATTTATATATGTATGATGTATGATTCAAAAGTTATGGTTATCCCTCATTTTGACATGTCTATCACAAATTTGGGAGTAGACATAGCTCTAACAGTCTCCCAGACTTTATTTTTTTAGTTACAGCAACATGTAACCAATCAAATGGAAGATTAGAGTGCTGGGCAGTTTTCTATAGCTATTAAAAAGCTGATGTTTCTCACTGACAAATTGGGAAGATTTCCTATAGGTCATGCCTTTTTTATATTTTTTCTGCTAAATTTTGTAAAGAAAAGCCAATTATACTTAGACATACATTTTAAATCATTAAAATAACCATTTTAATTGATTTCTCATGCTTAGTTTATGCAAAAAAGATGGTTTATTTGTCTCTGTACAATATATGGTTCAAAAGTTGTGGATACATTTGATTTTTAATTTTTTTCATATATTCAGATTGACGGAATTCGAAATTCTGCCGGAATTCCGGGGACTACCCTTTTTCGTGATGGGAACATCAAAATTCATTATCTACAGGCCTTCACGATTCCAAAAATATAGGTTTCATTTAGAAATCCACCGTGACCATGGGGACCCCCCCTTCCTACTAGACTAATATAAAGATACATTTATGTGCTGATTGCAGATAGTTGCATTGAATAGTGGTTTTTGTGGGTATTTATTGCATTGTTAATGTTAATTTTGGAAACCTGCCTGTGAGGTTTTGGTGACGTGTGGGCACTGTCCGCCAGTCAGCCAGGTTTAAGGACCTGGTTTCAGCAGGCGAGCCTTTAGCGCACCTTCGGCGAAGCCTTTTGGCACAAAACTGTCACTGTGCCAAGCTGGATCTGTCGACACCTCCCCCTGCTGCGTTGCCACACCCATCTCAGCGCACCTCAGTCTGCCAAACTACCAAACTGAGCGCGCCTCAGGTTGCACTGCTCGAAACTAGCTCTGCGCGGGGTTCGCCACCCTGCGCTGTGCCGGGACAATAGAGGCCTCAGTGTCTCCTTTCATAAAATTCCAGATGTTTAGGTCATTTGTGGACCTTCAATTATAAGAAAAGGGGGAAAAATTATTTCAACTACAGTACTTATCCCTAATGTTCTACTGTGTTTTATTAGGATCCAGTTATCCTGTGGTTTTCCTCCTGTCAGTACATATGGTTCTGCAGCAATGTGTTGTCTCACACACTTACTACCATTGGCACTGTGTGCCAGTCTGCCAAACGCAGACAGCCAGCAGTCCCTGGTGTTGGTTCAGGGGGAGGTGTGGATGCTGCTGAAAGAGAGCCAGGATCCTATGTTGATCACAAGGCATTTACACAGCAAATACACAAAGTGGCTCCTATAATCATATCAAGGCTGTGTCACTCCACAGTACATCTTGAGACTTGAGTGATCAAAGAAAACAGATGGGGGGCTTACAGGAGGACAAACACCTACTTTTCTCCATTTGTTTCAACACAAAACAATTTTTTAAAAGAAATTATTAATCATGGCTATGGAAACTTTTATGAGGCTTGGCTGGATTTACTTCCTAATATCTCATCGGTATTTATTTAACCTGATGACTCCAGCCACAATGCAGTTTACAACAATGTAGAAAATAGCCATGGCCTGAGGGTGCAGCTAGAATAAGGCATTCCTCTCAGGTATAGAAAACAAAGGAAGGACAACAATTTGGACAGCGCTAGAAGATATAGGTGTAATACTAGGCCTTATTATTATTTGTCAGTAAAGTCGAGTACGGCTATTATACAACAACGATAAGGCTCAGAGAGACTTTAGAGCATACATGGCACTAATGGGGATAAACAACACAAAAACACTGATGGTCCTAGCATAAACCACTATGGAGACACACACACACACACACACACACACACCTCGGCATCATTCTGGCAAAGCTAGACTCTTTCTAGTGGATGGCATTTAACATATTTTTTACCGCCTGCTTCCCCTTCTTTTCAGCTTAGAGTAGCAAAGGCCCAGTGACTTCCAGAGGGAGGGGCGGGGGTGCTGATGAGAGGTTTGGGAATATGCAGAGGCCCTGGTTATTGCAGTGAGGTTCCTGACACAATCCCCAATAGATGAGCCAAATAAATCTTTGTATTATTATGTAAGAGAGGTGAGCCGTCCCCTGGTGGAACCAGCGAGCACCCAGGGACTTACTGCAGCGTAACAGCCTCCTCTGCTCTCCATCCCCCCACAACAGCCCTATTCCCATACTAGCTCTCTCATCCAATACCAAGGGATCCTCTATGTTCACTCCACAGACTATCTGAGATGATAGAATGAAATAAGAGCTTACAACTGGTTAACCAATGTTCTAAATCCTACTGGGAATTTCCACAGCATAACTACTGTATATAGCAAAACTGTGTAGGGGGGTGTACAATCAACAGTACAATCAACTACTGAGAGGACCAAAGACACATTGCCTCCATTCTTTTAGTCCACACTGATCATATACACTTTAGCAATGTCAGCTTTACATAATGCTGAAACACTTGTTCAGTTAATCTGAAACAACAGAGTATTAATCAACAGTAACTGTGATAATAGCTAAAAGGTTTACCAGCAAAATGTTACCAGTCAATGTTTTGCTCCCATTGAGGTTCAGGAAGTTCCTGCTCATCCAACTCCTGATGTCCTCAAGGCAGGTGGTGAGGGAGGTGGGAGGAAGGGCCAGGGCTGTGTTTCAGTACTGTGTTTTGGGAGGAAACCAGATTGAAAGGGTTTGTGGAGGTTGTGTGAGTCGAGGTGGGACTGAAGTTGAGCGGCAACCACCTTCTCCAGGATTTTTAATATGAAGGGGAGGTTTGAGATTAGCCTGTAGTGGGTAATGTCAGCTGGGTCAGCACCAGGTTTTTGGGGGGTGGGTGTAATGTCAGCCAGTTTAAGGGTGGTGGGTACAGTTCCAGAGGTAAGGGAGAAGTTGATTATTGCAGTGGGAAACTACCGTATTTTACCCCTCTTTCCTGCCGTCCTCCTAGTATTTTCCCGTAAATCTCCCGTATTATAATATAATTGAAAAAACCAAAACAAAACATTCCTCTGCCTCTCCAAACTGAACTCTGTCACTAGCCTCATGAGAACTGCCACCTGCAGTAGCCTGGGTGGCAGTTGTCACGAGGTTAGTGTCAACAGCGGGTCTGGTTGACAAGTGGAACACGACGGAGGCTCATATTACTCTGTGGTGCAAGATAACAGCTTACCGGCAACAGAGAAGTCCGACTCCAGGTCCAGTAATTTCCTCTTTCGTTGGTGTCATGACTGCCCAGTAGTACCTGGACAACCGAGCCGTGGTGGCACACAGGTATGTGGCGTGTCAGAAGAGAAACGAGCCGTTCACATTACTCTTTGTGGCAGGCAACGGTCCACAAACCTCACCGCACTTTAGGGACTGTTCTTTACTTATGAAGGGACAGTTCTTTACTTGTCAGGGGAGGAGGGTGGCTGATTGATTTTTATTTTATTTATTTATTTTATTTTGATCCCCCCTATGTTAATCACTTATTGATGCTGTTTTTGAAGTATGAATAAGTCAATAAGTAATTTATTCCATTGAAATATCAGTGATGTATTATAGAAAAGTGATTTATCTTTTTATAAATGACAAAAGGCACATCTGCCTCATTTTTGCCGTGGTATTGTGATACTACTCAGAACCGTGATACTTTCACTAGTATCGTACTGTGGGCTCGCGGTGGGCGCTGAAAAATTTCCCTTATTTTCAAATCCAAAACTTGACAGGTATGGGAGAGTAGTGGGGAGGCTTGTTTGGGGGGGGGGTTAGGAGGTTGGAGTAGGTCAGTGGCGGCTCCTGCCAAATTTCTCAGGGGGGTCAAATGTTGTGATGATGGCTGAGGTGACCCGTTAAATGGGTAAATTTGAATTAATTTGGCTCTCCAATGACTGAACATTCCACTGTGGTCATCACCAGACTATTTTTCATCAGTTTGCCCACATAAATATCTTTTGAATGTAAACATAGATCTGTTTTACCATTAATCAAATAAAATTGAGGAAGGTATTCACTGAGTCACTGTCAGTCTTAATCAGAAAAATCAGAAAACATTTTATTATAGCTGGATAGTGGAAATTCATTTTGTGTTCTGATTAAAGAAATAAATGCAGGCATACCGTACAACTTAATACAGTGCACATCACTTAGTATCACTGCTCTTTGACCTGATCTGAACGTTTTTTTGTTGTTGTTTTTCAGTTTCAGTTATATATTGGGGGGGCATTTTGGGCATTGGGGGATGTGTCCCCCTCTGTGTATATGGTGACTACAGCCCTATCAGCATGCATAATTATGCTACAGTTGTCTGGGTGCGCAAAGGTGAAGTGGCTGGTCTTGTCATACAAAGTTTGATGGAGTGTCAAATGGACAATATGGAGATATTTGCATCTTGAAAGCCGGACTACAAATGTGGTCAGACAGGGAGAACCACAGGCAAGCCTAAGACGTGGTAAGATACAATATTCCTCACTATATGAAGTGACTGATAACAAGATCTGTATAATGGATTGTAAAGAAATTCATCAAGTTTTGAGTGATAAAATACAACACATATTCTTTATAATGTCCATGATGTCTCCACATTACGATTTCAACACTCATGAACACACAATGAAGTAAGAACGACTTCCCAACATGGGGAATCGGACCATCTGAGGAGCACATGAATGATACTTGGTGGTTTAGGTATGACGAAAACACGTTGGGGCAAGCGCTCCCGGAACCCACAGAGATTGCAGGACAGCAAGGGAGGAGCATAGACATATATATATATAAATATATATATATATATATATATATATATATATATATATTCCACTCTGGGGTTGAGGTGAATAAAAGAACTGTGTTGTGACCTAAATAACATGCTGTTGCTATCTGCATAAAGTATTAAAGCATGAAATTCCGCATTTTTAATGTACGAAAGCATCCTGTATCATAACTGCATGTGTGCCGTTTGTAACAAACCAAACCGCGTGAAAATCAGTTGAAAATTCAGTGAGTTATTCTATTTTACTTGTGTATACAGCTCCTTCCTCAAAGTGAATGCACTGTCAAGGCGAAGTGAGACCCATCCAAGATGGCGGCCGGCTGGGACGTCGGCTCCAGTAGGCAGCGGCATTCAATGCGGCGTCTATGTATATATGTCTATGGGGAAGAGGAGAGACAGTAATCGTAGTGATTCACCAAGTCAGCAAGGGAGGATGATGGGGGAGGGCTGGGGTTGGAGGTGATCAGAGTAGTGAGGTCTGTAGGGTTGATGTTTTTGTTTGGTGAAGGTGATAGTCCGATGCACTTTAATTTTTGATAGTGAGGCATGAACCTCAAACGGAACAACTTTATGATCAGAAACGGGGAACTCGGTGGCAGAGAGATTAGAGGGAATGATACCACTGCAACAGATTAAGTCAAGTGTAGGACTCTTGTTATGTGGTGGGAGGTTGACGTATTGGGTAATACTGAGACAGTCAAGGAATGAGGTGAAATCATTGGCAAAATGGTTGGATGGGTCATCAATGTGAATATTAAATTCACCCAGGAGAATGAGAGTAGGGGACATGGCACATACAGATGTTAAAAGTGAGGAGAATTCAGTGACAAAAACAGAGGAGGGCTTTGGTGGTCGGTAGATGGCAACAATAATGATGGGTTTGGGACCAGTGAGCTTTACTGCTAAGTATGGGATTACGTTTATGTCAATAATAGAGAGAGCGATAAAACATATGAGCAAGCAAATAATATATCTCATGCGCACACATTTTAACTGCCCATGCACAGGATCTAAATCCTCGAGCACAAATTCAACATACGAGAGGTGTACAGGCAGCTGCAAGCGAAAAAATACATAACAAGGGAGCAAAAAATATAATCTGTGGGTAAATTAAACTATACAGCACACGCACATTCAGCCTCCACGAGAGCGCATTTCTGCTATGCGAGGGCTGGATTCTTCCCACTACCTCTCTCTCGGCCCCCCCCTCCTCTCTCGCCCTCCATCCCTCTCTGCCTGCTTGCAACCTAGGATTCTACCCGCGGGTGAAATGTTTTTGACAATTTGGGGCAGAGACTTAGGCAGGCTCCGGCCCTTTTATGATTGGTCACTTTGGACGCCGATCACACCCACACGGACCATACCTGTTGCCAACTGCCGTAAAGGAAGAAGAAGAAGAAGAAGAAGAATGGCAACCGTGACATCTGAAGATGTTCAAGTAAGTTAAAATGTTGAAAAGTTACTTATAAATGGCATTGTCTTATCCAGCAAATTACTTAATACATATGCTTAATACATATGCATACAACTGCTTGCTCGATAGTTTTCGGCTAAGTTAACTAGCGTTGTAGGCTAACGTTACATCAACATTAGTATGCTTTCATTTTAAAACATCTTATTTTTGCGGGGTTTGAGCCTGGCGTCGTTATAGTATGGACGTTTGTAAAGGAAGATAGGGTAACCTTACTGAGACCCAGCTTCTGCAGTAGTAACACGCAGACCTGAGCTGCTGCTAGCCGCCAGCTAATGTTAGCTGGCGATGTAGATGTAGGACCTCGGGCCCGCTGTTCACATAGCCGGTCCAGCCATGGATCCACAAGAACTCATTCACTAAACAAACATTTTAACAGTTGTTTTCTTGTCGTCTTGCAGACAGACCTGACAAAGCATCATTTCAGACTTTTTATGAATGGGCATCATGATGTTGTCATTTCGGGATACTTTTGATCACTTTATTACAATTAAATCTCATGAAAATCTAAGTTTATTTTGGCGGGGCTCATGAGACAGTTTGTTTTGGTATAAGTTACAGGCAGCACACAACTGCAGACCCTAGCGGTGAAATGATATCGCTTTTTGCCCCTTTAAGCAACGGAGGACTGAATAATATATCATATTGAGTTATTAGCCTTAATATGATTAAGAAAATACAATTAACTTGCTAATTTGATCAATATAAGTGGAAATACTCAGCCCCCTCGTCCGCTTTTATGTAACATTAAAGTTGTGTAACTGCTGCGCTAGTTAACGTCATAGTCCGGTCAGCTCTGTGAAGAGAAACGCCTTTTTTCTAACGCCGTCCATCCTTTATTATAAGTTAATACCAGAAATGTGAGTTGTATTAAATGTACCCACTTATGCCATTTAAAGTGCTCAAATAAGTTCGGGGGTAGGCTATATAACTACACACCTGTTGCATCTGTTCACCCAGTCTCATATAAAATACACTAAAGAATACAGTAACAAAGTAATTTCTTATTTAACTTAATCCCTTCAGTCAAAATATAGACCACAGAGGCTATATTCATGACATGAATATAGACTCACTGAAACCTCCAATTGAACTATTTTAATGGATGCAACATTAGCAGCCTACAGGTTGTTTTGGAGGTTAAATAAAAAGGGGCCAAAAAAGTCGGGCTTGGGTTGGGTTGGGGCCTGAGAATTATGATAAACCAGTGAGCCGGGCCGGGTGCGGGCCCAGATTCTAGGCCCGTGCAGGCCACTAGTTAGTGCTACATGTGCAAAACGATAACAATTGCATAACCACTACAAGTAAAAATCCTGCATTCAAACTTTTTAAACAAGAAGTGGGTTTAACTTGTTGGGTAGCCACACTGTCACATTGTTTATCTTGTATTTTTGTGTCCTGCAGGTAGATTTTGAATGAAAATCTTCATCAAATTGTTATCAGAACATGGCGGAGCCAAAAGAGGTGAATTATTGTTTTAAAATGTTTAATGCTACATAAAGCTGTTCATTTTTGGAGCTGTTTATTACAACAAGTACATTTCTTAATTTCTACTGATTTTCTTTAGGAGAAATTGCGCAACGTGGCATTAAATTTGGTTGCCATGTTGAGAACTTCGCTGAGCAATCCAGCGCCAAACAGTATGTATCATGATATGTTGCATATTTGGAGTGGGACATTGAAGTTAGTGAGTCTTGACTTTACCTCAGACATGATGAATTGAATAGCTTGCTTGTGTTTATTACACGTTTTCAGTTTAAATATTAAATATCAAAATAAACATTCATAGTGTTCACATTACACTACAAGTGTTGTGTGCCAGTCATATTATACAGACTATGGTGCCAGCGCACACTGTGTGTGTGTGTGTGTGTGTGTGTTTGGGGGGGGGGGGCTTTTCCTGCGCCATAACAGCATTATACACCTATTGCTTGCATTTCTGTTCCTACATGTGTTAAATGCAAAAGATGCCATATGTATGGAGGATTTTGAACTGTTAAAAGGCAACTGTGACGGAGCTGACACCTGAGTAACAAAATTGTAGTAAAGAGTAATGTGTTACTTTTTTTTTTGTTACTGAGTAATAAGTAATGTAATTAGCTTTACAATGATTAATCTGAACACTGAGAGAAATAAAATCATAACTGATAACATTGAGGCACATAGGAGACTGACATAGGAGCACATGAACAGATAAAAATTAAGTGAAGTAAATGGCTTTAAAGCAATGTAATTTAACATAATGTAAGTAGAGGGTAAAAGAGCATACATGAATGAACTACATATGAAAATTAAAAAATGAAATGAAATTAAATGAAATGAAATTTATTTTTGAACATGAGAATCAACAAGGAAGCATTTTTCACATGACATTTCTCACAGAAAATAAATAAATTAAAGGTCTCTACATGTTCAAAAAAGGAGAAGGAAGAAGCTAACTTATGTTTACCTTCCCCTTTTATACATCTTAATTTTCTAACACGGCTACTGTTTATTTTATCAAAGTACCGCCATTTGTCCAAATGAGAAACTCTTGATTCATCTGAGGTAGTTAGTTCTGGAAATAAAAAACAATATATACTGAAAATATAATACAAGAGAATATTTGAAAAAAGGAAAAAAATGCAGACTTTATGGCTAAACAATTCAGTACAACCTCTTAAAGTGGAAATGAAACATTTGGCCCACCTTCACCTCAATTGTTATAGTTTTCTAATGTGAGAATTTTAAACTGTCTTTTAAATTGAGCAATGTGTTTACTTTCTTTGATCGTTACAGGTAAATTATTCCACAACCTCACCCCATTGACAGATATGCACATGCTTTTGAGTGTGGTGCGCACCTTGGATTGTAAGAGATTCCCTCTCCTTCTTAAATTATAACCACTTTTTCTTTCTTTAAACCATTTTTGTATATTATTAGGGAGTAAGTTGTTTTTGGCTTTGTAAATAATTTGTGTGGTCTTGAAATCCACTATATCCATAAATTGTAATGTTTGTAATTTGTTTGTGCATTATAGCCAACATTGCTAACTATCCTCATTGCCTTTTTCTGCATGGTGCATATTGTCTTTAGAGTGGATTTGTAGGTATTACCCCACACCTCAGCACAATAGGACAGATAAGGAAGAAAAAGCGAGCAGTATAGAATGTACATTGTTTTCTGATTCAGTATGTGTCTGACTTTACAAAGTATACCATTAGTCTTTGCCAATTTAGAGCAAATGTGTTTGACTTGCGGTTTCCAGCTGAGATTGTGATCAATTACTACTCCCAGAAAGGAATTTTCATAAACTCTTTCTAATCTGGTGTTATCACACAGTACTTCAATGGTTAAGTCTTCTGGAATTTTGCGTTTCCCAAAAATCATGAATTTGGTTTTCTTTATATTGAGAGATAATTTATTTGTATCAAACCACAGTTTTAGCTTGGCTAGCTCCTCAGAGACGATCTTTAACAACTGTTGGAGGTTCTCTCCTTTACAAAAGATATTTGTGTCATCTGCAAAAATTACAAATTTCAAAATATTAGAAGTATTAATAATATCATTTATGTATAATATAAATAATTTTGGTCCCATTATTGATCCTTGTGGTACACCGCAAGTTATATTTAGGAGCGTTGACTTTTCCTCTCCCATCTGCACAAACTGTTGTCGATGTTCTAAATAACTTTTTATCCAACTGAGCCCTACACCCCTAATCCCATATCTTCTCAGTTTTTGAAGCAAAATATGATGATAAATTGTGTCAAAGGCCTTTTTAAGGTCAATAAATACCCCTATGGCGAACTTCTTGTCATCAATGCTGGTTGTTAGTTCTTCCACAAGGTCAATTAGAGCCAAAGATGTAGATCGATTTGGTCTAAAATCATATTGACTATCAGTTAAGATCTCATGCTTATCAATAAAACTGTCCAATCTGGTGGCAAATATCTTCTCCAAGATTTTAGAAAATTGGGGAAGCAATGAAATTGGCCTGTAGTTAGTATAAAGATTCTGCTCACCAGTTTTGAATGACTTTGGCTATTTTCATCTTAATGGGAAAGGTGCCCAGTTTCAGTGAGAGATTGCAGATATGTGCTATGGGATCTGCTATAGCTACAATTACTCGTTTAACTAAGAATAGATCGATATCATCACAATCCCTTGATGTCTTGTTCTTAAAATTATTAACAATGTCAATTATTTCGGTTTTGTCTGTATCTCTCAGAAAAATAGTAGCTGAGTTTCTTTCTTCAAAAATTTGTGAGACACCTTGCCCTTGTGGAGGGATTATCTCATCGGCCAGCTTGGGCCCGACATTTACAAAGAATCTGTTGAAGCCTGCCACCACTTCATCACTGTTTTTAATTATCTTACCATTATCAAGAAATTCATTGGGAATCTAGCACTTGTTTTTTTTCTTCTAATAATTGAATTTAAAATATTCCAGGTGCCCTTTATGTTATTTTTATTGGTTTCCAACAATTTACTATAATAATCTTTCTTACATTTTCTTAGAATATCCGTTAATTTATTTTTATATGTCTTATATTTAATTTCTTTTTCCTCAGTTCTGTGCTTGATAAAGTCTTTATATAATGTATTCTTTTTTTTGCAGGCATTCAACAGACCCCCCGTGAACCAGGGGTTATCTGGACGTTTTGATGTTTTCTTTGGTTGCTGAATTGAACAGTTTTTATGATATAAAGTCAAAAAAGTATTAAGGAATAAGTTATAAGCTGAATCAACATCCTCCTTTTCATAAACATTCCTCCAGTCTTGAACTAACAAATCATTTCTGAATGTATTCAGGGTGTCATCCGTTCTTAATCTCCTCTGCATGTTTATTTTGCTGCTGTCTAAGTTCTTGTGTTTACATTCATGGATAACAAACACCGGCAGATGGTCAGTGATATTGTTTATTAATAATCCACTTTCTAAATTACTGGTCATATTATTAGTAAGAATATTGTCTATTACTGTTGCTGAGTGGGTGGTAATTCTACTTGGTTTGGTTATACTAGGATATAGGCCCTTACTGTACATTGCATCTATAAATTCCTCTATTGCAGATGATTTATTTGGATTTAAGAAGTCTATATTATAGGCCCCGCATAAAAAGGCAACCTTCTGCTCGGTGTTTGAAACCATGGCCTCAAACACATCTTTAAAACTTTCAATGCTAGAGTTGGGTGCTCTATAGACACAGCTAACAATGACATTCTTCATTTTACCCATATCAATTTCAACAGTAATACATTCACAAATGTCATCAATCACAGTCGTCATACTCTCTACAATCTTATACTTTCACCTGTTGTCCACTTAAGTGCGACTCCTCCACCCTTTTTATTTGCTCTATTCACAAAATTGAAATTATAACCTTCTAATTCAAAATCAGTCCCTTTGTCATGGCTAAGCCAGCTCTCAGAAATAGCGATTACATTAAATTGCATGGTGTAATGCTGTAGATAGTCTCTGATCTTATTAAAATTTGCGTATAGACTCCTACTATTGAAGTGTACGATTGATAAACCATGCTCTAAATTGAATTTCTCCTTAAATTGGTTTTCGGTGTAGTAACAACAATTACTGGTTACATAGTCAAAAAAATTAATTTCCGGGTCTATATCTATATCTTGGTCCTGCATAGTAATTGTTCAATGTGGTCGCACACAGTCGCCTTCCCAGTCACAAACATCCAAATTTGAGCATATACACACCCACAAAATTAGATAATGAGACAATTTATCCAAACTGAATCCAACAAAAAAAATGAGTAATGGTGGTATAATAAATCGGCAGGTGCAGTGATAAACAGAATAAGTCCAATATGGGCTGTTCCATATAAGCATACACCTACTCACCACCACCAAGCCGAGCTCTTCAAGGGCAAAAAAGATGTCTATAAGATAAATCTGGGCCATCAATGAATGTTCTTGTTGGCTATACAGTTTCATATTTCTCCAGGTCTTTGAGGTCCCGGATTAGCAGGACCTTCGCCTCCTCACCAAGTGAAGCATTTGTGCGAATCCAGATTTTGCAATCCCTTGTCCATGTTGAATGAATTTTCTTTTGTTTCTTCAGTACCCTTGCATGTTTAGCTATCTCAGCATTCCTTTTCGTAAGATGTTCGTTCACATACACCTGTGTGTCCTTCAGTTTCCTTCCTTGTTTCAAAAGCTCCATTTTGTGTTTTCTGTTCACAAATCTCAGAATAATGGTTCGTTCCATTTGTCCATTTCTTTTGGAAAGAGTATAGCAAGCAGCAATACTCTCCTTATGTATGGAGATGTTGTTTCTGTTGAAGAACTGGATCACCTGCTCCTCCAGCGTCTGTTTTTCTCCCTCAGTTAGGTCCGCTCCACTGCTCTCCCCTCGGATGACGTTTGAGTAGGTGCGGTGTGTTGTTTTCAGGCCGCTAATGATCACATCTTCTTTTCGTGTATATTACTCCAGCTCATCAACTCTTTTCTCCAGTTCTGCAATTTTCTCGTCCTTCAGTGCGAGTAGGTTGTTTAGCTTCCTCACATCTTAAACCAAACCGCTTATTTTGCCCACATTTTCTTCCATTCCATCAATTTTCTTTGCCAGTTCTTTCAAGGCTTTCTTGACCTCCTCCATTTTAAGTTTAGCTGGTGTTCACACTTTTAACATGTGTTATCAAAAGTGCCCAAAACATCAAAAATAATTGAAAATAAACACACCAGTTGAATCACAATAACCATGTAAAGCCATAAACTTCACTTAACTGCTTGGATGTCAAGTCATTTTCATGATTTTTGATGGATTGTTAGAGCCAAACATTCAGAGCTCCAGCACAGGCCGAGTCCTCTCAGACTTAAATCTAGGTTAAAAATTGATTGAATGATTTAAGTAGAGATTAAAAAAGCATAAATTAATGTAAATTTGCTGATTTTAATGCAAAACATTAAAATCAGCAAATGATGTAAACAAAGGTTAAAATGGCATATGCGAATGAAATACAGATTAAAAACAGTAAATGAAGAAAATATAGTTTACAGAATAATTTGAATTAAATACAAGTTATATAAAGCTAGTTAGGCAAGTCAGCTAAATTGTCAAATATAGTACTGTTTTCTCTTCATAAATACCATATACTGCAGGTAAGACTGTAGTATATCATCTTGGGGGAGGAAAAAAAGTGACTTGACTTGGGACTTGAGTTGCTTTAACTTTGACACAACTTGAGATAAGCTGTGATTTGACTTTACTTGCCTCATAAAAAATGACTTGAGACTTGGACCAAATGAATTGAGTCACATATCTGCCATTTATAGATAGATAAATAAATAAAAGCTTTTATCATACAGCTCATCAATTAATTTAGCCTGTAACAGTAATTACATGATGACATTGAATTATTAATGTTGAATTTATTGTTAATGAAGTTCAGGGACAGAGCGCTCCACAATCCAGGTCTGCTAGGGGCACCAGGCAGGACAGATGCCAGGAACCAGCAGGTCAGAGTTCTGCCCCTTTAACGGCACAGAGGCCCTCAGGGACTGTTCAGAGCAACATGGCCAGGTTTGGATGTTGTTCAAAGGATGCATTAGGATGATTTTTTTGTTGTTGCCCAAGTCCATTTAAATTTTGTGTGAAGTAAGGAACGAATAGAAGTTGGTTTTTAGTATTATCTGTAAATGATAAAAGCAGGGGGAAAGACCAACACAGAAGCATCAACAAGAGCCATCTTTAGTTCCTCACACAGTTGTTTGACAGTTGAGATGTCGGAATAATTAGAATTTTTGCTACACACTTTCTTTCAGGTGTTTCCCTGGACTATTTAGAGAAAATTCTAGATCTCTCTCCAAAAAAAGGACAGGCACCAAACTGACCCCAGTCCAGTTCTTCCTACTGCATAGTTCCACAGAAAAGACGCCAAAACCCTCTGAGGAGCTGAAGCTTCTACAGGCTGGGTTGGGAAGAAGGACTGTAAATGTTCCAGAGGATGCTGGCCATAAGGAGGTATGTGATCTGGTATGACATTGTTAGTGAAGCAGGGTAAAAAACTTAATTTGCACAAAATAGAGGCAAGCCTTATTAAAACAGAATATCCAGCTACAGATTATGCCTGATCTTTGCAACCAAATATTTCATTTATTCTAGGAATGCTAACAATTAACTCTAATAAACATATTTATCTTGTGCTCATTTATTTGAAACATATTTTCTCATCTTACATCCATAGATCACAGACATTCTTTGTGAGACATATCCGAAAATTTCTGATCTGGAGGGGGCCTGGATGCTTCACAAAGCCATGGGTAAAAAGCAAGATATAAATCTTAAACTTGTCTAATTTTTTTTTTTTTGTTTGTTTTGTTGTAAAGTTGTCATTTTTGAAAAGTATGATCTTCAAACAAGGAGTTGACCAGAAATAATTATTTGATATTAAAACCCAAATGGGAGGATCAGGTCAACGGAAACTGAACCTTTTGTCACCAGAAGAGGAAGGATACACGGGGGCTAGTCTTGTGAAGACCTGGGGAGGCAAGGGCTGTCTATACATTATGCCTATCCAGCACACTCTGGACATTTCTCCTCTTCCCTTCACACCTCTGGAGTTCAGGGCCATGCCGAAAGCTCGGTGTGTGTCATGCCAGGAGTCTGTGCCGCTGCAGCTCCTCAGTCTCCATGTCAAGACATGTACCGAGTCTAAAGACACTGATGAGGTATGGCTTGCTGTCAATAAACTATAACATATTGATTTTCTTTCTCTCTGTCCGATGTACAGCTTGGTTTACAGAGAAACTATTTGATGGTGGGACCATGTTTGCAGTGTCCCCATTAGCTTACCAAAAAAGTTAATAAGTGTTACGACCCCTCCCTCTCTGTCTGTAGTTTTGTCACAGGCCTCTACCTGCAGGCAGTCATGGAGGGTTGTTACGATAATGTGGTGGTACCTGTGTAGGCCTCCTCCAAGGCTATGTTTCCACATAGCCGGCTATTTTCATATACGGAGACATTTCCCTTCGTTTGTGCCGAATTCTCCTCTGAAAACTATTCTTTCTAAAAACTCTGGCCAGGGTGGAGATTTTGGAAAACTCCGTTTTGCTATTTGCATGTCAACTGGGGAAGACGGACTTCGGAGGAAGTGATGCATTGTTGTTGTTGCTATTTTGTGGATTCTGATTGGCTAACGTGGGCTTGAGCTTCACGTTACGCTGCCACCTATAGGTCTGGCATGCTCTTGACAGCATATAGCCTATACACCTATACACGGGTTAGTGTAAATCGAAAGCTTTTCTGAAAACGGACAGCTGTGCACAATATTATTTTTTAAAAACGGAGAGGGTGAAATATCCGTTGATGAAAATACCCGGCTACGTGGAAACGTATCCAAAGGCTATAAGTACCAGCTTGGTCATTGTTTGTCTCTCTCCCCAAGGCTCCGCATCTCTCTGTTTTTGGTTAGATTGTCCTTTGAGAAATGTGTATGTATTGGTGGATGCAGCAACACTCACCCATACTTTGCACATACTACTGATGCATTTACTCTCCACATCTCAAGCCTATTGTTACTAGTTATGTTAATTTATTTGAAATAACACATCCAATTGGCACTTTTTTCTGACTGGTCTTCCATCTTTGTCACAATCATTGAGACATTTGCAACATGTGATACACTTGTTTATCTATTCTTTCTATTTTCTCACTCTGTTTATTTGTACAGATGAACTCCGATGATGACATTATTGACTTGGATGATCAGACATTGGTAAGCAATCAAAACAAATATTGAACAGGGATTTAGACATCATATATAGTATTTACTATTAAGCCAGAGATGTATTATTTTTATTTACTGAAACATATAACAACCCAATTGTTTTACAGGTGTCCACTGATGTGCAGCCATCATTATTGGACAGAAAGGTGAGCAGACTGCAGTGATGCATCAAATGGCTTCTGTTTCATTTCAAGAGATTGAAATCCATAGGTTGATTGTTAACAAAATACGTGATGACCTAATAATGTTTTAACAGGTGTCCACTGATGTGCAGTCATCATACTTTAGTAAGGTGAGCGGACTGCAGTGCTACATCAAAACAGGGTTTGCATGATTATGTAAAACCTGGAAAACTAATGGAATTGTGAAAATGAATTTTCCATGCCTTGGAGAGTCATTGAATTTAAATTCTAATATTTGGAAAAGTCATGGAATTTCGTTATCTGATGTAATTAATTAGGCTATTGCTGCGATCAATTGGACTCGGAACTCGGAAAGATTCAGGTTGGAAATTCAGATTTCCAGTGTAAATGCGTTTCATTGTGCTAGCTCGGAAACATAGCCTTCACATTAAATTGATGTTTGTTTGGATCCTTTCCAAGCACAAAAAATGAGTGCTTGAGAACTACATTAACTACTTGAGTGCCAAGAATGAAGAGAAACATCATGTGCTTTAAATATGACTTAGTGTGTGAATTACCGTGACAATTAGGGGGTCTCCCCTGGTGTTCCGTGTCAAACCAAGGTCTTACAAATAGGCTACAGTCTACACAGACGCAAACTGCATGCTACACAAGCTTTTGACAGGAAAGCCACTCACACAACAATGCTATGATGTCAATCCAACGGACTCGGACTGCTTGAATCCTGCCCGAATTCCCGAGTCGGAGTCCCGAACTCAACGTTCTATTGCACTTTTCTGGTGCGGCACATGTAACTGTAATCATGGGCACAAGAGATCCGTCTCTCGTAAAACATCCTCCAAATCCCCTACAACATTATCCATGACCTCTAAAACTTACTGTAGGACCCCCAAAACATTCTCCAGGTCCTCAAAAACTTTATTCAGGAGCTCTACAACATTTAAAACAAAACAAAAAAAGTTTATTGGATGTATTCCATGGTGGATTGTTTTCATGTATTGTTTGTCATTTGTTTCTTTGTGCTGTTTTGAACATGCAAGACCTAGGTATGTAAGAAAGAATAACATGTACAATAACCATTGACCTGTTTTACATGATTTATACTCATCAAGAGCACAATGTTACATCAGATGACCTCTGAAACCATTCTTATACGTTTCCTTTTTGTTTTTAGATGGGTATTTAACAGTTGTTTATTGTCATAGGTTGCCTGTCCAGTGTGCTCTCAAGAATCCTCAAAGTACGACATACACATACACGCCAGTGTCTGCTGCGAGAGGTACAAGCATTTTGAAGTAATGTTTGAATTCTTTGGACAGCTAATGACATCATCTGCATTTATGTAAATTAAAAAATGGTGTTACATCTTTACAGTGACACAAATGAGGGACATGATGATCTTCTTGAGAAGACCCAGGAAGAGTACAGCAGGTATGCAGTAGAATGCAGTTTGTAATGTGACTGGATAATGATGCTTGCCTTGTGGACCTAAATTGTCACTAATGTCTCTTTTTTTTTAGTATTTCAGACATCCTGAATTCACTAAAGAAAAAAGTTGACGTGTCACAGACATTTAACATTAATGTCACGAGGGAGAACCTGTTTGATAGGGGGATGAAACAGTGGTCCCGACAAAAGGGAACATCCCCGAAGAATCTCCTCCAGGTGTCCTTCATTGGAGAGTATGGAATCGATCAAGGTGCTCTTCGGAAGGAGTTCCTCACTGGTATGTGTTCCACACCCAAGGCCAACACAAATGATTAATTGAAAATTAAGAAATCAGTGTGGATAATATTTTGCATTTGACATAAGCTGATTTTTCTGGACAGAAATGGTGCAGGGAATTGAAATGCATTTCTTTGAGGGAGATAGAGAAAGGGGCAAAAACCCCAAGTACAGTATCCTGGATTACCAGGACTGCAATTTCAAGTATGTGCTACAGTGTCATATTAAATATAAAACATACAGTTAAATAGTAAATAGAGTACAAACATTCCAAAAAGATTACAACAATGCTATTTTGTGGTAAATTGTTTGCATATTTGTCACAAAAGGACATGTGGGGAGATCCTGGCAATGAGGTTGGTGCAGGGGGGTCCTGCACCTAACTTTTTCAACAGGTGGTCCTACCATTTCCTCTGCCACAGAGAGATGGACAATGATGTGATGGATCAAGTGTCCGCTCCAGACATTAAAAACTTGAAGAACGAGGTATTTTAACAGTTTCATAGAAATAAGTCCATGCATCATTTGTTCTTTTGATATATTGAAAATCAAACCAAAAAGTTTTTGTTTTTTTTGAAAATTCACACTTTTTGATTTTAAAAATGGGGAGAAAAAAGACTGTCCGAAATTGATTTTGATTTGTTTGACGTGGAAGTTGTATGTCTCGGCTGTTCCGCTGTCCACGTTGTCTGAGTTATCCCGTTGTGGATGTTATGTCATTGTGGAGTTATTTGCTGAAAGACTTCAGCAATGGACAGCGCTCAGCCCAGAGCAGATTTTTATTTTATTTTATCAAAGATATATCAAATGTGGAAATAATTATCTCATAAAAACAGATGAATAAAGAACTGATGGATCAATGTAATTCGCCACCGTAGGGGGAAGGGTACTGTTGTTGCTTAAAGGAGAAGTTCCGTTTTTTACAACCCTGGACCTTATTTCTGGCATTTTTTGCGGTCGTTTACTCACCCAGATTACTCTGGTGTCATTTGGAGTCGTTGGGAAGATAATTAGATCCAGTCGAGGCAGCGTATATCCATATAATGGGAGTTTGCGGGGCAACGAGAATGCAGCCTCTAAATAATGCATTATCTACCGCAAAACTCGTTAATTCCACCAATATTTTTTCATAAATCGCTAGTGTAGACTGTTGACCGCATGATGGTGTAAAATGAACCCTCACCGTCTGCTGAGCAGCTCTGACCGTCACCTTTTAGAGTGTTTGCACCGACATCACAGGTTGGAAATGTACCCGGATGTCGGCGATATTGGAAGTACTTGCTCAGAGATGACATGGAGTTAGTAGGTAAATATCGTTGTTTCTCCCGCTGTCTGAGTCATTCTCTCTAAAGTGTAGCCGTTTACGCACGTTCTTCTGGGCTTTTTAGTAGTTTAGACATTTTTAAATCCTGCTTAAAATGAACTTTCAGCGTGCTGTCCATTGTTTGTTTACATCCGAGTACTTCCAATATGGCCGACATCCAGATACCTGGCTAAACTGTGCTGTTGCTGCAAACACTCTTAAAAGTGCCGCTGCTCAGCAGACGGGGAGGGTTCATTTTACACCTTCATGCGGTCAACAGTCTACACTAGTGATTTATGAAAAAAAATTGGTGGAATTAACAAGTTTAGCGGCAGATAATATTATAATAATATATTTAGAGGCTGCATTCTCGGTGCCCCATGATGCCAGAAATAAGGTCTAGGTTGTAAAAAATGGAAGTTCTCCTTTAAAAATAGACATTACATTGTTAGTGTACAATTGTGGTACATTAGCTGAGCTTTATAAAGGGTCAGGGTCCTGCATCACCCTGTTGGGGTTCTTTTCGCAATAATGACTGGCTCTGTCTACATTCTGCTTATTACACAGCTACTTACTAGAGAAATCTATAATATAGACAAATTATTGATTTAAATGTTTGTTTGTTTTTTAAAGCAGGCTGTGTCTGCTGCACCCGTATAGCATTCATGTAGCAACATATATAGTCTTAAACACTGCCATAACCCATACTGTGCTCCATGCCTGTCTTTAATTTAGTTTTTCTTTGTCATCCAGCTCTGTCTGCGCTGTTTCGTGTTCGTTTAACATGAATCCAAGTTTCTTGCTCTCCAAATATATTTAGATTAATATGGAAAAATGTTCCATGGTGATCAGATGAAATCTGAGTAAAAGTAACTTTTCCGCCACAGGGTGTCGTCAATGAGCTAAACATTAATTTTACAAGACATTTTCCTACAGATTGATATGATTAGGCGTGGTCCTTATCCGAGCTGCATCCCTAGAAACAGTCTGCTATCCAGAAATAACAGATTCGATTGTGAAAAAAAACAAAAAACGAAGCTTTGGCGCTTTTTTTTTCGTTTTTTGGGGGGAGGCCTTAAACGCAACACTAACACCGTCAAGGAGCCACAAGCGCACTCAGAGCCGCTCTGAGTCTGGTGTCAGAGACACTTCTGATCCTCTGAGTTGCGCATCTGTTTGATTGTGTTGCAGTGTGCGCCGAGAGTTTTAATTTAAGGTGCTCACAGACTCAGGCGCACTATTAGCGGAGCGTTGAGCGCACTTCCGCGTTGTAGTTTCCAATAAAAATGTCCTTGAAACACTATGTTACCCCCAATTCTTGCACATTACTGTCATGGCGATGTGAAAAATACATGTCGAGCAGTCTTGACCTCTGCGGAGTCAACCCCCCCACCCTGAATTATATTCGATCTGAGCGCCAAAGCTTCGAATGTCCAAATATGGATTTGAAGGTCAGCCCTAATTAAAATCATTTTCAGCCTTTTTGATCTGAGCATAGAATTTAAAGTGCGAAAAACCTTTTTTGCATCAAATTCACACAAGAATAATGAAATAAATTGTTTCTTCATTTTCAGATTTTAGATTTTTAATTGAATATTACAAGATCGAATGATACATGGATTCATATACTCTTTTTAAATGTTTCTCCATCGCCAATATCAAGGTTTATTTTGTTTTCAGGTGGAAAATGCTTAAGAAGAAAAACTAATAGAATTATCGGACGCAATTGTGGCTTGTGGCTACATGGGGCCAATAAAACATGGACAAAAAAAAGGCCATCATCGAGTATGTATATAGAAAAAAGACTGTATTAGAGTGAAATTATCACTGAAGCATCTGGTAACAACTATATCATAATACTCTGGGTATTATGATATAGTTGTTACCAGATGCTTCAGTGATAATTTCACTCTAATACAGTCTTTTTTCTACAGTTTTACAGTTTTCTTGTTTTTTCTTTACTAATTATTAGTGCTATCATCATGCATTCATTGGTGAGGCTGCAGCTGTATGGAATCGACGCAGTCTTGGCGCAGCACCCAAAGCTTTGCCAGCAGCTGTTTGTCCCCGGACATATAAAAGAAGTAAGTAACGTTGAGAACTATTTATTAATGAAATGGACCAAACATTACAATGTGCTATACATGCAAATTCTTCCCCTTAAGGATTTACTGTGTTTCTGTATTTAATCTGTTTCTCTGATTAGGTGGACTTTGACTTCCTTGTACGTGCGCTGTATCCAGATTTCAGCGAGGAAGGGTCTGTCAAACGGCAGCGAGAGATGAAAGTCATCAACTTTCTGCAGGATTTCCTGCAAAAGCTGGAAGATGGAGGTAACAAACTGCATAGCACCATTTTTTGCCATAACCTTTGTCTACCACTCTTACCTTAGCTAAAAGGTTGAATATGGAGAATGCTTATTAAAAGCTATATTTAAAAAAAAAAAAATTACATCCACAGTGCTTTAAGAGGGGTGCAGAATAAAAGTATAGCATTTCATTACATTAAAATGAACTCCACAGCCTGGAGATGGATTGCCTTCTTGATGTGTCCTCCTGGGGTCCGGGTTTGTCTCTTGACTTGGAGCGGAAAACAAGGACGGCACTGCCACTTTTATTAATTATCTATTTCAATACAATTATTGGTTAACAAATGTCAGGACCACATTAATGAACATTAATGGAATCATGTCTGGTTGTATACAATTTGAAAGGAACTCACAACATGGTTCTAAAGGCTCAAAAATACAGAACATTGAATGAATGAGATGTTTATACAAAAGGCAATTCAGTATTTGATTTTGGCCCAAATATTCAGAGACAAAATAATAAATACAGCTTAAAAGACACACCCAAACCCGACAGTTCAATTGCTGTATTTAATTGTATGGTATGGTTTTGAAGCTCACATGTGCACATACTTACTCCTATCCTGTCATCTACAGAAGAACTTTTCGCAGTCCATCTGACATTCCTTCCCAAACTGAAGGCAGACCTGGAGGCTTTTGTGGAAGGTTGAAACAACCACCCACTCAGATCAGAAGGGAATAAAACTCCAGACGACTCCCTACATCAATTTAGAAACTTGTACATCTAAAATAAGCCATTAATGGGGAATTGAAAAGGTTCTCTGGACCCTAGGCAGTGTGACACATCTTCAACTGGTGAAACAATCAGAATTGATTTTAATGTTGGTAATATAGTCCACTGCACTCAGTAAACTATTCATTAAAGGTTGAATATGGAGAATGCTTATTAAAAGCTATATTTAAAAAAAAAAAAAAATACATCCACAGTGCTTTTAGAGGGGTGCAGAATAAAAGTATAGTGTTTCCTTGAAAAATTATATTTAGTCTGAATTAAATAATTGAACAAATTTTGGCGGGTTCGAAAGTGACTTCATGTTTACATCGTACCAGCCAGGCATTGCGGGTTGCCAGGTCTCGTAAAATGGCGGAGTCTGCAATTGCTGCAGCTGCTTCAAAGCCCCGACGAACGGTGCGTTATCCGTCCCAGCAGCAGAGTGAGCGGAGAAGGGCAAAAACACGGGTCAATATGAAATGAAATAGTTTCATGTAATGTCCGACCACGGGAGGGTTTTAACCGTTTATAACGTTCTGCTGCTAGCTTTGCTGCTACTGCTGTTAGCTGTTAGCTAGAAATCCTGATTTCCAAATAACTGAATAAATGCCACACATAGCAACATATATAGCTAGGCTAACGTTAAATAATATTGTAAAATAATGTTGTAAAATTAATTGGTTAGTGGAAATGAATCATTACCCTGTATTATTCATGGCTTGACATGGTGCAGCTGATATCAAAAGAACCTGGCAACCCGACTTCTGGAATTAATTTCGGTTTCATTCTCCATTATTCAACCTTTAATACACTTGTTTTCCACCTCTTTGATATCTGTACATTTATAGCTTTCCACGCTAGTTTTAGGTTTATATACATATTCTGTCAAACTTTATATGCAATGTACACATATCAGAATTTCTTGTTGTTTGATAAGCCTGCCAATTCTATGATCAAAGGAATTGTACCAACAGAAATGTTTGAAATTACTTATTTGTATTTTTCTCTATGAAGCAGAAGCAGAAAACCAAGAAGAGTATCGTAAAGTAGACAACCAAAAGAGTGGAGCTCTGTGGGAGAGTCACGTAGCAGCTGTTCCCGGAACAACTGGCAGGGGGAAGCATCTCTCAGTCGGGAGCTTCTTCCAATGGGTCACAGGTCATGCACATGTTCCAATGATTGAATCAGAAAGAGATGCATTCCAGATAACTATTAATTTTGAACATGACTGTGAGTCACAGTATGGGGTACATAGACATTGTTATCCCATTGTCAATGCTTGTGCAGTTGGCATTACATTTCCTTTACGCCACTTGGGAACCTACCATGATTTTGAGGAGAGCCTAACCACGGCAATCCGTTTTGGATACGAGTTCAGCAGGCACTGAGGTACTGCAGCATTCCTAAGTTCCACATCTTTTTTGAAGTTGTTGTTTAAAGGAATATTCCTCAAGAACATTCTGAATAGGGCTGTTTAAGTAAGATTAATATTTGTTCGGTATGACCTGTTAATATGTGCTGTACTGTCTTTTTATAATTAACTTTTGTAATAAACTTTTATACCAGAAAAGCTTCTATGTTGAAGCTCGATATTACACTTTCAGGGGCCAATTTCAGAAAGCAAGTTTTGCGAAATGCCGGAGTCTGAAATGAGGGAAAGTCTGGGTTTTATGTTTCAGAAAGGGAGGTAGGTAACTCACACCAGAGAGTGGTAACTCCAGCCCGTTTCATAGCGGTAACTGAAGCTCAGAGCGTTACAATGGCAACTGAGTCTGTGAACCTAACCTGGTCGGGAGCAGTTTTCTTCAATAAACTCTAGAATTTCTGTGTCCTCCTCCTTACAGAGCCAGAGACGGTTTAATTTACTCATTCATTCAGTTTGTATCAAAGCTCATTAATTAGTGGATATTTACAGTCAGAATGTAAATCATGGTTGGATATTATTTTGTTACTCAAGAACTATCAAAAGTTGGCACTTTTATGCATATCAGTCGTTTGTTTTGTTTAACTTGTGTTTTTGCTCACATTGATGGTGTGAATTCACCCTCAGCTTTGAATGAAACCTCTGCATGTCCTCTTAGGTAGGGGGCATATGTATCCCAAGTTAGTGAAGCCTTAGCTATTGTTTGTTAATCTTGGACACTGTTATATCTCCGTTCTTGAGGTCCCTAGGAAGTCAAAAGTCTCCAATTTTTTTGGTTTTGTTTAGTGACGTTTATTATAGGTCAAATGCAGACATTAGCCCGTTATTCACCAAAACCTGAAAATTGCTATTTTTCTTTTAGTGAACTTGGAGTCTAAATCCATATTTGAGGTCCAGGAATTCATCAGTTGCTATGGTGGAGTCATGTAACCTTTCCCCATTAACATTATTTGCATACCTTATGTAAAACTAAGGTGAAAATCATGAAATTCCTGCAATTTTCACTTTCAGTCAACTTAGAAATATGTTAGACTCTCACAGACTTAATGACTGTTTACATGTCCAGAAATTGCTATCTCACCATATATGATGTAATAATTAGGCCAAACCCAGGAAATGGCTATATTTGTCCAAGTGTAACCTTTATTTTTTTGTGTAGCAGATCTGACCACACTATAGACAATAGTAGGCTTACCAACATGGCACAGAGCCTATCCACTACAAAAAGACAAAGAATAGATTAAATGATTAGTTCTTTAATGCCATTTTATGTAAACAAAAAATCAAACTCCTGACAAAGCAGCACATACATACTGACGACATTGGAGGTAAAGGTTCCCAGTGTCAGTGTCTACATTTTGTTCAATCAGCATCTGAACCTCTGATAGCTGCTGTTCATTAAGTGGACAGTCAAATTTGGGGATGACTAGCACACCATCCACATCCTCTCCATAATCAGCTGCAGCATCCCAGTCAACGTCTGGCTCTTGAATATCCTGTTGAACAAGACAGAGTAAAATACCATTTTTATTAGTTTTCATTCCATATTTACAGTATCTCCTGCAGTGAGTTCTTCACAAAAGTTTAGTCTTTCAAAATAAACTGAGGATACAATATATGTAAAAAAAAAAAAAAAGAAAGAAAAAAGGAATTGGTACACTCATAATCTAATGCAATCCAACATAACGGCTCAATTTCAGTTTGTTGCCATTGTCTGAAACGTGATAATTCTACTTAATGTTTATTATTGTGGTCATAGTGGATGGTGCACGTGTACTGGAGTGCATTATATTGAGCTGTGTTACTTATATTTTTGTCCAATCCATTAACATACACTGAGGGGGATAATATATTAGGAACACTTTACAATATATTGCACAGCAGTACACCAGCTCCACCCACTACAACCTCAATAATAAACAAAGTATAATCATCACCCTTCTGACAATGTCAACAAAACCTGAAAATGTAAAAACTTCATAAAAGTAGACTGTATGGCAGAGCAGTTGGATTGGATTGCACATGTGTCCAAATACTATTGTACATATAATACATCAACCTATGGGGTTTACAACACCACAATTACCTGATATGCTCTGTTGTTCATTTAGATTTGTATTGGTGTTCCACTGTAGAGGTACTTAAAGGTTGAATATGGAGAATGAGCAGAATAGCGACATCTAGTGTCTCAAGATCATCGCCACAGCAGCCGAAATTAATTCCAGAAGTCGGGTTGCCAGGTTCTTTTGATATCAGCTGCACCATGTCAAGCCATGAATAATACAGGGTAATGATTCATTTCCACTAATCAATTAATTTTACAACATTATTTTACAATATTATTTAACGTTAGCCTAGCTATATATGTTGCTATGTGTGGTATTTATTCAGTTTTTTTGGTAATCAGGATGTCTAGCTAACAGCAGCAGCAGCAAAGCTAACAGCAGGACGTTATAAACGGTTAAAACCCTCCCGTGGTCGGACATTACATGAAACTACTTCATTTCATATTGACCCGCATTTTTGCCCTTCTCCGGTCACTCTGCTGCTGGGACGGATAATGCACTGTTCGCCGGGGCTTTGAAGCAGCTGCAGCAATTGCAGACTCCGCCATTTTACGAGGTCTGGCAACCCGCCAAAATTTGTTCAATTATTTAATTCAGACTAAATATAATTTTTCAAGGAAACACTATACTTTTATTCTGCACCCCTCTAAAAGCACTGTGGATGTATTTTTTTTTTTTTTTTTTTAAATATAGCTTTTAATAAGCATTCTCCATATTCAACCTTTAATGAATAGTTTACTGAGTGCAGTGGACTATATTACCAACATTAAAATCAATTCTGATTGTTTCACCAGTTGAAGATGTGTCACACTGCCTAGGGTCCAGAGAACCTTTTCAATTCCCCATTAATGGCTCATTTTAGATGTACAAGTTTCTAAATTGATGTAGGGAGTCGTTTGAATGGAAAAAATAACCTCAAGATTCTCCGGCTGGTCAATCGGTCGAAGCATCATTCTTACCCTCCAGATTTGCTCTGGAGTTTTATTCCCTTCTGATCTGAGTGGGTGGTTGTTTCAACCTTCCACAAAAGCCTCCAGGTCTGCCTTCAGTTTGGGAAGGAATGTCAGATGGACTGCGAAAAGTTCTTCTGTAGATGACAGGATAGGAGTAAGTATGTGCACATGTGAGCTTCAAAACCATACCATACAATTAAATACAGCAATTGAACTGTCGGGTTTGGGTGTGTCTTTTAAGCTGTATTTATTATTTTGTCCCTGAATATTTGGGCCAAAATCAAATACTGAATTGCCTTTTATATAAACATCTCATTCATTCAATGTTCTGTATTTTTGAGGCTTTTGAACCATGTTGTGAGTTCCTTTCAAATTGTATACAACCAGACATGATTCCATTAATGTTCATTAATGTGGTCCTGACATTTGTTAACCAATAATTGTATTGAAATAGATAATTAATAAAAGTGGCAGTGTCGACTGTTGAGCTTGGGATTGTTTCCATATCAGCAAAGACAATGATATGGAAACAGTCCCAAGCTCGACAGTCGACTATTAAGGTCTACCCAGGAAACTAGAGTAAACAACGGAACGTTACAGAAACACACACATAGCACTTCTCTCTCTCATTAACTGAGTTTATCCACACTCAGTGTTGTGTGGTAAGGAACTGGTGGATGTTACAAAGCATGTGTAGTGATATTTTGAGCATAATAGAGGCCAAACTCACGGTTAGGAGACTCTCCCCCCATCACACATCAGGGAAGCTCAGTCCCACCTGCACATGTTTTTTTTCCGGGTCTTTTGCTATTTTAGCACTCACGGACCTGGAGCTGTGGAGCCTTATATGGAAAATGGCCGGAATTCTCCTTTAATGACCCTTCCCACCATGCGTTAGGGGTATATAGGGTAACAACTCATAATAATACCCTTACATTGAAACAGCATGCATTTTACCGCAAAACCTAGCTGACAAACCTTCTTAAGCAATTTCAGTGTTTTCTTTTATTTGTCAACCGTCTGTATGCAACATGGAGTTTGCACCAGAGTTTACACCCTATAAAATGTTTGCTTTAACACATTTTCTTACACAGAGAACATCAACTGATGAAAAGACCCCATCAAATGAAATCTTACCTTCCTGGAGAAGCCATCCACTGCACCAAAAAGTACAATGTTGTACCTGGTGGACACATAAAAAAGCACCACATTACTACTTTCAACCTGGATTTTTATTCTAGAATAAAACAGACACTGATAGTAGTGTCTGCATCCTAAAATTAAACTTTTTTAAAAAGAATATTTATGACAGTACTGCACCTTATCAATTTATGGTTTGTGTTAGGGCTGCAACTAACGATTATTTTGATAGTCGATTAATCTGTCGACTATTTTAATAAGTAATCGATTAATCGGATAAACGAAGAAACTTTTTTTTTTTGCTTATTCCAAAAATATTTTTATTTTCCAAACACCTGAGCTTACTTCTGGTGCTTCCCCTGAACAGCAGCACGACACAACAATATAAAATAAATAAAAATTAAATAAATCAAACCGCACACTGATTCCAACAGGTACGGGAGGAACTAGTGCAAAATAAACAGCAGATCAGCAGCACAAGATAAAATAAAGATCTATGCCTTGAGCTTATAGATTATGGAATTATGAACATGTGTGCAAATCTACCAATATATATTCTTTTACATGAATGTTAACAAATCTTTGCAACATTATTTTCAACATATTTCCATTCAGATGACAGTTCCCCATCAAGTAAAGATGTTGCAGTAACAAATAAAATAAAAACAGTTGTGTCTGTGTGTGCAAAAATGTGAGTAAACTGAGGTACGGTATTCAACTGAGGACTTAGCCTGAGGCATCAAAAAGACAAAAATAAATGAAGGGGCGCTCAGTGTCTGTGTCTACCACCTCCGGTTTTAGGCCGGCTATCAAGCTGTGTATTATTCCCACAATTTCCAGTCAACAATATATTTTTTTAATGTATTATATTCTTATACATGATCGCTCCGGTAACATAGCGGCCGCGAGAGGGTTAAACTAAGATGGCGGCGCCCAGTCACCCATCCACTACCACGATAACTTGTTTATTTCTCGCCTCTTTACTAACTACGGCAGTTTTTAAATATATCGACATGACTTACCCTGTGTCTGCTGAAGTGCCACTGCCTTCATCCAGGCTAACAAACACATGTTTTCTCTTCAGATGCTCATGCATCATCGATGTACTCCCGTGCCATGCAAAACGAGCGTTGCAAATGTTGCATTGAACGCCCTCCTTTTCAGTCTTGGGGAAGTTTTCCCACACCACTGATGTTTTAGGTCGGGATTTGGGTTGGGTTGTGTCCATGTTTTTCTCCATCACTGCCTCGGCCATGGCTATTTCTTTTCTGTGCGTCCTGCTGATGTTTACACACCGGTATCCACGGACATATATAAAGACCCGACGAATCGATCACAGAATTAGTTGGCAACGATTTTTTTCGTCACGACGAATCGACATAATTGATTCGTTGTTGCAGCCTTAGTTTGTGTCCACGTGCCAAAGTGAAAGGGGACCCCTGACAGAATACACTCTCCGCACAATGCAGCCCAGTCCTGTCAGTCTGGAAAGGATCCCAAGCGAATCCACATGATGCATGGATGCAATCAGTCTTCTCCACTGGACGTGGATTCCCAGGGACTTAAGCCTCCCTTTCACGATCCGATAGCCTCCTGCTGGCATTTCATTTTTTATGTTTTGGACGACTTCATCCAGCTCCTGGTCAGTAGCATCGCTGTAGTGCTGTCTGGCGGAGAGGTCAAACTCCCTCATCCGTCTATTGGCTGTGCTGGCTGAAATGCCCAGTAATTTAGCAATGCAGTCCACAGACAGATTCATCTCCAAAAGTTTAGGCAATCTCTCTCGCTCTATGATGTACCTGGGACGCCCCCTATCTCCAGCTACAGTTCCAACAGTTTCAGTAACATCAGCATATTCAATTTGGTCCATCATCAGCCTGTGTAACTCGTGCAAGGCCTGCACAATTTCTGGGGGGACGATTACATGCCTTGACAGTGCATCCCAGAGGTACAACTCTTGCCGACATGTAAATCTTAGGAAGTCCAAGTCGAGGTGTTCCTGAAAGAGCTGACTCTAATTTTGCTATCAGCCTGTAAATCATGTCCTGTCTGAGAATCCCCTGTTGACATAGAAAACAACAACATTAAGATTGTATTAAATAATATCAACATCTATTTGTATAGCACCGTTTACACACAACATGCAGTTTAAAGAGCTTTACATCAGTCGAAGACAGATACAAAGATACACTTCTAAATATATTGAAGACATTCATGATTAATGGTGTGCTGCCTGTACACCAAAACAAATTGTCTCATGAGCCCCGCCAAAATAAACCTAGATTTTCATAAGATTTAATTGTAATAAAGTGATGAAAAGTATCCCGAAATGACAACATCATGATGCCGATTCATAAAAAGTCTGAAATGATGCTTTGTCAGGTCTGTCTGCAAGACGACAAGCAAACAACTGTTGAAATGTTTGTTTAGTGAATGAGTTCTGGTGGATCCATGGCTGGACCGGCTATGTGAACAGCGGCCCGAGGCCCTACATCTACATCGCCAGCTAACATTAGCTGGCAGCTAGCAGCAGCTCAGGTCTGCGTGTTACTACTGCAGAAGCTGGGTCTCAGTAAGGTTACCCTATCTTCCTTTACAAACGTCCATACTGTAACGACACCAGGCTCAAACCCCGCAAAAATAAGATGTTTTAAAATGAAAGCATACTAATGTTGATGTAACGTTAGCCTACAACGCTAGTTAACTTAGCCGAAAACTATCGAGCAAGCAGTTGTATGCATATGTATTAAGCATATGTATTAAGTAATTTGCTGGATAAGACAATGCCATTTATAAGTAACTTTTCAACATTTTAACTTACTTGAACATCTTCAGATGTCACGGTCGCCATTCTTCTTCTTCTTTTACGGCAGTTGGCAACAGGTATGCCTAAGTCTCTGCCCCAAATTGTCAAAAAAATTTCACGCATGCATAGAATCCTAGGTTGCAAGCGGGCAGAGAGGGATGGAGGGCGAGAGAGGGAGGGAGGGGCCGAGAGAGAGAGGTAGTGGGAAGAATCCAGCCCTCGCATAGCAGAAATGCGCTCTCGTGGAGGCTGAATGTGCGTGTGCTGTATAGTTTAATTTACCCACAGATTATATTTTTTGCTCCCTTGTTATGTATTTTTTCGCTTGCAGCTGCCTGTACACCTCTCGTATGTTGAATTTGTGCTCGAGGACTTAGATCCTGTGCATGGGCAGTTAAAATGTGCGTGCGTGAGATATATTATTTGCTCGCTCAGTACGACATCTATTGCACGTCTGTCCGTCCTGGAAGAGGGATCCCTCCTCAGTTGCTCTTCCTGAGGTTTCTACTATTTTTTTCCCGGTAAAGGGGTTTTTTTGGGGAGTTTTTCCTTATCTGCTGTGAGGGTCTAAAGGACAGAGGGATGTCGTATGCTGTAAAGCCCTGTGAGGCAAATTGTGATTTGTGATATTGGGCTTTATAAATAAAATTGATTGATTGATTGATTGATTGATGTTTTATCTCTCTCTCTATTATTGACATAAACGTAATCCCATACTAAGCATTCAAAAGAAGAGTGATTGGGGAGAGTAAGCAGTGACTTTAATGCTCTCACGATACAGCACAGCGAGTCCACTCCCCCTCCCTGCAGCTCGGTGTTTACTAATGTAAGCAAAACCTGATGGGACAGCTTTGTTAAGCTGGGAGAAGTCATTTGGCTGTTGCCAGGTCTCAGTGAGGCATAAGAAGTTCAGCTTTTTGTCCAAGATAAGTTCCCAAACTAGCAGGGCCTTACTAGTGAGAGATCATATATTGAAGAGAGCCAGTTTTGAACAGACCACTGGCACATAGATGGCTGTCTTGGGAACAGGGGATAACACAATGTGATTGACTGTGCGGGTACAGGTGCGAGGGGCGCAGGGCTGAGTGTACCAGAAAGAGGGAATATTGGTTTTGTTGGTGTGTTGTGAATACTGAACATTCCGACCAGATCCACGATGGACATACAGTATCTTGGTCGCCTGAGAATGTTACGATGGGCGAGCAGATCTGGAGGGGTGCCTGGAGTAGGACCGGCGACTCAGCAGGTCCTTTGCAGAGTAGCGCAACAGGAGGGATGCACTTGTGACGGTGAGACACAGAGCGATCCATATGTAAAGGTTCAAAATCCACATAGTGAGGAAACGGTTTAGAGACAATGTAATCCAGCAGACTGAGGATCCTGCTGATTATGAGGAAGTTGAATGACCAGCCTGAGAGGAGCAGAGGAGTAGAGAGTCTGCTGGTAACGGCCGTGCCGGGGTACACTACAGCGGGGAAACCGCAGAAAACACCGCCCAGTCTAGGCAGCAGATTGGCTGGCAGGAAAGCGCCCTGCACTGCTGTGTGACAGCCTCCGTGTTGGCGATAATCCATGGTAGCAATTTGGTATCCAGGGAGAGGAGGCAGTGTAGCAGCAGATGGTCACCAGAACAGAGGACCTAGCCAAAGTGAGTGGAGAGGTTCACACAGGGAGGACCAGGGGCGTCTCTAGGATTTTGACACATCTGGGGCTTAGCCCAGAAGAGTTAAGCAGATGCGCGCACAGAGCGCGCGCCGAAATATTTAGACATAGAAACATTCTCCACATACCCTACAGGTACCTGCTCTTCTGGACTGAATTGAATTAAGGCATTTCATGGTTACCAGTTAATACCAAATAGGCTAGCAATTTTCACAAACTTCCCTCAATAGCCCAGGCACAAAAATGCCCCATTCATCATGTTAAACATACCAACAGCAACCGTTCAGCAACAGTAAACATCTTGTCATGTTCAGTATTTACATTGTTTTACTTTGTACATTTAATGCTCTTTACATACTCATATGTATTTATTCTTTAACATTCTTTAACATAACATACTCTTTAACATAATATTTGTATCTCTTACAGGTCTCAGGTTAGGTCTCTGCTTTAACTGTTCTTAACTCTACCTATTGTCTTTGCTTCTTGTACTTAACTTTTATTAATGTACTCTTTACATCTTTTTTCCTTGTTCATTTGTCTTTAGTTTAACTTCAAACATTTGTCTTGTACAGTATATCTGTCTTAACTTGCACTCTACACTTGACTTTACATCTTGTTTTTCTTTTTCTTTCTTCAGTCATCATGTACAATTAGGTCTCTGCATTAACTCTTACTCTACACCTTACAGACAGATGCTAATAATAACAGATCTTTTTTTCCCCATGTAATATCAACTAGCTGCTAGCTAGCTAATGTTAGCTACTTCCCTCTAGTAGTTCCAGCTGCAACACTCTTTTCGAAATTATATATTTTTACATAATTTCTATTCCCATTACCTCTTTGATTGCTGACCAATTGGGGGGAAAAACATGGAAATCTTTTTTGTGACATCCCAAAGACAGCTGAACAGCTTGCTGTTGTCAAGCCTGCCTGTTGTCGAGTGCGCCTGCTGCCTGACGCTGCTGTTTTGGGTGAATGACATCACGTGCGACCTGGAGGTGTTAACCACTTGTGTGCCAAAGCCAAAGTAGTGGCTATTTAAAAATTTAATAATAATTAATTGTGATTAAAACCTGTCCAAAAACACTGTTTTATCGAAGCATCAACATAAGATAACCGTAGTTTGAGGATGTGATCTTAAAAAAAAAAAAAATTTTTTTTTTTTTTTTTTTTTGAAAATTAATATTCATATTCGGGGCTAATTAAAAAACATCCGGGGCTCTAGTAACTACTAGACTGGACAAACAACAATACAGGGTTCAGTGGCTTAGAACCAAACAAACAAAACCGTGGAGGAGGCGCAGCAGCATCTTGCCAGCGGATTATGTAGATTATCCAACAGATTAAACAATTAATTGATTAAAAAACTGACAAGGAAATCACTTTCTGGTTCCATCCCTGCAGCAGCTGTATTTGTATGAGTGGGCATGAACTATTCCTGTCAACACTTGAAACCCAGTGATGTTCAGACAAAGCCTTCTGAAGCTCAGAGGCTTTGTCCCTGCTAAAAAAAAAAAGATTTGACGCTTCAGGTCAGTGAACTCAGCACAAAGTATTGGTGCTAGGTCACCACCTGAGTCTGGTAGGAGCTCGCTATTTAGTGGTGCCGCTCATTCAGCAGTGAGCAGAACCATAACTAATGTGTGGCCGAAGTTCAGTCCATATGGACTTGGCTTGGGAAGTGGAGGGTCGCCATCCTGTTTGTGCATGTGTGTATTTCGGGCCTGTGTGTGTATGTATATGACAATACATGACTACATTGAATTTCCCCTTTGGGGATTAATAAATACTACTACTACTACTAATAATAATAATAATAATAATAATAATAATAATAAACTTTATTTATATAGCACCTTTCATACAGGGAGGTGTAGCTCAAAGTGCTTTACAACAAAATAAAAACAAACAAATACTAGTGCTGTCAAGAGATTAAAAAATGGAGAGATTAATTAATTATGATCTGTAATTAATTGATCTAATTAATCTCTTTTTTAATCTCATCTCAAAATTGCAGAGAAAAGCCCTCAACTTGAGGTATTTTCATTTAAATTCATTACATTATTGTGGCAGATGATCAAAAGATTGATATATATTACAAAAAGTGGTTTTATAAAGTCATAATTATTGTTTTCAACAATAACACACTTGAACACAGATGCAGTACACCTAGCCATTACTTTCTATTGTTTTTGAGATACGTCCCAATAATGAGTGCTGCAACCTTCAGTCTCGACCACCAGGGGGGGGCTTGACTGTCATGACATGTCAGCTTCATTAAAAGCTGCAGATTAACACAACAATAGAGGTAAAAACACACAGAATCAATACATCTGTGATCAGTTCCCTAATTTTATTTTTACAATTTTACAATTTCTCGTTTTATTTCATGGAAGTGATCAATGTAAGCGCACTTGTCCTATAAACTTAATAAAAAAAATAAAAGCTAACAAAATAAAAGACACCAGGTACATTCGTTACAGCTGTATCAGTTTCAGTTTTGAACAGTTAGAACAAGAGGCTGCACAGCAATGTGCAAATCACTCCTTCTCGTGGCTGCCTGCGCTTTCCCTGTCCTTGCGACTGTCTTCTCTTCTTCAAACTACAACACCCATAATTCATGTAGGAACTGCTGCAGCCAATGTGCAGCTGGTGGGAGCTGCATGACAGCTCAACCACCATGATCAGTTTTTAATGATTTATCGGGCAATAACTACTCCAGACTCTGCTCTAGTGTAGAAAGAAAATTCAAAAATCTGCTCTAGTGTAGTCCCGAAAATTACACGGAGGTTTCCGGGGAGGTCAGATACTTGCATGCTAGGGCAGACAGCTTTTCATAGACTCCTGAGTGAGCAGACCACCACTGCAGGGGACAGTCAATGTTGATGCTGGGCTCTGCTCTGTAGCGCTGTAGCTCTCCCACAACTCAAGCACAAAGGAGCCCAATCGTACGCCTACAGACGGATTTTATAAAAGGCAACTCTGTGACATACAGAAACAGCAAAGTTAGAGATTAAAAATGAGATTAACGCGATCAAAAAACATAGCGCGTTAAATATGGCTGTAATTAATTATTCGCAATTAGCACGATAATTTGACACCCCTAACAAATACAATGTAAAAAAAAAAAAAAAGTGCAAATCCTGCACAATGAAACCAAGAACAATATAATATGTAAAAGATAAAAGTAAAAAAGTGGAATGCATGGAAGCAGATAAAAAATGTGAAGGATGGGGATAAAAAGCAGGGAATAGTGACAGTTAGTTGAAAGCAATGTTGAATAAATAAGTTTTCAATTGTCATTTGAAAATGTTCACAGAGCTTGTATCTCTTATATCCTTGGGTAGTGAGTTCCATAATTTTGGTACATAGTTAAAAAAGGCTGAGCTGCCAATTTTCTTATTAGAGTAGTTTGTATTTAAAAAGCCGGCAGCAGAGGATCTAAGAGGCCCTGAAGGACTATAAACCAACAAAGAATTAGTAATGTAGGCTGGTCCCAACCCATTAAGAGCCTTAAAAACAAGTAAAAGCACTTTAAAATCAATCCTAAAAGATATTGGATGCCAGTGAAGGTTAGCTAAAGCTGGGTGATATGCTCTCTCTTTCTTGTTCTAGTTAACAGCCTGGCAGCAGAGTTCTGAATTAATTGTAATTTGTCAATGGATTGCTTTGGAAGACCGGTGAAGAGAGCATTACAGTAGTCAAGTCTGCTTGAAATGAATGCATGGACCAGTTTTTCGGCATCTTGTTGGGATAGGAATGGTTGCACCTTTGAAATATTTCGTAAGTGGAAAAAAAAAGTTGTTTTGGTCACCTTCTTTATGTGAGATTTAAAATTTAGGTCTGAGTCAAGGATAACACCCAGGCTTGTGACTTCAGATTTAACCTGCACAGCCAAACTGCCAAGTTTGGAAAGAATTATCTCCCGTTTTGCTTGGGGACCAACTAATAAGATTTCAGTTTTTTCACCATTTAATTTAAGAAATTTGGTTGGTATCCACTTGTCTACTGCAGCCAATCCAGATGTTAGATGACAGATGGATTGGTCATCACTTGGGTCTGGTGAAATATATAGTTGGGTGTCATCTGCGTAGCTGTGGAAATTGAGGTTATGTTCTCTGATGGTGTCACCTAATGGAAGTATGTACAGTGAAAAAAGCAGAGGACCAAGGCAATTCATGTATCCTTGATACATGATCTCCCATAGTAACAAACTTTCTTCCCGTTTATATATGAGTGGAACCAATTTAAAATACACCCAAAGAGGCCATCCCAGTTCTCAAGTCAGTCAATAAGAATATTGTGGTCTGTGGCGTCAAAGGCAGCATTTATGTCTAGTAAGACTAGAATGGAGACCTTGTTAGCATCAGTGCTAGTTGATAGCTGTGATTTGCTCTGAACCCTGACTGAAACTTTTCGAAAATATTATTTTAGTTCAGGAAATAGGTAATTTGGTTAGAGACAACTCTTTCTAGTATCCTAAGAATGGGAGATTTGATATAGGCCTGTAGTTATTTAAAACATTAGCATCTAGGTTTGTTTTTTTCAGCAGATGTTTTATGGCTGCAATTTTGAAAGATTCTGGGAAACAACCAGTTTCAAGGGATATGTTAATAATCTTACCGACAGAGTGAAGCATACAGTTTAGGGCATTAACGACTTTGATTTTTTTCACGTCAACTTATCTGTCAATAAAGTTGAAGTCGAGTCGACACGTCATTTGATGACGTCATCACATTGACACAGGGGAGGAAAGTGAAATATCTCCACACATGTGATGTGTGTCTGTGAACATACTCGGGCGTAACGTATGCGGAACAGACTCTGCGGACGTCCGCAAGCCCTGTGCGCGCAAAGCTCAAGGCCCGAACATACTCGGGCGTACTATAAGCGGAGCAGACTCAGCAAGGAATGTCCGCAGTCATTCGGGCTTCCATAGTCGAGCGCACTTCCGCGTCGTAGTTTCCTGTAAAAATGTCCGTGAAAAATCCCCTGATGTGAAAAATACATGCTTAACAGTCACTGGTGCGCAGAGCGGAGTCCGCGTGGTCGTAAAATCTCAGTTTTGCGCGCACAGGGCTTGCGGACGTCCGCTTTGAGTCCGCGCGGACCTCCGCGGAATCCGCTCCGTGCACCAGTGACTGCTCGGCATGTATTTTTCACATCGGGGGATTTTTAACGGTCATTTTTACAGGAAACTACAATGCGGAAGTGCGCTCGACTATTAAAGCCCGAATGACTGCGGACATTCCTCGCGGAGTCTGCTCCGCTTATAGTACGCCCGAGTATTTTCACTTAGTCAAGGATAAAGTATCAGCGTAACCACACAGATAGAGAGAGAGAGAGGGAAAAAACCAACGACTTGTCGACTCCTCCCGGGGGGCGTCGACTTTTACCACTGACGTCGACACGTTGACAAATCGACCTTTCTGTTAATGCCCTAATACAGTTAAGACAATTCTTAAAAAGTATGGAGGGGACTGGGTCAAGACAGCATGTTGAAGGCCTACTCTCACTCACGAGCTTCTAAAGTTCCTGATCAGAGATAGTAGTGAATTTTGATAGCCTTTCGAGATTTTTGCTGGGCCAATTAATGCTGTTGTCAGCATTTATGACAATAGTCGCTCTTATGGAGGTAATTTTGTCAGAAAAGAAGGTTGCAAATCCCTCACATCTAGCGGAGGACATGTGGTCCAGAATGTCATTGGCAGGGATAGGATTTAGTAACCGGTTTATAGTTGAGAACAATGTTCTTGGATCATTGTTACTCTCAGTAATCAACTTGGAGAAATGAGCTCTTCTTGCAGAGTGTATGGCACAGTTAAAAGATAATATTTGTTCCTTGTAAATATTACGATGGACCTCTAGACCAGTTTTCCTCCACTTTCTCTCCGCTGCTCTACACAATCGCTTTCGCTCATGAACAAAATCTGTCATCCATGGTGATATTTTATCTGATGTTCTCTTTCTTTCCCTGAGTGGCGCAACTGTATTTAAAATGTTAGTCAGGTTAGTATTGAAAAAGTCAACCATTTCATTTACTGGGCCATTTAAGTCAGTTTGGTTGGATACGGTAACCAACTCTGAGAATTTGCGCTGGGTTTTGATATCTAGTGACCTTTGGTGTTTGTGGGTGGCGGTAAAAGGGCATAAAAAAATACACCAAAGTGATCAGAGAACGTGTAGTAGGTCAAAGAGACATTAGCAATGTCTAAACCTTTTGACATTACTTGGTCAAGTGTATTCCCCAGGCGGTGGGTGGAGTCAGTGACATGCTGGGTGAAATCTAGGTTCTCTGGTAAAGTTTTGAATTCAGCTGTCATGGAGTCACCATGTGTGAGATTATTAAAATGGATGTTAAAGTCACCAGTAATAAAGTATATAAAATATTCAAAACAAACAAAAATACTTCTATGCATGCCATCCAACAACGCTGCTGTGAAAACATTGTGCCCACCATGTGGTCTCCCCTCAGCCCACTCCAGTGAGTAAGCTGCTCAATTTTGGGCTGTAAAACTCCTTTAGCATTGTAGACAATGTTATCAGTTTGAGCTCTGTTCCCACTGCAGAGTTTCCCACACCTTTCCCACATTTTGATTTTCTATTTTTAATAATAATAATCAAGTGGGCAAATGGTGTGGCGAGTTGGATAGTGGAAGAGGATCGTAGAGTACGGGAAGGAGTGTGAATATGAAGGAGTTCAGAGAAATACAATGGGGCTAGGCTATGAAGGGCCCTAAAGGTGATCAGCAAAATCTTGAAATCGATGCGGTGTTTGACAGGGAGCCAGTGAAGTTGTTAAAGAACAGGAGTGATGTGCTTTATGAAGGGGTTCGGGTGATAATACGAGCAGCTGAATTCTGGACCAACTGAAATTTATGAAGGTATTTGTGTGGGAGACCAGAGAGGATAGAATTGCAGTAATCAAGATGGGACGTGATCAGAGCGTGAATGAGAACAGCAGTGCTGTGAGGTGAGAGAGATGACCGTAGATGGTTGATATTGCATAGATGAAAATAAGCAGACCAGATAACATGGTTAATGTGCACTTCGAAGGAGAGTGTCAGGGCCGGACTGGGACAAAAATTCAGGCTGGGAGTAATACATCCACCCAGGCCACTGAATCAACACATTACATGCTCACACACTTGCACGTACACACAGACACACATATGGGCTAAGTAATCACCAAAGCTCATTATTTCAGGCTGAAAGTCACACAACAACTCTATTAAACACAACTGTAACAGCAACCCTACATAGTCCTTCAGTCCAGTGCTTTTCTCTTCCCTACCCTCACCAAATGTGCCCCTCAATAAACCAGGACTCCTACATGAATGGGTATTATGCTGAACTAAACAACATGATTGTATTATTTTGTCAGCAAATCATTTTGATGTGAGCTTATCATAATCAATATGGCAACACCCATATTCAATGCAACAGTAAAACAAGTAAAAATATAAGTCAGCAGCAACTTCAACTTATCTCATCTTATTTCAGTAACATTAGATAGATATTAAAAACTTTTAAACTTAGACAGATAAGAGCCTATCCTTAAGAGGGGTCCCCAAACTGTATCAGCCTGCGCTGCAACCCGCCTGTGGAGGTATTTTTGACCCAGGAAGACCAATCAAATATTTTGTGCAGTAAAATAAGCAATGTAGCAATGTCCTCACTATCATGTAAAAACAAAGGTGAAATAATTCAAATGTTATATGTATTGGTCAGTAGTCATCAATATAGTGTTCCCTTTTTCAGTCTTCAAAGATACTGCAATGATCAAATGAAAGACAAAGGAGGGTCAAAATCACACAAATTTTAGTGAGATTTTAATTTAAACAATAAAACAATCACACAATTCTGTTTCAATTTGTGTTTCAAAGTTACAGCTCTAACCTACATGCACATTATAATATAGAAAATAAAGTGCTGTGACTTTTATTTAAAATAAAATAAACATAGCTTTAGCTAAACATAGCCTTGAAATAGTATCTAGTATCAAGTATGCATGCATGTATCTTTTTCTCCATAAAAAGTGTTTAGTGTGGCGCCTGTATCTCTGCTGTTATCCACTCATGGGTTGGGACCCAAAAAATCACTGCCTTAGAAGGTCAGCAGGTTGTGCATTTCAGCTATGTAACCCTACATGCAAATGAAAATGTAGAAAATAGTGTTGTGACTGTTCTGACTTTGTGAAATAAAATAAATTAACTTAAAGCCAGCCAGCCAGCCACACACACACACACACACACACACACACACACACACACACACACACACACACACACACACCATGGTTAATGGTGTCATGGTCACACACACACACACCATGGTTAATGTTGCCATGGTCACACACACCGTGGTTAATGTTGCCATGGTCACACACACACACACACACACACACACACACACACACACACACACCGTGGTTACTGTTGCCATGGTCACACACACACACATATCATGGTTACTGTTGCCATGGTCACACACACACACATCATGGTTACTGTTGCTATGGTCACACACCGTACTTACTGTTGCCATGGCACAGTGATAATAATAAAAAAATGTTTTAATTTCAAGGGGCCCCCCCAGACCCAGTTTGACATCATGCAGCATTCACTCTGTACAAATGGACCCTTACGCGTTAATTTGGCTCTTATAGCTTATCATCAATCATTTGTTTGGACTCGAGGCGGTTCAGTCCCCATCCTCCGCGGACCTCATGTTGAGAATAACCAGTTTTCTTAATTATCTATGTTAGCTTACTTGTTGCAGCATTGTCATTTGACAATGTCACACTGCTGCTGGGGCCTGGGGGGGCTCTGAACATATGTGTAATTTTATGACATTTGTCTGCCTCCTCCTCAATGGCCCCACACGTACACACCCTCTGCTCTCTGCTCCACCTGACTCTACACAACCAAGCTGCTTTCAGTTTACAGGCCCACTGATTTGGGGGCGGGCGCGGGCGCAAAGCGAAACAAACAATCACGTCTTGAATCTAAAAAAAACCTTTTTTGACCAATCGTTGTGACAAATGCTGACAAGCACCTATCATTTCTGACAGTGGACGGGCTCTCTGCCAGCCGGTGCGGCTACCTGCGCTGCAGAGCGCGCCTTAAGAAAAAAGAAAAAGACAGGCAGGCCAGAGCAGGCCACTTGCGGGCCAGGCCACCGGGGAACTCTGGAGAGTGTGCTGTCAAGGATGACACCCAGACTCTTAACCTGAGGGGAGGGAAGGACTATGGAGTTGTCAATGGTGAGAGAGAAACTGTTAGTTTTGGCAAGAATGGATTGAGTGCCAACAAGGAGTACCTCACTTTTATCACTGTTGAGTAGGGGTGACCCCAAATAGTCGATGATTTGTTGATTCGATTCGGAGAAGTCTGATTCGACGGCCAGTCTCACTGTCGAATCGTCGCAAAATGTGGTTATGAAACAAGACCGTACCATTCTGACTATATGGGGGTGCTCACTGCTGCTGAACATCTTGATTTGACATAGAATGTATTTGTTTTCTAGTAATTCATGATATATAACCTATTTTGATACAAACATCAGCCTAATTTCTGTTAATAAAAAATTGAAAATGACGCATGCGTTTAATCAGTAGGCATAATCATTAACATCAGCCTAATTTCTGTTAATAAAAAATTGAAAATGACGCATGCGTTTAATCAGTAGGCATAATCATTGCCATGCCTTAATAAATCACCCAGTTGCTCGATCCAGAGCAGCATCGAGACCTACGGTGATTTGCAGTGGTGGAGCGCATAAACAAACACTTTGGAGGAGGTATGTGCTCTCAAATCAATTTTTTTTGAAGGATTATTTGTTTACCTGAAGTGTCTTGAAACGAATTTCACCACTGATTGTTTTCTTGATAGACTCTGATTCTTTATCTGGCTACTTTTTGTCCAATGTGCCGAAACAGTTGAGAGTGGTGATGCATGGTCCGTGTGCATGAACTTGTATGAACCTGAGTTGATTAATGAAGTAACTTGAAGTCAGAAAGAAGGAAAACTGTTTCTAAACCTTGTAGAGGCATATGGATGAACCCAGATTTGCCCTGTCCTTTAACTGACCCCGGTCAAGAAAGAGACACTCAGTCTGTCTCAAAAAGGACAGCACATGAAAGACTAATTTAAATCAGGACATTAGCGTACTCCCCCCGTTACCCTGAGGCGCTAAGTTTTCTCACCAGCTCTGCTAAAAACAATGCGGCCCTTTTGGTGACCGCATCCTGTCGCCTGCATGTGACCTCGGGCAGAGACAAGGGTTCCCTGACGATAAACTGAAATGTATGTGCATTTCTGTATTGCCGGTAATTGCTGTGACTTCACATGACATGGTTAAGTCTTTGATATGAATGAGTTCTTTGTTAAGACCAATCTCCGGCCTGGGGCATGATGGAATGTAATCTCAACTCCCTAACATGTAGCCATATTGCCACCTCGTGGCGAAGTTAGGAAGAGTCACCGTAAAGGAGTCCATTTTACATACATATATATATATACATATATATATATATATATATATATATACATATATATATATATATATATATATATATATATATATATATATACATTAATGAAGATATAATTAGGTATCAATCAACTTGACATGATTTTGTTCCCTCATCTTCTTTGTCATTGTACATTGTCATTGAATTAATCAAAGTGTGTGTATTTGACGTAGGCTAGCTGATATTATGGTATACTAAGTGTATTGTGATTTAACATTAATCTGTGTGTTTAGTAGGATATTAAGAAATAATGTAAGCTATAGTGGGAAGAGTATACGTTGCTTGCGCGTAACATATTAAAGTATCCGACCTCATATCAGGAAAGAATTAAAGTTTTTTTCTCTGATTAAGATTCTAAAGAGATGAAGAGGAAAATCTCCTCCTCTAGATCAGGAAACGCCGCCCACATTTCTGATCTAGTAAAATACGGGAGCGTGGCCGGTGCTCGCTCTCTTGCTCTTTCGCTCTCTGACGCTTTTTAACTTCCGCTTTTTGTCGTGTCTGCCTTTTTGCCTTCCCTTACGTTTGTTTTCTACACTTTTTCTAACTCTTGCTTTTTCTTGCGTTTATTTCTCTTAAACCGCGTGCTCTCAACTTCATCCTTACGTTATTGTTTTATTACGTTTTAACATGTTTATGCTCACAAGCAAAGTTATTTTGAACTTTGAAATTTTATTGATCCAGTTTTTCCAGCTTCGGTGTTCTCAACATTTTTACGCGTATAGTAGATTTGACATCAATATCGAACAGCCAGCGATATTGATTTCACATTACCATAAACAAGTAATCAGAAGAAGCAGATCGGCCCGTCAACTACTTTCCGCTCCAGATTCTTCGGAACCGACTGTTCACCACTTGCCATAGTGGTCTGCCATACAGTCCAAAGACCTCCAGCAGCGTGGACCGACTACCGGGTCGTACCCACCGGACATCGCGACTTCGCCTGCTCCCTCGGCTGTGACACGGCCTCTTATTCTGCTGGGAAAGTTGGGAGCACCTCGCGACAGTCCAGGGACCCCCGACTGAGAGATCTACTGGGACCACCAGCTGCAGAAAAGTAGGCCCAAAACTTCCATAATCTGAGCTAATTGCTATGCGGAGGAGAGAGAGGCTGGACAGGAGGCTTGGTTGATCATCCCGATAGAAATAAGTTTCATTGGGTCTAATTGAACGGTTTGTGCAATACTGTGGTTCCGTTTATCATAGGCCATCTCAGTATTATTTTCTCACTATAGCCAAACTAAACCCAAACAGGTGTTACCTTTCATTCCATTCATACGTATATAGTTGCTTAATCTGTGTTGTGTTATATAATCACCATTTGCTATTCATTTACTCAGTGTTATCCATTCAGTTAAATAAATCTTAATTTATCGCTAAAGTTGTTGTCTGTGATGTATATGTCTTGTGTAAAGGAACAAAGATCACTGTCTAGAGAAATCATAACCCAGATATTGAGATTGATTCATTACTGATAAGCATGCTGACAAATTAATAAGTAATATACGGAGTTATTAATTTGGTTGGTCAAATTCTCGCATTAAAAGCGAGTGGTGCCCCTGAATTTATGATTACGAGTGCATATTATCCTAAAACATGTATTTCCCCTACAGCCTTTTGATGATGTTTTTGGATGTTTATTTGTGAATGAAATGGCAAGTTCGGACGAGTCAGAAACAACTCCTGTCAAAGATACGGATGAGGCTTCAGCGCATCTGCGCTCATCTAGAGTATCATACTTTGATGAAGTGAAAGGAATAAAGATAAAGATAAAATGATAACCCTTTTACTTTTATCATTATTATCTTATTATGCCAACTGAAGAATTAAATTTGTTTATTTGGGTGTTTTAGCTCTTTTCTCTGGAGCAGAAACTGACGCAAATGAGCTCATTGATCAATGAGGGGGAAAACAACATGATTCAACGATTAGTCGGCTAAAGGAAAAAATCTGTCATATCAGATTTGACTATGAAAATTCTTAGTCGGGACACCCCTACTGTTGAGTTTGAGAAGGTTGTGTGAAAAGCAAGATTTGATTTTCAGTAAGCGGTCAGAAAGGGAGGTGGGTGGGAGAGTGGAAGTTGGCTTGGTGGAAAGATAGAGCTTTTCGGGTGTAATCCGAGTAGCAATGGAAGTAAATGCCAAATTTCCTGAAAATCAGACCGAGCCCTGGGGAACACCACTTGTGACAGGAGAAGTGTGGGAACTGAAATTTTTGAGGTGTACATACTGAGTGCGGCCAGAGAGATAAGAGTGAAACCAAGTGAGGGAAGTGCCAGTGATGCCGATGGAAACTAGCCACTCTAACAAGATGTGATGTGAGATGGTATTGAAGGCCGCACTCAGGGCGAGAAGAACCAGGATGGTTAGGAGCCCAGAGTTGGCTGCCATCAACAGGTCGTTGCTGATTTTAACCAAGGCTGTCTCTGTATTGTGCGAGGAGTGGACACCAGATTGAAATTGTTCATACAGATTGTTATTTGACAAGTGGGCATGTACCTGAGCAGCAACTGTTCTTTCGAGTATTTTGGAAAGGAAGGGTAAGTTAGAAATAGGCTGGAAGTTGTTCAAATTGTTTAGGATCTGCACCAGGTTTCTTGAGGATTGGAGTTATAGCAGCTGTTTTGAGAGATGACAGAACAAGACCAGAGGTAAGGGAGGAGTGTATAATGTCAGTTATCCGAGAGGATAGGGAAGGTAGACAGATTTGAACTAGGTGGGTAGGGAGGGGGTCTAACTGTGAGGTAGATGGTTTGGATTTGCGGATAAGACCAGATAGCCTACTTCAGTGACAGTAGGGAGTTTAAAGCTGGAGAGTAGAGTGAAAGAGGTAACATGGAAGGATGGCTATGGTGAGGTGTATGTAGTGCTATTTAGAGAAATCAGTTGCTGGTATATTTCCAATTTTGGCAGTAAAGAAGGTCATAAAGGAGTTACATTGTGCAGGTGAATACATCTAGGGTGGAAGAGTATCTGGTGGCTATACGATATTTTTGTGTGGAAAAAAGTTCTTGGGTTCCCTTCACTCGACCGAATTAAGCTGGTGTAATAGATAGATTTAGCTAAGGAGAGAGCATCCTTGTATTGCAGTATGAGGTTCTTGTACATGTCCTTATGAACAGCAAGGCCAGTTTTTGTGAGAAGGCGTTCCAAGCGACGGCTTTGAGCTTTAAGCTGGCATAGTTCGGGGGTAAACCAAGGAGCAGAGTGAGTAAACGAGACAGACTGGGTTTTTAGAGGAGCAAGAGTATTCAGGAGATTGTGAAGCCCATTATTGTAGTGAGAAACCAGTTCGTCAGAGGTAGATAAATTGACTGTGCTGGAGGAGGTTCTTGATTCCGGTAGAGAGAGCAGTTAAGTCAATATTCATTATGTTACGGAATGAGATGGTGCGTGGCAACCTTGTTTTAGCTAGTGTAACGTTGACATTGAAAGATACTAGCTTATGGTCAGAGATAGGCAAGTCAAGTACAGTACAATTTAGAGGAGCAGCAGATCAAGTCAAGAATGCGACCTTTGGAGTGTGTTAGGAAATCAATATATTGCTGAAATCCAAAACTTTTCAGGCAAGGTGTGAAATCCCTTGTAAAAGTGTTGCTGACATTGTCCATATGAATATTAAAATCATAATATATATTATTAATAATATATTAGGGGACAGAGAACATAAAAGGGTTAAAAAAGCAGAAAGTTCATTTAAAAAATCAATATGGGGCTTTAGTGGATGATAAACAGTTACTACCATAGTAGGGATTAAGCCATTGAGTTGTATGGCAATGGACTCAAATGACATATGTAGGAGTAGTTATGGAGGACACTTTCCACTTGTTAATGTGGATTATCGCTAGCCCACCTTTTTGGACCAGAACCATTATTAGGAGCGCTGTAGTCTGGGCATAGACAAAGCAGTAGTTTGTCAGGTGCAGTGAAAGTGAAACTTGACTGTTCATTGTACGTGGTCTAAAAGTTTGCCTCTGCAGAAGCTGATCCTCTCATCCATCAATCTGACCAGCTCTGGTCAGATCAACTGATAAAATACCCAGCCCACAACTCAAAACTTCACAAACTGAGTGAAAAAAAGAAAAGCAATTGTTTATGCTTTTAGACTGAAATAGACGTCTAAAAGCATAAACATTTGAAACAGGCAAAGGTAGTAAACAGTTAACAATCTGAGCCTGTCAGAGGCAAAAACTCATACTTTTAGTAGACATACATTGAGGGTGCACTATTGCTCTGAAGATTTTACTGCAGCCCATTTGGTGTCTGCTGGCTGCAGTGCTCTCGCTAAATACACACTGTTGTTCCCCTTTGTCACTTAAACACAAAAACATGAGAAAATTGATTAAAAGGTTAAACTACTGAAGCTTCCCATGAATTACTCTACATTGGGTCAAAATGCTTGCATAAGCATGATCATGTCTTTCTAGAGTATTCTTCTACTCTTCTATTGCTCCAATGTTACAGTATGTACGAGCTAAGCATATATTTCAACTGCAAACATTCAAAACTGTATGAAGCATGAGCATGACACATGACGCATGAAGTATTCTCAGAAGCATGAGTGATGTGTGAAGCTTGGCTTGTCAACCATCACGCAACAACCTCTGACCATCACTGCTGAAAATTCAGAATGATTTCAACTGAAAATCAAAACTCCTTATTGCTGAAAAATGTGTATGGTTTTCAGCATTTTGAAATCACTATATATATATACATATATACAAGGACTTCCCTCTGGTTTTCTGCTTGGCTAATGAGTACAACACCACCTTATCTAAATTTGTTTATAAAGACAGGAAGAAAACACCCTGCCATCTGGAAGGGCTGGGCTGTACTGATCATTAGAAATGCAACACACACACACACACACACACACAGCAGAGCTCTCCCCTCCCATCATTAATCACTACTGCCCATCAGCTCTGTCAGTTAGCAGTTGTAAAAGCCATTAGGCCATTGCTACTCACCCTGTTAGGACCACCACAAAGTCCATTACATTCCATCCATTACGCAGATAGGAGCCTTTGTGGAAGGCAAAGCCCAGGGCAATGATCTTGATGCCAGCCTCAAAACAAAATATTCCAATAAAGTAGGGCTCTGTGTCGTCCTGTTAGGAAAAAGCAAAGTAGAAAAGGGAGGATTAATGGCATTACAGATAACCATCTGGCCGTGTCAATAACATCTGATATTGGCCAGTCAATGTCATCAACCTCCAATAAAATTAAGGGTCCTTATGATTTTCTCGAACAACTTCAGGATATCATACTATAGGTTCAGTACCCCTTAAACATCTCCAGTACTGCATGAGATGCTTTCACACCCTGAAGTTCTCCTAGGGACAACTACCACTATACATATATACTGTATATATATACATATATATACTATCATAGCACATGGGGTTGTTATTGTATCGTTCCACGGAAGGGGCGCAGTAGGGATATATTTTATAAAAAGAAACAATTTTTACACAAGTCTCAATTCTGCAACGAGTGAAAAGATCTCGAATGAAAGGCCAGGCAAGGCCTTGTTTTCCATTTGAAATTGCTCTATTGTATATCAACTGCCCCATTAGAGCATACCCTAAAAGTTCAGTCAGGCAGAGTGTGCCCAAGGAAGCTAAAAAGAGCATACCCAGAAAGCACCTGAATGGACACCATCACCTTATTTCTAGTGCCGTCTGAGCTTTTTTGATGACAAAATTCAAACTATTAGAGGCAAAATTCATGACCTCCTGTCCTCAGATAGTACCTATCTAACCTCAAATACAGCTGTAAGACCTAATATATATTTAGATTGCTTCTCTCCATTTTCTCTTCAAGAATTGACTGCAGTGATTTCTTCATCGAAATCATCAATGTGTCTCTTAGACCCCATCCCAACTAGGCTACTCAAGGAGGTCTTACCTTTAGTTAACACTCATTTATTAGACATGATCAATATATCCTTATTAACAGGCTATGTTCCACAGTCTTTTAAGGTAGCTGTAATTAAACCTCTCCTAAAAAAGCCCACCCTGGATCCAGAGGTGTTAGCCAACTATAGAGCAATATCTAATCTTCCCTTTCTTTCAAAGATCCTTGAGAAAGTAGTCGCAGACCAGCTGTGTGATTTTCTCCATGATAATAATTTATTTGAGGAATTTCAGTCAGGATTTAGAGTGCATCACAGCACTGAGACAGCACTAGTTAAAATTACAAATGACCTTCTGATTGCTTCAGACAAAGGACTCGTCTCTGTACTTGTTTTATTAGATCTTAGTGCGGTGTTTGACACAATTGACCATCAAATTCTGCTACAGAGACTGGAACACTTAATTGGCCTAAAAGGTTCTGCACTAAGCTGGTTTAAATCTTATTTATCTGATCGTTTTCAGTTTGTTCACGTTCATAATGAATCATCCTTATGTACTAAAGTTTGTTTTGGAGTTCTGCAAGGTTCTGTGCTCAGACCAATCCTATTTACTCTATATATGCTTCCTTTAGGTAACATCATTAGAAATCACTCTGCAAATTTCCATTGTTATGCGGATGATACACAGTTGTATTTATCTATGAAGCCAGAAAAAAGTAATCAATTAACTAAACTTCATAATTGCCTGAAAGACATAAAAACCTGGATGAGCACCAACTTCCTGATGTTAAATTCAGACAAAACTGAAGATATTGTTCTTGGCCCCAAATAATTCAGAGACTCTTTATCTGATGACATAGTTTCTCTGGATGGCATTGCTCTGGCCTCTAGCACTACCGTAAGAAACCTCGGAGTAACATTTGATCAAATCTGTCTTTTAATTCTCATTTAAAACAAACCTCACAGACTGCATTTTTTCATCTGTGTAATATTGCATAAATTAGGCCTATCTTGACCCGAAAAGATGCAGAAAAATTGGTCCACGCTTTTGTTACTTCAAGGCTGGATTACTGTAACTCTATTATCAGGTAGCTCTAGTAAGTCCTTGAAAACTCTCCAGCTAATTCAGAATGCAGCAGCATGTGTACTAACTAAGAACTAAGAAACAAGATCATATTTCTCTTGTTTTAGCTTCTCTACACTGGCTCCCTTTAAAATCCAGAATTGAATTTAAAATCCTACTGTTAACTTATAAAGCTCTAAATGGTCAAGCTCCTTCATATCTTAGAGAGCTCATAGTGCCATATTATTCCACCAGAACTCTACGCTCGGAGAATGCAGGGTTACTCGTGGTCCCTAAAGTCTCCAAAAGTAGATCAGGAGCCAGAGCCTTCAGCTATCAGGCTCTTCTCCTGTGGAATCATCTTCCTGTTGAGGTCCGGGAGGCAGACACCGTCACCACATTTAAGACTAGACTTAAGACTTTCCTCTTTGATAAAGCTTATAGTTAGGGCTGGCTCAGGCTTGCCTTGTACCAGCCCCTAGTTAGGCTGACTTAGGCCTAGTCTGCCAGAGGACCCCCTATAATACACCGGGCACCTTCTCTCTCTCTCTCTCTCTCTGACTCTATGATTTTTGTCACACATTTAAACTATCAGATATTAATATATCATTATTGATTATAATATTATTACTGCCATTAATGTTGTTGTAAGCTACTGTCATTACCGTCTGTCCTGCATCTCTCTCTCTCTCTCTCTCTCTCTCTCTCTCTCACACTCACACTCACACTCACACTCACACACACACACACACACACACATTTATACTATCTGTAGCTGTAAAGCCCTGTGAGGCAAATTGTAATTTGTGATATTGGGCTTTATAAATAAAATTGATTGATTGAAATTGATTCTGGAACCACAGCTCTTTCCAGCCTTCCTCTGCCGCTAGCAAAAGCAGCACACCACAAAGTGACTCTTTCTTCCATCCATTCAAGGATTGGTAATATAACAACTGGGCATAGCTTTATCACAGGCTAAGCAAGACTGTTTAACTTGTTGAATGTGATTTAATGCTGTTTGGTGAGTCATTGTTGTGATTGTTTGCAGTTAGGTCATCGGTTCGTTGGCTTGGCCAAAGTGATGTTAGTGATGTTAGTTTGCTAATGCTGTTCACAGACAACGTCTTCCATGCATCTAAACATCCTCTGCACAGATCTAGACCCTATGCAACACATATCACATTCACATAGACTCGTTTATAAATAGACTTTCAACAGAGCTACACCGAAAGAGGCAACTCAAAGTTCCCACTCAAAGTTCCTGACTACACAGTCAGACAAACCCTCCCCCAACCTGAAGCCAACTTTGATCCAGCCATCTTGTAGTTCTCTGTTGTCAGCCATTTTGTTTTGTAGGCCAAACAGCCCTTTGATTACCACACCCACTTTTGTCACGTGCGCCTGAATGCATACACGTGTACACACCTACACACGTGTATGTACATACACACACAAACACACACACTATGAGGGGTGAAACGTATCAGCGAACATGCACACACTGCATTCACTGCATACTTGATACGTGTATATTACCTGTGCAACCATCACCGTGTACTTGTTACACATGCAATTCGCGTGCAATGCCTGTACACGCCTAGATGTGTGGTTATTAGAAGTGCGTGCGTATACACGTCATGTGAGCGCAGGGGTCAAAAGTGTCAGCTCGTGAAGCAACAGCACGACGTGTTACGGACATGTGACACATAGCATCGCTATGCTAACTAGCTTGCTATGCTAATCAGATGGCGTGCGTTTACACGTCATGTGAGCGCAGGGGTCAAAAGTGTTAGCTGTGAAGCAACAGCGCGTCGTGTTACGGACGTGTGACTCGTAGCATCGCTATGCTAACTAGGTAGTAGTGTATATATATTTTTACACAGTATCTATCTATCTATCTATCTATCTATCTATCTATCTATCTATCTATCTATCTATCTATCTATCTATCTTTTTATTTTATTTCCTTGTTCAGGCACTATTTTTAACACTTCTACAACATATCATTTGTTAGTGTTATGCCCCGGTCTAGGGGTGTGGGTGCGTAGCATAGGATACACAGGAACAGGAGAATAAATGTACAGGTGAGCAATTTATTCCTACACACTCCAAAGCAGCAATGTAAAGTTTAATCCTCTTTCTTAGACAATATTCTATTAAAACCGAAGTGTCACAATATGTTCAACACAGCTCCTTTTTGGTTGGGCACCAGCCTGCTCTCAGAATGGCTTATACCAGGCCATTAGTCTATTATTCAGTACATAATCATTTAACTTTATCACAATCTTGGGGGTTACCTTTCTCTCTCTTTTTTTTTTTTTTAAGATATTTTTTAGGGCGTTTTTTGCCTTTAATTGATAAGATAGTAAAGTGTGAGGAGGGGGAAGAGAGAGGGGGAGAGACATGCAGTGACCACTAAGCCACCGACGCCCCAGGGGGTGACCTTTCTTGAATAGCATGACCAGTTTAGCACAGGTTCAGCTAATTGGATAGTCCATCACAAAGACAATGTGCAAATGTGGCCAAATGTGCATAAAAATATTACCCATTCCCCTGGCAGAAGTGTGAACACACCTGGGCTTACTCCATCAGGGCCCGCCCCTTTCCCTGACTTAAGCGGGTGGTCAATTACATACTGAACTTCCGCTACTTTGATAGGGTCATCTAATAGTGGCATGTTAACATTAGTCCTCAATGTGCAGCGGGCTTTCTCTCTCACCAGGAGGGGGATGCAACAGCCTCTCTATATGTGTTTGGAAGTCCGTTTCAGATGGCTTCTTTTGAAGAGGAGTTACAGAAAACTCCCCTCTCCAATCAATAGCCCGCCATAACGTCTTAGCATTACCACATGCTAATATACGCTGCCAACGGGGTGAGAGTGGTACCTGGTTTTCAGGCAGACTGGCAGAGATCTGGGGGTGGCTAGTTTGCTCTGGGCAGCACAGTTGTACAAAGATTATGTTAACCACACAGCCATATCATCCAGATTCTGGTCAAAGCTAAGGACAGGGATTTCTAGTAGACTTATGTTATGGGCAAACTGGTCTGCATTAATTTTTGTGATGGGGTATTTGTTTCCTGCACAGGTTTACTTTAGCACAACTCGTACCAGAATGCACACATCCTGAGGTCCTGAGCACGCTGTAACAGAACCTTTGCATTTATCACACAAGTTCTATAGACAAAGGTGCGTAATCTGATGGCATGTCCAAATTTTGGTTCACTTCAAAGTTTTCAACACAACTAATACACGTAGCACTGAATAAGCAGTAATCCACTTCAGAAAGCCATTTTTATCTCTTGGTTAGACAACTAGGGAAGGAGTTACATATTGTATGTAAATTATTCACAACCAATAAATTATTATCTTTACAAATTTGAATAATATTTTTCCCATTAGTGTTTACAGTTTTATCAGCAGGCTTGTAGTACTTGTTCGTTCTACCTTCAAGCAGCTCATTCACCTTGTTTCCACATCTAGTGCTCATATCACCAACCACTACATAACCCATGGTGTTATCCTGAGTTCTGGCCTGGATTTCTGCAAAGATTACATTAGAGAAAAAAGGTGAATCCGATGATAGAATATATACTCCACCAAACCTTATACCTGGAACACTCTGCAGTTGAAACCAGATTTGCTCCTCAGCTGATGTATTAATTACATTATAAATATTTTGCTTAAACAGAGCAGCAACACCTCCTCTCTGGCTATTTTGATTCTTTGCTACTACAGCTATGAAACCAGGAACATGCACCACCTTGCTTTTTTAATCTCCGACAGCACCACCATGTCATGATCTTTTAACCACTGCATCACATTTATGCTTTCCAATTTATTCCTCAACCCACTGATGTTCCAAAACCCAAACCTTACATGCTTGGACCCAGTAGCTGAAAAGGTGACACAAATTTGCAAATCACCTCACAATCTTTTGTTACAGCATGCTTTTGTAGTCCACTCTGATTGTACACTGAACATTTGCAGGAGCTGCCCTTTCAACTTTTGCATGGTAATGCAGCCTTTTCCATTATACGAACAGCAGGGTGTTGGTCTTTTTTTATATAGACTTTTCTGCGACCATCCTTGGCAGAGTTCTTCAGCTTCCTGGCATTTTCCAACGCAGTCTTTGCCTCTGATATGGTATTTGTAACCACCAACAGTGGGCGAGGTGGTGAATTTTCATCCCTTGGTTTCCCGAGCCTCATGACTTTAGCTGGCACCACACTGGGGCAAATAAAACAGTAAAACAAGAGAGTCTCACGCTGGGTTAAAAGCCAAGGAGTAAAAATGGGTTTTAAGACTGGTTTTAAAAGCGGACAGTGAGGGGGCCAGTCTACTGTGGAGAGGTAAATCGTTCCACTATCTGGGAGCCGCTACAGAAAAGGCTCTATCCCCTCTGAGCTTCCGCTTAGACCTCGGTTCATCCAGGAGCAGCTGATCAGCTGACCTGAGGCACTGAGCAAGAGCATAGGGATGAAGCAGCTCAGAGAGGTAAGGCGGGGCGAGACCATTTAAAGATTTAAAAACAAATAAAAGAATCTTAAAATGAACTCTAAAGTGCACAGGCAGCCAGTGGAGGGAGGCCAGAATGGGACTTATGCGCTCCCTCTTACATGCTCCAGTTAAGAGCCGAGCAGCAGCTGTTTCTCTCCTCTGTTCTCTGCCACTCCTGTAAAGATGAGTTTTCTCTCCCTATCTTTGCTTTCCAAATGTTCAAGTGCACGTTGCTGATGTGCTACAGCTGTCTTCACCATGCCATATTCCTCAGTCACAGTAGCCATTTGAAGCCTTATGTTCTTACTTTCTGCACTGAGTTGCTGCTTGAGAATTTCATTCTGAGCTTTGAGGTCTTGAACTTCTTTGCCAAAGGCATCTTGCCTCGTTTTAAGTTCTTGCATCTCCAGTAAGGCCTGCTTCAACATTGCTACATATTCCTCTTCTCTGTCTTGGAGGACATTCAGCAGATCCGAGGCCGTTACCAACTCAGTCCTCAGTCTGTCTTTTGTCCACGTATGAGCGATGTCAGCACTTGTCAGACTTTCTTCTCTTGTTGACATCTTGTCCAAAATAATCCAACTTGGTAAATAATATCTCCACCAAGCCGTTATATAAACTCAAACTATGACACTATTCTATCAGTGTATTATTTCTGGTTCTGGCCTTCCTTTTCATGCAATTGTACACTTTAAACCAATGTCTGTGGAGCATTTCAGATGACAATGCTGCATAACTGCATCGCAAAAATTAGAAATTACTTGATTAGTCTAGATTTGAAGATTTAGACCTGAAAGCTGGCTTTGAATATCTGGTCAGATTGTTTACTATGTTTTTTTCTTTGATCACATCCTCCCTGATTTAAATCACCATTTTGCCAATTTTAGACTGTATTATACAAATGTCTTGCAAGGCTGCTTGTGTAAAGACAACATTTAACTCTTGGCTTCTTTTGTTAAATTATGAGGGATTTCTAGAGAGTGTGTTCAGATCGACATTAACACGGTGTTAAAAAAAAAGGCAGCCTCCTCATTTGTTTCAATAAGAACACAGCATGAATGGGATAATGCTACTACTTTCATTGCAGTCCTTGAGAAGGAGGATGAAATTATTGTCATTGTCTTAAATGTCCAAAGTATTAAAATCCTTCCTCCAACTATTATAAATCTCTGGCAGTTGGCTGGTGTTATGTCATAGATAAGTGTTAAAACTCAAAACTTTGTTTCTAAAACTAGTCTTCCTTGATTGTATTTCATCAGTTTAGCAGAATCCAATGCAACACGTTTTTCTCTCATGCCGTCATGGTGGACAGAGAATCCATAAAAGGTGAACATTCTTCATGAATCGAGGTAATCAGGGTCCACATTTAACAACAACAAAACTATACCAAAACATCAGTTAACCTACTCTCACACAGCTCCTGCAGTATGATCCAACTCTCTTTAATCCAGTGATATGCTCAGTACATTACAGACACAGGCATTTTTGCTAATATGTTACAATGTAAAACACTTCTGCCTATGGTGGCACGCCTTGAGCCTGGGCCAGGCACACTGCTCATCAGTGTGTGACTAGCCCAGGTTGTTTGTACTGACATGTTTTAAATCCTAACATTTTAGCGAGAGTGCATGTGTTTAGTAAGTACTGAGCACAAGACTGGACAAATGGAACTTGGATTATACTGTCGGAGCTGTGTAAGAGTTTGTAAACTGTTGTTTCCATTATGTTTTCATGTTTTCCATTAAACAATTAATAAATCAAGAGAAAAAAATAATTGTCAGATTAATTGATAATGAAAATATTTGGCAGTTGCAGCCATACCAACACAGGGCCACAGCTCCCTGACAAGAGTCAAGACATGCTCATTTGTCTCCATAGTGTTTACTGGGACTAGATAATAGCTGGGTAAAGACAGAAAAGCTGTATAGAGAATTTTATAATGCAGTGACACAGTCCTGATGAAACATCTGATGGCTTAAAATCATCATGAACTCTGTGGTATGTCTGTCAGAAAGGGTTTCAGCCCATCTCAGGAAGTGGATCAATGGATACTTACCAAACGCTCTGACATTGGTGTTTTGTCTAAGGCTGGTAGGTGTTGCTCCAAAGCCAGCACAATGCAGTTTGCTATAATGGTGGCCAGGATCATGTATTCAAATGGAGTGATAGTGTTAAGGAAATCTTGTGGAGAGCAAATGCACAGGCTGCTACACATGCAAACATAAACCATACCATTAAATCAATCATAATTTTCCAATGGAAAATGGAAAAAAACATGCCCGGGAACATACTTCATGGACCTAAATTGTTGCTTGGTGTTTGTGCGTCTTTCTAAAAAATGTAAACTGTAACATCCACACATTTTACAGCAGATACGTTTTTGGTTAATTCATGCATCAGTGGTAAATGTCAGCTTTGCATTAATAATTGTTAATTAATTAATTAATTTGAGCATTAATACCCCTGCAAAATGGTTTGTTACATTATCAAGATTTGATCCATTTGGTCCGATAAAAGTCGCTGTAAGTCTCTAGTGCGCCTGCTCTATGGGCCGCACAGTGCAGAACTAGCACTGATCATTGGGGTAATTTCATATGCGTTAGCTGAATCATTTTTGACTTCATGCGCCACTGAGCAACTCTCATAGGAATGAATGGGGCCCCGTGTTCTCCAGGGATGACGTTTTTCTGTAGGTCGATGTGGAGTTAGCATCACCCTGGTTCCCTCATCAAAAAGACAATCAGATTTTTTCATTGGATTTTAGACTATTGCAGAAAATAAGCTCTGTGGCAAACACACATTTATGATACTAACAAGTTTGATTCAGCATAATAATCTCCACTGATGATCATCACTTTCATAAATACTGAAGCCTAAACACAATCCCCTGAAGTAAATAAACAAACTACACTATGGTCACAAAACCTAATATCACCACCATAACAAGACTGTAAAGCCATGTTGGCATGGGTCAGCGTGTTGATGTTCTTTGGTCTCATTTAGTCACCTGTTAGCAACTGCCATTTTTAAGACACATAGAAGCTTCAAAGTTCACGAGTGGGGGATTGACTGAACTAGAACAAAAACCCAAAGTCTCTTCAGCTTGTACTAACCACAGACCTTATTTCAGGCATATAACCAAAAAACATTTAAAAAACACCACTGACTTTGAGATTAGGGAAGTAGGAGTGCTGAAATGCGAACTCATTTTGGGTTTCAGCACTCATTCCTGGGCTACTCCATGCTGTATGCAGTTCTAATAATGCATCCATGGTTCACACTGGAGAAATGGCGCAATTAAGTATACTTAAAACAGTCAGTGTGCATGTTAACACTTCTGGGTCTTATTTTTGTTTGTTTTGTTTTGTTTTTACTTAAAATCCCAGCACCACATTCTGCCACAACGCAAAAAGAAAATGAAGGAGCTGCTCACAGCAAGGAACACCTTAGAAAATATGAAATAACAACTGCATTTCAGATTGTTAAGACTGTTAACTGTTATTGGAAGTAGCTATCTAAAGTTGCAATTTGACCGATATCCAGTGGCACACATATTGTACAGTTTAGTATAAAATGCTGAAGTATGGAAGTGAGTATGGTTAAGAATTTCTTTTATGCTAACTGTTAAAACAGTGTGCAATAAAGATTAGTGTATAGTAATTAATGTATACAGTTTGTATGTATTATAGAATTGGGACACAACTCTTGAAGCAGATTTCAGTAACTACTTCCATAAAGCTGAGGCACTCACATGTGACAGATTTTAAAAAGAGTGGTCAAAATAAGAGAAGCAGAGGTCAAGTTATCCTGACTTTCCATTCCTTGTGTGGATCAAACTTCAGAAAGACTGGGTCTTACATTTCCCAAAATGTAATCCAACAGGACCTTTCATTAGAACATCCACCCCCATCAGCCCCAATTCATTATCTAGACTTTCTGTTCAATGTTTTAAGTCACAAGTGCTGGCTGGGACTAGACTGAGACTGCACCTAATGATTTTTTATCAATTAATGTAACAATTATTTTTTGATTAGTCTAATGTCTATGTCACTATTGTGTTATGATATTGTTATTATTATTATTATTATTATTATTATTATTATTATGATAATATGTGTCACATACCTGATCAGAAAATACTGGACCTCAAATTCAAAAGCACTACTGTAACACTTACATTAATTTAATTACTGTATATCACAGCAGTCCGTTCACTGAACTGGTGAATCAGTATTCACAAGTACTTGCCCGAAAACTTAATATTGTTATGACATGGATATATTTCATCACTGCAGTAATATGCAGTTAAGATAATTACTGGCAAATGTATTTTTGCATCGGGGCGAGGAAAATAACTGAAACGATTTACAACTGTAACCGAAATCACAGACCTTCACATAGCCTGGAACATTAGTTTAAGACATTTTGTTGCTCATGTGTGCCCACTGAAGTAAACAGAAAATATTTAACAGCGGCAGTGCAGAAAGTTTACATGACTACTAATCACAGACACACGTTCCACGTGTTGATAATCCTGATATATAATGTTTGGGTAGGGACAAAAAGTAAACTGGACGGTGCTCTCTGCTAATGTCTTAACAAAGAGCTCACTGTAATCGATTATGCTGATTACATAAATGAATTGACCCACCTCTAGCTGAGACAACCCTGATAATATCAGCAGGGTTATTTTTCATACTCTGAAAAACTCCCCCCAGAGCTACAGTAGACATTATAAAACTGTTTTCACTGGCTGACTAGTACTCCTCATGTGAAGTTAAACTTAACTTTTCATTGAGTGTCCTTTTAACCTCAGTGTCCACAAACTACTTGATTAGCTAGCTGTTTTTGTATTCCCATACAGTCCTCAACAGAAATAAGTTAACAAATCCTCTCTGTTTCTGTCAGATAAAAAACTTTAGGACCCTTATCAAGATGTAAAAATTCTATAGTATTGAGTAAGGGGAGACTTCTTATTCCTACTATTTCAAGAAATTATACAAAGATTTTTGCAGATAATTGGCCATTTTCTCCCTGCAGTGCACCACTGTTATGTCATTAGCACTACCATTCCAATAATTCCAACATCCCCTCAGGACTGTTCCAGCTTCGCCAGGAGGAGGGCATCCTCAGGAGAGGTAACTGGCCAATGGACTCTGGTGACTGGGCCTCCAGATGCTCAGGGCCACAATACATCCCCCTGCAGCACTGCCATGATTGCTCTGCATCAGGATAAAGGGCTCAGTAATGCACTGCAGCAACAAAGCATGATACACGTTTGCTCAGCGTCGGGGGTAACCAACCACTGACTTAAGTAATGGAGGGCATTACACAACTTAATGTGAATTAATTGTGACACCTACAGTGTAACACTCATTAGCATGAGGTGTTTTACCATAGACTTTTCCTTAGAAAGTATCCAAATCTGCACCAGTGAGAAATTATTTCATTGTTTGCTAATCTGAAACCTGAATCCTTGTTGCATTTGATTGGTATGGCTTGTTTGTTTGGTGTCACACCCATGCAGTTTACCAGTACTTCGATGCTGAGGCCAGCTGGCTGTTAGCTCTAAGTTCAACACACTAGACGGCACCATCTGCAGACTGCAGCCTTCACAATCAACCGTCAGAGAGAAAATGGCCTTCCAGGTAAGCCTGCACAACGGTGTTATCAGGAAGTCTGAAAATTAATAATTAAACCTTGACATGCTCTATATTTTAACCTAATCTGTGGGGTAAGAATTAGAATTGAATGACAACTGTTCTGGCCAGAGGTTTCATTCCATCTGCCCACAATGCAGACGAATAACAGAAATCTTCCACAAATTCTTTATCAAATGACAATCTAATTAAATAATGCCTTGATCAGAAACCCCAATAATAGAACACCTGGCATAAAACAAATTAATTAACTTAAGTGAAACATAAGTTAAAACACCAAGCAATGTGCTATGCACCCAGTCATCCCAAAAGGCCTGCCTAATTACGAAACAATTAAAGTTCTGTTTTTGTTTTTTGTTTTTCTGATGGGAAATATGGAAAAATGAAGCCGAACTCCATCAGAAATGTGGCTCTTTGAGGTCCCCTTCTTGTCAATGGTCTTAGCTGACACAGACAGAAGAAAATCAGACGTTTTCTGCAAAAAGACCTGGCAGCCTAATTCATTCTAAAGAAAATAGGCTGAGGACCCGCCATCTGTGGCACAAGCAGTACACTTCTCTCTTTAACAACAGGAGAACCAGCTGTAGAATTTGTATTTTTATTTTAGTGATATTAACGCTTTTTCACATAACGTATGTATGCCGAATAAAAGCGCATTTCCTTATGCATAATTTAAGATGGTGTATCATTTCCAAGATACATTTATCTTCTTCCGGTAAGCAGGGGACCTAAAAAGACCATATTTTTCCGCGGAGTTCGGCACAATAATTCCGCGTTAGCTATATGGAAACGAACAACATATGTATGGTTAGACTGAACTGTAAGGATATGGCCATTCGGTGATCTTTTTGGCATATTTTCGGATGATATTATCCTCACTGAAGATGAACAGAGAGCGGTTGACGGTGAGGCAGTTCTGTTTGACTGGAATGGGGTTGTAAATGGCCATGGTCCTGGCTCTCTGGGCCATCGTCTGCTTGTACATCCTTTGGACCCCCGCAGGCCCCGGCTGCCGGCTGGCCCCTCTGGTCGGGCCCACGGGACAGCTGCCACTATAGCGGCTAGACAGTTCGTCTTCAAAGCGAGCCATTCTGGAATAGCACGGATCTTCCTGGAAAAACCAAAACTGACACCTGAAAAGAAATGAAGAAGAAGCATCACAACACACACTGCCCCGTCCCCCTGGTCCTTTAGGTGCGTGTAACGTCGAAGAATAGAAGAGTCAAACATTCACAACAAAACACAGAAAGGGGGCTTCTTTTTCAGCAGCGTTAGTCTGTTATCTCCCCATCTCTGCTGCTTCCCATGCTGTCACTCTTCCAGACATGAAATTGTTGCTCAAAGTTTAGATGATCAGATTCCATGATGCATCATTTTTCATGGGTGTTTCTCCTCCGGCTGACTGCCCCGGTCCTCAGAAGGAGGTAAAATATACTGGTGTCAACGCTTTAATTCCATGCCATATGATGCTCCTTCTACCAATACCTTTAAAAAAATCTCAGTTTAGCACAAGACTACAGCAGAGAAAATACCTCAGCGTCAGGATAATTTTCCTTCAGAGAGCGTCCACAAACATCCTTTCTGTTGCCTAAAGATTCGTTTCCATTTCGACTTAACGCTGATTTTTTTCTTTTCTTTGAACCACCTTGCCCCACGGTACCGGGAGGAAAAAAACGTCGCTGTCAGTTTTTCTTTTTCTGTTCCATCGAGGAGAAATGACGGCTGTGCAGGTTGTTATTACAAAGTCATTGTTAATGTGAATAGAGAGGCACTACTTTCTCCACTGCTCCTCATCCACAGAGCCCACGTGACCGACAAGACGCCAGTCAGAGGCTCCACCTGGACCGGCCCTGTTTCCATAGCAACAGGGAGGAGAGAGAGAGAGAGAGAGAGAGAGGTAAAAAAGGAGGAATAGATTTCCGCGATAGCTCTCAATATAAGAGCATATTCATAAACAGACCGAATGATTTTTTTTAACAGTAGCCTAATAAATGCGAAATAGCCTAAAACATTAAAAAATAATGCAATTGCATCAGGTGTGTGTCTAGCGTAAACCGCAGGCAGGAGTACACAACTTCCAGTCACAACATCTGTTGCAAGGATTCCAGAGGTGACATTGACACGACATTTGACATCAAATTTATAATAAATAAATGGAACTGTAATCAGTTACTAAGAAAAACTAGGCTATGTAATTAAATTAGTTACTTAACAAAACATTCTGTGAAAACATGCTCCCACACCCTCACACGTCACAAAAGACCTCACAGGCAGGTTTCCAGAATGTCAGGCACATTAACGATGCAATAAATACCCACAAACACCACTATTCAATGCAACTATTTGCAATCAGCACATAAATGTATCTCTATATCGACTGTCCCGTCACATCTGATGTCAGATCAAAGGGGATTGGCACCGTTTGGCACTTTTGGCACGCGTAATGGAAACCAAATCTGATTTAATTAACACAGCTGCAAACTAATGAGTCACATCCCTCTCAGTCAACCACAACCAGCCACAGCATCAGATAGGGAGTATATATTCAGCAACAGAGTGAAACTGTGAGAGAGAAAGAGAGAGCGCACGAGAGAAATGCAACATTGATTTACGATTGTGGTGACCTCCTCCCAGGCTACCTTTGCATTATCAGCCCGTGGAGGTCTGCTCGCAGTTCTGTATATTCGGACATCAGTTTCCACCTGGGAGAAGTTTGGCTGTCTGACGCTGCTGCTCTCTTCTGCCATGTCGACTTGAGTAAACTCTCATTACGCCTCTGCGCGGCGCATTTAAGGGCGAGGAGAGGGGCTCATGTGATTGTGAGATGTGTGAAACCCACTGCACGCCTTCTCTCCTCCCTCTTTCTGACTTGCGATGGTAGGAGGGACGGAGGTGGGAAAGAGGAGTAGCTGCGCCAGCGCGCACGGTGTGCCAAACTTACAAAATCCGCCTGGCCACACCCAGTTGGCGAAGCGCAGGTGCGCTGCTCCCCCGCCTCGCCCCTAGAGCCCATGATGTTGGGTAATGGAAAAGTGTTTTATGCAGCCTATTATGATGTCACAATGAAGTTGTTCTTTGATCTTTTGGATATAAAACTTCATTATTTTATCCTAATAGACTACTGTGTGAATTTTTGTCATAATTAGTGAAACAATTCTTGAGTTATATAGCCAAATACACATTTGATGAGGTCACACTGACCTTGACCTTTGACCTTCTACCACCAGATTCCAATCAGTTTATTATTCAGTCCAAGTGGACATTTGTGTCAAATTTTAAAAAATTCACTTTAAGTGTTCTTAAGATATCGCATTCATGAGAATGAGATGGATTCAAGGTCACAGGGACCTTGACCTTTGACCATCAAAATCTAATCTTAAGGTTAACAATAGAATTATGATCCATCTGCAGAAATGGAACATTCTGTATGAACATCAGTATGGATTTAGGAAAAACTATTCTACTGAAATGGCTGTGCTTCAACTGGTTGACAAAATTCACACTGCTTTAAATAACAACGAATATGCTTTGGGAGTATTTCTTGATTTATCCAAAGCTTTTGACATGGTTAATCATGATATTTTACTTAAAAATTATTACATTTTGGTTTTACTGGAATTACTTATAGATGGTTTTACAATTATATTCATAATAGACAACAGTTTGTTAACATTAATGGGTCGACATTTGATAGGGCGACTATAACCTGAGGGGTCCCACAGGGATCTATTTTAGGACCACTCCTATTCCTCATTTACATTAATGATCTGGCTGCAGCATTATCCTCCATGTTTCCTGTACTTTTTGCCAATGATACCAATTTATTTGTCTCACACTCTAATTTTTCTGTACTGATGGCCAAAGCCAACACCGATTTAGAAAGAATTTCCAAATGGTTTCTATTAAATAAATTATCTTTAAATGTTAAAAAATCTAATTTTATTGTATTTACTTCAAAAAACAAAAAATACTCTAGATCTAACTCTTGTCTTTCCATTGGAAACAACTCAGTTACCCAGGTTTCATTCACAAGTTTCCTTGGAGTCATAATTGATGAAACTCTAAGCTGGAAGACTCATATTCAGTCTGTTTGCAATAAAATGTCTAGGTCTGTTGGTATCATTGTCAGAATTCAAGGTTTGGTTCATCAAGTGTTTATTAATTCTCTATTATAGTTTCATCTATCCGTACCTTATATATTGCAATATTATTTGGGGCGCTACCTATCCCACTCACCTTCATAAGCTTTATATTTTACAAAAAAAGTTCTGCAGAATTGGCACTTTCAGCAATAGGATAGACACTCAGGCCCTCTCTTTAATCAGCTTAATATTTTATCAATTTTTAAAATAAATGTATATCAAACCTGCATAATAATTTACAAAATCTTGCATCCGTCTGCTTCATTTTCCATGCCTTGTAAAGAATTTTTACAGACTAACAGTGATGTTCATAAGTATAATACGAGACATGCCAAATGTTTACATCTTCCTATGTTTCGTACTAGGCTTTGTCAATTCTCATTTAACTATAACTGACCATCGTTAATCCACTGTAAGGATTTGACTGATTTGTCTGAATACAAGTGGAGGCATAAAAATTATGTAAAACATTTCAAATTATTAAATCCATTTTCAAGTGCACGTTCAAATGTAATTTGATTTAACTCACCAATGCAAATTAAACCCTTATGAAACAGATTTAGCTGGCCATTGTGTGCAATCTCTATAATGTCCTGAGCAGCAGCGCAATCATAAGGACCTGCATTTGGATTTGCTGATCTGACACTCTGGCAGCTTAATGGGGGTGGAGAAAAAGCTGTCTCTCTATTTTGTCATGACAATTAAAGTTCATAAAAAAGCAGACAAATGATGAAAAATGTGTTTAATTGCTTATTAGACAAGTAATAAAAAGCAGGTTCACAGGAGGGATCAGACTACCAAAACATTACTTCACTTTATTAATCCACAAATACACTTTGCAGTATGAAAGCTACAGTTGGGAACTTATATAAAAAAAACAACAACTGATATTTGCTGAAACTCTAACTATATTCACACAGCACTAAATGAGACAGATAATCTCTGGAAAAAAAAGTTCCTCTGCCCCCTCTTATGGCTCTAATGGCATTTGCAAAAACCTATTGCACAAGAACAAAAACAACCAATTGGAGCCAAGGAGTCTCTAATGCAGCTGTCAATCATATCAATCACAGCTCGTGAACTGAGGTCAAACTGTCAAACTAGGCAGGGCCGATCAAATATGAATCAAGACACTGTGATTGCATTGCCTATTTATCACCTCAGAGTACTGTTGAGCTGTAAAATGAGAAAGTTTGTGACCCGGCCGCCATGTTAAAAACAATTAGCAAAAACAAAGCACCACCCACTGGACAGAGCAAACTCTCATTTTACACCATAAAATTACACTAAAATGTTTCAGAAAATAAATGAGAAAGGAAATAGACAACGCAGTAACAGAATATTGATTCATATTTGATCAGCGCTGCCTATACTGACAGTCTGACCACAGTTCACGAGCAATGATTGACATGATTGACAGCAGCACTGGGGAGACTCCTTGGCTCTGATTGGCTGCATTCCAACAGCCACAATAGATGGATCGGATGGATCGGATGGCAAATGCCCCCCCACAATAGTGATTGGTGGGGTTGAACGATATATGTCAGGCCAATGGTTATCAGTTGATAATGGGAAATTTATATTATTATCAATTATTCAGATAATACCATTATAGTCGATAAACAGTTTATGTTACAAAGCCAAATTGGTTTCATTGACTCCACTGGCACAGCACCTACATCGCCAACAAACACAAAGACGAAGAAGAAGCTGAAGAGCAAGTGCAGCATGCTAACTAAGGAGCCCAACACCAGTGTGGATGTTTTTCATAGTTTTAGAGGAAGACAACATGATTGTGCCAGGGGTCTGATCCTTTTTGTAGCTGCTATGACACTAGTTAGATGCAACATCTGCTGTGTTAGCTCGAGCTAAAACAACAGCAGCAGCAGCTAACATCCAACACTGAGCTGTTTAACGGTCTCAACAAACCACACGGACAATGAATGGCTCGACCTTGTTGTTTAACCCCTAATCAACCTTTAGCTAACGTTCACTGTGTAATGTCATTAAACCCATTCAAATGTTAGCTAACTTTAGCCATATTATGCCAACAGCTGGCCCTGCCACTGTGTCAGGGTACACTACCGTCTCATCATAAAGGAGAGAGTGGATCAAGGAGTGGTTGAGTGAATCAAGATGCTATGTGTAGCTCTACGATAAAATTAGTGTTTACCCATTTTATATACTCACAAAAAAAAGAAAAAAAAAAAGGGAAAACCAACATTTTTTAGCAGGTCAGTGTTGACATTGTTGCAGGCCATTTCATTAGAATGTTTTGGCAAAACCCTGTACAAAAGCCAAATTATGTTTGTCAAGCTTCTGATGTACTTTACTAAACAAAATAAATGAACATTGGAAGTGCAAATACTGTTTGTTTTTGTTGTGTGAACAGTAGTGATATCAGATTTGTTTAGGTCAGAGCCATGGAATATTAAATCGTCCACTTTGCTACCTACATCTTAGCCTCTCTTACCCTAAGGTGTGCATAAACTACAGGTTATGAACTTCTTTTTAAAATATAAAAATGTGACATTATCGTTTATCGTACCAGTAGCACCCATGAGAAGCAGGTAATTATTAGTTATCGGTATCATCTGAAAAAAAAAATCCTTATCTTGCATTCTTACTGTGTGGATGTAGTGAGTTTCAGCAAATATGGCAAAAAGTTATTTTCATAAAAGTTAGCAAATGCAGCCTTTAAGGAAGAGTACATGGATGTTAAAACCATCTGTTAAAATGATTTAACTTGCTTACTGGCTGGTTAAACCCACCTTCACATACAGTATTTCTTCCTGGCAGCAAGTTGCAGTGTTCCTCATATGAAGGCGTAACCTTAGGTGTAAAAATAGGTTAGATCCTGTGCTCTGAGGTGACCGATTTTCAGATGTTTATCTTTCATCTGTGGCTTTCAAACTGTGAAACAACTGAATACCAGAAAATCCCATTGGTGTTTATGTGATCATAGCATCACTCTTATGTAGAATCTGGTTCAAAAGACAGTGTTTCTGACATGAACAGAATATCATCAGGGATCAGTGGTCATCAGTGAGTTTCTATCTGCTACCAGCTGAGTGGCGACACTTGAGAGACCCGCACTGGCAGCTGAAGTACTTGCTCTTTACCCCCCAGTAATGATCGCCGTAGTCAAACCTGTGAGGAAGAGACACCAGTTCATCATATCATCTCTATTCTGTTTACTGAAGTTGTCCACTGGAGAGGAAAAGAAAGATAGTAGTCGGAACTCAGCTCACCCTATCTGGTCTCCAGCTTTGATGGGCCTGCTGGAGAAAAAGGCTATCCTGGGGAAGCGTAGATCCTGGTGCATGGTGAACACCCTCACAGCCAGCAGGTTGGGCTCACACAGATGGTTGATGAAGCGCCCGATGTTGCCAAAGAGTCTCGCGTCAATACAGTGTATATCTCCCACCTGAACAAGATGATGAGCAAAAAGTGTCACAGTCACATGTTGTCTTTGGGATTATCTGGTGACACCCTACCATCTAGTGGACTGGAATCTCTTAAAAAATAACTAGACAATACAACTGGGGTGTTATTTGCATCGTAAAATGGCTAATATTTCTATCAGTTGATAGCATACTCACCAAGTCAATTGCTGAAATCTTGAAATACAGTGACATCACAAGTTCAACGGTGCAACAAACATAAACAGTTCAAAAATATGTGCATGTCTCCGCCCACCAGTCAAGTTTCTCTTACAGTTTGCATCTATGTCTGTGAAAACATGAATGCTTCACACACACAAGATCTATACAATCAGCAGTCTCAAAGTGGGTACCCAAGATGAGTGTCACCAATTCAGTATCCGACCAAACGTCTCTCCCCCTCGAGATATGAAGTTGACTAATGGCCATAAAAGTGTTTTATGCAAAATATTTTGACGTCACAATGAAGTTGACATTTGACCTTTTGGATATAAAATGTCATCACATCATTATATCCTTTTAGACATTTGTGTGAAAATTTGTCATAACTAGCATAAGAATTCTTAAGTTATGGCCAAAAACATGTTTTATGAGTTCACACTGACCTTGACCTTTGACCAAAAAATTAAAATCATTGTATTCTTCAGTGTAAGTGGGCGTTTGTGTCAAATTTTAAGTAATTCCCTTGAGGTGTTCTGTCAGGTGTTCACGAAATGGGGCAGACGGATGAATGGATGGAAGGACAGACTAAATATTAAGGTATTTTTAAAGTCGTGTATTTTTTTCAATGATTCATCTTTTCACTCAGATTAACCTGATATTGTCATTTGTAATTTAAAATGGTATTGCATTCAAAATAAATGCAAAATAGAAGAGTCTTGGCTAGTGGTCTCAGGCTTTCGGACACCACTGTACATTGTAATAATTTCTACTGAGAGTATCCAAAAACAGCAACTTCACACTAGTTCTCAGAATTGTTCCTCTCCTTGCTAAAAGTCATAGTATTAATTGAGCATTCTAACTGCAGCAAGCTGGATGCTCTAAAATCAGCTAATTTTCTTCTCTGACCTCACAGAATGGTGCAATTATGTCTCAGAGCCAACATGTACCATCGCCTAGAGCAGCCTTAAATATTCATGTAAACTAGTTCAATCACCTTATTGTCGAGGGTAAAGAGGAAAGAGTCATTCTCCCTTTTATCGGCCTCTGCATCAGTGATGATCTCTCCAACATACCTGTGGAAGGAAGCAATGGTGGTGGGGGGGGGGGGCTTCTGTTCAGTATTTCATGCTGTAATACAGTGAATTCAGTTGTTTCTTTTATGAGAGCCTGTCCTCACTCGCAAATGAATGTCCCTTGAGGGATATCCTGCATGGCCCTCACTCCCCAGCCCATCTTCTGTGTCCTGAAGAGCTGCAGCCGAGCTCTGAAACGAACAACAACGAGGCATTTATCTCATCCAGCAGCCAAAGGATCTGAAGCTCACTTCAGAGGAACATTAAGACAAAAAACCACATTGATCTGATTCAAGAAAACACAGTTCCAGGAGAGAAAAACAACTTAGATTTTCCTGAAAGAGGAAAATGAGTCCCCTTTTCTCTCGCCTGGTATAAAACCACTGCCTTCCAGTCATGATGTTAGTACAAACTCCCTCACTTCACATGGTAAGCAAGAAACCAAGCAATATTCCTATGCTGGATTACTGGTTGAGGACTACCAAACCCAAGGTTTTCTGTGTCTGTTAAGTTGAGGCAGTTTGATTAAACACCACTTTTGCAGGAATACGCAACCATGTGAACAATAAATCAAGTGAAATAAAGTCTTAAGAAGTCCTTACAGGCAAAAGATTAGGTAATAAAGCAGGACTCCACCTTAAGTGATATAGTACCTTAAAGGAGTGTATTACTAAACCCATTTCAAATATGGTTTCTTGAACATGTCAGGCAAAACATTAAAACCACTGTGAAGTGAGTAACATTGACATTTGAGTAACATCTTTTTACAATGTTATGTTCCTATAGGAAACCTTTGGTCCTGGCACTCATGTGGCTGCAACCTGATACGCTCTGCCCACCCAACACTGTTGCAGAACAAGTATACCACCTAATGGCAACAGCACTCCCCAATGGCAGTGGCCCGCCAGCAGGACAATACACCATTTCACACCACAAAAACTGCTACGGAATGACCCGAGGGAGATAACAAAGAGCTCAAGTATTGTGACGCAAGTATCATGACAATATTGTATCGTGGTAATACTATATCATGACTTAAGTGTTGTGAAAATATTGTATCATGATGCTTTTGGCGATTCCCATCCCTATTATTTAGCATCTTGATTTGATCCTGATATGAGACATCTGAAGTGGGGATTTTAGGCATTAACCTGATGGTCAAGAAGTCAACAACAGAGAGCCTCAAAGCATCATTTTTAGTCTGTCTCTGTTAAGCTTCCAGTACTTAAGCAGCTTCTATATAACTTCTATGGTTCGGAGATTTGTTTCACTCCTACATTCCTGCTCATATTTCATCCAACAGACAGCAGCCTCACCATTTTCCGATCCACTGTCCTGCAGCCACATTAGAGCTGGATTTGCTGATGTAGGTCACTGCTGGTGCAAACTGTGCACATCTGCTTCTGCATCTGCAGCAAACCAGGGCGGCTTTTATTTTGTGGGCTTTTGTTGCAGTAAATGCAGTAGTATTATTACTAAGAAACAGCCACAGTTAGCTGTTGAATGAAGAGCTACAGGCCACAAAGCGGAATAGGTCACTTCAGTCCTAGTCTTGCCACCAGACAATCAGAGATCTCTGCCTTCTGATAGTCTGGGGACACTCCTTTCTCATCCGCAAGGAAAGAAAAACACACAGAGAGCTTGAAAATGGATGCCGAGTGATTTAACTCATTTTATCAAACGTATATGCTCAGTCCACAAGATTGTGGAAATGAAGGACTTACAGCGACTTTGTTTAAAACTTTTAACGCAGTTGGACTATATTTACGAGCACAAGAGTTCAACGAGCCACCGAAGGACCGCCCTGCGGATTTACTATTGGTTCTGCAAGGTAGGGAGTTTTTTAAACTCTGAAATTGTATCCGTCCATCTAAACACAAAATCAGGGAGAAAGACATCAGTCTTTAGTTATGCAACGCGTCTAAAGACTGACTTGTGAGTCTACCTCAGTCCATTCTGGACCACTCGGTTCCTGCAGGTCCTCCAGCAGGAGCAGGCATGGTGACACTCAAACAGCACTGGGGGCTCTTTCTGACAGAAGTCAAGTGGTAGTCGACCCTCCTACAAAGAGACAAGTTACAAACTGCTGTCAAGAAAAAAACACACATTTTCTGTTTATACAAGTAATCTGTTGCTTTCAGACAGCCACGTTTAATTTTATATAAATAGGTTGCATTATATTTTGGGGGCAAAAAATTGGAAATGAAACAGGTAAAGCTGTCCCTCTGCTTTGTAGAGAAGCTAATGGGTAAAGTCAAACTGTACATAGTGCAGGCAGAAGCAGACTAATTTGTTAATATCTGCCACGAGGTCCACCTAAATGTGTTTGTTAATCCAATAAAAAAAAAAACAACTTCCATTCACTGTAACATATTATCAATGAGTAAACATGCATGTGACATAGCGTAAAACATAATATGGTAAAATGGACAACCAACAAGTAACTGTAATGCTGTTAAATGTAAAGGACACTGAAATAACATTATGTAATGTGTTAACTAAATCGAAATTCAACTTCAATTTACAGTCTGTTTTGTGTGTGTGTGTGTTAACTTACACTGTCGTACCAACATCGCAGACTGAGCTGACCACACATGCAAGTAGTAGATGAGCAGTCGTCTGTACAGCTGCAGTGCTGAATGACACATTGAGAGAACTATTTAAGTCAGGTATTATGACATTTTGCAGCTTTTATCTGACACTGCTGTATTATTTTTAAACAGCACACATGTTTGGAGAAATTTACTTAGACTGTGGAGTATTTTCCTCTTCTAATTTGGACAAGTGAGAAAAATAAAAGATTGCAATTAGATATTTGGAAAACAGCAGTTGCTTATGTTTGCTGAAGTCCTCCAGCTGACTTGACCTGAACCACTCAAGTTGCACTTACAGTTCACGTCCATGTCTGTGAAAACATGGATGCTTCACACACAGCTTCCCCTAGCATCACAGAAGATTTATACAGTCAGCACAGTTTTAAGAGTAGTGTCACCAATTCAGTATCTGTCCATATGCCTCCCCTTCTGTTCCTGAGTTATGATGCTGAATAATAGCCAGAAAAGTGTTTTTGCAAAAGATAATGATGTCACAGCAAAGCTGACCTTTGACCTTTAGGATATAAAATGTCATCACTTCATCATTACATCCTGTTAGACATTTGTTTCAAATTTTGTCATAACTAGCGTATGAATTCTTGATTTACGGCCAAAAACATGTTTTGTGATGTCACAGTGACCTTGACCTTTGACCAACAAATTCTAATCAGTTCATTCATAGATCCAAGTGGAAAGTTTGTGCCACATTTGAGGAAATTCCCTCAAGACCTTCTTGAGTTATTGTGTTCATGAGAATGAGACAGGCACAAGGTCACAGTGACCTTGACCTTTGACCACCAAAATCAAATTAGTTCATTGTTGAGGCCAAGTGGATGTTTATGCCAAAGTTGAAGACATTCCCTCAAGGGGTTCTTGATATATCGCGTTCACGAGAACGGGACAGACGGACAGTCAGTTGGACAGAAAGACAACTCAAAAACAAAATGCCCTCAGCCATGGCTATCGCTGGTATGCAGGCATAAAAAAGCAAATAGTAACACCAATAGTTGAGACACTTGTGCAACATGGCACAAGTCTAAAGTGAATCTGTAACAGTAATATAAAGGCTGCAGCAGCACAGGGTTAAAGGGTAAGGGTGGAGATATTCTGTGTTTTTCTCACTGTCAACAAATCCATGAAAAGACCAAAACCAACAGTGCCTTTTTTTTAGTGCTGCACGATTTGATAAAAATGTGCCACTGCGATTTTGGTGGACAATATCGCGATTTGCTATTGCAATTACAATATAATAAATAAATGGTATCATGAGTCTTCTTGCTTGATTCAGTGTTTCCCCAAAATTATATTAGGGGGGCACTGACCTGACCTGACATAGTTATTATTATGGATAGTGTGTAAATGACCATCAACAGACTGTTACGCACAGCAGCACAGCACGGCACTGTACATGCACTCAGTTGGAGCAGAGCCTGTGTTGAGTCCAGGCGTTGTCACATAAATGACAAATACATGCATGTGAATAGGCCATTGCACATTACAGCAGCATGTCAAGTGGGCCAAGCCCGAGCAAAATTTTGCTAAATTTTTCATTTGTTATTATATAATTTGTTATGGAGTCAGTGATTTCCCTGTGTCTCTTTGAGGTCTTGTCGTATGACGTGACACTTGCAAATGTTTGCGTAATTGTGCTTGTTGGTGTTGTTTTGAGGCTCTGATGGCTTTCAGTTATCTCTTTGTCTTTAAAGTTACTTGGCTTGGCTTTCTGTCACATACATTCTTCGTACTTTTCTCTGTGCTGTCTCAAGTGTTGATATAGATTGGTCGTGTTGCCGCGGGACGTGGCAACTTTAACTTTTAAAGTTTTACACAGCACATCTTTCTGTTCAAACTCGCCAAACCTAAATCCAGAGTATCGCCATATAATAGACATTAGGGTTTTTTTCACCACCAACTCAGTCTGTTTTTGGTCATGCTCATGCTCTTCCTCAGCATCCATATTAGTTACTGCTGCATGCCGGGTAGTCACCTGACCATACGTGCTGCACACACCAGGATAGCTTGTGGGTGTAATGCAAACACACTCCACCCACTACAGGAGAAGTAGTCACTTTCACAGGCACACACGTTAACATTAATTTACATTAAAATGCAAATCGCTGCCTTTTATGCGGTTATGTAATCATACAGCCTGACATCGCAATTGCAACTGCGATTAGATTAACTGTGCAGCACTACTTTGTTTGTCTCTTAATACTTTTAAATGACAGTTTGCATCCTTTGCAGTGAGTTCCAACTTCTTCCCTCTGGACTCAGGTTTTTAGTCCCAAGTTGTAGAACTAAACGATACAAAAACAGCTTTGTTCCAGCTGCAATCACACTGGTAAACAAGCTGTAGAATCTTTGCACAAAACTGCACAAGTCAGTCACTTTGGAGCATGTATCGTAGCTTATTTATTTGTTTGTTTATTGACTGATTTTTATCTCAATGTTTTATTCTTATTCTATTGAACAGTTTTTATTCTTTTAACCTATGTCTTGTAGGAAATCTCTTGGCGTGTTTTTATTTTTTCCTTTTATTTCATGCTTTTATTTCATGGATCGCAGCACTTTCTGTCAATTCTAAATTTCTTTCTTGTATTCTATGTTTTGTGTTTTGTTTTGATTGTTCAAACTGTGATGGATGTTTTGACTGTAACCTGAACCTGAACCTGAACCTTCCTACCCTGTGTGTAGCACTTGAGTGCATTTGCTCCTACTGGAGACAAAAGATTTAATGTTTTAAAAAGGCTCAGTAATTTCCTATAACAGCTAGTCACTGTAGTTTTTTCCAAACTACTCTGCACTATGCATTTGTAGGGGACTATTTTCAGTGGCGGATTAAACTACATTGATGGTAATGAAGGAACATAACACCCAGTGCAACAGTGTGGCTCACTGCTGTGTCTTTAATAGTTTTTGGACAACAGTCGAGCTCTATGGCACAGAAGAAGATCTATCAGGCTCTGATACACAAGCAATACTTGTCTGTAGATACATTTATTGTTGGATTGGGTCTGCACAAGATTAGTCTGCAACAAGAAAAATATAAAGTATCATCAGACTTATTCTTAAAATAAACACAGACGGATATTAAAGGTGCATCTTGCTCCGCCTTCTTTAGAGCACTGTGATAAATGAGTTTAGAGAGCTGCAATCTCACCTGTAAATGAGTGATGTCCTTGTCTATGTTCAGTGGGGAGGTGACACAGTTGTCAGGTATGTATCTAAAGTTTTCAGGGCTCGCCTCACTGTCCACACCATTCACACAAGTAATAGGAACTGCTTCATACCCCCGAGAGATGTCCCTAAGAGATGGAAAATTTGTTTTTAAAATGTGACTCAAATACTTTATTATAAAAGGAAAAATACATGCATATAGATCTATATCGGTATCTGTAAGACAATATCACAATAAAATAAAGAAAACATGACGTGGAAAACTAACAAGACTTCAAGTACCAATTCTATAATTAATGACAAGCAGATGGAGAAAATAATACATAATGAACACCGCTACAGTCAAAAACAACAACTTTTCAGTATTTCAGAATCATATAAATCTCCTATGTGTGCAGTACACACCTTGAGGAAGGATGTGATTAGCTTAGCATAGCTTAAAGACTAAAAGTAGGATTCCAGTCAGCGAGCAGATGGAGTAGACGTGTTGTGCGAGTGCTCCCATGAAGGCTTCAGCCCTCCAACTTTCATGCCAAAACGAATCCCTTTTTCCTTTCTTATTTTCTCTCTTTTTGTCTTGCTTGAACAAGCCCTGTTATCTCTGAAATGGCTGCGAAAGGCGGCAAGTTGGGCAAAAAAGAAGATGCTAATGCTAGCTTAACCCTGGTAACTATCACCACGTCTCATCTCTTGAACTCGCTGACCTCAGCCAACAAGTTATGGACTTCGAGGATATTTGCTTGACTCTACGCAATGATAATGCTCAGCTTAAGGCTAAAGTTACTGACTTGGAGAGCCGAAGCAGGAGGCAGAACATACGTATGCTGGGTTTACCGGAGTCCATTGAAAGCGAATCTCCTACTGAGTTCTTCTCGAAGCTGCTGTGTGAGATATATGGGAATAACACACTGCCCTCACCACCAGATATCAATTGAGCTCTTCGCTCTCCAGCATCCAAGCCGGCCCGCGGACAGCAACTACTGCCAGTTATCCTCCGCCTACACCGGTACCAGACAAAGGATTTTCTCATCAGAGAGGCACGGCGGAGAGGGCAACTTGAATATCACGGCCAGCCGATTCAGGTTGTGGAGGACTACATCCCCAGTCCTGAAGCTTCTGCGAGCCTCAGTCTGACACTCAGGCTACTCTGCTCCCCTTGTCAGACAACTATTACTGATTATTATTCATGTTTGGAAACAAATCTCATACTGTTTGGACACTTTGCATTGACAATGTGCTTAAAGTCTTATTTTGATTCTGCCATCATGTGCGGCCTGATCCTTTTGAGAGCATCATTAATATCCAGTTTAATCTGACTTGGCAAGTTCTAAAAATGCCAATGTAATGCGTTTTTCCATTTTACCTGCAAGCTCTGTAATAATTTTAGTTGACAATTTCAACTCTACATTATTCAGGAGAGGAATTTGTACCTGCTCTATGTTATTTGTAATCATATTTCAGAGATCATATCAGGGCTTCAAAGTCTTATTTTGAGGAGATTTTTTCTTAAGTATTCATGTTGTTTTCGAGGTGCTAAGTCCACAAATGTTCATGATACGGGAGCAATAGTCAGTTAAGTGTGAGACAGGAAGATGTGTCATTGTATAGCGTTTGTTCCAAAGAGCTTGCTGCTTCTTTTTTTTTAGCAGCCGTCTTGGTTGGGGAGGGTGGATTGGGGGGATATGTCACTGCCAGAAACTTTTTAATATTTCCTTTGAAACTAACACTTTGCACTAGTCACACCCAATCTCTTTTAATTTTTTTTTGCCTAGGTCACTGTGCTCACATCCTAATCTTCCTTGTCAAATGGTATGAATAGACATTTGAAGCTGGTGAGCTGGAATGTTAAGGGTCTAAACCACCCTGTTAAAAGAAGAAAGGTCTTTTCACATCTAAAACAACTTAAAACAGAAAGAGCCTTTGTACAAGAAACCCATATTTGCAGTTCATACAATGGCTGCCTGTTTTCAGGATAGTCAGGGCAGGGATTTCACTTCTCATTTCAAGCCAAAGCCCAAGGAGTTTCAGTCCTTATCAGTCAGGATGCTTCATTTGAACTGCACAATGTGATCTCTGACAAGTTTGGTTGATATGTGATTATCTCTGGCAAATTATACAACACACTAGTCGTACTTGCAAATGTTTACGCCCCTAATATGATGACGTAGTTTTCTTTGAACGAGTGTTCTCACTGTTCCCAGATCTTAATACATATTCTCTCATACTCTGTGGCGACTTTAACTGTTGGCTTGACCCGGTTTTAGACCGATCCTCTACGAACCCTGGCACAGTGAGTAGGTCAGCCCGTTTTATTCAGGCTTTTCTTTTTGACTATGGTCTCTGCGATGTGTGGCACTTTTTTACATCCATGCGACAGAGAATACTGTTTTTTTCACACGTTCATCACACATATTCGAGGATTGATTATTTTTTTTATTGATAATCAACTGATTCCCCTGGTTCATTCCTGTGCTTATCAGAGCATTGCCATCTCTGACCATGCTCCTAACCATGTCCCTTCCTGGCCTGCCTCAAAGAGACAGACAGTGGTGATTTAATTCAACTTTGCTGTCGGACGATAATTTTGTTAAATTTATGGAAATGGAAATAGCCTTTTTCTCACAACTAATATGTCTTCAGACATATGTAGTCTAATTGTCTGGGATTCCCTCAAGGCTTATCTCCGGGGACAGATCTTACACTGCTCAAGTGAGGCGAAAATCCTATAAGGAACGATCAGATCTTGCCCACAAAATCAAAGAGATCGATAAGCAATATGCTCAGACTAAGTCTTCAGATCTTTCCAAAAAGCGGTTAGAACTCAAAACCAAATTTAACCTGCTCACCACTCATTCAATTGAACAATCACTTTTAAAAAGTAAAACCATGTTCTATATATTTGGAAACAAATCAGACAAATTATTAGCCAACCAACTTAAAGGCTCCAAAGCTAAACAAAATATTTCTAAGATCGGTTTACCAAATGGCCATAAAACTACAGATCACTTACAAATTAATGAAACATTCAGGGACTTCTATACCCAGCTATACACCTCGGAATCTCAGACTGATTGTGATGACCTTTTTGATTTTTTAAATGGTCTCAGTATTCGCAGTCTTTCACCAGATCAAAGGAAGAGATTAGAGGAGCCTATATGCCAGGCAGAAATAGCGCTAGCCATTTCCTCAATGCAGTTGGGTAAGTGTCCGGGTCCTGACGGCTTCCAGGCAAATCTTTTTAAAGAAATTCTCCTTGCTGCTTTCCCCACATTGTTATGTTCAGTTCTCAGAATCTTGTAGACACCAAGGTCTGTATTACTCTTATAGCTAAAAAAGGTAAAGACCCGACAGAAAGTGCTTCCTACAGGCCTATCTCCCTCTTAAATACAGACGTTAAAGGCACAGGCAGTCCTACTTCAATTTAAGACAACCGTTCAATATTATTTAATCTGCCTCTGAAGATGTCCCCGAATGCGTTGTTTCTCTCAATGCAGAGGAAGCATTTGATCGTGTCGAATGGGTCTACCGATTTGCTGTGCTAAACAAATTTGGCTTTGGTCAAATTTTACTTCATGGATTAAACTACTCTATTTGCACCCCACAGTCTCAATTCGTACTAACTCGCAACAGTCAAGACCCTTTAATTTACATCGTGGGACCCGTCAGGGGTGACCCCTCAGTCCCATGCTTTTCGACATAGCTACTGAACCGCTTGCCACAGCACTCCGCTCTTGCAAGGATATATCTGGTGTCTGGAGAGGTGACATGGAGCATGAAGTCTCACTTTATGCTGACAACCTGTTGCTTTTCATCTCTTATCCAACAGCCTCATTACCCCCTGTTCTGTCGCTGCTCAGTCAGTTTGGTAAACTCTCAGGCTATAAATTAAATCTCAACAAAAGTGAGCTCTTCCCCAACAACAATGAAGCATGTACACTGGACCTTACCAGTTTGCCTTTTAAAATTGAGAACAACAAATTTTTCTATTTGGGCATATCTGTGACAAGGAAGCACAAAGATCTATTCCAAGAGAACCTTATCACATTGTTAAGTCAAACGAAACAAATCCTAACACAGTGTTCACCCCTGTCAGTGTCTCTTGTGGGCCGCATCAAGTCAGGCAAAATGACTATTATACCTAAATTTCTGTACCTTTTCCAGGCCTTACCACTCTTTAAACCTGGATCCTTTTTTCAACTTCTCGACTCAGTTATTTCTTTATACTTATGGCAGGGTAAACAACCACGTTTGAACAAGACTCATCTTCATAATACCAAGGCTACAGGGGGTCTGGCCCTTCCAAACTTTCGTTTTTATTATTGGGCTGCTAACTTGTGCTGCCTTGCATTTTGGTACTCCTGCTATAGCCAGCCTGACTGTCCTGACTGGGTGGCGTTACAGTCAAACAATAATTTGTCAATTCTTGCACTTCTTGGATCCTCACTCCCACTTCCCTCATTTAAATCAATCCAAAACTCAGTGGTTAAACATTCTCTAAAAATCTGGGCCTAATTTAGGAAGTATTTTGGTTTTCAGAGCTTTTCTCTCCTAAGCCCCATTGCATCAAACTACCTTTTCAAACCACCCTGTCAGGATTCTGCCTTTCAAGAATGGCACAGGAAGGGTATTGAAAAAAACTAGGTTGTATGTGGCGGTGGTTCAGGGAGCATCCAGTGTGGTGTGCCCATTTAAACACAGGAACCAGCAATCTGTTTTTGGCAATTTACTTGAGGTTACAAAGATGAGCAAAGTGGAACAAAGGGTGGTGGATGATTTCCTGCACAAAATAAACAGAAATAGAAGATAAGTCATAAAACATAAAATTCCACCTTCAAACAGATGATAACAATAAATCAAGGTCAATGAACTTAACTTACTTCACATTTATGCATCCACAATTTACAATAATAGAAAAGGAGGGTACTTCAGGCTGCTTTCTTTGTCTGGTGGTTTTGGAGGGAAGGAGAGAGAGGAGGGGCTGAGGTTCGAGGCAGGCTTATATCACCTCGGGAGGTGGGCAACAAGGTGGAGTCGAGTCTTTTGTGATTTTTGACAGGTATTGTAGGTTTTAAACATTTGTTCATAGACAATGGTTTGGCAGCATTTGAGCAGCTGAGTAGAAAATTCAGCCTCCCGAAATCAATTTTTTTCAGGTATCTTCAGGCAAGGTATTTTGTTCTCTCTCAGACATCCAGCTTTATAACATCAACAGACTTGGCTATTGTTGGCACTGTCCTTTCTATACATCTACTTAAAAAGCAGCTCATTTCAGCTGTCTAAGAACAAGCTGTTGGATTTTAGGAGTGTCCCCACAAATAAGCTTAAAACAGCATGGGAGGGTCTCTGTATCTACTCTGGTCATGGAAAAAATCCACGCTTCGTACTTTTAATGGCTTGACTTTCTTGGGACTAAATAAGTAAGATAAACAATAAACCTACAAGCCATGAGGTGGCTGAAACAGGGCTAAACATATGAATAACGTGTTCATGGGCCACTTGTCAGTTGAATAACACTCCAAAGTGTATTTATTTACACCACACAAAATAGTCCAAAATGCACGATTGAATGAAAGATACAATGCAAACGTTATACTTGACAAGTGCAAACAACAACCCAAAATTGACGGTCAAAAACTTGTATGCTCCTGCCAGTAACAAACACACCTGAATATCACCAGAGCCATACACGTTAAATAGACAGGCAAACCATTTCCGCTCCACAGGCAGGTGGAGCCACCCACTGGGCAATATTGGAATTGCACGAACCCAAATGCATACAGAGACATAATGCAAAGAAATAAGGATGCATAATGCATAACAATAAGGGAATGTAGAAAATAAATGAAATATGAAACATGGCACTGAACCATGCAAATTGGCTCTAACAGTACTGATGTCCACAATCATTTATTTATCTTCGGGGTCATGGAACACCATGAAAACTAGAAACAAATAAAGCGTTTCAATAATCACATAACATACATTTCAGTTATTTGTCAACACAAATGCTCAACAAAGTTCACCAAAACAATTTTTTACCGTGTACGCCTTGTGAACCAGTAGTAGACAGTTTTTAAGAGCACAAAAGTCCGCCGTGTTGTCATCCTCACTCGTCCCCCTCTCTCTGTAATTCCTGCACCACTTCTGGTTCATGTGACTCAAGGACATATTTCTCATAAACATCTTTTTAAAAACAGAAATATTTTCAACAAGGCTCGGCAGCAGAACCATGAATTACATGCCAAGGGTTCCACCATAAATGTACAGTATACAAACATATCATAAAAAACAAAAACAAATCAGACATCAAACATATTGTCGCACATGCTGACTTCCGGTGCTGCCATGGCAACCCACATACACAGTTATGAGCGTCAGCTACACTCCCACCAAATTACTTTGAGCAACACAACTGAAGATGTTAAATAAACTTACACTCTTCATTAAGTAATCAATGGTAATTTCCAAGCATTGTTCTGTTGTGTCCTTATCGAAAATGAACCATATGATTTTTTTTCCTTCACAACAAATTAATTATATAACTACACAAATATATATATAACTATACAAATAACAAACACTTTAATTTACACTTCTACACAAATAATGCCCAGTTATGGATGAACTACTGTATAATGGCCACCTTTTGCTTAGAAAGGAGATATTTAATCAATGACTGATCCTTTCCATTTTTAGCTACTCTTAACTAGAACCACTAACTTCTGAATGGGTCTTTGAATGATGGATAGCTGGTTGAGGCGTATAACTAACTGAACTAACTTTCATTCTCCCATCTGCATTTTCACTTTTCATACCAGTCCATCATCATCCTCATGTGCTTCAACAACCCTGGCAAGTTTCCATTCATTGCGAGGGACATCCTCCTCTTTGATGATCACAATATCACCCACACCCACATTACGCCTTGGCGCAAGAAGTGCCGGCTGAAGCCTGTAGGGGGCCCTAGGCAGGCCCTCTATCCAGGGGCCCTTGGAGTGGCGTTCGGTGCCAAATTTTGGACGTTTTAAGGTAGAAACCGTAGAATTAGAGGAATATTGGGGTGTCTGGTGGCTTGTAGGGTCGTGGTGTTAATGTTAAGTAAAGTAAGAGTCATCAACTAAAGAAAACAGCTTCTCTTAAGCGAATGCAAATCCTACTCATAGTACTGCATCACTGCATGTAAACCAAGACTCTTGACAGTGCATCAATCCTCTATCCTTTAAAACAATTTGCTCAATAAGTACACATATAGACCAGACCGGACACGATTGCCATATTTTTTCATTATTGCAAGAAATTCCATTGACTCATTCACAAGTCAAAAATGTGTTTTATCTGAAAGAAACATGTAATATTTACATCTAAGATAACAGATAAATAGTCAACCAAGTGCAATGATGTCTTCCAAGATAATATTTGCCACTTTGATTGCAGTAAAAAAAAAAAATTGGGCATTGGGGGGGGCACGTGTCCCCCTCAATGTATATGGTGACTACGGCCTTGTTAGCATGCATAATTAGGCTACAGCTGTCTGGGTGCGCAAAGGTGAAGTGGCTGGTCTTGTCATACAAAGTTTGATGGAGTGTCAACTGGACAATATGGAGATATTTGCATCTTGAAAGCCGGACTACAAATGTGGACAGACAGGGAGAACCACAGGCAAGCCTAAGACGTGGTAAGATACGATATTCCTCACTATATGAAGTGACTGATAACAAGATCTGTATAATGGGTTGTAAAGAAATTTGTCAGGATTTAATTTGGTAGACAATTGATCTGTATTTATAGCATGATGGGATGACAGCACAATGATGTGTGGTATCATTGGAAAGCTCTGCTCCTGTGCTTTCATGTGATATGTGTGGCATTTCTGTGCGACCCTGCATTCGCGAGTAATTCATCCAAGAGTAATGTGTGTGCAGAGCTGTATGAAAGCTCTGTCATACATCATTTTAATGTAATTTTATCATTTTTTTCCGCTGTGAAAACATTCAGAAAGCTACGATTCCGCTGTTTCACGTGACGTGTGGTTTCTCGCTATGACGCACGGTCGCGGAGAAAAACCATAGAGAAGAACAGGTGTGAATTTGGACACACTATGCGTCGTTCTGGATGGACTCCTTGGCCTGCTGCTGCTGCATTTTCCCCCAAAAACGGGACAAATTGTGTCCCGGGAGAGATTTTTTTCCCCGGGACAGCTGATGAAAAAAGAGAACAATTCTGGGAAAAACGGGACGGGTGGCAACCCTACTTGAGATTTGTCTTGGCACTTTCAGCAGAGCTGCTCGCTGCTGCAGGACGCGGCGCTCACAGCTGGCTGGGACTGATATTCTGTTACTTGTAAGCGACGTTGGGGGGCCTTTTCGCTCGGTGGGGGCCCTAGGCAACGTGCGTTGTGTGCGTTAGCCAAAATCCGTCTCTGGGCGCAAGCCATCGCTGTCTGACAGTGAGGTTTGATATTCTTTCCTCGATCTGTGCCAAAATTGCTCTGACAGATATTGGACCCTTCTCCACCGTTTTTTAGCATACAGGGCTTCCTGGATGAACTTGCCTGGTGGGGAAGTGGTACAGAGGCTTTCATTCTGATCAAGTAATGTGGTGTGTGTGGCTCTAAACTGGTTGGATCGCTGATGTTATCGACAGTGAGCAGACGGTCATTTACAATGGACATAGCCTCATAAAAGAAAGTCCTTAAGGAAGTATCGTTCAACCTTCCAGCACTGTTGGCCAGGACTGTGTTCAGTACACTTCTCACTGTCCTGATTTGATGCTCCCATATGCCTCCAGTGTGACTTGAGTGCGGCGTATTCATCTGAAAGTCACACTGCTTATCTGCCAAGTAGGAAGCCAGTCTTTCCTTGTTGAGTTCGTTCAGAGCCTTTGCCATTTCATTCTTTGCTCCCACAAAGTGCCCTGATCAGATCTAATGTGTTGATCCGCTCCACGGATAGCGATGAAGCATCTTAAGGCACTGATAAATGTATCGATCATCATATCCTCCAACATCTCTATATGCACGGCCCTGGAGCGAAGACGTGAAGAGAAGGCTGTACCGTTTTTGTTCTTTACGACCTTGTTTGGTGTGGAAGAGACCAAAGCAGTCCATACCGCAGTATGTGAACGGTGGTGTGGGATCAACGCGGTCCCTAGGTAAATCCGCCATCCGTTGCTTCTCTGGTGGTGCGTGAGCTCCTTTGCACCGTACACACTGCCTGATGTACTGGGCTACAGCTCTACTTCCACCAACAATCCAATAACCATTGGTTCTTAGCTCATTCAAAATTTTTGTCCCCTGCCTTGGTGCTGAATTTTGTCATGATGATGTGCAATGATGAGGTTTGTGACAGCACCATCTTTAGGGAGTATAATTGGATGTTTTATTTCAAGAGCCACAGGCGCCTTTCTCAGCCTTCCTCCCACTCTCATTATACCATCTTGGAGGAACAGGTCAAGCTGATAGAGTTGGTGGTTACAAGGCAGCTTTCTTGATTTCTGGCTGAGCATGTTCAACTCCTTTTGAAAGGCATGCTGTTGTGCAAGCTTAATGACAGTCAGTGCAGCTTGCCTTCTCTCTTCCACATTTAAAAACTCTGTGGTCTTGATCCTCTTAGCCAGCCGCCGGATACAAGCGATGACATTGACCGCTGTGGTCCACCTTGAGAACCGTAGCAGATGCCCTTGGATGTCGAATTGCCTTGCAGCCTCAGTTTTCAGCACCTGTGTAGTCCTCACCTCCGGATCTCCCACCAACAGCTCTGATATAACCTGATTTGTGGCTCTCTCTCTCTCCCATAGAAACTTGGGACCAGAAAGCCAATTTGACTCAATGAGGTCAGCCACCTTGAGGCCTCTTGAGGCGTGGTCAGCAGGGTTTTCTCCTGTGTCGACATAGTGCCATTGTCTTGTGTCAGTGGTTTCTCGAATTCTCTGGATGCGGTTTGCAACAAAGACATGAAACCTTCGCGCTTCATTGCTGATGTAACCAAGAACCACTCGAGAATCCGTCCAAAAATATTCCTCATCTATCTTGAGTTCAAGCTCCTTCCTTAACATATTGCTAACAGCTGCAGCGCTTAGCTCCAGTCTTGGTATGGTGAGTATTTTGGTTGGAGCAACTCTCGCCGTGCCCATGACCAAGGAGCAGTGCACTTTCTCTTTGCTCACCAATCTGATGTAAGAGCACTGGCCATACCCTTGACTGCTCGCACCAGAGAAATTATGAAGTTCAACTCTCTGGACTTCACCAAATCTGTCAGGTATGAAGCATCTTGGAATCTCAATTTTCTCAAGGTTCTCCAGATCCTTCATCCAAGTCTCCCACCTTGACTTCAAATCCCTGGGTAGTTGTCATCCCACCAAGTACCTCACTGACACATCTCCTGCAGCACCCTTTTCCCTTCAAGGATGAATAGGGCCAGAAAACCTAGGGGGTCATATAAAGAGGCCACAATTGAGAGAATCCCTCTTTATGTCGCTGGTTTCTCATCAAGTGACACCTTAAAGGAGAAACTGTAATTTTCAATGTTCCATCTTATACCTAGCACTCTTTGCACTGGTATGTCATCATGGTTGAGGTCAACATTTTTCACCTCCACAGCATGTTCTGCAACATCGATAGAGTTACCTCTTGGCTGTTGGAAAGGAATTTGTGAAGGTGCAACTTTCCTTTGACAGACACGGCTTGGGCTTCCTTCACTAGCTCAATCGCCTCACTGACTGTCTCCACACTCATGATTCCATCATCAACGTAGAAATGCTTCCTGATGAAGCTAGCTGCAGAGGGGAACGCTTTCTCATTTTGACTGGCAAGGTATTTCATGTCATAACTGGCGCAGCCAGGGGAAGATGATGCTCCAAATAGGTGCACCTTCATGCGGTATTCTGTGGGTTCTGAGTCGGTGTCCCCGTTTTTTTTCTCCGTTTAAGTTGCTTCAGCTGGGCCAAAGCCAGTGTCTTATTGTCTGGGAGGTGAGGACATTCTTTGAAAGGAAGGGGTATCTCAAGGTGACCAAGCTCGTTTTGCTGAATTCCTCTTTTTAAGATCTGCAGGAAGCAAATATTTTCTTGAGATATGCTTTTGTCACCTGGTTTTGTGTCTGCAAAATCGGACTCAAGAGCCTTAATGACAGCAGATGGTGTTATAGGTGGTAACTCTTTGACAGACACCCGATGACAAAGACCAGTCACATCTTTAGCATTCACATGCTGTGATGCGCTTCCCATAGTGCTCCAGCCGAGGTCGGTTTTAATGGCATAAGGCTCATAGTCACCTCCAGTGATGACCTTTCTTGGAATTAGAGCTCTGGAGCAATCGTAGCAATCAATAATCCAACACCACAGTCCATTAGTGGGGGTATCTCCTGGGCTATGTCAACAAGGTGTTTCCATGTGTTGGCTATTTGACAGGTGGGAATATGTGCTGCGTACAGGACTGCATATCCCATCCCTTTCCTTTGTTTCCTCTTTAGTGTAAACATTTAACATTGCCTGCATGACTTCAATGTCTCTCTGATTTTCGAGTTTCCTCAACTGCTGAAGCTGAGCTTCAATGACCGCTTCCATATCAATTTCAGCTTTCTTTGCAGCCAACTGAGCAGCCGCTTCTGCTTTCTTAGCTGAAATGCTAGGTGACTCGGAGGGATGGTCAGAATGGTGGCAGCTGGTTGCAGTAACCCTGGAGGCTGCAGATCCATATATGGATCTAGTATATTCATTATCAAGTAGCATGCGTAACCTTGATCTTTCTGCTACAGCATCAAATTCACCTCCTCCTTCCGTTAGACGCACTCTCGTCAATTGCAGTAAGTCTGCTGTCACAGCTTTGCATGCATCAACTTTTCTCCGAATTTCTTGACTTGGTGCTGTTTGGAGTCGAATGCTGTCATATATCTCCTTTAACTCGTACTCTAGCCTCTCAGCTTCATCCATCATGTTACACGTCACCCTCAGAGCACACTTGCTTTAACCTTGTACGAATGTCTCTTACATTACTTTTCCAATTCTCACATGTTGCTTTAAACATCTTTTGAATTAACTCTTGCTCTTTCAGTTCCTGCATTTTAGCTGTTAATCACCTTTCACGAGAGGATTTTGTTATTTTTGTCTCAGATTTATCAGATGCTACACCTTTTCCCTCATCTATCTCCCCTTCCTCTTGCCCTTGTGACGCGTCATCAGACTGACTATCACCATTTTGAGACATTTTGAACCTTCAAGAATTATCATATGGAGAAGGCAAGGTGAGTAAGATAATTTACAGGGATATGACGGCTGTAATTGGCAGTGAATAACCAAAACAGCACTATAACAATCTTTACACTTAGTCAGCACCTGAGTTTAGCTTATCAACTTATAGAAACCAAATAAATCTTAAACAATCTCAGTCTGTGTAATATATGATATGAATTCACTTTTCAGTCTTGCAAACAAAAACAGCAAACGATAGTTGTTAAGCACATTCAAATGATATCTTTTCCACACCTTTTTTGTTATGATTAATCTGTGTCTTATATTCTATCCATCAACTTCCTGAAGCATGATAAATACACACAGTCTAATCTGAGGACTCACGTTGTAGCCTGAAACTGCTCCAGGGAATGTCCTCTGAAACCTGTAGCTCTTGGTTGCTGCAGGATGAGAAGCAACGATGCACGCTGAAGCCCATGGCTTGCTGCAGGATGAGAAGCAACGATGCATGCTGAAGCCTGTAGCTTGCTGCATGATGAGAAGCAACGATGCACGCTAAAGCCCATAGCTTGCTGCAGGATAGGAAGCAATGATGCACGCTGAAGCCCGTAGCTTGCTGCAGGATGAGAAGCAACGATGCACGCTGAAGCCCGTAGCTTGCTGCTGGATGAGAAGCAACTTTGCCCGCCGAAGCTCATAGCTTGCCTGTAGCTTGCCTATAGCTTGTCTGTAGCTTGTCGGGAAGAGAGGCAACGTTGCCCGCTGAAGCTCGTAGCTTGCCTGTAGCTTGCCGTGGGATGAGAAGCTATGTTGCACGCCGAAGCCTCCGGATGGATTAAGACACCTTTTCACTGTATCTACTCTGGCAGGGAAAAAATCCAGGCTTCATACTGATGTCCACAATCATTTATTTCTCTTTGGAGTCATGGAACAACGTGAAAACTAGAAACAAATAAAGCGTTTCAATAATCACATAACATTCATTTCAGTCACTTATTTGTCAACACAAATGCTCAACAAAGTTAACCAAAACAATTTTTTTTACCGTGTACGCCTTGTGAACTAGTAGTAGACAGTTTTTAGGAGCACAAAAGTCCGCCGTGTTGTCATCCTCGCTCGTCCCTCTCTCTCTTTCTAATTCCCGCACCACTTCGGTTCATGTGACTCAAGGACATATTTCTCATAAACATCTTTTTAAAAACAGAAATATTTTTAACAAGGCTCGGCAGTAGAACCATGAATTACACGCCAAGGGTTCCATCATAAATGTACAGTATATAAACATATCATAAAAAAATAAAAACAAATCAGATATCAAACATATCGTCGCACGTGCTGACTTCCGGTGCTGCCATGGCAACCCACATACACAGTTATGAGCGTCAGCTACAGTCTCTCTTTATCAGAGGATACTTGGGTTTCCTTTCTCAAATTGGTTAATTCAACCTCCCTCTGTTCACGTCTCAGTTCAAAGTGGTACACAGGGCTCATATTTCAAAAGCAAACTTGTCCTCCATATACCCCGATATTAGTCCATACTGTGTCAAATGCAAACATGCAGAACCTTCTCTCATTCATATGTACTGGTCCTGCTCAAGCCTAAACAAATATTGGAGGGAAGTTTTTCATATGCTTTCTTGGGTGATAAACATCAAATTAGAACCAAACCCATTGACTGCTCTATTTGGGGTCATGGAAGGGGAGAAAAAGTTAACTACAGCAAAGCAACAGACTTTATCCATTCCCTCCCTTCTAACTCGACGAGCACTTCTGCTCAGGTGGAAGGATACTTTCCCTCCCACTCACAATGGCTGGAAGACATCATGTCCTGCTTGAAACCGGAGAAAATTAGATACTCACTTCAGCAATCAAATAAGAAGTTCCAGAAAGTGTGGGGCCCTTCCTAAAAGCATTCCAGACCCTGTAAAGACTTGACACTTGAGTACAGCTTAACTATGCTGTACACTTCTGACTAACTTCTAGTGCAACTAACTTCTTATTTTTTTTCTCTTTTTGCATTTTTGTTCATCTCTATCTTAATTTCTACCCATTCCCTTCATGTTTATTTGGGTACATTGGTGCATGCTGTGATTGATGTATGCCCATGCTCATTTCATGTCTCTATAATGACTATTCAGCTGTTGGGATTCACAAGACCACAGATGATTTATCATTTGGTAAAATCTAAAATGTAGATTTAAAGGCTTTTTCCTCTGCATGCTCTTTGTTCTCCAAACAAAGAGAGCTATGTGACACCCATCTCCACAGGAGATCTCACCTCACACCTCAGTGAGACTCAAGTCCTAGAACTTGATTGGACAGGACCTTTACAGTGACATGTGACTCTGATGTCACAGGCATCTGTAGATTTCTGCTCCCTCCAAGCCTTTTCTCTCTTGCTCCAGTTGCTGAACAGCTGACACCTCTTTCTGGCTGGGCCTGGAACAGCAGAGGCCCAGACCCTTACTCCATAGCCCCAAACCACTAAAGGGAGGGCAACTGATCACAGAGTCTCTTGCAACACAAGGTTTGCAACCTGCTTTCCAGCAACAAGGAACTAAGTGAGTTAGCACTCAGCGTCTAACTCTTCTAAACCCTGAGCGACCAGCTTCCTCGGAGTTTCACCTTTGGAACAAAGGACCCAACAAAGACTGCACCTGGAACCATCTTCCCAGCCTTCTTCTGCCGGCTAACAAAGCAGCACACCACCAAGTGACTCTTTCTCCCATCCATTCAAGGATTGGTAACGTAACAACTTGGCATAGCTTATCACAGCTTTACAGGCTAAGCAAGACTGTTTAACTTGTTGTATGTGATTTAATGCTGTCATTGAGTTATTGTTGTGATAGTTTACAGTTAGGTCATTGATTAGTAGTTCCGCCAAAGCTAAGTGTTTAGTTTGCTAATACTGTTCACAAACAGATTCTTGCACACAACTAAACTTGGTTTGCTTTGCTAGTTTGTGAATATATATAATTCTTTGGAATCATACCTGCTGTCTCTTGCACAAGAGTGAATGAATAGTCAAACTCTGCTGTGTCAAGAACTCCGAAAGTTTAGTTTAGCCTATTTTATAAGACTGACATCTTTAACTGGCTATCATTTTTCCCTTTACAGGAATGGTGCCCCACGAGGTGATTTAATGTTAATTAAGTCACATTATTTAACACAATTATTAATAATAATTATTAATTATTTCCGATAGCCAATTAAATCCCAACATTTTGGTGCCTCCATGTGAAGCCCGAATTTATGTTCCTAACATATTTAGTGTCCCTTGGTGAGGCCTAATGTGTTGACCCCAACACAGCACTGCACCTTTGTTATAGTGAGAAAACGTCAATAAAAAAGATCTTGAATTAAAAAAAAAAAAAAGTAAGACTAAAAGTAAGGGGAAACAGCTAGCCTGGCTCTGTCCACAGTAAAAAAAAATATGCTGAGCAACCCACTTAAATGCTAACTAATTACCATGTACGAATCTTGTTTGTTTAATGTGTACAGACAATGTGTGCAAAAATGTAAAAATGACTTTTGGTGAATTTTGTGCTAAAACGATTGGAGAACAGCCTGGTGCAGTGACTGTCAATTATTTGTCAAAATAGTTCCAGCCCACAAAGCCACAAATTATCATCTTTACATTTTAGTTTGTGTGCAGACAAAATTAAATTGTTTTAGAGGTTTAGAGATGTTAGGAGTTGCATTACTGATATTTGGATGGAGTCAGGCTCACTGGTTCCCCCAGTGTCTAGTCTTTATGCTAAGCTAAGATAAACATGTACTGACTGAAGCTCTGACTGAATAATGTTGAGCTGTTTTTTTTAATGCCTAAATGGGCAAATCAAAGGTTTGTTCAGGCTATTTCTCGTACTGAATCCTACTGATAAGTCAAAAGGCTAACAGTAAGAGGCCAACGTTGTTAAGCTCCTTTCTTTGGCCATGCTACAGTATTTAGCTTTGCTGTTGCAGCTGACCTCTCAAAATCTGTCAGAGTTTTTGAACACTGCCAACTAAATTTGACTTGACATGTAAGCCTGTGTATATTCATCACATTCATTCAGGTAGTGCAATGTCATGTGCAGTAAACAGTTTAACTAATGGTGCTAACAGTATAAACTGTGCTAATAACCGCAACAGTGCTGACGGAGCAAACAGTGATATCCGTGGTAAGGGAAACCAAGACTGGTACCAGTTTTAGCCAGGTTGGCCACTGTCTGCAACATCTGCTGATTACAATGCATTATGTGGTATTTTTGTTGGTGAAGATTCTCACTCATCCAGATCATGGTAATTTGAAGTGCTACATTGTAGGCAACTGGACTTTCGTGAGTTTCTTAAAGACATTTGTCTTCTCATCCAAGGGGGCGCTAGAGAGCCGACGATGTAGTAGGTTGTGTTTTTAATCACCTCCTCCACCCTGACCTGATATAAACATTTAACACTCGTTTTTTGCACTTTTTGACAGTGAAACTCATTTATAAAACTCAAAAGAATGGTCAAGCCTAAGAAACCGACTCAGAAAGCCCACGAGTCTCCTTCTGACATGGAAGATAACCCACTGACCGAGTCGGCTAACGCTAGCTCACCTGGCTCAACCAGCCCCGGGTGTGCCCAAACAGACACACCGGAGGATGACACCTCCCCGTCACCCACCCTGGAGGCCATTAGACGGATGGAAAACTCCATGAACACGAGGTTCGACAACTCTCGCTGGGGTTAAAAATGCTGTCGCCGCCAATACCTCCCACATTATCAACCTGGAAGAATGGCACGGAGAGTGGACGCCTGGGGCCCGTTGCACAAAAGTAGGATTCAGACATCCAGGATAAATGACTGGGCTGGGTTCAGCGAACCCAAAATAAGAGCGTCCAGGCTTAATTGGTTGCACAAAGACCAAGCTATGATGAGCAGACATGGATTCATCAAGCCAGGTGAAACCAATCCTGGATCAGTGCGCGCACGCGGCTTCCTCAAATAGACCCCGCCATTGATCACAGATTCACCGATTCACCATGGCAACAAGAGCCGCGTACTTTTCCCCGTCGGAGGCAGAAATCCTCATGGAGGCTTACAAAGAAGTAAAGGATCAAGTCAAAAAGAAAAGCAACACCGCCACAGTTATAAAACGAGAGAAAGCGTGGCAAAGTATTACAGACTACCTGAATGCGTAAGTAGTGCACAAATTCACACTCACTGCTCCGCTGAAACAATCACAATTACAATCCAAATAGATAATTAACATCTCCGAAAACGTACGTAGATGTACTCTGATTATGAATCAGTTGAAACTGTAAGTGAAATTGACTGCAGATGTGAGTGAAATTGTGTAAATGTAACTCCATCAGACTGTATAACTCTGTGATAAATAGATGAGCTCACTGACTTAATTGAATTTCCCTTTAAGGATAAATAAAGTTACTCTTATCTTATCTTAAATTATTATTATTAATTATAATATTATTACTTTCATTAATATAAGCTACTGTCATTACCGTCTGTCCTGCATCTCTCTCTGTCTCTCTCTCTTTCTGTCTCATTGTGTCATGGATTACTGTTAATTTATTATGTTGATCTGTTCTGTACGACATCTATTGTACGTCTGTCCGTCCTGGAAGAGGGAACCCTCCTCAGTTGCTCTTTCTGAGGTTTCTATCGTTTTCTTCCCCATTAAAGGGTTTTTTGGGGAGTTTTTCCTTATCCGCTGTGAGGGTCCTAAGGACAGAGGGATGTCGTATGCTGTAAAGCCCTGTGAGGCAAACTGTGATTTGTGATATTGGGCTTTATAAATAAAATTGATTGTTTGATTGATTAAGTTTGCTCCTCATGCTCCATGCTCCTCTGCTGTTTCATTATATGTATGCAATTTTGTGTGCGTGTATTTGTGTGTGTGCGTGTGTGTGTATGCTGATTGATCATAAGAGAATATACTATATATATATATATATATATATATATATATATATATATATATATATAATCCCCCTCATGACATGACTTTTTGATATTGTCGATTAATGAACACTGTGCATTGCTTGTGGTGTGCATTGATTGGTTTAATAGTCTTCATCTTTTTTCAGATGGTCTGCAATGCTGACTATCTGATCAGCAATGTTGTGGCAAAGTTGCCCGGCTCAGTCCATGACTCTTTCGGACCTCTGGAATCTATCAGCACCTATCACAAGGTGAGCCACACAACCTCTATTCATAACCACTTTTTACATCATGGCTGTGTCAAGAATGTCATTCTATTTATGAGGTTGTGATGATGAGATTTTGTATTGACAGGTGAATTTTCTGGTGTGTTGCTGGGGGCCTTTTCTCCTCACACCATGCACAGACCCTCAGGAAGCACAGCAGGCCTATAATCATGCCCATGCCAGGACAGAGGCCAGATCGAAATGACCTTTGGCCTCCTGAAGGCATGCTTTCACTGTCTTCACCATTAAGGAACAGCCCTTTGAGGGCATGTGACATCACTGTGGCCTGTGCTGTCCTCCACAATGTGGCCTGCCTGAGGAAGGAGAGGGCCCCCAGAGTGCCATCACACATGGACTGGGACAATCCTGCCATCTTCCCTGATGACGACAGTGGTTGGCTGGTCAGGGAACAATATGTGTTAAATTATTTTAGTTAACATGCATGCTTTAAATTTAAGTTAAATATTTCCTGTAGTGGCAGAGATGCATGCTGTGAATTTCAGTTAAATATGGCCTGCATTGGCAGAGGATTTTGTGTTTTTTTTATTCAGTTTAAATTGATTTGGCCTCTTATGTTGTTTGTGCTGTATACTGTGTGTATACAAGCTTGCAGGGAGGTTGCTGCATCCATTCATTTGTCTGTTCATTTGCTGTGTATGGATTTGTCCTGCATTTATTTCAGTGTGCAGACATGCGGGGTGTATCATATACAGACCTTTGAATGTGTATTTATTCTTGTGTTGTATAATATGCTTTGATTCTGTGCTTTCTATTTTGTAGAGTCACTGTGTGACTTCAGTTTTGAAAGGAGCTGATGGTTTACTTGCTTTGATTTATCCTTATTCAATAAAGGAACATCATGTTACTCTTTGATGTGTATTTATATGGGATGTGTATTTTATATATAGTATATGGGAAACTGTAAATTATCTAATGATTGCAAAATCATCTAAAATCATCATTTATCTAAAATGATTGCAATTAATGATCACAAATGTTTAAATAATGACAGTGGGTCTGGTTAAATGTGATAACAATATGCTGTGGGCAGTGGAATAACTATTGGTTTCCGTTTGTGGTGACTGCTGACTGAGATAAGGGATGAGATTAAATAGATCCTGGAATTTAGCCTGGTCTGGAGCAGGCTAGCTCCACAGAATAAATCTCCATGGTAACTTATGTCATAACATATCCCGCTTTCCACTATCCCACTTTTGTGCAACCGGATCACGGATAAGTTGAGCCAGGATAACCAAGATATCCCGGCTTAATCCCTTATCCTAGTTTTGTGCAATAGGCCCCAGGTCGAGCTGGAAAAAAGTTATGGTGAGCTGTGTGCACAAAATAAACTCTTGAAAGCCAAAGTGAACAATTTGAAGGGCCGCTCGAGGAGACAAAATAATAAAATTGTGGGTCTGCCTGAGAAAATTGAAAGAGGCTCTCCAACTGCATTTGTGTCTGACTTGCTACCCAAACTCCTGGGAGTTGAGCGTTTCCCCCGGGGAATTAACCTGGACCGTGCACACCACATCGGCCCACCAAGCAACAGGCCACAAACCATGATTACCAGGATACACCACGACACTGTGAAAGAGGAGATAATCCGGGTTGCTCGCTACAACAGCCCGTTAAACTATGACGGGCAGCTCATCAGCATCTTTCCAGACATCACAGCAAAGGTGATGAAGGACCGCAAGGAGTTTGATGCCGTTCAAGTGAAACTCAGGGAAGCCAGTATCCGGCATGGGTTTCTGTTTCCTGCACGTCTGATTTTCACTCATGCTGGACAAACCAAAACAATTTGAATCATCAAAGGAGGCAGCCACCTATATTGATGAACACATGCAGCCTGCAGCAGCTGGAAGCACAAAGTGACCCGGACACCACCAACACTACGGATGTGGTATGACTTATGTATGCACTTAGGCTACACAGGCCTGCACCGGTGTGTACATTTTTTCTACTTTATGGACAAATGGACCAAATGAATGGTGAGGCAAAAGTCGATATGTTTCTGAAACAATTATAATGTTCAGAGTTTATTTGCAGTTATGTTGCCATAACGTTATGACATATAGACACTTAGGATTGCTGTCACTAAGATTGGCTCATATGATTACAAAGACATTACCTGCACTTTAACAACAAAAAACTTGCATTGCTTTACTTTTCATGTTCCTTTATTGATCCCTTTGGAGGTTTAAAAATAGGTTCTGAAATGCTGATTATATGATCCAAAAAGAGTGTTAACAATTCGCCCACAGGAGGGTGGTAAGGAGCTGAGACAGAGGATAAGGTATTAGCTTTGTTAGATGCTTCTTTACTGCATGTATAGGCTCCTTTCTCAGCAGCTCCACTGCCATGAGGGGTTTACATTCCCCCTTTTCTTTAGGGAGGGCAAAGCATGGAGTTTGGAGAGTATTTTCTTTCATTTTGGTTTAGGCTGTACTCATCATACTTTGTTTGTATATAATGGCATCTTGCATTTCTATGTTGTAGGGGTGTCATGAGTGGTCCCAAGAATTATCATAATGTGAATAACATTATCAACCTAACTTCTTGGAATGTCAGTGGTTTAAACAACCCATCCAAAAGAGCCAAGATATTCTCTCACTTGTGTGATTTGCATGCTGATATCTTGTTTTTACAAGAGACGCATATTAAACACAAGGAGGCCTTAAAACTTAGGTGTAGCTGGAAAGGACAAATTTTTCAGTTAACTTTTGCAACTAAAACACGTGGTGTGGCAATTTTAATTAAAAAGAATATTCCCTTCCAACACATTTCAATTAAAACGGACCCAAATTGTTTTATAATTGTGACTGGCACTATTTTGACTGTTCACGTTATCAATCAATTCAATCAATTGTATTTATAAAGCCCAATATCACAAATCACAATTTGCCTCACAGGGCTTTACAGCATACGACATCCCTCTGTCCTTTAGACCCTCACAGCGGATAAGGAAAAACTCCCCAATAAACCCCCATTTAACGGCGAAAAAAAATGGTAGAAACCTCAGGAAGAGCAACTGAGGAGGGATCCCTCTTCCAGGACGGACAGATGTGCAATAGATGTCGTACAGAACAGATCAACACAATAAATTAACAGTAATTTAAAGGTGTGCAGGCTAGCAGAGCTAACCATGAAATTAAAAATGATATGAGCTCTCTTGTTACAGACCCTGTTGAAATAAATAAGTGCTTCAGGAATTATTATGAAAATTTATATAAATCCCAAAGTTCTGCAGCAGAAGAGGATATTTTTCAACTTTTTTGCTCCCTCAAGCTTCCTAAAATATATTTTAATGCGCAAAATAAACTTAATGCTGAAATTACATTGCAGGAGGTTATTACGGCCATAAAGGAATTGCCAAGTGGAAAGTCACCTAGCCCTGATGGCCTTGGCATTGATTTCTACAAAGCATTTATTGACAATGTGGCCCCTCTATTGCTGAGAATGTTTAAAGAATCAATAAAAAATAAAAAATTACCAGATTCATTATATGCTGCAAACATTTCTTTAATTTTGAAAAAAGATAAAGATCAGACTTACCCATCATCTTATCGGCCTATCGCCCTTCTCGGCAGTGATCTGTTTATCAAAATTTTATCAGATAGACTGAATAAACATATAGCAACTATAATACATCCAGACCAGGTGGGGTTTATTCCCAGGAGATTTTACTTTTTTTAATGTCCGTAGATTACTAAACATTGTATACAGTAAACAAAATAAGTCAAAATCTGCAGTACTTATCAGCCGCGGCGCTAGTATTGGGCCCCACCCATTTTGACCCAGGCTCACCCAATCAGAAGACTTAGTTTTCATTTTAGCTATTCATCAAATAAGCAGTCTGAGGAAAACTTTGAGTGAAGGCTTCTCAGTCAATCAATGGCTTCTTACCCCACGTGTGTGTGGCCCCTTAAGCCTGCCAACAGGCTACATCGTCACCAGCATGTGATCCAATGAAATGAATGAGTTAGTTCCGCGCAAGCAGTGAAATTTAGCAGTAAACACAGGAGAGAGGAAGTAGCTAGCTAAGATGAAAAGTCAACATGGCGAAGCAAAGCAGCTTATTTACATTTAAATTTACTAAGAAACGCTTCGAGGAGCAGGAAACTCCTGCGTCCATTTCAAGTAACATTCCGAGTGCTGCTTTACCGTCTACCTCAGCCGCCCTCTCTCCATCAAGTCCTCCTCCTCCTCCTCCTCCTGTCATAACTAACCCCCCACACCAGCAAGGCAAGTAAAGTTAACGTTAGTGTCTGTCTGCACATTTTCTGGAGTAAAAAATAATATAAGTAGACAGATAACTTATGCTAGCGTTTTATGTGTTATAGGTGTATGACATTGTCCACTTCAGCACTAAGCTGAGGACAGCGACACAAGGGAGCCACACCGGTGCACCGGCGTCGCTGTCCTCAATGCCGCAGAAAAGCGCTGAAACGGAGATAAAAGGGAACCCGTTTTTTGCTTATTTTAACTGGCCCATCCAGTTTTCTGGAGGCCCACCCGCAATCAAAATCCTGGCGCCGCTACTGGTACTTATGCTTGATGCGCACAAGGCATTTGATCAAGTTGATTGGAAATATATGCTGTTAACCATCAGAGCATTTGGCCTGGGTGAAAATTTTGGTTCATGGGTAGAAATGCTTTATGCGCACCCGACTGCATCAGTCCTCACTAATTCAGACAGATCTCACCCTTTCAATCTGTACCGTGGTGTTCGGCAAGGCTGCCCTTTGAGCCCTCTGTTGTTTGCTTTGTGTATTGAACCCCTTGCAGTAAGCATCACACATAATCCAAAAATTATCCCTATACATTTAGGCACAATAGATCATTACATAGCGTTGTACGCCAATGACGTAATTTTGTTTCTGTTGCAGCCTGAAAAATCCATTCCATCATTATTGGACCACATTAAAAATTTTGGAGAGCTATCAGGATATACTGTAAACTGGCAAAAATGTGAATTTATGCCTCTGAGGACTTAGACCCCAACCTTCTCTGGAATCTACTGGTAAAAGTGACTACCTACTAGGGCATTAACAGAAAAGTCGGTTTGTCGACGTGTCGACGTCAGTGGCACAAGTCGACGCCCCCCGGGAGGAGTCGACAAGTCATGTGTTTTTTCCCCCTCTCTCTCTCTCTCTGTGTGCTTACCCTGATACTTTAACCTTGACTAAGTGAACTCGGGCGTACTATAAGCGGAGCAGACTCCGCGAGGAACGTCCGCAGTCATTCGGGCTTTCATAGTCGAGCGCACTTCCGCGTTGTAGTTTCCTGTAAAAATGTCCGTGAAAAATCCCCCAATGTGAAAAATACATGCCGAGCAGTCACTGGTGCGCGGAGCGGAGTCCGCGAAGGTCCGCGCGGACTCAAAGCAGATTTCCGCAAGCCCTGTGCGCGCAAAACTGAGATTTTATGACCGCGCGGACTACGACGCGGAAGTGTGCTCGACTATGGAAGCCCGAATGACTGCGGACATTCCTCGCGGAGTCTGCTCCGCTTATAGCACGCCTGAGTATGTTCGGACCTTGAGCTTTGCGCAAAGGGCTTGCGGACGTCCGCAGAGTCCGTTCTGCATACGTTTCGCCCGAGTATTTTCGTGCCTTGAGCTTTGTGCGCACAGGACTTGCGGACGTCCGCAGAGTCCGTTCCGCATACGTTTCGCCCGAGTATGTTCGGGCCTTGAGCTTTGCGCGCACAGGGCTTGCGGATGTCCGCAGAGTCCGTTCCGCATATGTTTCGCCCGAGTATGTTCGGGCCTTCACAGACACACATCAGATGTGTGGAGATACTTCACTTTCCTCTGCTGTGTCAATGTGATGACGTTAATGCCCTACTACCTACAGTATCATGGAACTACAGTCCCAAAACAATCTGATCAACTTTATACACTGAACCACAAAGCTCTGATTGATAAACTTAAAAGTGAGATTGAACTTTGGCGAACACTCCCTATATCAATGATTGGCCGAATCAATGCTATACAAATGGTGGCTTTACCCAGATTTTTGTATATATTTCAGAATATACCCATCTTCCTATCTAAAGTGTTTTTCAAAACATTAGACTCAATTATCATGCCTTTCATCTGGGGATACAAGACACATTGTATAAATAAGCAGCATCTTTGCAAATCAAAAGAATTGGGTGGACTGGTGCTCCCTCTATTCCAACATTGTTATTGAGCAGCTAATGCACGAGCACTTATATATTGGCAAGGGGCTTATCCTACAGAACCTAATGACACTACCCCATCATGGCTGGCCATAGAACAGGATATCACTGATACTTTCCTCCCAGCACTACTCAATGCAACAAAGAGAAGCCCTGGACCATTTAAAGGGATTGGATTTATAGTAGAAAACTCATTAAGGTTGTGGTACCAAATTAAAAAAACCCAAAACATTTCAACTAACAAACACTATTTTTGTCCCCATTTGTCACAATCATACATTTCATCATTCTCAATCAGATCCTGTTTTCTCTGTCTGGAAAGGGAAAGGCCTGGTCACTGTGAAAGACTTGTATATTGACAATGCTCATCTGATCAACTTAAAGACAAATTTGAATTGCAACCATCTCATTTTTTCAGGTACTTACAAGTCAGGAACAATGCCAGAGTAAGCATTTCAAATTTTGAAATTCATTACTCCCCTGACGAAGTCTTTTCTCTTCTAACAAAGGAACCTGAGTCCAAAAGGCTAGTGTCTATGTCTGTAAATGTGTTTGCAGCTCAAACTGCTCCAAGTACACAACACCTGAGAGAGTGCTGGGAGAGGGAAATAGGCAACGTCATCTCCGAAGATGCATGGTGTGAATGTCTTCGTGGCATACACACATGTTCAATTAATTCAAGACACCAGCTAGTTCAATATAAGGTTATACATTATTCACATGTTAAACTGCATTAATTTTTTTCATCCTCTTCACCACTATGTGTAAAATGCAAACAGTCCGAGGGCAAGCTGGCACATATGTTCTGGATTTGCACTAAACACCACAGATTTTGGTGGTAAAATTTTCCAATTTTACCCTGAGGTTTATGGATATGATCTTCCTCCAGACCCAGAGACAGGAATTCTTGGCTGGTCTCAACAGCTCGAGACTATTAGCCACTGGAAGGTTCTGTCAATCCAGTATGGGATGGTCATTGCTAAGAAAATTCTGGAAGTCTGGAACAAAGAGATACCTCCAAGTTTTGAAGCCTGGCTCACAGAGCTCTTAAGTACCTTAAAGTACCTAAAATTCGATTTGAGATATCAGGGAAATCAAATAGATTTCATCAGATATAGCAACCATTTCTTGATCACATCACACAGCGGAGAGGAACCTCATGAAACCTTAATGTTTTGACTGTGTTTGAATATTTATTTCTTTGTAATTTCTCAAGTATAATGTGATTACAGTCGCAGGTGGACACAGACATTTTTGTTATAGAGTATAGATTTTCAGATTTTAGAGTACATATTTTTTTTTTCTCTTTCTTTTTCTTCTCTTCCTAGCTTGCTTTGGGGGAGAGGGGTGGGAAGACAGGGGTAATAGTTTGGGTTGTTATTTACCTTGATGTTCTGTTTCGCACATCTGAAAATGAATAAATAATGAATGAAAAAAAACCAAAAATACTTCTCATCCAAGAGGCTTCTTCAGTTCTAACGGACTGGTGGGGAGTTGCAAGCTTTAACTCTCCTGTGTGGGTTTTACATTGGGGAAACAAAAAAAAACACTCCACAAGAGTATGGCACAGCACAGGAGATCCTGCTCCTCAGGTCAAGACTCAGCTGTCCATTTATAATCTGAAGGAGAAGGGATGGACACTTGTTTAAGGAAATATCTTGGCCAGAGAAGACAGATGGTTTGAAAGAGGAGTAAAAGAAGCCATTTATATCAAACTGGAACGACCTAGGGCTGGGTGATATGGACAAAAATTCATATCCTGGTATTTTCAGGCTGAATAGCGATACACAAAATATATCTAAGTGGGCTACATGTTCATTTGCAAGCTGATCCAGGCTGAAGTACCCTGTTAATTTTGCTCCATGTGTTTTTCCACAGCAGGACAGGTAAAAGACATTTACCTGTTGGAGGTGAGCTGTTTGCAGAGGTGCAGTAAGAGCCTGTTGTCTGCAGCTCCTTGTCAACTTGGCTGTTTCTGTGTTCACTTTTCACCCTGCTGAATTATTAGACTTGTCTTAATTGAAGAAAAGCCCCTAATAGTTTCACTAATTCTGTAATAAACATATTTTAATTCCTATAGTCTTCCCCATTATCCCCCATTATTTTGTTATGTAAATTTTTTTACTGTGAAGCAGCAAAATAAGCAAATGTTGAGTTTTCAACCAGCAATTTCACACAACTTCCAACACAGCTGATAGTGAACATAAACAGCAAAGTAAAGCAGATATGTAAAGTAAAAACAGGATGCAGTTAGAACCTACAAAGGTACTAAGAGCTGAACACACAGAGACTTTTAAAAATGCTTTTCTTTCTGGTCTCCTGCAGACAGAGGTGAGGAGAGTGTCACAATACACACAGCTTATTTGATGGGGAGAAGCGGGTCGTCGGGTGTTGGCTGCGGTCGGCGAGATGCCCGCTTGAGTGCATGTGGCCCAGCTTTTGGACTCTCTTACTCTGGAGAAGGAGTAGGTGTCATGATGGAGGAACTGTGAGTGAGTGAGTGGGGTGGAGCTGTGCGGAGAATGTGAGAGGAGAGATGAACACTGGTATGCGTTATGTGGCACAACTTGACCCTATATTGATATAAAGCTTATTGTCTAAATCTATATCTTGCTTGAAAATAAATCGATATACTGCCCAGCCCTAGAACGACCATCGTTAAACAAACGTCACCACATATCACCCACGTACAATGCAGTCCTGAGTTTAATCCCCAGACAACTTAATGCCCATTCACACCAATCTAATCCTAACAACACTCATGATGGCCGGGCGGGTCAACAACTCAAGTGACCTTAGCGACTCTAAAACTCAGAGCTCACACCTGACCTCATAGTCTCTTTAAGGGTTCACATCCACACAGGGTTTAAAGGCATTTCAAAATCACATTGAAAGGGTTTAAATGGAATGTACCCCATTATTCTACTACATCTTTGCAAACTACCTTAGCAAGGAGTTGTTTGCTGCTGTAACAATGTGCTGAATGTTGTATACAGCACCTTTAAACCTTTAAATGTTTTTATGTGAGAATTTAGTTACATGACTGTGTATAATGTGACAAGGATTACTGACAGTGATGCACCCACAACAAAATGAACACAAACGCTGCAGGTCTCTGTGTGCCACTGATATTCTACTTGGTAGCTGTAGGCTAGTAACGGACAACAGTGAGATGGTGCCTGGACGATACATACGTTTCATACACCATGCAGAACCTGCCACTGCACATTAAACCCACGTTGGACCTGTTAATATGAGTCAGTTATGTCTCTGTTTGTCAGTATCAGAAAAGACTACAGTCTGCAGTGTGGTTCATACACTTTACTGATAAAACAGAGAATTTTACAGAAATAATATAAAACAGATGAATGTAGTTTTAATTTCAGAGCAAAAATTTTCAGTCTTTTTTAAAAACCACATATTAAAACCTGTCAAGTTTGTTGGATAACCAATGTGCCTCTGATCATGGCAGTCATTTGATTCTCTGATTCCCAGAAATCCCCAAAGAACTCCTCGTACTTGCCAACACTACCTGCAGAAGACATCTTACAAGTTCTCCACTAGGGCAGCACGGTGGTGCAGAGGTTGGCAGCAAGGTCATAGCAAGAGGGTTCCTGGTAGGGCTGAACGATATGGACAAAATTTCATATCTCCATATTTATGCCAGATATCTCGATAACGATACAATATGATATGACTATGAGTTCAGTGAAAACTAAGCATTCTTTATATATATATATAAAAAAAAAACCTGAGTCCGAACCATTTCCTGGAAGCCCTCTTTAGTGACTGAATACACGGGAATCATGTATAGCAATATGGTACGTTATAGCGTTTGTAAAGTCTTTGTGCCTGCTGGACGTCGATTGGTATGGCATTATGCTACTGAATGCATCGGCAATCCGACCTTGCTTGGGCTTGACACAGATGCCCCCAGATGTCCCCGCCGTGTCTTTTATTGCAAGGCACTGTTCATACAGTATTCGGTAGTGTTGTCACGGTACCAAAATTGGGACCCACGGTACAATACCAGTGAAAGTATCACGGTTCTGAGTAGTATCACGATACCACAGCAAAAATGAGGCAGATGTGCCTTTTGTCATTTATAAAAAGATAAATCACTTTTCTATATACATCATTGATATTTCAATGGAATAAATTACTTATTGACTTATTCATACTTCAAAAACAGCATCAATAAGTGATTAACATAAGTGGGATCAAAATAAAATAAATAAATTAATTAAATAAAAATCAACCAGCCACCCTCCTCCCCTGACAAGTAAAGAACAGTCCCTTAAGTGCAGTGAGGTTTGTACGGCACGTTTCTCCTTTGACACGTACATACCTGTGTGCCACGGCCGCCATGGCAGCCTCGCGTCATCAGGCTCTTCACATACGGCGAAATGCCGGTAAACCACGTTATCTTGCGGCAGCCATAGCGCTCCGCCGTATTCCCGTCTGTGACCCCCAGTTCAACCCACAAGCGGTAGGATTCACCTTTCGTTACTGCTGCTGGTTGAAATCTGTACTCACACAGCGTGCTGAATGATTTACTCCGCAAGCCCTTTGCCCGCAAAGCTCAGATTCTACGACCGTGCGCACCAGTGTCACTCAAAAGACTGCTCGCCATGTATTTGTCACATCGCCATGACAGAAACGTGCAAGAATTGGTGGTAATGTATTGTTTCACGAACACCCTCCCAGAACACCTGAGGGTTCCACAGTCAATTGATTGTTTTAAAAAGGGCCTTAAAACGTACCTTTTTAAAAAATCTTTTAATCTGTAATTTTTGCTTGTATTACTTTGATAACTGCTTTTAACTTTATTTATTTATTTTTTTATTTTCTTGCTGTTGTAGCACTTTGAGATTTTTCGTTAAATATAAAGTGCGTTACAAATAAAATTTATTATTATTATTATTATTACATTTTTATTGGAAACTACAACGCGGAAGTGTGCTCAACGCTCCGCTTATAGTGCGCCCGAGTCTGTGAGCACCTTAAATTAAAACTCTCGGCGCACACTGCAACACAATCAAACAGATGCGCAACTCAGAGGATCAGGAGTGTCTCTGACACCAGACTCAGAGCGGCTCTGAGTGCACTCGTGGCTCGTTGAAGGTGTTAGTGTTGCGTTTAAGGCCTCCCCCCCAAAAACGGAAAAAAAAGCGCTTAAGCGTTGAATTTTTCTTTTCACAATCAAATCCCGTGCCATCGAACGAAGCTTCGAAGCTTCGAATTTTTTGGGTCAGCCCTAACGATAACGATACATCATTCAGCCCTAGTTCCTGGTTCGATCCCCTGAGTAGGGGAGAGTCTGTGCCCCCCCATGCAGAGTCTGCATTTTCTCTGTGTCGGGTTTTCCTCCGGGTACTCTGGCTTTCTCTGGTTAATTGGTGAGTCTAAACCTATCTGGTCTATTGAGAAAATCTTAAAGGGGAACTAAACCCCCCCTCTCTGGGCATTACTCCGCCCACAGCTTTCTGTCACGGCCCTATGGTCACGGCGCAGTGGCCCTCCACCCCTCCCTCCCTCGCCGCCCTGCATATATACTCCCAAGCCTCGGCGCCTTTCCTTGGCCAACTAACCTAAATACTGTAAACACACTACTAACTGTAAACCTACACTAAAATACACTATGCTAGCAATACAATTCGACAAATTACTAGCTATTCTCTCTGCTCTGCTACTCTCTCTGCTCTGATCCAACCTACTCGCTATCAGTCTGATAACTGCGGACAGAATGGTTTTATAGTAAGGGGAGGAGTAAAGGGAGGAGGGCAGGCTTTATCCTGGACAGTTAGTGATGTCATTCACCTCCAATGTAATGTAATGTAAATTCAAATGTAGTAACCAGGTTTCAAGCTGTAGAGGGCACTCCACACCACATTTTTAAAATAAAATGTAGATTTTCAGTTCGACAGTTTGCACTAAACTGTCAAAATTTTGAGCAGGATCAGTCAGTAACACTACTTCACTACCAGAAACAATGATTATCAGCTCAAAAAAAGGGTTTTAGGGTTTAGTCCTGGGCGTACCCCGCCTTTTATCCAGTGTCCGCTGAGCGACCCCCAACAAGTTAAGCAATTATCGAAAAAATTAAGTTCCACGCTATATAATACCATATTACCTGAAGGAAACATAAAAACAGCCTGTTTTTTCAGCTTGATAATTTCCCTCTTTTGTTCCTCTAGTGTGTTTTGAAAGTATTTCATAAGTGTGACCATCAGAAATGTCTCAACTCACAGAGGAACAGGGCCTACACAAATCACCCAATCACAGATACACGCAAACAAACAACAGTTCTTTACATGAAATGTTAAAAAAGAAACACAGCCAACACACACACAGAGCAGAATTGCTGTCTACCTGCTGAGCACTCGTTCTGCTTGACAGTCCCTGCCTCTTCTGGCGTCAGTCAGCTTCTTGTTGGTGTTGAGGGCCATCCACACCTTGGAGCCGTAGACACAGCAGTCCAGAGGCATCTCTTCCTCCTTGTTCTTTTGATTGATGTCAGCTCCACGAGACAGAAACAGCCTGCAGATGTTTAAGTTAGAAGTCAGATCACTAGTTCAGGAACAGTTTTCGTGTAACGTGTCATGTAATAAAGACAACAAAGTACGCTTATACACACAATAAAGTTTGTCCAACCAGGTTCCATCTCTTCCGGTGACACTTACTATCCAAGACAAGTTTGGCTCCCACTACGTCTCTCTACATGTCTGTAAAAACATGGATACGCTTCATACACAGACGATCTATACAGTCAGCACAGTTCAAGGTGAAAACCCAAGATTAGAGTCACCAATTAAGTATCTGACCAAATGTCTCCCCTTCTGTACTGAGACATGACGCTGAATAATGTCCAGAGAAGTGTTTATGTTGAACATTATGTCACAGTGAAGCTGACCTTTGACCTTTTGGATATAAAATGTCATCACTTAATCATTTTACCTCACAGCGTTCTTCTTTATCGTTATTGATATCAACTGATAGGAACATTTTTTTTCCTGAACATTTTTGGCAGTGTCTCCCAGCCCTCACCTGCACTATGAAAAACTGGTCCAAGCACTCATGGCTATATTGAGTTCTTTAAGACAATATTTGATAGTTTTACATCTGAAGAGGTCAAACATAAACCTTATCTTTACATTTCAAGGATTCAGTGTCTCCCCAAAATGTGATTATTGACTGTGAGATAGTAAAAGCTTGCAGTGTAACTCAGGATGAGATGGAGAAACAGTGGTGACTCAGATTCAATCAACAAATAATGTGTGTCAATGGACCAAGTTTGAAGCTGAAATAAATCAGTGTCATCATAGATCATAATCATTACTGAAGTACATTCATACTTTTTGTTGCATAATTTTGTGGTGTCTTTTTGTAGTTTTTTGTTTTATTGTTGACATACAATTATTATCAATGCCAGTGGATTATTGTCCACATTAAAGCAACACTGATTGATTATGATCATTATTATCGTAATAACTTATGTAAACAATAAGGCAAGTGACAACAATGAGTAACTATCAGTTGTTGCCGCTGTTTGACGCTGCACTGAAGGACCGTCTCTCTGTGCTGCTCTCCTCCTGCTCTTTTTGCTCAGTTAGCACGAGCTAATACAATGCAATATGAGTTCATCCCTACTTGTCATATTTTTCAGCTTGGGCAGCAACAGATAACATTCAGCTATGAGCTGTTAATCTTACAATGAAACAACTTGCCCCTGTCCTTAAACTTGTTAATAATTGTTAGATAACGTTAGTCATGTGATTCTAGCAGTAGCCAGGGATGCAAACAGAAAATGGTGAAAAAAGAGAGAAGGATACGAACCGCCTAGGGGGGTCCGGGGGCATGCTCCCCCTGGAAGAATTTTTTTTTGAAATATCAGCTTTAAAGGGTGCATTTATAGTCAATTTCAGCATCAGACCTACAGTACTAAGGAAGCAGTGCTGACAAGAAAAACTTCTATTCTAAGACATCTAATAGGCCTACTCAATATGAGACAGAGGTTAAGTTGTAAATTGTGTCCTCAAATGTACAATGTCCTCTCCTCAATACTGAAAAAAAAACATCCCCAGTCTGCCTAATGAGGTCATACCGGCCAATATTTCCTCTGGATTCAATTAGCAAATGGGCCTACAGGCCTGCCTCCAATATTGGCAGGGGAAAATTAGAAAATTGAAGTGCCACAAGGGGGCGACATTTACCTTGACATTTATCATGATACAGGAAACGTTGCAGGATCATTCATTGCACTTTTAAAAAGATAAAATGTACTGGTAATTGGTGGATCTTTCTTTTGAACAGCATGGTAATGTATTTAACAAGAAAAACTTCTATGTGTTAAACAAGAGCCAGCCAACGAAAAACGCGAATGTTTTTACCTGAGATGATCTCGACACTTGTACTCCGCGCTCAGAATCAGTCATTTCAGTCATCAGTCATCAAAATGTTTCAGCTGCATCTTCATGCGGCTCTACTGAAGCTGTGGATGCCTCACCAATGGCCAATCATAGCGCTTAAACGATACACATGATCAGCACACGATGTGCCCTCGCGACAGATGCTGCTGACAGTTGTTTTTTTTTCAGTTGTAGATTTGTTTTGCTCAGCGCAGTTCACTCATACAAGTGTGGTTCATTCTCACTGCCGCGATGTGTTAATGCGGGACAATTTGCGGAATATTCGCGCAGCGCTTTTCCGCGCTCAAACCATACACACAGGCGTGGTACGGACGCGGTGCGGAATTTTGTGTTGTTGTGTTCCAAGTCCGCGCTGCGTGAACAGTTGTGGGTGAACATGGACGAGAGTAGCTAGCTAGCAAGCTAATGTTTAACAAGTGTCAACATCAACTTTCTTTAGCACTCTCACTGCAGCCACCAAGCTGGACAATGGACTGCCAGACGTTGTCCTTTGATTTATTGTTCATAAAATCATTCCATCTGTTATCAAAAAGGACGGGGTGCTGTGAAACGAGGTTTATCAATCTTTCTCCCATACTGTCCTGCCTGACTGGATTTCGGACTTTCCCGGGTCTGCGTAACTATAAACAAACAATTTCATTGGCCCAGCTGTGTAGTTCCGCTGGTGAATTCCGCGGGGGGTCAAAAGGTTCGTTCGAGATGAGCCAGGCCTGCGCAGATTCGATCACCGGCGATCGGCGCACAATGCATGCTGGTTAGTTTTGTGTCGACTTCATCCCGACTTGCTCTGACGTATTACAAAAGTGGACGGCAATAAAACTGCGAGAGCGAGGCGGCCGCAGTTTATAGAGCCAGGCACTGCAGTTGCTCTCCACCGACTGCACCGCCTGGCTCTCACCTGATCTAACAGCTGATTGGTTTAGATTTCGACTCAACAAGATGACGTTTTAGATAAACTATTCATTTTTGTTGGATTTTAGAGATTATGATTGTATTTGTCTGATTTGAAGGTTTATTCTGTGAACAGAAAACATGTTGTGTGACTGATGGTGAAGTTTAGTTGTCAGAGACTAAATCCATTCATCATGAACTATACAGAGTCTACTGTATAATAATATTGAATTGTTTTAATTATTGAAGTATTGAGCAGCACAGAGACTTGTGGTCAGTGGGGTGTGAGTATTCTTCAAATAACATCTGTACAGATGTGAAGCCCTGACTGTATCTGACTGAGCCTTCATGAAAGCTGTTGTCTCGTATTTTTTTTTTCCTCTGAAAATATAAACCTTATAGTCAAGCACTGTCTATTTAGCCTGTGTAGTTGGGGGAAAAGGTCAAACTGATATGATGCTGATTTACAGGAGAATTCATGTCAAATGGAGGATAAACCATGAACATAAACTACAGATCACCTGTAAAGCATTTTAATAAATTAATCTATCATAATTAAAACAACTGGAGACTAAAAACAAACTGATATATGGGTCTGATCACTTTTTTTAATGAACTGACAGGATGTAAGTGTGTCTGTGACTTCCTGTACGGACCGAAGGCTGCTGGAAACTGTCGGAAAACTGTCCGACTTCACCGTGGCTTTTTGTCATCGCCCCCTGCTGCGGCCGCCTGCTCTCATCTACTTTCAAGGCAAGGCGCAGTTCATCTTGAACGAGCCTATTGTCTGGGCGGAAACTTTTTTCACCGCACGAAAGTTCCGCCCTGATGTGCAAACTTCAATAAGAACTCATGAAATCAACTTTTATATTTTTCCGCGAGAATAATCCGCGCGGATATTCGCCCTCAGTGAGAATGGACACAGAAATACATTTTAGGATTACTCTTACTCTTACTATAGTCTCACGATTAACAGATAGAGAAAGAGAGGGACTGCGTGAATCAATGGCCACACCCAGCTCTACAGTGAAATGAGATTTCACCTGTTTTAAATTGTCAAATTTGGGGTAAGGTTGTGGTTATTTAAGGTTGCTGCAATTTAAAGTTGAGGTCACTGGATAAAATTGCAAGGTTAGGCAGAATTCATGGGGATTGGCTGAATTTGTGTTAATTGTTGTGATTAAGATAGATAAGTAAAAACAAAAATAAAACATTTTAGTGAAATACATTTTGGAAAAAAACAAGATTGCCTATGAACAGAGCTTTCAACATGAGCGTGATGCATTACACCCGTGTTTCAAATATGCCTCCTTTCATTGAGTGTGTGTAGTCTGGCCCCCATTCAAAATGTTCTAGACTTGACTGTGATTGCATCATATTCATATTATTAACAATGAACTGATCTGATCTCCAATGAAGGTCTGTGTAACCCCAGTAAACTCTGTTCTCAAACTACACACTCACATCACACACTCCAGGTGGTTCTCTCTAGCAGCAACATGAAGCGCTGAGTCGCCATGAACGTTGACAGCACTGAGGTCACATCGAGCCTCCAGCAAAGCCTGGGCGACATCATCGCAGCCCGAAAGAGCCGCCCAGTGTAAGCAGACATTCTCTTCCTGGACAAGAAGCAGATCAGAGGTCAGCGCTGACATAATGTTCTGTTAGAGGTAGGGCTATCAAGTGTACAGGCTTTAGTAAGAGAATACCAGGCCAGGTTGTAAGATGAAGTATATGAAGAAAGGAATAATATTATAATTATAATTCTGGCTACTGTGGTACAATATGTTTAAAGTATTGTTAATATCTGATAGTGTACATATGTGACAATAATCATATATGTATAATAACAGTAGAAGTATGACTAATGATAACAGCAGCAGCAGGAGGCATCTGGCAGGACCACGGCAGCAGCACAACACGTCACACTATCCTGGCACCGCTGCGATATAAGTTAACCTGAGAGACATTGGAACACAAAGGCTCCGGAGAAGAAGCCGAGTTAGTGACATGTATCATGGCGGAGTTAGCAAGATGCAGTAACACGACACGAGAGAGAGAGAGAGAGAAGGAGAGAGAGAAGGAGAGAAGGTGCCCGGTGTATTATAGGGGGTACCCCGGCAGACTAGGCCTAAGTCAGCCTAACTAGGGGCTGGTACAAGCCAAGCCTGAGCCAGCCCGAACTATAAGCTTTATCAAAGAGGAAAGTCTTAAGTCTAGTCTTAAATGTGGAGACGGTGTCTGCCTCCTGGACCGCAACTGGAAGATGATTCCACAGGAGAGGAGCCTGATAGTTGAAGGCTCTGGCTCCTGATCTACTTTTGGTAACTTTAGGGACCACGAGTAACCCTGCATTCTCAGAGCGCAGAGTTCTGGTGGGATAATAAGGCACTATGAGCTCTCTAAGATATGACGGAGCCTGACCATTTAGAGCTTTATAAGTTAACAGTAGGATTTTAAATTCAATTCTGGATTTTACAGGGAGCCAGTGCAGAGAAGCTAAAACAGGAGAAATATGATCTCGTTTCTTAGTTCCAGTACACGTGCCGCTGCATTCTGAATTAGCTGGAGAGTTTTTAAAGGCTTACTAGAGCTACCTGATAATAGGGAGTTACAGTAATCCAGCCTAGAGGTAACAAAAGCTTGGACCAATTTTTCTGCATCTTTTTGGGGGAGGATAGGCCTAATTTTCACAATATTATACATATGAAAAAATGCAGTCTGTGAGGTTTGTTTTAAATGAGAATTAAAAGACAGACCTTGATCAAATGTTACTCCGAGGTTTCTTACGGTAGTGCTAGAGGCCAGAGCAATGCCATCTAGAGAAACTATGTCATCAGATAAAGAGTCTCTGAGTTGTTTGGAGCCAAGAACAATAAATTCGGTTATAGCCCTTCTGTGCGGAGTTTGCATGTTCTCCCCGTGTCAGCGTGGTTCTCTCCGGGCACTCCGGCTTCCTCCCACAGTCCAAAGACATGCAGTTTGGGGACTAGGTTAATTGATAACTCTAAATTGTCCGTAGGTGTGAATGTGAGCGTGAATGGTTGTTTGTCTCTGTGTGTCAGCCCTGCGATAGTCTGGCGACCTGTCCAGGGTGTACCCTGCCTCTCGTCCGATGTCAGCTGGGATAGGCTCCAGCCCCCTTGCGACCCTCAAGAGGATGAAGCGGTTAGAAGATGAATGAATGAATGAATGAAACTGGTGCTCATCCAGGTTTTTATGTCTTCAAGGCAGTTATGAAGTTTAGTTAATTGATTACTTTCTTCTGGCTTCATCGATAAATACAACTGTGTATCATCCGCATAACAATGGAAATTTACAGAGTGATTTCTAATGATGTTACCTAAAGGAAACATATATAGAGTGAATAGGATTGGTCCGAGCACAGAACCTTGCGGAACTCCAAAACAAACTTTAGTACGTAAGGATGATTCATTATGAACGTGAACAAACTGAAAACGATCAGATAAATAAGATTTAAACTAGCTTAGTGCAGAACCTTTAAGGCCAATTAAATGTTCCAGTCTCTGTAGCAGAATTTGATGGTCAATTGTGTCAAACGCCGCACTAAGATCCAATAAAACAAGTACAGAGACGAGTCTTTTGTCTGAAACAATTAGAAGATCATTTGTAATTTTAACTGGTGCTGTCTCAGTGCTATGATGCACTCTAAATCCTGACTGAAATTCCTCAAATAAATTATCATGGTGAAAATCACACAGCTGGTCTACTTCCTCAAGGATCTCTGAAAGAAAGGGAAGATTAGATATTGGTCTATAGTTGGCTAACACCTCTGGATCCAGGGTTGGCTTTTTTAGGAGAGGTTTAACTACAGCTACCTTAAAAGACTGTGGAACATAGCCTGTTAATAAGGATATATTGATCATATGTAATATATGAGTGTTATCTAAAGGTAAGACTTCCTTAAGTAGCCTAGTTGGGATGGGGTCTAAGAGACAAGTTGATTTAGATGAAGAAATCACTGCGGTCAATTCTTGAAGAGAAATTGGGGAGAAGCAATTTAAATATATATTAGGTCTTACAGCTGTGTTTGAGGTTAGATAGGTACTATCTGAGGACAGGAGGTCATGAATTTTGCCTCTAATAGTTATAATTTTTTCATTAAAAAAGCTCATAAAATCATTACTGCTAAGGGCTAAAGGAATACAAGGCTCAATAGAGCTGTGACACTCAGTCAGCCTGGCTACAGTGCTGAAAAGAAACCTGGGGTTATTCTTGTTTTATTCTACAAATGCTGAGTAATAGTTTGCTCTGGCATTGCGAAGGCCCCTCTTATACATTTTGAGACTGTCTGCCCCGACTAAACGAGATTCTTCCAGATTGGTTAATCACCAATTCCTTTCAAATTTTCGCGATATTTGTTTTAACTTACAGGTTTGCGAGTTATACCAAGGAGCAAACTGTCTTTGCTTTGTTAACTTCTTTTTAAGAGGAGCTACAGAGTCGAGTGTTGTTCGCAGTGAGCCTACAGCGCTATCGACAAGATGATCAATTCGGGAGAGGTTAAAGTCGGTACGGGAAACCTCTGTTACTGAAGGACATGATATTAAATTCAACAACGGAGGAATCATTACCTTAAATTTTGCGACAGCACTATCTGATAAACACCTAGTATAGTAACTGTTGCTGAGTGGCGTGTAATTGAGTAAAAAGAAATCAGAAAGTTCTTAAATAATGATCTGATAGCGAGGGATTCTGTGGATAGACTGTTAGGTTATCAATTTCAATTCCATACGTCGGAACTAGATCGAGGGTGTGGTTAAAACAAGTGGGTTCATGTATATACATATATATACATATAAATATATGTGTGTGTGTGTGTATATACATACATATATATATATATATACATATATATATCTATACACACACACACACACACACACACACACACACACACACACACATACATATATATATATGTATATATATATATATACACTTTGTTTTTGCTCCCATTTTTCATTAGCTGAACTCAAAGCACTCAAAACATTTTCTATATACACGAAAGACCATTTCTCACAAACATTGTTCACAAATCTGTCTAAATCTGTGTTAGTGAGCAATTCTCCTTTGCCGAGATAATCCATCCCACCTCACAGGTGTGGCATATCAAGATGCTAATTAGACAGCATGATTATTGCACAGGTGTGCCATAGGCTGGCCACAATAAAAGGCCACTCTGAAATGTGCAGTTTTGCTTTTTTGGGGGGGGTCTGGGGGGATCAGAAAACCAGTCAGTAACTGGTGTGACCACCATTTGCCTCATGCAGTGCAACACATCTCCTTCGCATAGAGTTGATCAGGTTGTTGATTGTGGGCTGTGGAATGTTGGTCCACTCCTCTTCAATGTCTGTGCGAAGTTGCTGGATATTGGCAGGAACTGGAACATGCCGATCCAGAGCATCCCAAACATGCTCAATGGGTGACATGTCCGGTGAGTATGCTGGCCATGCAAAAACTGGGAGGTTTTCAGCTTCCAGGAATTGTGTACAGATCCTTGCAACATGGGGCTGTGCATTATCATGCTGCACATGAGGTGATGGTCGTGGATGAATGGCACAACAATGGGCCTCAGGATCTCATCACGGTATCTCTCTGCATTCAAAATGCCATCAATAAAATGCACCTGTGTTCATTGTCCATAACATACGCCTGCCCATACCATAACCACACCGCCACCATGGGCCACTCGATCCACGTTGACATCAGCATCTGCCATCTGCCCTGAACAGTGAAAACTAGGATCCATCCGTGAAGAGAACACCTCTCCAACGTGCCAGATGCCATCGAATGTGAGCATTTGCCCACTCAAAGTCGGTTACGACAACGAGCTGCAGTCAGGTCGAGACCCCGATGAGGATGACGAGTACGCAGATGAGCTTCCCTGAGATGGTTTCTGACAGTTTGTGCAGAAATTCTTTGGTTATGCAAACCAATTGTTGCAGCAGCTGTCCGGGTGGCTGGTCTCAGACAATCTTGGAGGTAAACATGCTGGATGTGGAGGTCCTGGGCTGGTGTGGTTACACATGGTCTGCGGTTGTGAGGCCGGTTGGATGTACTGCCAAATTCTACTGCCAAGTCTGAAATGCCTTTAGAGATGGCTTGTGGTAGAGAAATGAACATTCAATTCACAGGCAACAACTCTGGTGGACATTCCTGCAGTCAGCATGCCAATTGCATGCTCCCTCAAAACTTGTGACATCTGTGGCATTGTGCTGTGTGATAAAACTGAACATTTCAGAGTGGCATTTTATTGTGGACAGCCTAAGGCACACCTGTGCAATAATCATGCTGTCTAATCAGCATCTTGATATGCCACACCTGTGAGGTGAGATGGATTATCTCTGCAAAGGAGAAGTGCTCACTAACACAGATTTAGACAGATTTGTGAACAATATTTGTGGGAAATGGTCTTTTGTGTATATAGAAAATGTTTTAGATCTTTGAGTTCAGCTCATGAAAAATGGGAGCAAAAACAAAAGTGTTGCATTTTTATTTTTGTTCAGTGTATATATACAACTGCAAAATTATCAGTTTTTCTGATTTTACTGTTTATAGGTATGTGTTTGAGTAAAATGAACATTTTTGTTTATATACATATATATATATATATATATATATATATTCATACACATACACACACACACACACGTACATATATATATATATATATATATATACACACACACACACACACTGCACAACAATGTTAGAATATATTAGAAATACTATATTAGAAATACCTGTAATCCTAATAATCACATTAAACACATGAAGTCTACTTCTTTTCCTTCTCAAGGTGATGGAGCATCCAAAGCCCCTCTGGTTCTCCAGTGCTCTGTACTTAAACTTCACTAAGTTTAGAGGTAAAAAAAAATGATGCATCCCATGACATCACACTTGTCACAGAGTTGACCTTGATGAGCTAAAATGCAATATGAAGTGTGAAAACAGAGTGTTGCAGTGTATGTGTGTTGTACAGTTGTAAATGGGAATAGCGTAGCGTGTGCACTGACCTTGTCTCTGATGTTAACATCGGCCCCTCTGGCCAGAAGCAGGTGGACCAGGTCTTTGTGCTTGTATTCAATGGCCCAGGTGATGGGAGTCCATCCTCCGTCATCCTGCACAGACAGAAGCAGTAAAACTTTTACAGAGATTTACACAAACATTTACATTGACACATGACATTAGCTGTTAGCTGCAGTTAGCAAATGAGGAAGTGTTGTTTTTACTTGGCAGTTGATGTATTTCGATGCCTTGGACAGCAGATGATGGACAATGTCATAATGTCCCAATTTGGCTGCCAGATGCAGACAGGTGAAGCCCATGATATCCTGGGATGACAACATAAATTCACATTAAACTACTGCCACTACTGTTCTAAAAAAAACCAATAACTCACTGGTTAAAACTTGTGGTTGAAACAAGACACTGGAACATAATGAAATAAATGAGTCTGACAGTTCATTTATTTTCTATAGCTAGTCATCTGCCACCCTCTACAGCCTAGCTTAGGCTTAGAGATGGAGGGGTTAATACAAAGTTGTACATTTTAAAAGACTACTACTTAATAAAAGAGTAAAGGCTTTGTTTATTCCTCAGACTAAATTAGATCTAAAGCTGCCCTCATCAATATTGAATTCATATTTTAACTTTAAATTCACAAATGGGCATGTACCCCCCATAGACAAAGACAGACTGTAGTCAGTACATGACTACAACAGGGGTTGGACCTGGACCACTTGCAAATTTCCTTCATACCTAACAGAAAATTATAATACAATTAATTAACCCTACACATTTTTTTTTTTTTAAATAATTCAGATGAGTCGCTTAAAGGTCCAATGTGTAAGTTTTAGGGGGATATATTGGCAGAAATTAAATATAATAAATAAGTATGTTTAATCACCTGAAAATAAGAATGATAAGAATAAGACAAATAAGCTGTTTATGTCTACATAAGGAGCAGGTCCTTGTCTACAGAGATCGCCATGTTGCACCACCATGTTTCTCCAGTAGCCCAGAACAGACAAACCAAATACTGGCACTAAATTTAAGTTAATCCATGTTTATGTTTTATGTTCATATTCATATTATGCCTTAGTTTAGTTTCATGTTTCATTGTCATGAGCACTTTTATGTTAAGTTAAAGTCACTCATGTCTAGTCTCGTCTTGCACTTCCTGTTTTATTTTGTACTCACCTTCTCCCTCTCGTTTCAGACCCTGACTTCCTCCCTTTGTGTGATTTTTCAAGTAAAGATTTTTGTTAAACTTTACTACCGTCTCCAGAGTGTGCATTTGAGTCCCAGTCATTGGTGTCACATTCCCAACAGAATGAACTGACCATAATGGACTTGGCAGACTCTGAAACTGTGGACAGCCTTGCGTGTCCAGGGCACCCGACTGCATGAACATGAGGAACAGTTCTCTGCCATTAACCAAGGACTGAAGAATCTCACTGACAGACAGGGGAATTTCCAATCCTCTGTTACCAACCAAGTTAACCACCTGGCAAGTCAATTAAATCTTCTCATTAACCACCTCAAAGCTGATTCCTCTGCTACACCTCCTAACAAGTCATCTCTATCTGCTGTTGACACTACTGCTGCTTTGGATCAAGCCAGGCCTCCATCTCCCGGACTTCGCCTGGCTGCCCCAGAGAAGTTCTCCGGAGATTCCGGAGATTGTAGGCTGTTTTTAGTACTGTGCAAATTGCATTTTAAAGAAGCAACAGATATGATTCGAGGTTTTGTTAGCTTGGAGCCACCTAGCGTCGGCAGTGTTATTTGCACTGTCGCAAAGACCAAATTGACTGTGGGGATCAGAGATAATAAATAAAATGTAGGCTGTAAAGCCACCAGTATACCTCTATGTATATGTAGAATGAGAAGGTGTGTGGACACTCTACTAAATAAATGAGTAAAGAGACCGAGCAACAATTATCAGATTTATCTGAAGAAAAAAGAAATAGTAATGCAAATAGTTATACCAGAATGCACAGTACCAGTACAAACAGCTCACAGTAAATGATACCAATATGTACAGCATCAGTAGAAACAACAGTAGACACGTAAGGGATAATGTATAGTGAGCCGGTGACTGTTGAAAAATAACTCCCGACAGGGGAATGGAACCCCGACACACAGCGGAGTTATTTTTCCAACGGTCACCGGCTCACTGTACATTATCCCGCTTAGAACATGGCTTATTACTAAAAGATTCAAATGTTACAACTGGCATCAACATGATTAAACTGCTGGCAGAGTGTATTGACAGAGGAGATGCGTTCACCAGACAAATGGGAGCGGAGGAGAGGATTTTACTCCACTTCTCCCGGTCGGAGAGGCTGGGTGCCCAGTAACTGCTGCGGCGGCGGTGGCCCGAAATGAATAAGAAATGAAGGTCAGTCAGTCCAGAAAATTTCAAAAACTTTAAATGTGTCCCCAAGTGGAGCCGCAAAAACCATCAAGCGCTACAACTAAACTGGCACACATGAGGACCGACCCAGGAAAGGAAGACCAAGAGTCACCTCTGCTTCTGAGGATAAGTTCATCCGAGTCACCAGCCTCAGAAATCGCAAGTTAACAGCAGCTCAGATCAGAGACCAGATGAATGCCACACAGAGTTCTAGCAGCAGACCCATCTCTAGAACAACTGTTAAGAGGAGACTGTGCGAATCAGGCCTTCATGGTCAAATAGCTGGTAGGAAACCACTGCTAAGGAGAGGCAACAAGCAGAAGAGATTTGTTTGGGCCAAGAAACACAAGGAATGGACATTAGACCAGTGGAAATCTGTGCTTTGGTCTGATGAGTCCAAATTTGAGATCTTTGGTTCCAACCGCCGTGTCTTTGTGAGACGCAGAAAAGGTGAACGGATGGATTCCACATGCCTGGTTCCCACTGTGAAGCATGGAGGAGGAGGTGTGATGGTGTGGGGGTGTTTTGCTGGTGACACTGTTGGGGATTTATTCAAAATTGAAGGCACACTGAACCAGCATGGCTACCACAGCATCCTGCAGCGACATGCCATCCCATCCGGTTTGCGTTTAGTTGGACGATCATTTATTTTTCAACAGGACAATGACCCCAAACACACCTCCAGGCTGTGTAAGGGCTATTTGACCAAGAAGGAGAGTGATGGAGTGCTGCGGCAGATGACCTGGCCTCCACAGTCACCGGACCTGAACCCAATCGAGATGGTTTGGGGTGAGCTGGACTGCAGAGTGAAGGCAAAGGGGCCAACAAGTGCTAAACACCTCTGGGAACTCCTTCAAGACTGTTGGGAAACCATTTCAGGTGACTACCTGTTGAAGCTCATCAAGAGAATGCCAAGAGTGTGCAAAGCAGTAATCAGAGCAAAGGGTGGCTATTTTGAAGAAACTAGAATATAAAACATGTTTTCAGTTATTTCACCTTTTTTTGTTAAGTACATAACTCCACATGTGTTCATTCATAGTTTTGATGCCTTCAGTGAGAATCTACAATGTAAATAGTCATGAAAATAAAGAAAACGCATTGAATGTGAAGGTGTGTCCAAACTTTTGGCCTGTGCTGTACATATATATATATATATATATATATATATATATATAGAGAGAGAGAGAGAGAGATATATACATATATCTATATCTATATATAGAGAGATATATATACACACACATATATATATATACACACACATATATATATATATATACACACACATATACATATATATATACACACACATATATATATATACACACACACATATATATATATATATACACACACATATATATATATACACACATATATATATATATATATATATATATATATATATGTATACAAGAAGAAGAGATGAAATGTTACCAGAATGAGACACCACTATGAGCCGACCAGGATCCGCTCTTGTGGTGGAAAACTACACACTGAAGTATCCAAATGTTGGGAATCAACATACATTTACCTCACACAATGGTACCAAATATGTTGGGGTCAACACACTAGGCTTCACACGGAGGTACCAAATATGTTGGGGTTTAATTGGCTATCGGAAATATTTAATAATTATTATTAATAATTAATAATTATGTTAAACAATATGACTTAATTAACATTAAATCACCTCATGGGGCACCATTCCCGTAAAGGGAAAAATGATAGCCAGTTAAAGATATCAGTGTCATAAAATAGGCTTAAGTATTAATTTGGAGTTTGATTAATAATTAAATTAATGACAACAATCAAAATTAACAGTAACGCCTGAAGGATTTCGGAGTTCTTGATGCAGCAGAGGTTGACTATTCATTCACTCTTGTGCAACATTAAACAGACAGCAGGCATGATTCCAAAGAAATATATTTATTCACAAATTAACAAAGCAAACAAAACAAAAACACACAACTTCCGGTCGGGGGAGGTGTCTGTCTGACCGTGTGGTCAGGAAAAAGACAAAGGAAAAGAAGCGGGAACTTTGAAATGCCTGTTTGGATGTAGCTCCGTTAAAAGCCTTTGTTAATGAGTCTATGTCAATGTGACGTGTGTTGCAAACGGTCTGAATTAGTGCAGAGATTGTTTAGTTGCATGCAAGTATAATATATAATCTGTTTGCGAACTAAACACTTAGTTGTGGCGAAGCCAACTAATCAGTGACCTAACTGCAACCTATCACAACAATAACTCAGTAAACAGCATTAAATCACATACAACAAGTCAAACAGTCTTGCTTAGCCTGTAAAGCTGTGATAAGCTATGCCCAGTTGTTGCATTACCGATCCTTGAATGGATGGAAGAAAGAGTCACTTGGTGGTGCTGCTTTGTTAGCCAGCAGAAGAAGGCTGGGAAGGTGTGGTTTCAGCTGCAGTCTTTGTTGGGTCCTTTGTTCCAAAGGTTCTGATCCGAGGAAGCTGGTCACTCGGGGTCCTTGCAGAGTCAGACGCTGGGTGCTAACTCACTTAGTTCCTTGTTGCTGGAAAGCGGGTTGCAAACCTTGTGTTTGCAAGAGAGTCTGTGATCAGTTGCCCTCCCTTTAGTGGTTTGGGCTATGGAGCCAGGGTCGAGGCCTCTGGACTGTTCCAGGCCCAACCGGAAAGAGGTCTTAGCTGTTCAACAGCTGAAGCAAGAGAGAGAGAGGAATCTGTTGGAGGGGATCACAAATCTACAGATGCGTGTGACATCAGAGTCACATGTCACTGTAAAGGTCCAATCAAGTTTTGGGACTTGAGTCTCACTGATGTATGAGGTGAGGCCTCCTATGGAGATGGGTGTCACCTAGCTGTCTTTGTTTTAAGACAAAGAGCATGCAGAGGAAAAAGCCTTGAAATCAGTGATGATTTTACCAAATGATAAATCATCTGTGGTCCTGTGAATCCCAACACAAACATTGCTTAGATAGCGAGGCAGAAGTTGGTCATACCTGGCACTTCAGTGAGGTCAGAACGGGTGTTTTCATCCGAGTGTCACATTCATATTGCATCAGCAATAAGCATCTTATTTTTTGTGGGGGTTTTTGTAAGAAAAAATAAAAAAATACAAAATAATTCCATTATTCGAACTCTACTAAATTAATTCGAAAATATTCAAACTCAATTTCATGGTGCTTTTGACAGCCCTGCTGTGTGTATATATTTCGTCACATCCTTTTTACAAGTGGTTTTTCGCACATTTTCAAGCATGGAGGCTCTTGAAGAAGCACTCAGTTTTGCACTTCACAGTCGGACAAGTCCGTGTGAAAACCTCAGGTACTGTGGGCCTACGATGAACATGATTCAAATGTGTTCAAGTGTGGTACGCACAGGAAGCAACGTCATACGCACATTACGACAGGAGGGGACGGTGGTGCGTGAATGGATTTACCCCTCCCACTTGTGGTAGTTTTACTGATACTTCTTATCAATGCGAATTGGCCATTAATATTACCAACATCCTGTGGTAAAGTGACATTACCCCACGTGCCCATGTAAAACTAATCCTGTCCGAATAGTGCTTTAGCCTCTTTCGTATTTACGTTATATTTACGCTTTTATACTCTCACGATCAAAGTTATTTTAAACTTTTAAGTTTTGCTGATCCAGTTTTCTTTTATCTCCAGTTTTTGCAACATTTTTATGTACGTTAACAATAACTTTGATAACAATATCGAATGGCCAATGATATTGTTTTCGCCATATAAGCGAGTAATTATAACAAAGTAGACAATTGCCTTTTTCGACCTGCCTCTTCAACCAAAGAGTCACCAACCCAGCGATTGCCAGCCACTTGCCACAGTGGTTCTCGTGCCAAACCCAAAGGCTTTTTGCAGCACAAAGGAAACGGACGTGGGGGTACCCACATGACTTCACAGGCTCAACTGCTCCCCCATCTCCCCCTTCTACATTTAGCTTCAGATTCATTATTGATAAGCGAGCTGATGAATTACTAATTGGTTTACGGAGTTATTAATTTGATTAGTCGCTTCCCTCATTAGGGGGGTGGTGCCCCAAACTTTATTACGAGTGCAAACATTCTCAAAAAGGTATTACCCCTCCAGAACAAAGAACTATTAGCTGTCAAAGTTGTGTTAGAGGAGTGGAGGCGCTGGCTAGAGGGGGCAGAGCAGCCCTTTTTGGTCTGGACTGACCACAAAAATTTGGAATATGTGAAGAAAACCAAGAGACTTAACTCTGGGCAACTGTGCAACTGTAGCTGCCATGTGGCAGCAGAGAGCTTGAATACTGCTAAAAGGGTTTAGAGACAATTCCAACTTCGACCACAATGTCAGTTGCAAAGAACAGTGGCATTGTCCATGAATCTGACAGTTTTCAGCAGTCTTCAAAGTGTAAATATACAGGAAGTCACAGAAATGTTTACATCCTGTTAGAGAATAAATCAAATATATCAGTCTACTCAAACTTGTCGCCAGTGCTCGAGTTGATGGGGGGCCATCCAAATAAAAATTGTCCCCCTTTCCATCGCTTGTGTCGTTTTATCAATGAATGTGGTGCTTCCGTCACCAGATTCATCACTAATTCATAAACATACACAAATATTCAAGTCACAGTTCACATGTACTGCAGCGAATGCTTCTGTAGAATACTGTAAGTCACATAACCAGCCACATAAAGAAAGAAAATGAAGAAAATGTAACATTAACAATTCCGCGTAGGGCTGGACTCGATTTCAATTTCGATTTTAATAAGAAGACTTTGCGCTGGACGCGGAACACAGGCTACTGGACAAAGCAGCTGCCACAGCTCATGAGCCTCAGTGAGCCACAGAATACCGGAGTTGAGCACTGGAAACTTGGTGGTGTAGTTGTTTCAAATGCAAAGCAGTGCCAACGGATGAGGAAAGTCTTTGCTGCTCAGACTGGGAATTGGCGATGCCTGCACTTGAGAATCTGGACATCAGTACTGACAAGACTGCTGCTCTTCAGTCTTGTGATGGAAAATTCTGGTATTTGGTATTGCTATGATGTATGATGTGTGGTGCTCATTTAACCCCCACTGTGACAGCAGTGAGAGACACCAAAGTCACGAGCAAGGGAGGTTCAGACACCAAGATTATGAGCCAGGGAGGACAACAAGTGTCCTTGTATTTTAGGAATGTCAAGGCGCCAAATATTTTGACTGATGATGTGCATGTGTTATGGTAACTATAAAGATAGCAGGGCATGAGGACTTGCTAGGCATTCTTACTGACTGGCTGTTCATGCGGTTGTATGTTTGAGTGTCTTCATTCATGAATGCTTATTAAAACTCAAGAAAGATAGCCAACGTGTGAAGACTTTTGCTTTAAACTGTTCATTAAAGGCTAAGTTCGGTTTTTTGACACCTGGGCCTTATTTTTAGGAATAAATACGCTCGTAGACTCACCCAGACAATTTTGGTGGAGCTCGGAGCCGTTTGAGCAATTTAGATCCATCCGACGGCGTTTTCTCTCATGCCATAGAAGCGGACGGGGTCAGACATCGAAGCCCCTAAATAAGCCATTATCTGCTGCGAAACTCGCTCATTTCACCTACATTTTATAAATGAATGGCCAGTGTTATCACCATGTCAGCTCAACTTCCTTGTTATGGTCATCCGGGGCTTTGCAAGGATGGGTAACTTTTGATGACGTCATAGACGTGCGCCGCAGTAGCGCAGCTGAGTCCAGCCGGCGCTAGGCTAGGCTATACAGCTACACAGCTATTCTTGTGCAACATGACGGAATATTTATCCGATGTAGAAGTGTCTGATGACGACTTTGAGTATGATGGATGCCCGTATCGTTTTGAGCCAGAATAAACCGACGAGGAGCTATTTGAAAGGAGGATGCAGAGGGAAAGAGCCGAACAGCTGGCCAGAGAACAAGCGAATAGGGGCTAACTGGTGGTGTTGTTGTGGACACGCCACAGACAACGGAAGAGGAGAGCCTTTGCTGCTCAGAGTGGGACTTGAGACCAGAGGAAACACGTATTGATACCCCCCAAAATACGTGTCTCACTACACTGGAAGATTTTTCTGCCATAAACCGGGCTGTGGTAGAGACTTTTTTCATGTCCCGAGAGTCAACTGGCAGACGCAGCCGAAGCCAGCAGGACCGAACAGACAACTTTCGATAGAGTAAGTAGCCCATACAAATGCAAAAAGGGTATATTTTCTATGAGTGTTTGCTTTATAAATAAATAACTTGGGTATGATGTCTTTACTTTGTAGTTATGTATGATCTGGAATGCAGACAGCAGACTCAGGCTATTACACAGAAAAAATAATGTAGAAACACAGTTGACAGTTTCATAGATATGAGTTTGGCATTTAGGAAATTCAGTTCAGTGTGGTTTCTGGAGCGAAGTGAGCGCTGCAGACCCGGTGACTGACCCTCCTCAGTTCTTCCATAGGAATATTCGGGTCCATTTTGAGGACAACAAGTCAGAGCTTTAGTAACTCCGGGTTTTTCAAAGGAAGCCTGTGGAATGTGAACTTTGTCCAACTAGTCATTTTGTTTGGACAAAGTGGAAAAACGCAATGACGAACCATGTTTGTACCCGTGTAGCTCCTGGCCTAGCGCCGGCTGGACTGCGCTCCTGCGGCGCACGTCTTTGACGTCATCAAAAGTTACCCATCCTTGTAAAGCCCCGGATGACCATAACAAGGAAGTTGAGCTGACATGGTGATAACACTGACCATTCATTTATAAAATGTAGGTGAAATGAGCGAGTTTCGCAGCAGATAATGTCTAATTTAGGGGCTTCGATGTCTGGCCCCGTCCGCTTCTATGGCATGAGAGAAAACGCCGTCGGATGGATCTAAATTGCTCGAAAACGGCTCCGAGCTCCACCAAAATTGTCTGGGTGAGTCTACGAGCGTATTTATTCCTAAAAATAAAGCCCAGGTGTCAAAAAACCGAACTTAGCCTTTAAATAGTTGTTTTGCCACGTTCATATGACGTTTTTCGAAAGAACATTTTATGTTGGGGCTTCAGGACACTTGGATCACCATGGATGAGCATCTTGGAGATATTTTGTGCTTTCAATTTTGTGTTCTTGGACGTTAGTCTGGGGCGCCGTCATTAGGTGTGCTAGCCGCTCCCCCCACCGAACTCCGCAAGGGATGTGAGGACTCTAACTGTGCGTTCACACCAAACGTGAAGCGAATTACTCGCGCATAACACGAGTAACGTGCCGCCCGTAACGCCCGAGTTTCGACGCCTGACCATTTAGTTAATTCGCGTTATCGCGTCATTCGCACAAGTAGGGGGGAAGCCGGCGGCTGTGCTAACTGGAGCTAAGCTAGTGCTAACGTTCATAGTACAAACATTCTGCAAACTAATTAAAGACACATATTTACAGAACTTACCAAGTAGACCAGTCTCCTCGGCGTCTTTCACCCAAGCCTGCTCCTTTTTGTTGCGGTCTCTGTAGAGTAGACACGTAGTATCATATAGCTCTGGGTAGCCACTGACGACCATGGCTGAGATAACCACCATCGCTGCTTTGTACCTGCTCTGGAAGTCGTCGTTTTGAGGTTCACACTATCCTGCAGAAGCACATCCAACTCGGCGAGTTTCACACCTCCTCCAGGAATTCCGTCTGGATGATAGCCGCTTTCAGCGGTACTTCGGGCTGACTGGGGCCCAGTTTGAGGACCTGTTGGCGAGGGTTGGCACCAGGATCTCATGGCAGGACACCAACTACAGGCGCTCCATTTCAGCTGCGGAGTGCCTGTCCATCTGTCTCCGGTGAGTAGCAGTTTATTGTTGTGTCAACAACTGGATGTCAACCATGACGTCGGGAGAAACTCAACGCTGATTGGCTTTCGCGGCTCTGAGTCACGTGAATTCGCCTAAAAAGTTCAATATTTTCAACTCGAGCGATGTGGCGTTGGACGCGAATTTCGCATCTATCGCATCGCGTCCATTGCGTCCATCGCGCCGCGCTAAACGCGTCCATTGCGCCGCCCGGCGCGAATTCGCGTCTAATCGCGTCTTTGCATTGACTTTGTATGTAATTTGCGAATTCGTATTTGGTGTGAACGCACAGTAAAACTTTCCCAGGGCCTTCGGGCATATGGGTGAGTAGATAATGCCTGAATTTTCATTTTTGGGTGCACTATCCCTTTAAGGTCTCCCTTAAGCTTATGGGCTGTTTCCCAGAGTCTCCTTAGTGAAGACATATCTTCTAAAAGGTATATCTTAAGAAGGGCAGTCTGAACCACTCGTAAGTGATGCGCTCCGTTCATCCTATCATAGTTTTAGCTTTATTAGGCCAAAATTTTGTTTTTTAAATGGACAGTTGCAGTATAATTCACATCTAGACTCCTTGCACACATTACATTATAGTTAGTTAGTTTAAAATCAACTTCATGAAATAATAATGAATGAATTTTAACAATGAATATTGAATATTATGAATATATAGGTTTATTTATTTATTCATTTATTTATTTAATGGAGCTAACTAACTGAGGATATGTTTTTTTCTGACGATGCTACAGGCTGTACCCTACTATATACTGAATATCTGACAGATACTTGACAAATTGATCAAACTGAAGTCGAATGAAACTGGAAACTAATCAATTGGGTGGCACCAGCTATATAGGCGATCAAGTGCGTCGCCTGTGCTTGCTCCATTGTAAATGACATTATGGCTGCATTACAATGTATCGTTACATGCACATACATGCACATACACGAACGAACGAACGCGCACACACACACACACACACACACACACACACACACACACACACACACACACACACACACACACACAGCAATGAAACGTGGATATGCTGCACACACACACACACACACACACACACACAGCAATGAAACGTGGATATGCTGCTACAGGTGCCTATTGTCTGACACCAACAGATTTGCAGTCTGTACATTGACAGAACTGATGTTGGAAAACTAATATAAGACACAAACTGGCATTGAACGCAATGATAGAAAAAGAGAGACAAACACGTATACTGTTATAAATGTTTCAATAACAAATGCATCATTGAGCAGATGTTCTGTAAAAGGCATAGCCTCATTTATGATATAATACTTGACGGAGGTAAAATTATTATGGCAATACTTTTTATATTACAATGCCATATATTTCCCTTTATAAATGAGATCGATCGATGTGTGCAGCATTGATTAATACACTGTCAGCACCATGGTGAAGGACAGCTCCAACTAACAATGTACCTTAGCAGCTCTCCCTACGAGCCCCTGCTAAGGAACAGTTTGGGAAACGCTCATAGGAAAAGAAGTCCTTTAGCTAAGGTATATCTTAGAAACTGTCGTAGAGCACTAAGGTACATCGAAACAGGGAAACGGGGCCCTGGTCTGTTAGTTTTGGAGAGGAACTGACCTCTGCAGACATTTCGGCTCTCATTTAAACCCTCCTAAATGTCTGTATCTTAAGTTCTCAGAAAAAACAGGTGAGCACACATTAGCAGTTGCTGGGCTAGTGGCCCATCTCTGACATGACAAACAGTGTAGAAGAAACACTGATATGTAATATGAAATTGCTTTATTCAGTGTTTTTATTGGTTTAAATCACCGGATCCATTTGTTTTGAAGAGGAAGAGACAGGAAAACGTTTCAGGTGATTGCAATCTGCAATCCTCAACACTAGATCCCACAAAGTCCCCCTAAATCTCACACACTGGACTTGAGGAACAAATCCTTTAAGTTTATAACCAAGCCCCCTACCACCACTACTTCTGCTAAACTAACTCAGGAGGTTGACGTTATTCAGCTATCCGACAGGTGTGACATATGAAAAACAACATCTACATAAGGCAGTTTTTGCAGTACAACATTTTGCCTCAGAGGCCACAAAGTCTGAGATAGAACACCGGTGAAAGGAGGTTCCCACCCGATGACCCCAAAGACATGTTAGTTATCACTGCTCATTGGTCTGTATAGTTAAGCCTTGCCATAATAGCTTATCGTAGGCCTTAGGAGGGTATTTACTGAGTGTTGATCCTTTTCTAGAGCACAAACTTCTTGTGTTTATTTGAATTCAGAACTAGCTTAGCTAGTGACTGCTGTGAATAGGGCAGCTGACAACAAAGGAAAGACCATGTGACCGCTTGGAAAGACAGCTGACAGGAGGGAAAAGACCCCAAAGGTGCTGGCATGGGTTAGCAACCCATGGTAGCAGTGGTGAGGCCTAGCAGACTTACTACAACCAAAATTAGCTGCAGCCAACATAGGGAAAATACCCCAAGAGTCAGCGAGAGCAGGGGTGGAAGATGACTCACAGGTGGATTACATGGTAACAGACATTGGAACGGACACGACTATGACTTGGATCTGTGACTCAGTGAAGGATAGGGGCACGGACCTATCCACCAGGGCAAGAATTAGCAGCACTCAGGGCAAGGTGAGCGCATCTGTAGAGGATAAAAGTAGCACAGTTGAGAACAAGATGCTTCAGGTTTGTCCTTGCGGCTGGCAGAAAGTAACATCAGTGAAAGGCCTCAGAACTCATCAGGGAAAGAAGAAGTGTGTGGCAAAGAAAGGGCAGAGTAGCCGCATTGATCAGTACTTCCTAAGAAGTCAGTCGAGTCAGTCGGATGAAGTCCAGCGGCAGGTAGAAAACCACAGTTCGCAGGATATCAGTAACGCTGCCACTGAGGAGGAGGAGGAGGGGGTAGTAAGAGAGGATGCAGGTGACACTGAGGCCAGTATGCCACTCAGAGAGAACCATGGAGGAAAAGGTTAGAGTTAGATGGCCTAGAGCAAATGACAGGAAAGAATGGGAGATGGTTAATAGAGACTTGTCAGTAATCTTGAGTAGGCTTAGAGGAAATGCAATAGAAAGGTTAGAAAAGATGGGAGATATAATGTATTCATATGGTGTAGAGAGGTTTGGGGTGCATGAGAGAAAGAGGAGTGAGAGGGTACAGGCAGGTAAGTCTAGGCGGCAAAGAGAAATAGAGAAGTTAGTCAAGGAAAGGAGACAGTTAAGAAAGCAGTGGAAAAAGGCTATAGAAGAAGAAAGGGAGGGAATTAAGGTGTTGCAAGAGGAGTTGAGAAGCAGGCTAGCAGTTCTTAGAAGGGCAGAGCATCTCAGGAAAAAGAGGAAGAAGGAATATGCTAGGACAGGTTTTTTTCAAGGACTCTTTTAATTTTGTTCAAGGATTGTTCAGCCAGGAAAAGGGAGGGCAGCTCAAAGCAAAAAGGTTAGAGGTTGAAGAATATTTGAGAAACACATATACAGATTTAGAGAAGAATAGGATCGTAGGTTCCCCACCCGATATCCCTCCATTAGGAGCGATAGAGCATGAGATGGATGTTAGGCCACCTAGGTGGAGGGAAGTTCAGGAAGTGGTCAGGCGTGCAAAGGCTTCCTCTGCCCCAGGGCCCAATGGAGTCCCCTACCGGGTTTATAAAAGTGCGCCTGATACCCTTAAATTTTTGTGGAAACAGCTAAGAATAGTTTGGGAAAAACAAATTATACCAAGAGCATGGCGTAGGGCAGGAGGTGTCCTCATTCCTAAGGAGAAGGAGTCTGTGGACCTTAGCCAGTTCCGGATGATTTCTCTCTTGAATGTGGAGGGGAAGATTTTCTTCAGTGTAGTTGCGCAGAGATTAGCTAGCTACTTAGAAAGGAATAGCTTAATTGATACCATGGTGCCAAGGGGAGGAAGTGGAACCCAAGAACGGCAGTTCAGGAGGCAGAGGCAGCTCTTAGGCATGCAGAGATTGTAGGTAATGTTCAGTTTGGCCGGGGAGGCCTGGGACTTGGCTCAGGCAAACCAGTATGGAATACAGCAGGTCTCAAAGATAAACAAAAGCTGGTTGTGGAACAGATACGTAGACAGGAGGAGATATTAAGGGGTGCAAAGGTAGTGGCCCAGGCTAAACAGGGACAGTGGTTGAATTGGGAAAGTGTAGAGAAGAGGAAGCTTAGTTGGAGGGACCTGTGGAGTATGGAGGAGAATTGTATTAGATTCCTGGTAGGGGCTACATACGATGTGTTACCAACCCCCCAGAACCTAAAACTGGGTAAATGAGGACCCATCATGCCCATTGTGTTCAGGTACTGCAACCTTAAAGCATATTTTGTCAGGCTGTAAGGTTAGCTTGTCACAAGGCCGATATACATGGCGACATAACCAGGTGTTGAAATGTTTTGCAGCAGGCATCGAAGGGAAACGAAGACAGGTGAATTCAGAAGGTGTTAAGGATAGGAGTTTAGCAATTCAGTTTGTCCGTGAGGGAGAGAAATACAGAAGGGATAAGTTAGTAAGGAGGCAGGGGTGTGGCCGTCTAGTAGGTGCTTGTGGTTGGGAAATGCAAGTAGATTTAGGGGGAAAGCTTGTTGTTCCCCAGGAAATAGCTTGTACCAAGCAAAGGCCGGACATAGTGTTGTGGTCATTGAGTCAACGGATGGTTTATTTCATTGAGCTGACAGTTCCTTGGGAAGACTCAGTGGAAGAAGCCTATGAAAGGAAAAAGCTTAGATATGCAGATTTAGGAGCAGAAGCTGAGCAGCGAGGATGGAAGACTAGGATTTGTCAAGTGGAAGTGGGGTGTAGGGGATTCATAGCAAGATCAGCTGTCTCGCTCCTGGGGGAGAGGGGAGTGCGGGGACAGAGTTTGAAGAAGACAGTGGAGGAAATGTCAGATGAAGCCATAAAAATCAGCCAGCTCATCTACTACAGAAGAAATAATGTCAGTTGGGGGCCAGCAGGGGGAACTACTAAGCAGGGCACATAACTCCTTGAGATCTGGTGGAGAGATCCACTTCTTCTCAGGAGGAAATCCAGGAAGAGGAAGGGTATTCAAGTGTGGGAGTGGCCTATTTTAATCCATTTTGTTTGAGGCCATGCTGCAAGGTGAGTGTGTTTGCTGATCTTGTGAGTTCATTTATCTCCTTTAACTTTCGCATATATTGTAGTTATGCTATGTAGCGTGTGAATTAGAGTATGGTGATTGTGCTAGGAAAGGTAGTATCAGCACTACTTCTGCCTGGAGCTTGCATGTATGGAGCCTGGGTTTGGTTGAAGGTGGCAGTGCTGTTTGGGCTGTGAAAGCCATGTGTAAGTAAGGAGGAAGAGGAAGGTTATTTAAGTGTGGGAGTGGCCTATTTGAATCCATTTTGTTTGAGGCCATGCAGCAAGGTGAGTGTGTTTGCTGATCTTGTGAGTCTATTTATCCCCTTTAAATTTAGCTTATATTGTAGTTATGCTATGTAGCGTGTGAAATAGAGTATGGTAAATGTGCTAGGAAAGGTAGTATCAGCATTGCATGTACGGAGCTTGCATGTATGGAGCCTGGGTTTGTTGAAGGTGGCAGTGCTGTTTGGGCTGAGAAAGCCATGTGTAAGTAAGGTTAAGGAGGTTATTGTGTTGGTGTGGGGAGCAGTGAGACCTGGCATTAGGGGAGTGTCTCTGGGACGCCAGAGATCACTGTCTAGCCTCCTAGAGGTGTCGTGGGACCAACTAGACGAAACACCGGTGAAAGGAGGTTCCCACCCGATGACCCCAAAGACATGTTAGTTATCACTGCTCATTGGTCTGTATAGTTAAGCCTTGCCATAATAGCTTATCATAGGGCTTAGGAGGGTATTCACTGAGTGTTGATCCTTTTCTAGAGCACAAACTTCTTGTGTTTATTTGAATTGAATATTCAGCATGATCATTGCAGGACCGACCTCTAGAGCTGTTGATTGAGTATTGGATGTCCATTTCTCCACTATAATCTGCCTCTACTTATGGTCCTGAGCTACATAAAATAAATGTTTGCTTTGCTTTATTGTGTTACTAATTTTAATCATCAATTTCAGATATTCAGATGTAAATGGTTGCGGACCTCTTGCGTCCGATGTTGTGAAATATCGCTTCCATTAATCTGTTTAGACAGACAGTGACAGATCAATGAGATGAAGCCATGCTGCGTGTGGCAGGCAGAGCGTGTGCAGAGCGTTGCACAGTCCGTACCTCAAAATAATAATTAAAAAAGAAAAGATCTCTGTAATCATTTCCAATATTCACAAGGTGTTTTTATCTAACAACAGATTCTGCTTTAGTCCATATTTGTTGGTGTGTAGTCTGAAAAACAACATTTTCACTGAGGTTAAAAAAAAATCCTCGTCTTTCGCACATTCTGTAAACGGAGTTGGGTGGCCTAACAGCAATCTAACAGCACTATAAATTATATTTATGAAGCCATAATAATGGTATTATAAATATATATATATATATATATATATATATATATATATATATATATATACACATGTATGTGCGTGTATAGTGATTATCATTAAATATGCTCTGTGTGTGAAGCTAATAATAAGAGGCGCCGTAAACTGCTTCAGCTTCCACAATCACTGCTCCTCCTGGCGGATAGACAGACCATTGCAACTGGTTTCTACAAATTAAGCTTAGGGGTGTTACCAGTCAGCCCCATATTCTCTACATTGTTGCGGGGGATCTCATTAAAGCTACGCGCCCGGCTAGGTGACAACAGAGACCTGTCACGGAATCGGTCACGGCTCCACCACGGACCAAACGGAAATTTGAATTTATTCTCTATCTCATTTATTCATTCTTTTTATTGATCGAATATTTATTTATGCATATTTGCATATGTACAAGGTATCGCTGCTGGGAAACCATTAGTTCAACTGATCCACTGACAATTGAGAACTGAAAGTTGAATAAGTCTGAAAGAAGAGTAGATGATTTGGAGCAGTACACAAGGATGGATGACCTTGTGATATCTGGACTTGAGACAAACCACCGTACCTATGCATGGACTACAGCAGGTGACAAGGAGGGTGAGGATGCACCAAGAGGTGAATTACGCACACTTGAGCAGCAAGTCATCAACTTCTTCAGCAGCAAAGGCATTCCTATAGACAGTCAGAACATAGCTGCTTGCCACACTTTACCCCAAAGACGAGACAACAGGCCCAACAGATCCAACATCATCATTCGATTTGTGAGTAGAAAACACAAACATGAGGTGTTAAAGCAGGCGAAAAAATTGAAGGGCACAGGGGTATATGTAAATGAGCATCTGACTAAGAGAAATGGTGAAATTGCAAGACAAGCTAGAATCCTGAAAAAGGAAAAGCGGATTCAAGACACTTGGACAAGGAACTGCAAAATAATGATACAACTAAATGGCACACCAGAACAGGCTAGAGTGATAGCAGTCAGAGACATTCAAGAGCTGGATCGATACAAATGAAAAGGCCGAATCACATGGTGGAGAGGTGGAATAGTGGGGGAATGTCAAATATTTATTTTGTTATGAAATATAGGTATATGCGAAATACTGCTTGTGAGTGACAAATAAATGTGTGAATACACAGACTTTAAGTCTTTGAATTTCAAGATCACAAGCTTTATGAGTTAGAAAATGACATTGATCCAGAGATCCACTTCTACCAGAACATTGATGTTAACTGAATATTATTCTGAAGATAAGTTTAATTCCAGTATGAAGATGGAGGGGTTTTCAGTGATTCATTTTAATAGTAGGAGTCTCTACAGATAACTTAAAGATTACCTTCAACAACTTCAACACAAGTTTACTATAATAGCAATTTCAGAGACATGGTTGAGTGATGAAAAAGATTTACAGGATGGATTAGAGGGTTATGAAATGTTTTGGCAAAACAGGGGGAAATAAAAGGGGAGGGGGTGTTGCCCTGTTTGTGATGTCTGCTTTTAAATGTAAAGTTATTGGGGATATGACCATCGTTATTGATAATTTGATGGAATGTATAACCACTGAAATTGAGGTTGAAAGATCCAAAAACATTTTAATTAGTTGCATTGATAGAACACCGGGGTCATGTATTGATCAATTCAAAAAGAAGATTTCTGAATTATATGAAAAAAAATAATGATAAGACTATTTTGGTTTGTGGTGACTTCAACATTGATTTATTGAAATCTAATGATCATATGAAAACTGCAGAGTTTGTTAATATTATGTTTAGTTTGAGTTTCCATCCGTTAATTGTAAAACCTAGCAGAATAACCAAAGATGTTGCAACATTGATTGATAATATTTTTACAAATGTAATTGATGTGAAAATAGTTAGTGGATTATTAGTGACTGATGTAAGTGATCATTTGCCTGTTTTTGCTGTGTTAGAAATGAAGAAAAAGGTAAAAGTAGGAACAAATACACAGACTAGTAATTTAGTTAGAATAAAATCACCAGAGGCAATTATAGCACTCAAGGCAGACCTTATAAATCATGATTGGCAGGAAGTTTATGTAGACGATACCAATCAATCATATGATGCATTTTTAGATACATTTTTGTTATTTTATGACCGCCATTGCCCATTGAAAGAACATAGACAAAATCCAAAAAAGAGGGGAAAACCATGGTTTACAGAAGGGTTGGAAAAAGCTTGTAAAAAGAAAAATAGGCTATATAGGGAATTTATCATGCACAAAACAAAGGATAAGGAAGACAAGTACAAAAAATATAAAAACAAATTGACATCTATTATGAGATTGCACAAAAAAGACTATTCAATTGCTGCTAAAACACAAAAATAACATTAAGGGTACCTGGAATGTGCTCAATGGTATGATAAAAAATCGTAGTAAAAATGATTTTCCAACATACTTTAATAACAACTAAACAAATAATGACAATTTAATTACTGAAAATACTCAGGAAATTGCTAATGAGTTTAATGATTTTTTTGTTAATGTAGGCCCAAATTTAGCAAGGGAAATTAGTGATGTAGACCATAATTTTGATTTTGCATTCAACAGTAACAATTCAATGTTCCTTGGCGGAGTTTGTGAGAGTGATGTATTTGAAGTGGTCCGAAAGTTTAAGAGTAAAAAATCTACAGATGATAATACTATTGATATGTCACTTATAAAGGAAGTAATGGACTGTGTCCTCAAACCATTTACTTATATGTAATAAATCCTTTCAAACAGGTATTTTTCCTGATATGATGAAAATGGCTAAGGTGGTCCCAATCTATAAAAATGGTGACAAACACATTGTATCAAATTACAGACCTGTGTCTTTGCTACCTCAGTTTTCAAAAATACTTGAAAAATTGTTTGTAAATAGACTGGATGATTTTATGGAGAAATATGAGCTGCTGAGTGACCATCAATATGGGTTTAGGAGCAACCGATCAACATCCTTAGCAGTGACGGAATTTGTAGAAAATATAGCAACAGCTGTAGATAAGAAACAATATGCTGTAGGTGTTTTTGTTGATTTAAGTAAAGCATTTGACACAATTAATCATTCCTTACTTCTGCAGAAATTGGAGCGTTATGGCATAAGAGGTGTTACACTAAACTGGATAAGAAGTTATTTAAATAATAGGTTTCAGTATGTAAAATTTAATAATACTGTGTCACATTTTAGAAAGGTAACTTGTGGTGTTCCACAAGGTTCAGTATTGGGACCTAAGTTATTTGTACTTTATTTGAATGATATTGGTACAGTATTTAATAAGTTGAAATTTATTACATTTGGGGATGATACAACTTTATTTTGTTCAGGACCAGACATTAAAGAATTGTTGACAACAGTAGAAAAGGAGTTGGTTAGGCTAAAAGAATGGTTTGATACCAATAAGTTATCATTAAATTAAAATAAAACAAAATTTATGGTGTTTGGTGGTGTTAGGGTAAATTGTGAAATTCAATTAATCCTAAATGGAAACAAATTTAGCAAAATTGAAAGAGTATATGAAACTAAATTCTTGGGAGTAATTTTAGATCATAAATTCAGTTGGAAGCCACATATAGAATATATAAAAAATTATCTAAAACTATTGGTATTATTTACAAAATAAGCGATTTTTTGAACAAGAAATGTCTGCGTATATTGTATTTCTCACTTATAATGCCATATATGTCATATTGTGTTGAGGTTTGGGGAAATACATACAGAACTTATATAGACCCTATAATTAAACTCCAGAAAAGAGTTATCAGAATAATAAATAAAGCTTCCTATTGTGAAACCACTAATAAACTATTCATAGAGTCTTGCACCTTAAATTTCTTAGATATTGTATACTTAAAAACATTAGAAATACTATTTCGAATAAAGAATAAAAGTCTTCCCACCTGTATTCAACAGTTTTTTTAAATTAAGAGAGAAAAATTATAATTTAACAGGGATGGGTGTCTTTGAAAGAGGTAATGTGAGAACTAATGTTAAATATAGATGTGTTTCATATTTGGGAGTTATATTATGGAATTTAGACTAAATCTTATGGGTTTTTGTTGTTTTTTGTTTCTTCTTCTTTGTATTACTGATATCCTGGGTAATTTTATGGATTGTAAGGATAGGCAAAAATAAGCCTTGGCTTCAGCCTATTCCTTTTTCGGTTACAGAGCTTGTTAAAAAAAAAAATTTGTGAGGAAAAAAATGTTTAGTGCAAGTATGTATAATAATTCTTTGTCAGCTGAATGCACACAATTCAAGTTTTGTACTGTAGATTGTAACCGAAATAAACCATTCATTCATTCATTCATTCATGCAAGTTGTATGTCTATGGATGATTGTTATATTTGTCTGTGCTTTTATTATTGATCTGGGAGCTGTAAACCGAATTGCCGACACGGGATACATAAAGTTTTTTGAACTGAACTAAACTGAACTGAAGTGGCTGCATCTGTACATCAGCAGTTTAAGATTAATAATATATTTTCAACAGGAAAAAATAATAATATTCATGTAGTGATTTTAAAAATAGTAGTACCAAAGGCCTGAGCAGTGGCAGCAGTTAATGAAGTGAATGACGAATGAAAAAGCTGAATTTAACATGAGCTCACATCAGGTTGGCTGGATGAGTAGATTCTGACTGAGAGGATCCAACAGATGAGAGTGTGAGCTGACCAACCTTGTGGCTGACAGCTGCTCCGGCTCTCAGCAGGTACTTCACTGTATCCAGATGGTTGCTCTCACAGGCCAACATCAGCGGTGTTTTCTGCTCCTCATTAAACATGTCCAGGTTGGCTCCAGCCTACACACACACACACACACACACACACACACACACACACACACACACACACACACACACACACACACACACACACACACACACACACACACACACACACACACACACACACACACACACACAGCAGTCTGTACATTGACAGAATTGATGTTGGAACACTAATATATAAGACACAAACTGGCATTGAACGCAATGATAGAAAAAGAGAGACAAACACATATGCTGTTATAAATGTCTCAATAACAAATGCATCATTGAGCAGATATTCTGTAAAAGCCATAGCCTCATTTATGATATAAAATTTGACGGAGGTAAATGATTATGGCAATGCTTTTTATATTACAATGTCATTTATTTACCTTTATATGAGATCAATCGATGTGTGCAGCATAGCTAAGGTATATCTCAGAGAACTTCGTAGAGCGCTAAGGTACATCGAAACTGGGAAACGGGGCCCTGGTCTGTTAGTTTTGGAGAGGAAGTGACCTCTAGGAAGTGACCTTTAGGAAGTTTTAAATGAGATCCAAAATGTCTGCATCTTAAGTTCTCAGAGAAAACAGGTGAGCACACATTAGCAGTTGCTGGGCTAGTGGCCCATCTCTGACATGCCACACAGTGTAGAAGAAACTAGGGCTGTAGTCAACCAAAGAAAATCTTGGTCGACTAAAGTCGCACATAATATTCAATTAATCGATTAGTCGTGGGGAAAAAAAAATCTGCACCTCTATTTTTACTTCTGCAGTGGTGTGTCTGTGTCACTCTGCAGTTACACCTCCAAAACACTAGTTGACGGTGGAGGACTGTGTGTTAAGTGCTGTAAAGTTTAGTTCAAATCAAACTTTATATTGTTGATTCAAAACACACATTAAACATGGCTTAATAGAGACATTTTCAAACACAAGTACGCAAATTGGCTTCACTGTAAATCGAAAAACTGACAGACAATCACTTGTCTTAATCTGGACACATTTCCCTCACCAATACAACATGCTAACGTTATTAGCAAAAGTCAATGGCATTTTACATTGTATAAATTAGCCTACATATAAAATGTGTTGTAATTCCTACACCGTTCACCTGATTTGGATGTAAATACCCTCAAATTAAAGCTCAGAGACTGCACTTAAAGCACATCTTGATTGTTTCATTTTAAATCCATTGTGTTGTTGTACAGAGCTGGAATGCTGAAAATTGTGTCAATGTCCATATATTTATGGACCTGACTGTACTTCAGAGTGTTGTCCTGCTGGTAGGTCCACCTACATCTCATCCTATTCATCCTGGTGGATGGCAACAAATTTTTCATAAGAATTTCCTCAACATGACTCCATTCATCTCCCCTTTGATCATTTGGATTCTGCTGGTCCCATAGGAGAAAAAGCCCCATAACATGATGCTTCCACCTCTGAACTTTACTGTAGCTGTGGTATTTTTTAGAGACATATGTGATAATGCAACTAAACTCCTCCACCAGCTCCTTGGACCCGGTGCCCACAAAATGGACGTATGAGGTGTATTCAATTGCCTGTCATTTGATGTACTTAATATCATTGACAGTTTTCTTACAATCTGGAGTCTCCCCCTCTTCTCTCAAGTGTGCTGGCGTTACACCATTACTGAAAAAAGAACAACTTAGACCCATCCATAATTAGCAATTACAGACCAATTTCCAATATCCCTTTCCTTAGCAAAACACTTGAAAAGGTCACCCACAAGTAATTACACAGCTACCTTTCACTCCATAATCGGTATTATGTGTATCAATATGGCTTTAGAACCAACCACTGCACTGAAACAGCACTTAAAAAGTAATCATTGATTTAAAGGTAAACAGAGTAGCTAACAAACTCTCCATCCTAGTCTTATTAGACCTGATCGCAGCCTTTGACACCACTGATCACACCATTAATACACTATAAATTCTGTTGACCTATCTGGAAATGTCATTACCTGGCTCTCCTCCTATTGAACTGGCAAGACACTCTCCGTCTCCCTTAGCAACTACAAATCTGTTCCCACAAGGCTCAGTTCTGGGTCCATTACTGTTTAACCCCTATATGCTGCCACTTGCCACTATGGCTGTGGATCAGAGGTTGAGCAGGTCGTCCACCAATTGGAAGATCAGCAGTTTGATCCCTGGCTCCTCCAGCCTGCATGTTGAGGTATCCTTGAGCAAGATACTGAACCCCAAATTGCTCCCGATGATGCTTCCATCAGTGTGTGAGTGTGTTAAAAACTGTGTAGCAGGTGGCACCTTGTATGGTAGCCTAAGCCACCAGCCATCAGTGTATGAATGTGTGTGAATGGGTGAATGTGACTTGTAGTGTAAAAAGTGCTTTGAGTGGTTGGATGACTTGAAAGGTGCTCTACAAATGCAGGTCCATTTACCATCCATTTACCACTTGGGTCCATCATACAGAAACACAATGTATCTTACTATTTATATGCAGATGACACACAATTACACACGTGGACAAAATTGTTGGTACCCCTCAGTTAAAGAAGGGAAAACCCACAATTCTCACTGAAATCACTTGAAACTTACAAAAGTAACAATAAATAAAAATTTATTGAAAATTAAATAATCAAAATCAGCCATTACTTTTGAATTGTTGATTAACATAATTATTTAAAAAACCAAACTAATGAAATAGGGCTGGACAAAAATGATGGTACCCATAACTTAATATTTTGTTGCACAACCTTTTGAGGCAATCACTGCAATTAAATGATTTCTGTATTTGTCAATGAGCATTCTGCAGCTGTCAACAGGTATTTTGGCCCACTCCTCATGAGCAAACTGCTCCAGTTGTCTCAGGTTTGATGGGTGTCTTCTCCAAATGGCATGTTTCAGCTCCTTCCACAGATGTTCAATGGGATTCAGATCTGGGCTCATGGAAGGCCACTTTAGAATAGTCCAACGCTTTTCTCTCAGCCATTCTTGGGTGTTTTTGGCTGTGTGTTTTGGATCGTTGTCCTGTTGGAAGACCCATGACCTGCAACTGAGACCAAGCTTTCTGACACTAGGCAGCACATTTCTCCCCAGAATGCCTTGATAGTCTTCAGATTTCATTTTACCTTGCACACATTCAAGACACCCTGTGCCAGATGCAGCAAAGCAGCCCCAAAACATTACTGAGCCTCCTCCATGTTTCACCGTAGGGACAGTGTTCTTTTCTTCGTATGCTTGGTTTTTGAGTCTATGAACATAGAGTTGATGTGCCTTACCAAAAAGCTCCAGTTTGGTCTCAACTGTCCAAAGGACATTCTCCCAGAAGCTTTGTGGCTTGTCAACATGCATTTTTGCAAATTCCAGTCTCGCTTTTTTATGATTTTTTTTTCAGCAGTGGTGTCCTCCTTGGTCGTCTCCCATGAAGTCCACTTTGGCTCAAACAACGACGAATGCTGCGATCTGACACTGATGTACCTTGGCCTTGGAGTTCACCTTTAATTTCTTTGGAGGTTGTTCTGGGCTCTTTGGATACAATTCGAACGATCCGTCTCTTCAATTTGTCATCAATTTTCCTCTTGCGGCCACGTCCAGGGAGGTTGGCTACTGTCCCGTGGGTCTTGAACTTCTGAATAATATGAGCCACTGTTGTCACAGGAACTTCAAGCTGTTTAGAGATGGTCTTATAGCCTTTACCTTTAAGATGTTTGTCTATAATTTTTTTTCGTATGTCCTGGGACAATTCTCTCCTTCGCTTTCTGTTGTCCATGTTCAGTGTGGTACACACCTTTTCACCAAACAGCAGAGTGACTACTTGTCTCCCTTTAAATAGGCAGACTGACTGATTATGAGTTTGGAAACACCTGTGATGTCAATTGAAGGACACACCTGAGTTAATCATGTCACTCTGGTCAAAGAGTTTTCAATTTTTATAGAGGTACCATCATTTTTGTCCAGGCCTGTTTCATTAGTTTGTTTTTAAAAATAATTATGTTAATCAACAATTCAAAAGTGATGGCTGATTTTGATTGTTTAATTTTCAATAAATTTTTATTTATTATTAATTCTGCAAGTTTCAAGCGATTACAGTGACCATTGTGGGTTTTTCTTTCATTAACTGAGGGGTACCAACAATTTTGTCCACGTGTGTATGTATTTCACTTTCACATATAACCTCAGCCCCATAAATGACCTGGTTAACGGCATCAGTGACATTAACATCTGGATGACCAAAAACTTGCTACAATTAAACAAAGCCAAAACCAAGATTCTTGTGGTGGGCACCAAACATTAGAGAGAGGAGATCAGTTCTAAACAGATTTCACTGTCTCTAAAACCCAGTCAGCAGCTCAGAAATCTAAGTGTTATCATGGACACAGATCTTAACTTTCCTAGCCACATTACAAATATTACAATAATTACAATATAAGCATTTTACCACCTAAAAACATTTCCAAAATTAGATCCATCCTGTCTCAGTCAAACGCTGAAAAACTGGTTCATGTCCTCATCTCCTCCAGACTAGATTACTGTAATGCCCGCCCTTCCAAAAAAAAATGTGGGATGGCTCCAACTTATTCAAAGTGCTGCAGCCAGAGTACTCACTGGGACTAGAAAAATGGAACATATTACTCCCATACTCAAAACACTTCACTGGCCTCTAATAAAATACAGAATTGATTTCAAAATACCCCTCCTTGTCCTGTTTACAAAAGACTTAATGGTCTGGCTCCTTAATACATCTTTGATCTGCTCACCGCCTACATAGCCCCCAGAATCCTTAGATCAGACACTGGTCTCCTAACTGTGCCCATGACCCAAACTAAATTTGTTGAAGTCATTATGGCCCCACTTTTTGGAAAAAAAAATCCTTATGTTCTGAGATTCTAAGCAACTGTGTCATCCTTTAAGGTCAAGCTTAAGACCTGTACCTGTTCTCTCAGGCCTATGAATTTAGTGCCTCTGTCTATTTGTCTCTCTTTCTCTCTCTGTCTCTCCCCTCTCTAGTGTTCTCTTAATCATCCCTGACATGCTGCCGTACTGCGGTAAGCGTGTTGTGTCATTTCCCGTGCTTCTGTGATAGAAACTTTGTGCTGCTCTAGTGAGCGCACACCAGCTAATTTTGTGACATTTCTCATTTCAGCTGCTAAATATCTACTACACATTTAAACCTACACTAGTTACGTCAATCACTCATAGCTCTTTTTTTCCTTCAACAACTTTCTTGCTTATCCCAGCTGTTGTTGACACGCTATTAGCCTTGTTGGTTTTATTAGCTTAGAACTTAGCAATGGCTTCACCTTCTCCTGCTCTCTCTTGCTCAGTGTGCCAGATGTTAAGTTATTGGTGCATGTGATAAATGTAGTTTATTTGCTGCACTGGAGGCGAGGCTTAGTGAATTGGAAGTGCAGCTCCACACCATGGGATATCCTTCAGTAGCTGCAGTAGTTAGCCAGCCCCCTGTAGCTGGCGCGGAGCATAGCATAGCTTCTGCTAGTGGTTATCCTGTGTGCCAGATTAACTGGTGGCCAAACAAATTGGTGATAGAGACAGATGTGTGGTAGGCGAGACCTTTGTGAACCTGTTGTCAGCTAACCAGGAAATAAACATTTTGATCGCTTCACACCTCTATTACATTCATTTAACACTGTCGTTTGAAACATGGTGATAGGAACGGTTTACTGGACACTAATTTTATTAATGACTCAACGTATCCCCTGATGCCCTCCAAAGAAACGTTGAGCCACAGAGGTATCAAGCCAAGGCAAGAGCCAGGAGAGCACAATTCTGTGTGACATTCAGTAAACACTTCACAGTAATAAAACCCTAATGCATCCAAAATGTGAGCGAGTCGAGATATATATGTTGCCGTCATACGATATAATTCCATACAATACTGAGGACACAAGGTACCACTCAGCTGTTAAACAGTTCTTACCCCACAGCAATTAGACTCCTAAAACAGAAACAATGAACATGGAACTGTTTCTACTGGTATTTCATTAATAGTAACTATTCTCTGCTTGCCTCACAGTTTTAGCTTATTCATTATTGACCTCACTTATTTATTCTCACTTATTTATTCTCATTTGTTGCTTTTATTTGTGGCATGTGTGAAACACTATTTTGTTTTTACGTGGAGCATAAAAATGACAAGAAGCCTGAATCTAAATGTTATTCTGTGTCTCTGATCATTCTTGTTTCCTATACCTGTGAGTACCTGTGCATCCAAATCGCTTTAAAATGAGAGTTCACAGTCATGTCAAATGTGTATGAATGAGTATTAAGTAATAGCATAGGAGAAAACTCTGGTCCTTGGCAGCTCTATTCGGAGAAACATGAAGTTGCAACACCAGCGACCACAGTAAAATGCATCCCTGGGGCCAGAGCAGGCGACATTGAGTCAAATTTAAAACTGCTGGCTAAGACTATACGATTGTTATTGACATCGGCAGCAATGACGCACAGATCAGAGGTCACTAAAATTAATGTTGCGTCTGTGTGTGCATATGTAAAACCATGTTGGACTCTGTAGTTTTCTCTGGACCCCTCCCAAATCTGACCAGTGATGAGATGTTTAGCCGCATGTCATCATTCAATCGCTGGCTGTCCTACTGGTGTCCAGCAAACGATGTGGTCTTTATAGATAATTGGAAAATTTTCTGGGGAAAACCTGGTCTGATTAGGAGAGGTGGCATTCATCCCACTTTGGATGGAGCTGCTTTCATCTCCAGAAACCTGGCAAACTTTATTAGTGATTCAAAATAGACTTGCACCGATTACAATTTTTTGGACTGATACTGATTTCCAATTTGCAGAGTTTTTTGATGGCTGATTCCGATTTTGGCTGATTCCAATTTCATTTTTTTCAAACCACTTTACAGCACACAAGATATTGCAATATTTTCTATCTTTCCTTTATTAGAACATTTTAACCAAGGTACAACCAGCTTGTCAATAAGAAACATTTTCCTTTTTGCTCAAATATTACTTCAGGTACAGTATTAAAATAAATAAGTAAAAAAGGCATACATAAATAAAAACATAGATAAATAAAATAATAATTCTTGGTGTAGAGCATTTGTGGGTAATTTCTTGAATAGACAAAAACAGTAAAAATATCTCCTGTGGAAAATTCACACAGGTCTTTGGGACGTGCCCGCCCGACACGTGCATCCTCAGCAGCAGACACGCGCTTCGTCAGTTTCAAGCGGCACAGTGGAGCAGTGAGAGCTCCGCAGTTAAGTTTAACATGGACAATTAACAACTTTCTCATTCTCTCTTTTGATGTGCGTGCATGAATGATTAAGGTGAGAGGCCGCCCATGTTTCACTTTCTTGCATCGCCCAAGCCGTGAATTGCACATGTGCGTGTGTGTGCGCTGCTGATGTTACACGATGTCAATCATGTGGCGCGGCGGAAATTTGCCCGTCATACTTTCAACTGAATGGCCTGTCACAGGTCAGGTCCAGAGTTGAGACCAGGAATCAGAGACACATTCTTTTTTTTTTTTTTTTTTCTAGATATGTTTGTTTAATGGATATAGGACAGCCAAGTGTGAAAGGGGGGAGAGAGAGAGAGAGAGAAAGAGAGAAAGAGGGGGATGACATGTAGCAAAGGGACACAGGCTGGACTCGAACCTGGGCCGCTGTGGCAACAGCCTTGCACATGGGTTGCCCACTCTACCACCAAGCCACCAATGCCCCAGAAAGACGCATTCTTAAATGGTTCTTTGAGCTTCTAGTGCAGTTGCCCGCCTATAGTGTTACACAAACGGTGTCAGTCCCCCGAACACCTAAATTATTTAAAGCTAAAGTTAAAAAAGAGGTGCTATACATAAAAAAAAAATAAAATAAAAACTTCTTCTGTGGGGGAAAGATACGAGAATTAAATGTAGTCTGTTAAATATCAGGTCTCTGTCATCTAAAGCAGTGTTAGAAAACGAATTAATATCAGATAATCGTATTGACTTACTCTGCTTCACTGAAACGTGGCTGTGTCACAATGAATATGTTAGTAAATGAATCCACTCCCTCCCAGTCATAACAATACCAACATTCCTTGAGGCAGCGGCTGAGGAGGGGAAGTTCCAGCCATTTTTGACTCTACTCTATTAATCAGCCCTAAACCTAAACTAAATTATAATCCCTATGAAAGCATTGTCCTTACTCTTTTACATCCGACCTGGAAAACCTCACAGCCACTTCTATTTGTTAAAGTGTACTGTGCTCCTGGCCCATATTCTAAATTTGTATCTGAATTCTCAGGGTTTTTATCGAGTTTAGTTCTTAAATCAGATAAAGTTATTATTGTAGGTGATTTTAATATTTAGTGGACATAAACCCTCTCACTGTTTTAACCACACCCTCGATCTTGTTCTGATGTACGTATGACACTGACACTGAAAACTTTATAGTCTTTCAACAGAGTCCCTCTTTATCAGACCATTACTTAATATGGGCGGCAGTAGCTCAGTCCATAGGGACTTGGGTTGGGAACCGGAGGGCTGGAAGACCAAATATGGAGCGTGGACTGGTGGCTGGAGAGGTGCCAGTTCACCTCCTGGTTACTGCCGAGGTGCCCTTGAGCAAGGCACAGAACCCCCCAAATGCTCGGGGCGCCTGTCCATGACAGCCCCCTCACTCTGACATCTCTCCACTTTGTGCATGTATAGGTCCTGTTTGTGCATGTGTGTGTATTTCGGACCTGTGTGTTAATGACAACGGAGTGAAAAAATTTCCCCTCCCCTCCCCGTATATGAAATAAAAAATAATAATAATAATAACTTTTTATTTCTTACTACTTGATTACACACCACTCAGCTAAAGCTACTATACTAGATGTTTATCTGATAGTGTTATTGCAAAATTTAAGGAAATTATTCCATCAACAATAAATTTAATACCATGTGCCACTGTAACAGAGGTTTCCTGTACTGACTTTAAACTCTCCCAAATTGATTATCTTATTGATAGTGCTGCAGGCTCACTGCGAACAACACTCGACTCGGTAGCACCTCTTAAAAAGAAGTTAACGAAGCAAAGAAAGTTAGCTCTGTGGTACAACTCCCAAACCTGAAAATTAAAACAAATATCGCAAAAATCTGAAAGTAATTGGCATTTAACCAAACTTCAAGAATCTTGATTAGTTCTTTTCAGCACTGTAGCCAGGCTGATAACAAGTCAGAGCTCTATTGATCCTTATATTCATTTAGCCCTCAGCAGTAATGATTATTTGAGCTTTTTAAATGACAACATTTTAAGTATAAGAGGCAAAATTCATGACCTCTTGTCCTCACACAGTACCAGTCTGTCTTTAAACATAGGGAACTTAAACACAGCTGGAAGACCTGATATATATTCGGATTGCTTCTCTCTGATTCTCTCTGATCTTTCTTCTTTCTTAGACCCCATCCCAACTAGGCTACTTAAAGAAGTCTTACCTTTAGTTAACACTTCCATATTAGACATGATCAGTACATCTTTATTAACAGGCTATGTACCTCAGTCCTTTAAGGTAGCTGTAATTAAACCTCTACTAAAAAAAGCCCACCCTGGATCCAGAGGTGTTAGCCAACTATAGACCAATCTTCCCTTTCTTTCAAATATCCGTAAGAAGGTAGTCGCAAACCAGCTGTGTGATTTTCTCCATGACAATAATTTATTTGAGGAATTTTAGTCAGGATTTAGAGTGCATCATAGCATAGAGACAGCACTAGTTGAAATTACAAATGATCTTCTGATTGCTTCTCACAAAGAACTCGCCTCTATACTTGTTTTATTAGATCTTAGTACCACATTTGACACAATTAACCATCCAACTCTGTTACAGAGACTGGAACATGTAATTGGCATGAAAGGTTCTGTACTAAGCTGGTTTAAATCCTATTTATCCAATTTCAGTTTGTTCATGTTCATGACCAATCATCTTTGCATACTAAAGTTTGTTCCAGAGTTTCACAAGGTTCTGTGCTTGGACCAATGCTATTCATTCTATATATGCTTCCCTGAGGTGACATCATTAGAAGTCAATCTGTAAACTTCCACTGTTGTGCAGATGATACACAATTATATATATATCAATAAAGCCAGAAGTAATGGATCAATTAACTACACATACAACATGCCTTAAAGACATAAGAATCTGGATGAGCTCCAATTTCCTTATGTTAAATTCAGACAAAACTGAAGTTATTGTTCTTGGCAACAAACATCTCAGAAACTCTCTATCTGAAGATATAGTTTCTCTCGATGGCATTGCTCTGGCCTCTAGAACAACCTAAAGAAACCTCAGAGTAATATTTGATCAAGATTTGTCTTTTAACTCCCATAAAACAAAAGTCATGGACTGCGTTTTTTCATTTGCGTAATATTGCAGAAATTAGGCCTATCCTGTCCCAAAAAGACACACATAAATTGGGCCAGGCTTTTGTTAACTCTAGGCTGGATTACTGTAATTCCCTATTATCAGGTCTAATAAGTCTTTAAAAACTCTATTCATGACATCAGGTCATGGTGGCAGAGTGAAAAGCTGTCTCTCTCCAACTCCAAAACAGAAATGGTGCTGTGAAGTTTTAAATTCTTCACGACTTTCACGTCTACCTGCTGTTCGAGTGATGAATTTACGTTAAAGTGCTTCAACGGAAAAAGTAACAATGGTATAAGCAAGGTCACGGTTCCTCCGAGAACCGTCACCTTATCGTGGTGGAGGACTCTGAGTGCCCTAATGACCCTAGGAGCTGTGCTGTCGGGGGCATTTCACCCCTGGTAGGGTTTCCCATGGCAGATTGGTTCTGGGCGAAGAGTCAGACGAAGAACGGTTCAAAAGACCCTTCATGATGGAAAACAACAAGAGCTGGCGTACCCGGCCCGGAGGGGTACCGGGGCCCCGCCCTGGAGCCAGGCCTGGGGTTGGTTCTGGCTCTGGAACCCAAGTCCTTGAGAGGGATTGGACTCTCTCCTTTGCTGGAGTTGCTCCGGGTGAGAGGCGGAGGGCCGGGGTGGGCTTTCTGATAGCCCCCAGACTCTCTGCCTGTACGCTGGGGTTCACCCCGGTAGATGAATGGGTTGCTTCCCTGTGCCTTTGGTTCGGGGAATGGGTCCTGACTGTTGTCTGCGGTTCAGAACAGCAGTTCAGAGTACCCGCCCTTAGTCCCTGGGACGGGTGCTGGACAGTGCCCAGACCGGGGACTCCATTGTTCTGCTGAGGAACTTCAACGCTCATGTGGGCAATGGCAGCAGGACCTGGAGGGGTGTGATTGGGAGGAATGGCCTGCCTGATCTGAACCTGAGTGGTGTTCAGTTATTGGACTTCTGTGCGGGTCGCAGTTTGGCCATAACTAACACCATGTTCGAGCATTAGGATCTCCATTGGTGCACGTGGCACCAGGACAGCCTAGGTCGCAGGTCAATGATTGACTTTGTAGTCATATTATTTGACCTGCGGCCATATGTTCTGTACACTCGGGTGAAGAGAGGAGCAGAGCTGTCAACTGATCATCACCTGGTGGTGAGTTGGATCAGGTGGCAGGGGAGGACGCCGTGCAGACCTGGCAGGCCCAAACGAGCAGTGAGGGTCTGCTGGGAACGCCTGGTGGAAGAACCTGTCAAGAAGATCTTCAACTCCCCGGGATGGGGAGCTGCTGACGTTACCTGGGGACAGTGTTAGGCGGTGGAAGGAATACTTTGAGGAGTTCCTCAATCCCACCAACATGTATTCCAGTGAGGAAACAGAGCTGGGGGTCTCGGGGGCGGGTCATCCAATTTCTGGGGCAGAAGTCGCCAAGGTAGTGAAGCAACTCCACGGCGGCGGAGTCCCGGGGGTGGATGAGATTCACCCTGGATATCTCAAGGCTCTGGCTGTCCTGGCTGACACGCCTCTGCAACATTGCGTGGACATCGGGGGCAGTGCCTCTGGAGTGGCAGAGCGGGGTGGTGGTCCCCATCTTCAAGAAAGGGGACCAGAGGGAGGATCACACTCCTCAGCCTACCCGGTAAGGTCTACTCCAGGGTGCTGGAGAAGAGGGTCCGGTCGGTAGTTGAACCTCAGATTGAGGAGGAGCAATGTGGTTTTCGTCACAGACGCAGAACCGTGGACCAGCTCTTTACCCTTGCCAGGGTGCTGGACGGGGCATAAGAGTTCGCCCAACCAGTCCACATGTTTTGTGATCTGGAGAAGGCTTACGACCGTGTCCCTCGGGGCATCCTGTGGGGGGTGCTCTGGGGGTATGGGGTTGGTGGCCCTTTACTAAGGGCCATCCAGTCCCTGTACCGAAGGAGCATGAGTCTGGTTCGCGTGGCCGGCAGTAAGTCGGACCTGTTCCCGGTGAGGGTTGGACTCTGCCAGGGCTGCCCTTTGTCACCGGTTCTGTTCATAACTTTCATGGACAGAATTTCTAGGCGCAGCCAAGTGGTGGAGGGTGTCAGGTGAGGTGACGGGAGGATCTCGTCCCTGCTTTCTGCGGATGGTCCTCCTAGCTCCATCGAACAGTGACCTCCAGCTCTTGCTGGGGAGGAGTTTAAGTATCTCGGGATCTTGTTCACGAGTGAGGGTAGGATGGAGCGAGAGACTGACAGGAAGATTGGGGTGGCTTCAGCAGTGATGCAGGCGCTTAACCGGTCCGTTGTGGCGAAAAGGGAGCTTAGCCAGAACGCAAAGCTCTCGATTTACTGGTCGATCTACGTTCCAACCCTCACCTATGGTCACAAGCTCTGGGTAGTGACCAAAAGAACGAGACTGCGAGTACAAGCAGCCGAAATGAGTTTCCTTCGCAGGGTGGCTGGGCTCAGCCTTAGAGATAACATGAGGAGCTTGGACATCCGGGAGGGACTCGGAGTAGAACCGCTGCTCCTCCACAACGAGAGGAGCCAGTTGAGGTGGTTCGGGCATCTTTTAAGGATGCCTCCCGGATGCCTCCCTTGAGAAGTGTTTCGGGCATGATTATGCAAAAGATGGCAGAATTACGCAGTGATTTAGAAAGAACAAGCAACAGGCTGGAGCAGGTTGAACGCCAGGTCGGTGACACACAAGACACAGAAATATTGCACCATAAAACAATCAAATATCTGGTGAATAAAGTCTTGGATATGGAAGAACGCACAGAATATCTGGAAAATAAATCCAGGCAAAATAATGTGCACATATTCAACATACAAGAGAAAAGTGAACGTAACAATATGATCGCCTTCATTAAGAAAGTTTTTAATGAGGTGCTTAAAATACCTGGGGACCTTAACATCATCAGAGCACACCGTGTCTACAGAGAAGGTAAAGATCAGACCAGACCGATAATTGTTGCCTTTTTGAACTTTGAAACAAAGAAGAAAATATTACATGCTGCTTGGGGGATGAAGGAAGTAACTTACAACGGTGCGCATATCTTTTTTGACCACGATTTCACCTTCAAAGTGAAACAACAGAGAGCCCTTTACAAACCTATGAGGGAACAACTTAAGGCCAAGTATATAAAATCCCATATGTTGGCCCCAGCTAAGCTGAAAGTTTTCAGTGAAGATGGGGCCTGGCAGACGTATGGAAGTCTACAGGTTGCGGCAAAGGCTCTCGAGGAGTGGGGTCTGCTTGCTGGTGTCTGGGACCTGCCGGAGGCTGCACGACAAAACACACAGCGTGTTGACCGGGTCACCGACCAGCAACAACGCTTGAAGTTGACAAGAGGCGACAGAGCAGTTGGAATATTGCTGAACTGATGCAAGAAGCAGAGAAGAACCTTGGGCTATGAGAGTGAAAGCAATTGGAAATACATGCATTGCTTATTGCAAGACAAGACAAACTATAAAGGTATAAAAAGAGGAAAGGGTTCTTTTTTTTTAATTTGCTATTATATTAATTTTCACCAATAAATGTTTAATTTCTTTAAAACGTAAAGGGGTTGACACAGCAATAATACTACAAATTTTAATTAAGTCGATGGCTGAGCAAATACAGGCATGTGTTGCTGTTTTTGTGTTTTATGTATAATTTAGGAAGTGTTTTTTGTTTATGACGGTGTGAGGTAGGATTCCCACTAAGTTTGAAAAGAAGGTTAATCCATTTCTACCTTTTACTTTATATGAGATATAGCATGTAGTATTATAACAATTGCAACTTAAAATTGTAATGGCTTGGAGAATATTTCAAAAAAGAAATGAAGTTTTTTCTTGGCTGCAAGATAAATAAAATGTAAAAATTATATGTGTGCAAGAAACACACTCTAATACTGAATATGAGTTAAAATGGAAATCAGAATGAGGTGGGTCTATATATTTTAGTCATAGCCTTAGTAATAGTAGGGGTGTTATGATTTTGTTTATGAAGGAGCAGCAACATACAGTTCATTCTGGTCAAACTCATGAGGATGGGAGATGGATTTTGTTAGATGTAACTGTAGATAATTTACATAAAAATTTAATCAATATATATGCTCTAAATGAAGATAATCCAACCTTTGAGAAAATTCATGATGTCATTTTCTGTCAAAAAAAAAACAACCACAATATTATAGTTGGAGATTTCAATAGTGTATTAAATATAAACAAGGACCGTGCAGGCACTCATTCATTTAATAGCCATCCACAGGCACTTGGTGAAATTCAAAAAAACATGGCATCTTCAGATCTATTGGATATTTGGAGGTTACAAAATCCAGATTCAAATAGATACAAATGGCGTGGTGGACAACAAGCAAGCCTTATTGATTATTATTGGTGATCATTTAAGACCTGACCAAGCTATTGTAACAATTCAAAATCTTACCAATGAACATCTCCAAGGGCATGGCTACTGGAAATTCAACCTGTCGCTTCTCAATGACCCCATGTTTATTGAAAAAACAAAAGATTTTATCAGATAATCTTTTGATCTTCAGACCCACATAACATCTGGGAGGCCTTTAACTGTGCATTCAGAGGTCATGCTATTAAGATGGGGTCATGGAAATGAAAAAAAAAATTTGATAAAGGAGAGAAGCTTAATAGAAGAGATAAATGAACTGAATAAAAAGTTGGACGAAATGTAGCTCCCCTCTGTAGAAATAACTTAATTTACTTAAAAACAAACAATTAGAACTGGAGAATTTATATTCTGAGCATGTAAATGGTATCATCAATAGGTCTCTTTCTATTTGGATGGAAAGAGGGGAGAAGTGTACTGCTCATTTTTTAAGACTGAATCAAAGTAATTTTGTAAAAAAATAAATAAAAAATGAATGAATGAATTTACATACCGCAAATGGCGTAATTTTAACGTCTCCCCCGGAAATATTGTGTGAGGAAGTGGATTATTTTAAAGCCATGTTTTCATTTAAAAAACTCTGTCAAAAAAAAAAAAGGTCAACTCTGATATTGATGTATTCTTTCCAGTAAATTGTGATCAGACACTTTCAGTGCAGCAGCAATTAAGTTGCTAAGGTGAAATACTAGAGGAGGAGTTACTGAATGCCATTAATTCTTTTTCCTCAGGGAAGTCACCTGGGATTGATGGTATTCCTATTGAGGTTTACAAGATTTTCTGTACAGAAATAAAAAAAAACTCTTAAGGCATCTTTTAACTACTCTTTTGCTCAAGGTATATTATCATATACACAGAAAGGGCATCATTACATTACTTAAAAAGCAAGATTCACGAGGGTGTTTTAAAGATCCTCTATATACGAAACATATACAGTATGAAACACTGGAGACCACTGACACTCCTTTGCCGTGATATCCATATCCTTTCTAAATGTATTGTATTGAGAATAAAATGAATAATTGGTGATATAATACATTATAAGATTGGGTTCATAAAAGGCCGCTTTATCGGTGATAACATAGGGCATCTTATTGATACAATAGATTATTATGAAAGCAAACAAAAACCTGGACTTTATTTATTGCTGACTTTGAAAAGGCATTTGATAAAGTAAGATGGGATTTATCTAAAAATCCCAAAAGTTTTTTGTTTGTTTTTTTTTAGATATTTTTGGGGCTTTTTTGCCTTTAATGTATATAACAGACAAGCGTGAAGGGGGAGAGAGAGAGGGAGTGAAATGCAGCAAAGGGCCACAGGCTGGATTCGATCCCGGGCCACAGCAGGAACAGCCTTGTACATGGGGCGCCTGCTCTACCACTAAGCCACCGGTGCCCCACATCTCTCCAGTTTTTTAAATTTTGGAGAAACTAAAAGTTTCACTAGAGTTAAGGGTGTCAGCTGTCCCCGTATTGAAATTCTTGCTATTAAAATTAGAAATAACTAATGTATTACAGGATTAAAACCAAACAGTATAGAAACAAAATTGACACTATACGCAGATGATCCACCGTTTTTTTTCTGTAGCCCTAGAAATCTTCATTAGATGCCCTTATACTCGATTTAAACCTTTTTTTCAAAACTGTCTGGACTAATGCCGAATTTTGGTAAATGCACTATTATGAGAACAGGATCATTGAGAGGTTTACAGTGCCAAGCTCCAGGGCTGTAGTACTCAAGTCCAGTCTCGGTCTTGAGTCCGGTCTCGAGACCACTTGCACTTGTCTCGGTCCTCATTAAACTCGGAATTGTCTCAGTTTCGGTTTCCGGTCTTAGCCAATAGCTCCATGGTCTTGGCCGGGTATAACTGCTAAAGTTGTTCCTGGCATCTGAGTCGGTATCAGATCTGCAGAATTTATTAAATTCTACCAATAAAAATGCCTCCTCCGCCCACGTCATCTACGCAGCAATGCATACAAATGCGGCAGCCTCAGCTAAAATGCCTGCAAATTTCACAATAATAAAATTTGGTTTCACCAACCACAAACACTTTATCAGCCAGTTGATGAAAAATAAGCACAAAGCAAAATGCAAATTATAACGTTATAGAAAAGTAAGCCTTTCCCTTGTAATGTTAGCGGTGAGCACAATTTAGTAGTGCTTTAGCTAATTGTCCCGAGCCCTGGAACCCAGTTCCAACATTGACTCGTGAATGTATTTTTCCACATCGGAAACGTTAGCTAGGTAGGGTAGGTAATGCCAGCTAGCTTCATTGCTGAGGTATACTATCCGTGACCGCCTAGACCAGTGCATAAAAGTGCACAAAATTCCATGTCTTCTCACCGCGGATGCTGTGATTTGATGGTCCGATACTCATTGTAGCCCACTCTTATAAGACCCAGTAATAATAACAATAATAATAACTTACTGCGGGCATATATGCTATGGTTTTTAATAAAATTACCAGAGAAGTTTGCTGAAAAAAAGGTAATGTCAGCCTGATTAAAATCACTGACATGCATGGGAAATACGGCTTCTACAGACTCGCCAAAGCTTACTGCCAGGACTCAGGGACCAGAATTCGGGATGGCGAACCATCGGAATGGCAATAATTCGGAGTGGCGGCCTGTGTCCATCTGGTTAACTAGCTAATGTTAGCTAGCTAGCTTGATTGTTGAGGTAGTGTGATGTTAGCTAATCAGCCCTATGTGGGAAACATCACGTTAACATCAAGTAGTACTCAGAACCTGGCTAAGAGTAGGCTATTAGCTAGCTAACTGTTTTGCTTCTGCAATTTCAAACTCATGGCAGGGTCCGACGTTAAGGTTTTTTCCTACTTGCCCCATCTAAATTCTTACTTGCCCTGCCTAAGAGGTTCTTTTTCTGGCTGTGTGGTGCATGTTTTCGCTCATGACTTATTTCTTTCGTCAACAGAGATGCTCAGCCTTTGGCCTTTGATAAATACAAATTTATTGGGGCATCACAGCCAAAACCAATGGCGCAATAACAATATGGGCTAGCTACATTGAATGAAGACAAAACAATATATGTGTTAAAAAACAGTACTGAGTTTATTAAAACTGGGTGTGCATGACTGGGGATATATCTCGTTTCTTGTTGTTTTGATTCATGTCCCTTATTTTTTAAGTCTTTGAAATCTCTTTAATCTTTTGTTATCTCCTAGTTATTATAAGAAATTATTATTGGAAGATGATTCTTTATTGTCCTTTCTCAGCACATTACATACATTGAAACGAAATTTGACCTCTGCATTTGACCCATCCTACTATATACACTGGGAGCAGTGGGAAGCCGCAATGCAGCGTCCAGGGACCAACTCCAGTTATTTTGCCAATGCCATTGGTCAGGGTCACTGACAGCAGTATTCACCTAACATAGCCTACATATCTTTAATTATATGATTATTTATATGTCTCTGTGTATATTTACATAAATCCACAATATTTAATTTGCCTTTAAAGTCCTTGTAAAGCAATTTCTGCTATTTTCTTCTAAACACATTAAATAGGTCATAAAAGTACTCCTCAAAATGTGTAAAAAAGCCTTTCAGCCATTTACAATGGAACTGTGAAGCTAGGCGCCACAAACTGTGTTTCTAGGTTTCAATTTTCTGGATTTAGTGGGCGGGCCTTAAATCATAGCCGCGTTACATAACGGAGCTATCCCTGCTACAAACACGCCCCCTGAGGCTGTAGCAGTATAAATACACTCTTGTACAGTAGGTGGCGGTATGCACCTGGAAGTTGTTTGCGATCCGCCAATAAATTGAGAGAAGAAGAAGAAGCAGTAGAAGAAGAAGCAGTAGTATAGAAAACCAGCAGTTTCACTATATACATATATATATATCACATTTCTCATGTCACTATATCACCGTTTAGACTAATCTGATGTTTGTTAAGTCTATAAACACAATGATTGAACAAACATTACTATTTCTGTGTGCACATTTTGTAATTAACATGGTTATTATAGATTAGCTGGGCTAACCGTTAGCTGTTAGCCGTGTCTGTAATAACTCAATAAACAGTCCGTGAAAAAAATATTTTTACCAGCGGATGTCTTAGTTACAACATGATTGAGCTAGCAAAGCAGTTTTGTGTTGCTATGTGTGGTATTTATTCAGTTTTGGGAAAACACAATGTCTAGAAAGCATCAGTGACTGCAGCTAAGAGAGACAGCTAACAGCAGCAGCAAAGCTAACATCAGGACGTCATCTGTTAAAATCCTCCCATTGTCGGATACGACATGAAACTACTCCAGTTAGCTCAATCATGTTGTAACTGAGACATCCGCTGGAAAAAATATTTTCAGTCAGTGGAGCCGAACCGACACTCTCCCTCTCTGGATTACATCCTCCCTCCTCCATTACAGGCCTCCCTTTTTTAATCTTTCAAATTTGGCTCAGTGATTAATGACACATATTTCTGTGATGTGACAAACTTATAACAGACATTTTTTGCTGCTTTATACGGACTTTAAAAAAAAATCCTCTTCCCCCATTTAATTTGACAATGTTTATTGTATTGCAGGGCTATTCAATTACAAATTAAGTTGGGCCAGCTTTTAAAACTGAGACCTTGAGCTGGGCTGCAAATTTTCAGCAGTCAATAAGGAGGAGGTAATGACAAATTTCAAACCAACACAAATAAGTATAATGAAATAACAAGTGATGTTTATTCATGATCATCTTTCATCATCAATACTTTTTCACTTTTGAACTATAAGAATAACCATTTTTTATGGGCTGAAATATGTGTCACCAGAAACTGAATTTAAATCATTTATATTTGAATTTCTAAACTTGAATAATTGCATTGAAAAACTGAATTTGAATCACATAATTTGAAATTGTATTGTTTAATTTTAATTATTGAATTGAAAAACTGAATCCGAACAGTATAATTTGAAATTGCAGTATAATTTGAAATTGAATTTATTAGTTTGGAACTGAAGTCCAATCAAATTTGATCCTCACTGAAAATTCAACTCTCTATATATCTTCACATTCAGTTTTCACAATTCAAATTCAGTTCTCACAATTCAATTTCAAATTTACTATGACAGACATCCAGGTACTTGAAGGATGAAGGAAGAGCAATCGAGCGCAGACACACAGGACTTCACTTCGGGCAATCAGCACCTATGTTTTTGAGCACGTAGGAAGAAGCGCTTGCTCGCCTTGACCAAGCAGCAACCTCCAGGGGTGACGAGTGACGGTTTTGGTCTCTATAGCTAATTTCCCCTTTCATGACAACTGTACAACAACTGTATCTCATCCAATTAAATGTTATTAAGGTTTAAAATTGTGCATAATTAAGGGCGTGGCCACTTTGAGTGACAGGTGGCACCATCACGGGTGGCTAACTAGCATCCTAACTAGCTGCTGAGCTCAGACTCAGACTCGGCCGTCTGCTCTGCATCGTCTCAGCTAATTCGTGTCCATGTTCAAGCCATTCAACCTGTCCTCTATGGAGCCTGGGTTTGGTTGAAGGTGGCAGTGCTGTTTGGGCTGAGAAAGCCATGTGTAAGTAAGGTTAAGGAGGTTATTGTGTTGGTGTGGAGAGCAGTGAGACCTGGCATTAGGGGAGTGCCTCTGGGACGCCAGAGATCACTGTCTAGCCTCCTGGAGGTGTCGTGGGACCAACTAGACAAAACACCGGTGAAAGGAGGTTCCCACCCGATGACCCTAAAGACATGTTGGTTATCACTGCTCATTGGTCTGTATAGTTAAGCCTTGCCATAATAGCTTATCATAGGGCTTAGGAGGTTATTCACTGAGTGCTGATCCTTTTTTAGAGCACAAACTTCTTGTGTTTATTTGAACTGAAACTCCAGTAGCTGGTGGCAGCCGACTCAGCTAGTGCTAACAAAGGGAGCTAACGCTAATGTTCCTCCTCTTCTCCGTGAGTGAGAGTGATGCTTTAGCCTAGCGGGCAGCTGGCTCGCGGGCTGCCCGCTAGGCTAAAACATCGCTTCTGGTTAAAGTGGGAAGAAGCAGTGGGTTTATCAGGCAGCTGAGTGAAGCTGGGTGAAGTGGAGGCTGCGGAGGAAACACTGGGATGGGTTAATGTCTGGAGCTTGAGCAGCCCGTGAGCCAGGCGGGCAGCCTGGCGGACTCTAGCCGACCCGGCTAGTGCTAACACCGGGAGCTAACGCTAAAGTTCCTACTCTTCTCCGTGAGTGAGAGCAATTTTAGCCTAGCAGACAGCCCGTGAGCCTGGCGGGCTCCTTCACCCAGCTTCACTCAGCTGCCCGATAAACCTGCTGCTTCTTCCCACTTTAACCTGAAGCAATGTTTTAGCCTAGTGGGCAGCCCGCGAGCCAGCTGCCCGCTAGGCTAAAGCATCACTCTCACTCACGGAGAAGAGGAAGAACGTTAGCGTTAGCTCCTGGTGTTAGCACTAGCCGAGTCGGCTGTACCGGCTTACTGGAGTAACTTAACAGCTATGGAGTGCTTCTACCAGCTCCTTTAGTCACTGAGCCTCGCCTCCATCTCAGCAAATATATTACATTTATTGCAGGTCCCATCATCATTGTACGCAGGGGAATAGCTAAACACAGCAGAGACAGAGACATCGCTAACTGCTAGATGAGGGGGGTGGGGGGTGGAGAACAGGGGTAGAGGCAGGAGTGGCTCATGACACACTTTGTTTTGGTCTACAGGCAGTGCACAACAGCAAACCTAGCGGTGAAACGATTTCGCTTATTGCTCCTTTAAAATGATGAATTATTGATCATAATACATTTAAATGCATTGTATATATTACTAATTGTCATACATTACTAAGCTCTGTTCCATTACTGATAAGGTGAATTTACTGACACACTAGTGCAGTTTAGTGTTCCCCTGATGCAGAAGGCCAAATGAAGATTTTATCAATCAAGGAACATAACATGTATTTACCAACTTTAACATTTTAGTGCATTTTATGCAAAGACCCTTTGTCATAGTGAGAATTACTTCCTTTTCCCCCACACACAGTCTGTGAAGAACCAATGGAAAAAATATTCTCAAAATGAGACAGCCGAACATAGCATGATTCCACAGTGGCAGTGAGCCTTGAGAACAGTTCAATGTCCTTTTAATAGCAACAATTATTTTAATGTGGATGAATTGCATACTGTACATTCATACTCCAGTATTCTTGGTAGTACACTGTTAGATTTAAAATCACATTCAAATATAAAGTTGAATATTCACAGAACTTAAACACACAACTATTTTATGAATGACAGCCACTTACTCAGCAATAAGATCATTTTGTGGTGAGTGGGCTTTTAATCAAGACAGGCTGTAGTCAATGTTTTCTACCTGTGTTTTTAACCTGTCATCTTTCTCTCATGTAGGACACTTGAGGAAAGTTACAACGTCTCGACCAATGTGATATTTACTCCACAGTAAAGAGGTTGTTTCGCATGAAATTAAGATTTTACAAATTATGACACTGGGTCCTAATTCATAGGTTTTATAATTGCTGTTATAAATCTTTTCATTTATTTCATGTGTACTTTTTGTAACCTTTTAATGTGGATGTTTTAATGAATGCAAGCTTTGACTTTATTTTGTGAAACTGTTTGTGTAATGGTTATAATTTTTGTTATATAAAATGGATCAGACAAAATTTACTTTAAAAAAAGCAATTTTTTTGAAAGCTGTCATTCATCAGTTTCCTGTGATGATTGGAAATATAGTGGTGTTTTACCATTAACAAAATATAATAGTTATTAATGGCATCTTAATGTTTTCATTTATGTCTTAACATTTACCCAAGTTTGCATTTATCTTAGCAGAAAAAAACCCCTGAAAAGCTGATGTTATGTGCTGGTTTTGTTTGGACATTTCTTTAAGACAAATGAAGAAAATTCACTGAGAAACTCTTCTTCTTTTGTGAAAAACAAGGAATTATCTGCACACTGAATAGTTTTAAGCCCCGTAATAGGTATTATTTATTTGAGACGGTGTGACATATGAGAAGGTTCTGCTCGGTATTGAGGCTTATATAGTGAGGCTAAAAAAAAACATAACACACAATTGGCTGATTATGTTTCTATTTGCCTCACGATAAAAATGTGACGATACCTTTGCCTGAGGAAGACCCTCTCAGAGTTGGCGAACAAGTGATACCTCCTTGGGGGCTTCAAAACTACTGTGTCCAGCTAATTCTTTGTTTTTCACTTTGAGCCCTTTTATCCAGTCACATTCTTTTGTGTTAATACTAGACTTCTAATAGAGTAGCAAACAAACTTACTCTCCAAAATCCTCTCAGGCTCTGCTGCTGGGTGTAAGATGCTTAGTTATCTTCAAGTACAAAGTTGAAATAATCAGGCCCACACAGAAATGGACTGCTTAATTATTTGCCAATGACAATGTTAAACATTAATGCTTTATGTTTTATCTGTAGTGTATGAATTGTTTGCCCTTTCAATTGACAGTCAGATTTGATTGTGAAATACAACATTCAGTCAGTAACAAAGACAAAAGGAGTGCAAATATAAATAGAATTTATTGAAATTTTAAACAAGTTATAGATGAATATAAAAAACTCAACATTAGCCATGACAGCCTGGGCTATGTTCAGGCCTAACAAAATGTGTCCTAAACAACAACAAAATGTGTCCTAAAGGCCAAATTCAAAAGCAGTGACACTGCCAACGGTAAGCAGTTCACTGCGTTTGGAGGTGGTCTTTAAGACAATTAACCCCTTGCCATTCCTGTAAATTTCACCTAAAATGGCTATCCAAGGCGTACCCAAAGTAAATTGAACGCTGTTCTTGAACCGTCTGGAGTATATGGATGGTTTTGGTCTCTTTTGAAAGGAAACACTCTAAAGTTTTTTCTCAAACTGTAAGGATCACTTTAAGTGCTACTGTTATTGAGTAATCTAAGTTTGAACACACTGAAGTAGAAGGTTTTTTTTTATTCTCGCCTGAATTTTTGTTGCAAAAAGATGCCTGCAGATGAGTGTAGCTGGGACTTTTTAGCTGGAAAACACAATGGGGCCACCACATGAAGCCTTACCTAGTTCCAGTTCAAATGTGATAACAGTCCTACAGAAAATTAGTATTTTACACATGTTTTTCTAAGGGTATGTCTAGGCATTTCCAAAAATGTGCCATTTGGAGACTCTAAAAGGACCCTTAGATAACCATGGTCACATAGCTGGATAAAACGGCATAACTTTTGAACGCTTCAACGTACAGTCATAATGGGCTCTAATGAAAGGTGACAGAGGTATCCTATCCCATTCCCAGAATCAGCATCAACATTGCTGAAAAAAAGTTACTGAAGCATAAACTAAAATTTATCCATATTAAAGAGTCAAAACAAGTGCTGTTATGGAAAATTGCTTTTTATATGAAATGTAAATATAATAATTAACTTTTACACAGCAAACTCACAGCAAACTATTTACATTATGTTAGAAATATAACATATTACAGGTTGTTGGCAACATTGGAGAGTGTTGAATGGTGAGTGGAGCAATAGTCATTCGTGTTTTGGGTAATTGTATAATAGGGTTTGTGAAAAAAAGCTGGAAAAGTTGCAGGGTTGTGTAAGTGGCTGTACGTATGAGCTGGGGTCCAGGTGAACGGCTGGGTCTGAAGGTGGGCTGTGGTGGTGAGATATCTGGCTTGTCAACATCATTCCATCTCTCTTCAGGACTGATTGACAAACCTGTCTGACTGGTACTGGCTCATGGATTGGTCCTGGCTCCCCCTCCCCCTTCCTCTCCTCTGACCTCCTTCTGGGAGTGATAGAAGTTGGGGGAGGTTGCTCCTCTTCATGTGAAAATAAAGAAATAACAGTTAGTTATTTACAATTACAATTACAGTTATTTATACACTCCTCTATATTCATTACAGTATAATATAGTATAGTATAATATAGTAATAATATAATCATAATAATACAAGATATACATAATATTATAATATAATGTAATGTAAGTTACTTTCCATCTTTTCTGTATTCTAGTTTTGCAGTAAACTAAAAACAATCTTTGTATTCATTACAGTAACACGTATAATAACAAGTAATATAGTCATAATATAATCATAATAATACAATATATACGTAATATTATAATATAATGTAATATAAGTTATAATATGATAAAATACTTACTTGGCAAGAGTAATGTCTTCTCCCCCAAGAAACATTTCCTCTGCAACGGTGTCATCAGACGAGATTTCACTGTCTTCCTCATATACTTCCCCTGAGACATCACTTGCACGCCAAGTGCACAGATCTGCAGCTTCTTTCGCAGCTTCAGTAGCAGAGTATTTACTTTTTGGCATTCCTTTCGCCATTTTTAACCGTCAAACTCCTTGCGCACTCACCCTCTCTCACTCTCTGCACTCTTAGCGCATTACGCACGATTCCATACTTTGCCTTATGCACACGACTGGCCGTTTCAGCGTTGATGACGTCACGTCAAGCGGCATATCGTTATTTTCAGAATTTCATTGGCTATACAATGTGTCAATCATCCGACCAATTGGTTCCAATTGGCTCAGGTTATACATGACAGAAGAGGGGCAGGAGCTTCGTTTCAACACAGGACCTCGTTGGCTGTTGCAGGCTGTAGATGGGAAAGGGGAAGCTCCTAACTGGTCTTGTGAGGTGTCAATCGAAAGCTCAGAGTGCAGGCTACATTTTGAATGCAGGACCAGCGGTAAACTCGCATGTAAACCGGAGTTACAACGAGAAATACGGCAGAGATTTTAGATATTGACTGGTGCATTTCAAACGCTGCAGGAGCAGTATGTGGATATTTCCTGGACTTATAATGTGTTTTGGACTTAAATACTTTACTGGCTTCGATCGACTGGACCTTTGTGAATGTAACAAGACCATGTTTGTGGAAATACTTTTGACTGGAGGATGACTATGAGGCTTCACTGGTGAGTCAAGTCAGCTTTGTAACTGTTTGTTTGTTTGTAGTCTGACAAAGGTGTTGATTGTACCTGCTGTGGTGCTTGTATCTTGAAATGGTTGACATCAATTGAATCACAAGAATCGTAGCTTTCCAGGGATATGTGGCATGAGTAGCTCAGGTGACATACACGCTGTGTAAATGACGTCGTCTGTGTTTAAATACCCTCTCGGCCCGTCGGAGTGGTAACAGGTTAACTAATTTTCTTAAAAACATATAATTTCCCCTAGGTGTGAAATGAACTCCATCTTTCAAAAATAGCCCAGGACTGTCATGTCTGATGTGAGGGTGTTCAATTATGGCACCATTTAAACTATGAACAAATGTAGCCATAACACTGTAAACACATTTCCTGGCCTCGTCAATCTTTGCTGGATTGTCACCAGCCTCCCACCTGCACCTTTGGGCCAATGAAGAAAAAATTATCTTAATGCCAGGATGCTAGAGGTGAAGCTGGTGCAGGTCCTCCTTCATCATGCTGACCATCTTGACACTGCTGACCTTCCCCATGTTGTTACTGCCACATTGGATGATGAGGACATCTGATGCTGCTCTTCCTCGCAGGGAGTGGAAAAAGGAGAGAAGGCCTCTCCACTGCAGTCCACCCCAGCCAAACCAGCAGACACAGATGCCCAGCATGCTGAGGTTGCTTCCCAGAGTCTCTGCAGCTCTCTGGGCACTACGCCAGACATAGCTGTCACCAATGATCCACACTGTGCATATGAAAGTAAAATGAGTGTAATAAACGCTTTAGGTGATAAAAAACATAAAGTTAACTATAAAGAGTGAATCACTTCTTTTTGTTGAAAATACTATTATGTCACATCTGTAGGATAAAATAAAACAGGAGGCAACACCTCAAAATATAGATGACTTGATGATGTCTTTTAAATGCTTTCTTTTTGTCCTTGGAAGACAATGTAATATTAGCTGTCTTAAGTCAAGTAGCCAAAACTGGTACTTACAGTTTCTGCTGTGTGTAGCAGGCGTGGTGGAGACGTCACAAGTGGCCATGACCTCAACACCGGTGATGTACTGAAAGAAATTAACATCTTGTAACAAGCATAACACTGCCTTTCTTTCACAATTTCTACATTTCTTTATCATGTTCTAGATGATAATCTCGCAATGCGCTGTTCATAACAGTAACGTACATTTCAGGCCCCTTCGGACTTTTATCAATGTCAAAATCATAAATATGCGCGCTGTTTGCAACAGTGGTGTGGGTACAAGAATACAATCTTTAATGTCAGCCGTTATGCACACTGCAAATCCAACTACTAACTCGAATTTCTTGTTTGGTATCAACAAAACATTCATGGTAAGAAAGAACACTACCGTTAAATGGGTAACATCACGTGACTTGTAGACTAACTCCAGCGCTCATTGCTGCGTTGCTAAAATGACAGCTGAAACAATGCTAACATGCTAGTTGCCTAATGTAATTGTAAACATGATTTATTTATGCTCGCTGACGAAACGAAACGTTCCTACAAAGTAGCTATAACATTAACAACAGTTAAAAAAGGTCGTTAAAATATATGGTAAAATAACAAATTACTGTATTTGTCCCAGCCGCATCCATGGTCAAACCAGTATGGGCAGAGATGGTATGGGTCAAGGCGAGTGAGCGCTTCTTCCTACGTGCTGAAAAACGTAGGTGCTGATTGGCTGAAGAGGAGTCCTGTGTATCTGCGCTCGATTGCTCTTCCTTCACCCTTCAAGATGTGGATGTCTATCACAGTAAATTTGAAATTGAATTATGAGAAATGAATTTGAATTGTGACAACTAAATGTGAAGATATATATATAGAGTTGGATTTTCAGTGAGGATCAAATTTGATTGATTCAGTTCCAAACTAATAAATTCAAATTCAAATATAAATGATTCAAATTCAGTTTCTAGTGGCACATATTTCAGCCCATAATTTTTGTCTTATGTAACCTAGACATTAAAACAAGAAGTGCACATTTATGGTGATAAAATTGTTTTCCCTTTTGAAATGAAAGAAACATATCTGACAGAAGAACATCAAAAAGTACATTAAAACCTTTTCTAAATAAACATAACCTGAGGTAGTAGCAATGCTTTTTTTCTCTAAATAAACATAACTTGAGGTAGTAGCAATGCTATTTTTCACGTTAAAATACTAAAAATAATATTTTGGTGTCTCCCTTTTCACCCATTCTGGTCACATCTGACCAAGGCACATCACAAGGTGCATTTAACTGAATAAAAAAGAACCATCAAGGCTTTTTGTGCACAAACCCATTACAAGTCAAAACAGTAACTAACAATCAACAATGAATAATACACCACAGTCCATTACTGCACACTGTTTTAAATCACCACGTGTGAATAGGCATCTCTTTGTTACACATCCCATTTTATGTTGACATGTATGCTACAGTTAGTAGTACTTAGTGGAAGAAGTGACATTTTTTATTCTGAACAAGAGCAGTGACATTTGGCTCATAAGATGTCACTGCAAACCGAAGGCACTGGTGAAGAGTACTGTCAGTGAGGGAGCAATGAGAGCTGCTTTTGTATTGCGTTCATGTGTGAGAAGCTTGATTCACAAGTGTTGATCAGAACATACTGAGAACACAGATACTTTCTTGATGTTAGGAAACTGGTGCATGTTGACATCACTCCAAAACTTTGCAGGTCTGTTAGTGCGAAGCTCCTGTGGCATGGTTATGGATGACTGCATGTCAACAAGTTCAAGAATAAATTTCCCCTCATCAATGGAAGTGACCACTTCCTTTGCTCTGGCAGAGAGGTCCCCTTCTGTTGCAACAGTGAAGGGGTCTCTGGCAAATCCCATCACCTCCGTGGGCAAGGCAAGGCAAGGCAATTTTATTTATATAGCACCATTCATACACAAGGCAATTCAATGTGCTTTACAAGAGAAAACATTAAAGGAACAATAGATCATTAAAAACAAAAGCTAAAAGCAAGACAATAAATAGTTAAAGACAGTGCAGAAAATGCATTTAAAAAGCTTACGTAAAGCAAAAGCAACAGCAGACAAATATAAAAACAATAGCTACAGATTATCCTAACAATAAGTTACATATCTAGTTCACTGGTAAGCTGCAGTAAATAGTAATGTTTTAAGCCCTGATTTAAATGAGTTGACAGTTTCAGCCGACCTCAGATATTCTGGAGGTTTGTTCCGCAGGCGGGGAGCATAGAAACTGAAGGCTGCTTCACCTTGTTTGGTTTTGATCCTGGGAACACTGAGTAAACCTGTTCCAGATGATCTGAGGGGTCTGGGTGCTTCATAACATGCAAGTAAATCAGAGATGTATTTAGGCCCGAGACCATTTAGTGCTTTATAGACAAGTAACAAGATTTTAAAGTCTATCCTTTGACACGCAGGAAGCCAGTGCAGTGACTTAAGCACTAGTGTAATGTGCTCCACTCTCTTGGTGTTGGTGAGGACAAGTCCTTCCAATCTACCAGCAAAGTTCTCTTTCAACCTCGCAATGAAATCTATCATCACATCTGTGATTTGCGCCGGGGATGATGGTCAAGTCGGTCGCGAAAATGTCCAGTTTGATTTGGAATGCGCACATCTGTTCCACAAGATCAATGACAGATTTGTCTCTGCCTTGTAGTCCCACATTTAGGTTGTTCAGGTGTTTGAATATGTCACTCAGAAACCAGACATTAACCATGAAGTTTTTGTCCAGTAAGCGATTCAAGTGTGTCTCTGCTTATTTTTTGCTTGCTGTTGCGGAGGAAAGTTGTTATCTCCTCTCTGAGATCACAGAAACGCTCCAGTGCTTTGCCTTTGGATAGCCACCTGACATCATGGTGCAAAAGCAGGTCGTGGTGCTCAGCAGACATTTCTGACAGCAGCTTGCGGAATAAGCGATGTTGGAGGCTTGATGTGGAGCGAATAAAATTGATTGTAGCCATTACATTGTCCATTGTCGTTTTAAGCTCACCACTGAGTTTTGCGCACAACACCGTCTGATGGACAATGCAGTGTAAGGATGAAATCTGGGGTGCAACAGCGGACCAATGTGCTACCAAACCACTTACTTTCCCTGTCATGGATGGGGCCCCGTCCGTCACAAGCATGCACACACGCTCCATATCCAGACCATTGTCTTTAAAAAATGCTGAGATTTTCTACCTCGCCAAGGTTGAAGGGTTGACAAAGACATACTTCTTGAGTTTCTAACATGGTTTGTATCAGTAGTTTCAAAATAACATGCTGCATTGTGGGTTGGTTGTGTGTTGCTAGGCTACGTGGAGTGTTGCATTCATTTTCTGAACTACTGTAGGAATTTCGAGTTCATTCCCGTGAAATGTGTTTTTCTGTGCTTTTTTGGCTGAAACACGAGCTGGGCCACTCGGGCATTGCTTATGTGTGCCTTTCACAAGCAATAGCTAAAGTGTCTAAGCTCGCCACTTTACTGCATAGCAGAACAGTTTTTAAAGTCTGTGTAAAGCAAATTCTGCTATTTCCTTCTAAAAACATTAAATAGGTCATAAAAGTATTCCTCAAAATGTGTAAAAAAAGCCTCTCAACCATTTACAATTGAATTGTGGAGCTAGGCTTCACAAACTGTGTTTCTAGGTTTCTGTGTTCTGGATTTAGTGGGCAGGCCTTAAATCATAGCCGCGTTACATAACGGAGCTATCCCTGCTACAAACACGCCCCCCTGAGGCTGTAGGTGTATAAATACACACTC